>OX467713.1:9268989-10468989 GCA_950111635.1 Agelastica alni
ATAAATCAATGTGAAGGTTACGCACAAAACACAAGTCATTGACAAAAAAGCTGCAATTTCATTGGTTCATTCTTACTTTTTATTTTGTTTGTCATCTGTATAAACCAATGTTTTTTGCACTCATTCCTTACTTTATTTTATGTTATTTCTTATTTTATTTTATTTGCTGTATAAACTCGCTAAGCCTGACATGATTACTAGTTACAAAATGTATAAAAATAGACCATTACATTTATTTTTCTCTGAAATAAATAAATGTTGGAATAATCTGTATTGTACTAGTTAATTTTATTTAAATACAACGTGCTTTTATTCGTCATTCCTGGTGTTAATTATTACAAAATCAGAGGAAATTACTGAACGGAAAAAGAGTTGGAAATATTGCTGAAACCATTCCTTTTCCCTACAGCGTGGATGTAAGGAAGTGGAACACGATACCTCCCCTCGCCTAGGTTCAAGTATTTTCCGCTAGGACGTTGCCAAAGTTACATCATCGTGTCTAATGATTCGTGACTCTGTATAAATTTTTTAATTTAAAAACATTTGCAGTTTTTGGAATTAAACTTCAAAAATACAATAAATCATCATTTTTTTAACTTCATATGGACCGCACTTTACACTTTAATACTTATGCCATCAAGTTTTACAATGTTTGAAGTACTTTTTCTGATGCAACTGATGGTTCTTCATGTTTTTCATTCCGTAAAGTGTCATAACCTACGGGAGGTTTCCATTCTAATACTATAATCACTCTAAAAAAAGTAACATTTATTGCTTTATTCATATTTTCAAAAATTTTGATTACATATATTAAATGAACAAAATTAAAAGTTTGATATCGTTGTAATTCATTAAAATACAACAAATACATAATTGAAGTGAAAACTTCCTTTAGACGCGTTGAGCAATTTTTGGTAGGGGGAAAACTTATGGTTTTGCGTCACCTTGGTGACGTCAACGTCACCGACAGATAGGTGTTTTCGATGTAGCAGGTAGCAACGGCTGTCAACAGCGGTCAAAATAATAATTAAAAAAACGGTTAAGTCATAGCTTCTTCTTCTATCTGTCTATCAAAAATTGTCTTCGAGCTGACAGCCACTTTTATTGGGTTATTTCATTATTTAATGATTTTAATTTACAAATTATAAAATTTTAATTTTGAATACTACAAATATTAATTTGAAATTTCAAAAAAAAATACTGTTATTTCATAGTTATAAGTTTTCACTTTTGTCGGCAGTCGCACTTACTGCTAATTTTTTATTTTTGTATTTTGGATTACGCAAGTAAATCTATCCAATTGTCAAAACAACAGCGTTACCTATCGGATTTATTTCAAACCACTCTCTAAACAACCCTGGCACACTAATAAAAACAAACCTTTTATTTAAATAGATTGTAGTATTTTTTTTTAATTTTTATTTTTAATTACTGTACTATAGAAATAATAGTTTTTAAACGTTTCAGCTTGACACCGGTACAAAAATGACGTATTTGTGACGTCACAGCTTGATCTGTCAAAAAGTAGCCTTGGCTACAGGTAACATAAACCACACTTTTCAACACTCGAATATTAATGTTTAGACTTTAAAAATCACTAATAACATTACAATATTTTTTCTTAATCATAAATAATTATCAAAAAGATCACTCTAATTAAAAAAAGCTCATAAAACCAAAATCGTTAGGCAAACAAATATAACCTTAGGAAAGATATTATGTCATTTGTTGTATCACGTGCACGTTACCCATCTTAAGAAGTGACGTCACGTGTACGTCAACTTTTCTACCGATGTCAAAAAGCGGCCACGTGTTGCACGTCACCAATTTGAATTAAAATTCAATTTGACCAAAACATTAAAATAAAATCTGTGTGATTATTTATTTTTTATTTATGGCAGATGTTACTTATTTTTCAATATTACGGGGAAGGTTACATATTTTTCGCAAGCGATTTTTTTAATGATACGGGGAAGTTCAAGCTTTTCCACAGTGAAATTTTTTTTATTTATAGCAGATCACTTATTTTTTAATAGTACAGGGGAGGTTGGAGATTTTCCGCAAATGATTTTTTTAAATAATACGGTGGAGCTTCGAGTTTTTCCAAAAGGAAATTTTTTTATGGCAGATCATGTCACTTATTTTTCAATATTACGGGAAAGTTGGAAATTTCCCGCAAGCGATTTTGTACAATAATACGGTGGAGGTTCGAGTTTTTCCAAATGGAAATTTATTTTTATTGCAGATCATGTTACTTATTTTTTAATATTACGGGGAAGGTTACATATTTTCCGCAAGCGATTTTATCAATAATACGGGGAAATTTAAGATTTTCCACAGGGAATTTTTTTTATTTGTGGCAGATCATGTTACTTATTTTTCAATATTACGGGGAAGGTTAGAGATTTCCCGCAAGAGATTTTTTCAATAATACGGTGAAGCTTCGAGTTTTTTCAAAAGGAAATTTTTTTTATGACAGATCATGTAACTTATTTTTCAATAATCCAAGGAAGTTCGAGATTTTCCACGAGGAAATTTGTTCGAAGAAATAATATAATGTTTATAAAATTTGAAATTTATGCTGTTTAAAATTTTATAAAGATCAGATATATTTATAAAATTTTGATGCCTTTATTTTGTTTTGTAATATATTTGTTCACTCATTGACAGTATTTGCATACCATAAAAAGTTTTTCTTCTGACGCCGTTGTTTGACTGACACATTTTTTTTAATAATCTCTTTACAGTTGATGAAGTAAAATCATCATTCCGACCATATTTATTTCGAAAATTGTGAACTTTAGAAAATTCGTCGTTCTTTAGTGTAGCGCCCAATTAATAACTCTGAACAGTTGTTACGCTGTCTTTTTTTTTTCGTTGGCAACAGTTTACCGCACAAATGGCGCCAAATTAAAATTTTGGAGGACTCATTAGGTACTTACAAAATTAAAATAATATCAATGGCAAGTAATCCAGCTGACACAAAGTTATAAAAACCAGGATCAAAGTCTATTGTATAATTGAAGATAAATGTGTAAAACGGGTTCGCTCCAAGACCAACAACAAATTCGATTACCATTATTACCGAAAATATTTTTGCAATTTCATCCGAAGGAACTAGTTTACCTACGAGGGTTCTACATTGAGGACTTATTATTCCTCCCAGGCACCTAACAACTGCGGCTGCAAAAAAAAACGAGTTGTAAGTTTATGTTTCACTAAATAAGATACTACTCACCAAAATAAATATGGAAACTTTTAGTTGCAAGTCCGCGAACCAAACTGCCGTTCATAGCAGAAATAAGCCCCATGAGAATTGTTACAGATTCGGTAACGCGCAACAACTTGCCTAGAATATAAGTGCCCAAAACGGAGCCGATGACAAATAACACGCTGCCCATGCTGTTGTACAAGGTATATTGCTTGAAGTTCCAACCGAATTTTCCTCTCAAAAAGAAATATGTCTTTCCGTCACCATTCGAAAGAAAAATGTACAAAGACAAAATTACGGTTATTAACATAATTACCGTTCTGTTGTAATGTTCTCTTGGCTTATATAATACTTGAAACATTCCTTTATAATCCACCGACCTAAACGTATCTTTTAATTTAACCTACAAAAATAAGCATTAGTAACCTTAAATGTTAATAATGCCAAAGAATAAAAATTTCACAATAACCCAGTCCTGTATAATACTGTCACATTTTGTATTCACAAAATTTTCACTTGCACATCAACAATACTTACTTTTGCGTGCGTCATGATGAGCTTAAACAATCTTATATTGGAAACTACTCACATGCGTACATACATACATAAAGTCGAGCCTTTTTCACTTAGGGGTAGGCAGATACCACTTCTGTTTCGTCAGTTTTCTTTCATTCATCCTCTCTACGTGTGCAAACCATCTAACCGCAGCGTTCTCTTATCTCACTATTTTTTACTTTACCCAACCGAGTCACTCCGGCTATAATTCTCAGACCACTCATCTCATAAATTCAACACCATCAGTGACTTTTATTATAGAGCGTTCAATTTCCTATAAGAATATGTGTGCCTCGTTGCTGTAAAACGGAATAGAACTGGGACTATGTGTCAATACACAGAAAACAGTCTACATGAAAGTGTCAGCCTCATAAGACCGGAGAACATTTCAAGACCTTCAGATAGAAAACGCAAAATTCAAGGAAGCAACACAATTCACGTATCTCGGGGAGTAAGTCAGCAACGAGGGAAAAACCAGCACCGCCATTAAAGAAAGACTCCAGAGAGGCGACCGAGTCTACTTTGCCAACTTGAAACTCCTAAAAAGCAAACTGATTACAAGAAAGACAAAGCTAAAAATTTACGAGACATTAGTTCGACTAGTAATAACCTATGGGAGTGAAAATTGGACACTCACGGTACAAGATCAAGAGAAGATAAGAAGGTTCGAACGTAAAATAATCAGAAGAATATATGGAGCAGTCAGAATCAACGAAGCAGAATGGCGCATCCGCAATAATCGGGAAATAACAGAGATCCTGAACAGTGAAGACATTGTGAAATTTATAAAATCCCAGAGACTCCGTTGGTTTGTACACGTTCAAAGAATGGAAGACGCCAGGATGCCAAAGAAAATTCCAAACATTAAAATCTGTGCTACCAGGAAAAGAGGAAGACCACGGCTTAGATGGATGGACCAAGTACTGGGTGACCTGAGGGCAATGCGGATATCCGGCTGGGGAACCGCATTGCTTGGAGGCGAATTGTGGAGGAGGCCAAGGCCCACATCGGGCTGTAGCGCCTATTGGTAAGGTAGGGTGTCTCATTGCTGTATGTCATCTTGTCCGAGAGAAAAAAAATTATTTGTAAAAAGTGGCAAAATCCCATGTAATTTAAATGAGAAATGCATCGTCTTTAGGGCAAGGTATATTATGGATATTAAGGGCTTATTTTGGTCTGACATTTTTTTTAGACGATTAACTAAAAATTTAGATGGCGTCGCAAGAAACAAAATTAACTTGGTAAATAACGGACACCCTAATATGCATAGCTTACTAAAAAAACTAAATACTACTGCTAAATATCACTTAATATAATTATGATACGTTTTCTTTACACTTTTCTTTGATATTTTAAATGTGATTGTTAAATTACTGTAAATTTGTAACTAACAATTTCAAACGATAACAATTACTTATATATTTTTTAAAAAACGCATTGTTTTTGACAACTGTCATTTGTGATCAGTAATTTTCTTAATTTTTCGTTAAGATCTCATTTTTTAGTTACTACAGCCAAGGTTTGCCAATGTATTTTTGGTCGGACGGAAGACTAACGGTCGCGCCACGCCAACAGCTGCTTTAACTCTCACCCGAGGCATCAAAAATTAATTGAAAATGTTATAGGTATTTATAGATATGGGGTATCCTAAAAAAAGTGACTCTAACACTTTACATGGATTCGAAAATAAATTTATAAGCAGGTTTGTCTGAAATTAGCATAACTGTCAAAATTATTTCTTTAAATTCGCCATTATTTGTACATTTCTACAAATTTTTACAAATATCGCGTGGGTAGGTACTTTTCAATATACAAATAAAATTTAAGCTCGTCGTGACACACACTGTATAGTAATACATACAATACACAATGTAAACAGAACATACCTCACTATTTACATTTTCCAATGATTCAGGTACAAAAAAAATAGTATACAATGTACTAATAGTCAATATACCCGCTGCTATAGCATATACAGACGGATAATTTGTTGCATAAAATAGGTAGGAACTACATAGATTACCAAAAAGCAAGCCTATCGCTAAAATTCCTTCCATTTTTGCCATTCTATAAAAAAAATAGGAAACAATAAGACTTGATTATTTATTTTGCCCAAAATATTATGAATCATTGTTTACCAAAATAGTTTTTAGTCATCGCATCATTATTAATAATCATCACACCAAAATGAGAAATACATATACTTATCACTCTGTTAAGTATATTCAATGGTTACAAAATTATGTACAAATATTTGTGAAATTTAAACGTAGTTTTGAAGTGAAACTTCTTCAAGCTCACCGCTCGAAAAAGAAATACAGAGAGTGAATCGGCAAAAATGTGACAAAATCACTTTGGAATCTTACGAGAATACGTACCGTTTCTCCTCCGCTTCCACTCCGTTTTTTTCCCTCTTCTACTCCATATACAATGCTACGCGCGCACTCTCTTCCACTACAGGCGTATAGGATACATCGTTCTCTCGCCCCCCTCCGTTCTTTTGTAAAAATAAATTTATTGAATACAAAAATACGTTAAGATCAATTAAGATCAATATTATTTTGGAAAAAGGCCAGGTCAAGAGTACCACAACAACCGACGAGCATGCATGAGAGTACTGATGAAAGTAGAGGAAGCAAAATATGTGTGTAAGAACCGTAGCAAGTGGAAGGAAGTGGTCTTTGCCTACCCCTACGGGAAAAAGGCGTGACTATTTGTATGTATGTATGTACATAAACAGAGTGAAGTTTCACTTCTGTCATGGGTCCCCTGACCCAGGTTCTTTTTTATCTTCTTCCCTTTAGTATAAAGGTTGAAAGAGCCTGTTTTTTCATCGTCCGCTGCCTGAGCTCCAATTCCAGGAAGATTGTCACTCCAGCGTTTTCTTCTGGGTCGTCCAATGCTTCGGCGACCTGATGGTGATTTGTCCCTTATTATTTTCACCATTCTTTCTGATAACATTCGACTGATATAGTCGTTTCATTCCATCTTTCTATATAGTTTCCAGTCGTTGATATGGATCTATCTTACACATATTTCTGATGTCCTCGTTTCTTTCCCTGTCCATCAGCGTCTTGCCCACAATCCTGCGCACCACCTTCATCTCTGCTATCTCTAAAAAATTTCTAGTTCTTGATGTTTCTGGTCTGGTTTAGTCTGCATAGGTAATTATGGGTCTTATGACCCATATATATATATATATATATATATATATATATATATATATATATATATCTTGAGACACAGGAAAGATTTTCTTTATTTACCACCCCTTCCCCTATTTTCGGTCGATTTTAGGGGAAAGAAATTTCAAAGGGGGCTTTGCGACCAGATTAAATTTTCACCTTACTCCTTTAGTTCAAAGATTCAGACCACACTGTCGGGTTACTACCAAAAAAGGTAACCATAATTATGTTGCTTGTTACATTAACCTATTAATTAACGTTAATTTGTTTCAGCTTACCTTATACCCCGCGTCTCATCAGTACTAAAATCAGAAATATAAGACAATATTGTGACTAGAAATGCTGCAAATCCACCGGTTAACATTGATGGGATGGAACTAATTATAAAAAACCATGGACTTATATTCGGGAAATAGCTTAACAATGCCATTATAAATATTCCCAATACCATACCTAAAAAATCCATTAGTTTATTGCTAAATACAACAAAAGTTGATCAAATTAAAAACAAAAACTACTTAAAATAATTTTTCTATTTTATTAAAGTAGCATTATCATTCACAATTATAAGTTTCGGTTAAAAGCACTATTTTTTTAAATGTGAACAAATAATCAGTTTTGAAATTTTTTGTAAACTATTTTTATTGTGACTCAAAAACCCTGATGGAATTACTATGGCAGAGAAGTTAAGATAGTCGTCCCAAGCAACCGTTTCAATTCCTTCAGTCGTCCTCTATTCTTTTAAGAATTACTGGGTAATGGGCAAGTTAACAAGGCTATCCGTAAAGATACCAGAATTCAAAATATGAATATGATAAAGGAATGTAAAGCACAAAACTCAAACATAAAAGTGCTTAGAAAGAATAGAGCCAGAGGTAAAAATAAAATTTACCAACTTAAAGATTTTGGGGACAAGCTTGTATCAACAACAGAATCAATGCTGATGATAATTGAGAAATTCTATACAACACTATAAGGTGGGCAGGAAGCGACAGTCGGTCACCCATCTAAACCCCCGGTCATTAACGTGAATTCTGAGGATTTTCCTGAAGTGAAAACCAACGAAATAAAAAAGGGTCTCTCTCAAATGAAAACTAATAAGACACCTGGAGAGGGCAGATTAACAACGGAAATGCTTAAAAATGGCGGTGAACTCTTGCTGTGGAGGATAAAGGAGATCTTTAATAGGTGTATTATTAAACAAAGAATACCACAAATATGGCAAAACGCAACAGTCACTCTGATCCACAAAAAAGGAGACAATACCAATAAAAATTAAAAAAATAAAATTAATGTTTTATTTGTGATCATTTAACAATAAGTTTTTTTGTAATTATTAATACTCAAAAAATATTTCAACAAATGTTGAGGATTTACATAGAATTTAAAAAATTACCCTAGAGTAGTAGAAGTGCTTTATTAAATAGAATAAGATCAACTACCTACCTATCTATAAATATTAAAAAACAAAAAAAAATATTCCCAACTGCAATATGTATCAATATTTAAAAAATTTATATTCCTTAAATAAACAGACAAAGCTAAATAACAAAAGATAAGACGCAATATCATTATTCACAGGCTGACCGTGCATGGCCTTGGAATAATCTCATTTATTTGTTAGTTTATTTTATAATTAGAAAATTAGAAATCCATTAAAATTAATATTAACCAAATCAAATAAAAACAATTATCATTGACGAAAATTTACTGTATTTTAAAATACCACCTGAACATAGATAAATTCTATAAAAAGGAAAACTTCTAAACCATTTAAATGTTAAATAAATAAGCATAAAAGATATTTAAAAACAAAGAAATTTGAAAGAACACGAGTATAAATGAGCATTCCTAAGACACGGTGGATATTAAAACTTAAATCATAACAAAGAAGTTAAACAATTAAAAAAAAAATAAAAAAATTTAGTTTGTAGCATGGTAAAGTAGGTATAGTCGAATTTGCAATTGTCTACATTTTTTTATTTATATTTAATTAAATATATTTTTAAACCCTTAACAGGTACCTTACCTACTCTAACCTAACATTTTTGTTTTATTAACTTAATTGACATTTTAACCTTCACTTTCCCGCGCTGTCATTCTGTCGAAAAACATATGTTTTTGACGCCAAGTGTGATTGCATTTGCTATAACCTAAGAGAAGTATAAAATTTAGTGAAAATTTCAATTTTTGAACGTTATTAAATTCAATATTTTTATATTGGAAGGAATTCAGATATGTTTCTACCATTGTCCTCAATTTTTGTTTATCTGGCTGCTACTCCAAGTAATCGATTTATCGTGGAGGGTGAAGCTGTTCTTGCAGCAAACCACATTATTGTTTGTGGTGTCAAAGAAAAAAAAATAATAAGTGGATAATCAGATCTTATTGTTTGCAGACCAGTGACCAGTCCTCTTGAAATCAATGAATGACATGACTTCAATGAGTTTTTTATATCTTTTCTTTTCCTCTTCTATCTTCAGACTTTGTTATAATGCTGGACACAGGTAAGTTTTACTTGGTATAGCAGTGTTTTTTAGATAAAGTTTTTGATAGCCCCCTGACAGATTGATAGGAAATTCTATTAACCACATAAAATATAGAAAACAAAATACTTACAATCACTAGGAGTTTTAAAATCTTTTTCAAAAAAATGTTTAGAACAAACTCTCATGTTTTTGGTAACTCTCTTTCCTATTTTCAGTTTGATCTCCCACAGTTTCTTTTTATCAACCATACATATTCATCATTCCCAATTCTCTAATATGCTCAACTCTTTGACCCTCATTTGGGAAATAATTAAGAGTCAAATTGGAATTTTTTTTTATGCACTGAGTTTAATCCAGGTACACAACAATTTACTCTGCTGGTAATTTTACTATTAACAAATTATTAGTAACCATTAAACAACTATAATCTTAGCACAAATGCGAGCTTCAGGGTATATAAACAAAAAGCAATCACACTTGCTTATCACATGAAATTGATGCGAGTTTATTCCTTCAGATGGCGTATTGCTTAGCATTAAAGGACAATACTTTACCTGCTTGTGAAATCCACAAAATCGGTTTTCTTCCATATAAATCAGACCACTGTCCAGCAAACAAACATATTGTTAAACCAACTACTTGTTCTATCATCCCTTTGGTTGTATCTATAATATTCACCTCAGGCTCTACTTTTTTTTCTAATTCTTGATTTGTATTATTTTCGCTATTTCCTAATAAGGCACAATCTGACTCATTATATCCTAATATTAAGTAGCAAGTACGATATACCATTAAGTTAGTTGTAACGGGCCCTTAAAAAAATGTAGTCTCTCAGAACTCCAAATCATAGTTTTCACACAGTCATCTGATGAAGCACATTGATAAAAAAACAATCCTTCAAATAACACCTCAAACACCCAAATCTAAAGATTCAGCTTGAACAGGCAAAAGCACTGTAAAATTATTGCAACAATAACCAAAGATTCATTGAACACATAGTTCCAGAAGTTCTATCAAAAATGCATGAAGTATACCTATAATAGTTAATAAAATTTTAATTACCCTAAACATTAACATGCCTTAGGGGCTGAATGATTTTTCACCATATATTTAACTTGAATGGGCCCCAATAAACTTGTTAAGTTGTTTACACCAAATAAAAATTTTTCAGGAAAGCTGTAAAATTGCCAATATTCAATCTAATAAAAAAAACCTTCCTTATAAATAACCATATTTCACGGGCAAATACAGACGCGGATTTAGGTATAGTGTAGCAAATTTTTGGAGCGATTAAAATTTAAGTAAAAGGTAATGTTTAAAGCACTAATTCAATATTAATTTTAACTTCCAAAAAAAATATTTTAATTTTAAGACTAATATAACCATGTTTAAAAAATAAGTAATAACTAAAATTTATAAAATCAAACAAAAAGTAAAAAAATTTTAAACATAGTGTGTGTTCTTTTTCTAAAATATCATTATTATCAGACTCTCCATCAACTTTTTCTGTTTGTAAAAATATGTTTTATTTCATCATTTTGTTAGTTCACACTACTTCGAGTGTGTTAAGAGAAAATTTGAATTATTTTTCTATCGAACAATTAAATACAAGCATTGGTTTACCATATTTTTTGTTAAATAATTACTACTATTTTGGGTTAAGCATGATTTGAAATGTTCTGAACATACAGATTTACATTGATAAAATTTAGTTTGGTAGTGTCTGAAATTTAAATTCTGCTATACCAACTAGCATTAAGTTTTACCAGCGCCACTACACTGCCAAATAACAAAACTGGATTTCAGCTCAAGAAATTTTCGGTTAACTTTTTAACATAGCAATAGCGTTACTAATCTATCTTTGTTGCCTTTACTAGTTTTACACCCATTGAATAATTAAATTAAGAAATATGGTCAATCACAGATCATTTCAAATATATCAAAATCATTTTGAACTTTTTAATAGTATTTATTTTATTTCCAGATACACATCCATTTAGACAAATAAGGTATTTTTGTTAACTTAAGTATTGAGTTTGTGAAATTTGTCCACTAAAAAAATCTCTAACAGCTATTTTATGCTGCTCACTATTAATATTTTTAATCTTTATGCATACACATACATTTTAACATTTTTAAATTTATTGGGGTATTTTATAACATACAAATATTAATAATATTTAACTCACCTAACAATTCGAAACTAAAAAAAGTTAAAAGAAGTGGTATTTCTATAGTTGGTCTTTTTAACTTCATGATTATAAAGCAGCAGCTGAAAAATAAACAAATTAATATTAATATACACACTATTTCGCACAAAAGAATTATTATATAAATAGGATGATGTCATTTGCAATAGAATATAACAAATTTATACTTCCTATTTTTATTCAATGATAAGATAAAATTTTTAAAATTTGAAATCAAATATGTTTTATATCAAAAATAATCTCCAGGGTTTAAAAAAAATGTAATAATCTGTTACTAACTGTATAGTTGAATTTTGCTGCTATGATATATTACAAAATGCACAATCATTTTTATTTATGGGGATTTACTATTGAAGGTCATGAATCACTTTCCAGCGAAAAGATATTACGCACTTAAATATTTATGGAAAAAAATTTAAATTGCTAAATATAAAAACTAAAAAATATTGTTGTTACATATTATATATTATAAATATTTTTGTTGTATGTTTACATTCTTGGTAATGCAAGTAAATAATGTAAACATAAGTGAATTTATTAACATATTTTGAATTTTTACTGTAATGTAAAAAAAACAGCTGATTTCCGTTTTGTTTTGTAAAGTTTTGACAGAGAACAGATTATAGACCTCTCTTCACTGGTTTTGATTTAGTTTTTAGTAACCAGTGTTACCATTTATTTTATTGTGAATCTGTGAGTTGGCATTTGGCATTGACTAGAACAGAACTTTTGTTATAGTTGGGATGAATCAAGGAATATATAGGTCCAAAACGTTTAGGTAATTTACTTTTACTTTTTAAAATTAGAGAGTGGTTAAAAATGTAATGAAATAATCTAGGATTTATACTTTAAACGTCTGTTTCAAAAATAAAGTGAATAAAGTTGAAATTTGCATGAAATAAATAATCAGCAAAACTCTCACTGCAATTGGATAACATGCACGTGACGTTTCATCTTAAATAAAAATGGACGAAAGAGTGACGTTATAGTTTGAGATTCTTCTATCTTTCAAAAACCCTAAATAGTTGACAAATAACTCACTTTAAACTCAGAAAACCAAAATGGTTAACCAAACAAACATAACCTTATAAAAGATACGTTATTTGTAGTATAACGTACACGTTAACAATCTCAAACATAGGGAGATTTTAAGCCACCTAATTGAATTATAGCAATATACTTTAGCCGTTATTCATCGCATGCGCAATAGCGCTAAAATAAGGGATAACGTTATTAACCGATATTACTTTACGTTATTAGAGTTGAAATAACGTTCCCTTAATAAAGGATATTGATTTTGCCATGTAAAACATTTATATTTAAGTTTTATCGTAAACTCCAAAGTCTATGATAAATACATGTAAAATTTAGAAAATATGAGTAAGTCTATAGTTTTCACCATTTTTACCACTATTTTTTAAAATGAAATGAAAACATTTCATGAAATTATATATTATGGCAACATCGGATATGGAAATTGAAGAGAAGTCGTTAACGTCACAGCAAGTATTGTACCTAACCTATCTTTGATGTTGTCAATCATTTGTTCCATAGTAAATTTAAAAAAAGAATAGGCAGTTTAAATAAAAAAAATCGTAATTGATTATTAAACTATCACAAAGTTCATTTATAAGGTTATAAATGTTACTGATATCTGTCACGTACATACATAAAGTCGAGACTTTTTCCCATAGGGGTAGGCAGAGACCACTTCCTTCCACTTGCTACGGTTCTTACACACATATTTTGCTTCCTCTACTTTCATCAGTGCTCTCATACATGCTCGTCGGTTATTGGTACTCTTGACCTGGCCTTTCTTCAAAACAATGTTGATCTGATCGAGATATGATCTCCGAGGTCTACCTCTACCGACTTGTCCATTCACACTCGCCTTATAAATTTGTTTCGTCAATCTTCCTTCATCCATCCTTTCTACATGTCCAAACCATCTAAGCATTCATTTTTCTATCTTTGTAACCACATCTTTTACACCACAGCGTTCTCTTATCTTATTATTCTTTACTTTATCCAACCGAGTCACTCCGGCTGTACTTCTCAGACTACTCATCTCCGCAGCATTAATCCTATTTTCATGCTTTTTCTGCCAAACAACATTCACTACCATACATAAGTGTAGGAACCAACACTTCTTTATGCACAGCCATAAAGCTATGCAGTGCCCCATTCATTTGTTTTCCTGCCAACACCCTTCGCTCAATGTCACTGTCATACTTTCCATCTCTAGTAAACTTTAAACCCAAGTACACAAATTCATTTACTTGTTCCACTCTTTCTCCCTCAATCGAACTGTCACGTAAATAACGGAAGAATGGGATGGCTTAAAAACTCATTTTCGATAACTGTATTTACTTTAAAGTGAATAAAGGGATATAACGTATGATGCTCAAGTTGTGGCTTAAAATCTCCCTAGTGACGTCACTTTCGTCCCAAATTTAAGAAATTGCCACGCGGTGCACGTCACCCATAAAACGCAAATGTCAAAATCAAGGTCAAAAGTATGTAGAATTGTCAATACTAGATCAAAAACTTTTTTGGATTTATGTAATGAAACATAGAAATTAGATATTATATCCAAATGAAAAATTAGGAACATTTAATAAAATATGCTTGTAAAAAAATCTTTATCTACATTCGTATTGCTTTTATAAAAAAACTGCATAAAATTAAAAAGGTAATTTATACTGTTTTCTGTAATATTGATTGAACATTTATAAAACTCACAAATATATTAAAATCGTGTCATGGGATCTAACAGCAGTAAAAAACTAGCGGCAAAATGTCCTTTTTTATCTAAAGATGAACAACTTATTGTCAGTAACTCATTTAAACTGGCAAGTAAAAATTCTGAAAAAATCAAAGAAGAGGAATTAACTGTAAGTAGAAATCTATATTGAATGTATTAATATTTGATTTTATTACCAAAACTAATAAATACTTTTATGTTATTTTCAATTGGATTTCTGTTTGTAAGAAATTGTTGGTGCTTTAACATTATTTTCATATTGAAGTTTTTACATATTTTAGAAACTTTGGGGTTCACAAGTAGATTCAAGATTACTTCAATACCTGAATAACTATTTGTTTGGTATAGGCGAACAAAGGCAAGCTACTGTCGAATTAGAAAAATTTGCTGAATTATTTGTATTTTGCACCAGAGGCACTGTAGATGAAAAAGTGAAAGTACTTCTAACATCTCTTGGAAACAGTGACAATGAGAGCAGTGATATACCTTATATGTTGGTGAAAGAGGTAAATGGATATTATTTTTAATATCAATAAAGGAACATTATTACTATAAGCATATTCTTCACTATATTTATAATGTTTATAAAATCCTTAGGATTATGAATTTACATATATAGGACTCCTGATTTACTTGTGGTTTGTTTGTAAAACATCTACATCACATGTCATTATAATTTAAAATTGTGACAATAGTTAATATTTAATTATGACAAGTCATGTGATGTTTGTGTTATAGCAATTCAAGTTACAAAATAGTAGTTTTAGTAAAATAATTAATAAAATAAGAATACTATAAAAATGCCTGAAAAACTCTTAAATATCTAAACCTTATAGATTTATAATTTTATGCAATTTATCAATTTTAAAAACTTTTTAGTATGTAGAAAGTATAGTTGCTTCTTACATGAAGATTCAAAAACTGTGTAACAATAAACAGTATAAAACATGGTTTTCAAAAGGCTGCTTTACTTTACCTCAAAATATTCAACGTTTAGCTGAAAGCCTTAGTCATGAATTAGCAACTGGTGAAATTCTCAATAGAAAATCTTTAGAAACATGGTTACAAGGTGCCACTTTATTAGGACAACTATTACTATATGTATCGATGTATTTATTCAGCATTACTCACAAAGAAAAGGGTGGAGTAACCAGTGAAAAATCAGGTAAACATACTGTGTTTTTTATGATTAAATTTTAAAACTGCTAAAACAGAATTAGGATTATTTACAACCATTAAATAAGTACTTTTTATTTAATTTAATTGTGAAACTCAAGTTCAGTTTATTATGTCTATGCTTTAAATAAATTTCATTTATTAGATAATTTTTATTGTTCTTCTTAATTCTAAATGCATCAGTCATTTAATTTTGAATATGCACATGAAGTATCATTTTGTATGGCAAATTATAACATTTAGGTTCATCTTTACCACCAGAAGAACATGATAGCCCCCTCGAAAAAGAAAAAGACAGAAGCTTAGTGCCTTTCTGTCGTGGTTTAGAATTAATGCCTTCTTATCCAAGTATACTGGATCTAAACCAAATAGTTTTTATAAATGCACATTTACCTCAACAGTATCAACTAGAATGGAGGTTTCTTTTTAGCTCTCAAATTCATGGAGAATCGTTTTCTACGTTAATAGGTAAATTTTTTCAAGTTTAATTTTTGCAAACTATAATCACTAAATTTTTTACATTTAGTGGTAGTGAATTTGTGAAAAACCTAAAGAAAAAGAAAGTCCATGTATTGTATTTCCAATCTCAGTATAAAAAAGATGATTTTACCAGGGCACTGCGATATTCCGGTAATAAGTGCTTTATTCTATATTGAGTAATACCGATAAATTTAGCAAAACATATCGGCCGCCTCTTTTTATAAGCTACAGGTAGCATAGCTTATTTTTGAATATCAACGTCGCTAATATGCATTCATCAAATCATCGGTTGACTATCTAGCTCGCAGGTGTTCACTTGAACAGGAGGTGGTCAAATCTTTAGACGTTTCAAAACATTAGCGCGCGCTGGTATTGAATAGTTTCTCGGGAGATTTTTATTGTTTGCGTTTTATTTTTTTGTGATATTTGTGAAATGGCTTTGCTTAATATTGACGATATTCACATTAATAATGAAATTCCTGATAATAATATAATTCAAAGTAATGGTAATATCCAAATTAATGATAAAATACATCTTAATAATGCAATTCTAATTAATAATAATGAAAATTAGACACAATTTTGGGAATTTAAAAATCGAGTTTTGCATATTCAAGTTCAACAAGTAATTTTAAATATATATTCATGCTTAAAAGCTAAAAATGTCAATTCAACTCAAGATGAAATAATTAAAAGAATATGCAACTTAACGAAAATTACTTATTCCACAATTTATTTAGTAATTAAACGAGGCGTTGTGATTGAACACGATAAAAAACGAAAACGTATCGTCAGTCGTCGGATAGATGATGCATCTAAGGATGTGATTCGACAAACGGTTTACAATACGTACTAAGAAAATCAAGTCCCAACATTAAAAATTATATTTAACAAATTGCAAGATTGGAAGAACTATAGCACATATTATATATTAGTAAAAAATAGTTTTATTATTGAAAGGCACAGTTGAAATTAAATAAAAATATAAAAAGCTCTGCTCTTTTTGTCAGTGAAAAATTTAAAAAAATTATTGATACCAAATATACTGTTCAGTAAAAATCTATTCAATGTGTGAAATAATCATTACTTGGTAAATAAAGGTATGGAACGATTTCAGAGACTAGGAAGTTGTCTGAAGATTTAATAGTAAGTCAACCTTCTGGGCTTTTAATTGGACGACGATGGGGTCAATTAATAGATGGTACCAGTACGGTGGTGATAAGAGATAAGAGAATGACACGGAAAGCGTCGTAATAATTGCATAATTTTGTGTTTCTGTTACAAATGGTTTGAAACATCTGAATGCAAAATTTGGCTCATTTTTAATTTAGCTCAAAATTGTATCATTGATAACATTCTGCACTTTACCCAATAAAATGAATGAAAAAAGACGTTCTATTTTAAAAAGGGATAAAAATATAGTTTTGCCTGCTATCCGATGAAAGCGCCACATTACGAGATACATTTTCAATATTTTCAGTAAAAAATGCTTTGATTTATTATGATTTATTTAGACAATTATTAGGAGTAGAAACATATATTATGTCTCGATTATTATTTGCTTGTACCTTTTTGATATTCCTATTGCAGCTAATACTCGGCGACAATAACTTACAAATGGAATTTGCCATGATTCGCCTCGTTTTCCTTAAATTTAATTATATTATCAATTACCTATTTCGTTTCTGTAGAATAATTCTTCTTATCGTTCGGTCTGCCCATTTTAAATTTCTATTTTGAATAAACAAATTTAAGAGCAGCAAAAAATACTCTAAATATTAACCTATACATTATTACACCATCCGCTAAAATTTAGACGCGTATTTCTTTGTAACCGTCAAGCAGGTTACATGTTTTGTAACCCCACTCTGTCAAATTTAGTCACATGGTATGCCTTTCAATAATAATTCTATTTTACCCATCATAAAAGGGTTGTTTATAAATTCGCTTTTTAATGAAAGTCAATAAAATTAGTCTTTTCACTTTTGGAACGAAGTTCCTTATCGCACGGTACGGGCTTACCGGAGGGGGGCTAGGCGTGTGTAAGATTCTTTCCGTCACGAAACACGAATAACGCGCATGCGCGTTCTGTTGTACAATGCCGAAAAATGCAAAAACAAGCTGGAGAGAAAATATAATACGTTTATCAATAATAATATACTACGAACGGAACTTTGTTCCAACTGAGTGTTCCACTACACATACGCACTTTTTTTATTCAATATAGCCCATGTTGTACAGTTAAAAATACCTTTTTAATTACAAATGAATGTTAAGTTATTTTTTAATGTATATAAATTAGGTAGGATAGTTAACCAAGGACCATCAGTTCTCATAATTGAAGATTCAAATGGGTACACTTTTGGAGGATTTGCTCCTGCAAATTGGGAATTGAATGCCAAATTTTTTGGAGATGACAGTAGTTTCCTCTTCACGTTAGTACCAAAAATGCGATTATTTTCGTCAACAGGATACAACCAAAACTTTGAGTATCTTAATCTGCATCAACAGACTCTTCCAAATGGCATGGTAAATAGATTTTGCTGTACATATGCATAAAAAGGTCATTTTAATTTACATTCAATAAAAATGAAATTACATCTTAAAATCAGATAGTTTGGATTAAAGTAGCCAACGAATCTTAATTTTATTACAAAGCGCTAAAAAAATTCGGCTGATTTTCAGGCAATGGGTGGACAACATGGTTATTGGGGTCTTTGGATAGACAGCGAATATGGTAAAGGCCAAAGCAGTCCTTCTTGTACAACTTACAGGGGCTATCAGCAACTGTCTCATACCAAAGAGTTCACTTTCAGACACATGGAAGTATGGGGTATTGGTCAGCCACCTCCGACACCTCAAGAAAAAGGTGAACGAATTGGTGCTGGAATGAGTATTCTTGACGGTAACTTGGAAAGCAAAGCTCTTCTAAAAATGACGGGCAAACAATTACATAGTGAAGGACTTAAAGAACCTCACCCTGAAGAGTCAAAGTAAATGAAAAAAAATGCCTTTCCTAATTATAGAGAGCAAAGAGTGATAATTTATTTAAATGTTTCTAATGCTAACGTGGAATTTTACGAAAAATCTCATTAATACTTCTACATCTTAAATATTCTGATTTCTATGATAATTACTGTATTTTTAATAAAAATTAACAAGTGTTACTGTAAGTGGTAATCATATTAAGGAAATAGTTAATTCTGCATTTATACAGGTAAAAAAATGTCATTAATAACTATACATTTTATTTTTAAAACTACAATTTTAATATTTACTAATTTATTAAAAACGTTTTTTGAGGAGATTTATTGCTAAGCTTAGGTGTCCGCAAATTCCTAAATATTTTGTCCTAATGAAGATAAACTCGTATAGAAGCTTGGTATAAATGAACCACGATGCGCGGTTTATTAAAGAGGTTCCAAAGAAAAATAAATCAGAAAAATAAGTCGGAAGCTTCAAGAGGTTACATTTTTATTTATAAGCCGTTATAATAAACTTTAATAATTATTGGTAAAGTTGACATATATTAAAATATATACAATTCAATTTTTTATATTTCATTTTAGTAGAGTATTTAAAATATTAACGTTTAAATTCATCTGCGGTAGATACAAGCTTCCACAAAAATAACAAAAATATCTCGTTCTGAATCATACACAGTAATTTTTTCGGTCGCCATTTTTAACTTTTAAAAATTGCGCCGCAACGGATGTGGAACGGCTGAAGGAATACTTTGATCGTTGTGAGCGCTTGGTGGAAGGACGTGGCAGAGGCTGAAGTTTAAACTACGCGCTAGTCCGTCGACCAATCGGCGTTCAGTAATTTCAGCGCTGCTTCGTGGCTGCACCTATAACCATAGAGCTTAAGAAATTTTGCATTTCTTTTTTAACACCGCAAAAGTGTTCTATACGAGTCTATCTTCGTTGGTTATATTTAAGGTGTTCCCTACCATAACGGTATTTGTATTTATTTACTAAGCTGTTATAGTCTAGTCACTTTTTTGCAATAACTGGAATTGTATTGGAAATACTTCCATACGACCGATACATTACTAGTTTTTATTGGAAACGAATATAATTTATTTTATTTGTGCTTCACAGTTTTTTAAGCCGTGATTAACACTATAATTCGTCCAAAAACTTGTGTGAATTATCGGTGGTTGAAAAACAATTCATTATGGGGAAGATAGTACCCCATTAGTGCATGGTGTGTGTATGGTTGTCACTTAATACATATCTGTTTACATTTGACGTACATCTTACACAATAAATTTGTCATCAGTCGGAAATTGCAATTTATTGTTAATCTTGCAATATTTATCCAAATATGTGTTAATACTTGGCTGATTATTTTAGCATTCCATTTTAACTTTTAAAAATAATGTTAATTTTGTTAGAGAAATTAAATAATACAAATTACAACTAATTTGAATTCCGTCCGATGACAAAGTTTCATTTTATTATCACATGCAGTGCCGTATTTGAGGGTGCAACACCCCTTTCTCCGTCTAATCCCTAACAAAAAGAAACATACTTTCCACTTTCATAATAAACAAATTACCAAATCAGTAGTAATGTAGTAATCATAGTAATGACCATCTAGGAGGAGAGCTTTAGTAGGCTGCTAAGCTTAATACTTCCATAATGTAATGGGTCTGTGTTTCCTAATACCCTGTTAAATATTTCTGAAACATTACCAGAATTAAAAGCTTCCTCAGAGAGATCATTTTTAACATTGAGACGTTTATTTTTTATTAAAACTATCCAACTTTCAACAGTAACTGCTCTACTTGCAAGAAACTCACCTCCGACAGAATCTACCAAAATAGCTAGTTGTGTCGATGGTGTGACTTGAAAGTTGAAACAGCTGAGCCCTTTCTTTTTGAATGTGAGGCTCTACCTTATAAAACGGAGCAGGAAAATATCGGAATGGACCCCATAGGCACCACTAGAGATTCGTCATGCAAGTAGGCAGTACCAGATGACACATTTGAAAAACACAGTGGCAAAGTCCCATTCAGGGTCGACGCCATTTAGGCCTCTCGGGCCCTGTGGAAATAAAAAAACTGCTCTAAACCGCCTCCCCAAATTTTTTCCCAGATACGGCCCTGATCTCATGCATACTTTTCTACACCAATTGTGAAAAATACTCCTATTAGATGTTAATTTTTTCAAGTTTATGTGATTCGAAGATTACACTGTTAAAATTTTAAAGATATTTATCAACTTTTTTGTATGTAATTCAACTTAATGCCACTTTTTAGAATAAGTTAGTAGTCATTTTGTTTGTATGTACACATTTCTATTTGAAATGATTAAACACAAAAAAGGTTATGTGCAATTTTAAGTAGTAAACATTTACCATCATTATAAAAAAAAAATCTGTCTTGAAGAGAAACAATTATCCAGGAAGTAGTTGTGTTTTGATATTTGTATTACATGGAATACACAGGTCTACAAGGTTCTGTTGTTGGACAGCTGGGGGTCATTTCCAAAGTAGAATCAGAATTCGAGGTCAGAAACAAAATTTTGATTTCAAGATAGATATTGAAAATATAATTACGTCGTCTAGACTTAGGTACAACGTAACAAACATTGATCTGACGACCTCTGGAATCCAGATAAGAAAGATTAATTAAGCTTTTTCTTCATCTTTCTATTATGGCTTTTTGTCATATTAGTAGGCCACTGCCCTCATTGTCAGCATGTATTCCCCGGAAGAGGAGGTCCAGCACTCCCATCTTTTTTTTTGGTCTTCTTCTTAAGGGGTTGTTTATTTTTGCATTTTTAAAAAGTCTGTCGTCCTCGATTCTCTTCATGTGTTTGTTTCAGAATCTTCGTCTCTGTCTTAGCAACCTGTAATCCACATTGTTGTCTGATGTACTCTTTCCATACTCGTATCATTCAGTGTTTTGTCTTGTATACTTCTCAGTGTTTTTATTTCGACTTATCATTGGTAGTATATTGCTTGTATCTGTTTTTGTTTTATATATCATGAATTTGCTTTCTGTGTTAAGGTATGTGTTCTTTCATACAGCTCTCAAGAATCCTGAAGTTCGAGACGCTTTCCTACTTCGCTCAGTTTATTTCCATGGCTTCCAGATATTTGAAGCGGTTCGCCTGCCCGACGATTTTGAAACCGATTTCCAACTTACATTTTATCGGTTCTTTCGATGTTACTAAGCATTTGGTCTTCTTTGTGTTAATGAGCTTATTTAGTTTTTTTGCGTTGGTGCTAAAAGAGTGTAGAAGGAGGTATTTCCCAATTTGTATCCGGCTGCTTTTGGGCAGATTTTCTATTATTTTATCCATTATCGAGTTTAATAGAGGCTAAGTAAATCGTCCTGTCTAATTCCTGTTTACATGTATATCTTCTGTTGTGACATGTTCTACTATGATTGTCCTGCACTTGGTGTTGATATTTTAGGTTAATTAGCCTATGGTTTAGCCCTTTTGATCTCATTATTTCCTGGACTTTTTTCAAGTGCACTTTCGAATGCTTTGGTCATATCCACGAAGCACATGCAAGCTGGTTTATTGAATTATAGAGATTCTAGAAGTTCTACCAATTATTATTAAAAAATCAAACATTAAAAAAATATTTATGGCTATTTCTAAAAGAAAGATTAAACAATTAAATATAGATATATCGCAAGTTTTTCATCAGATACCTTTTTCTTGATTCCAGAGGTCGTCAGTTTAATGTTTGTTGCGTTGTATGTCTAGATGACTTATTGTAACGATAGCTTTTAAGCTCATTCTGAGGTTGTCACCAGTTCGTATAAAATCATATTTATTTTAATGATAACCCGAGAGGTAGGTACATCGATTGAACATATTTAATATAATATGAGTATTGTATATAATCCTACATGTGATCAGTGATTTAATTTTGAACGATGATCGTAAAACATTTTTTTTTTATTCCCAAATATTCCACTAACATGCTCAAAATCAGCTCCCAATAAGCAATTTTAAATAAAAAAATTTAATTCTCTTGGTACTGTGGCTAATTCAGAAGGTAAACAGCAAAATAATAAACAATTTGGAGAGATAAATGAAGAAAATAAATAAGTTAACGGTATTGTAATTCTTTTTGTAGCTGAACTAAGCACGCCATACTGTCATAAGAAAAAAACAAACTAAATGAAAAAAACATAGCTAAATGATGACAGTAGGTCGTCATGTCCCTGTTAGGCAATATTCAGATTCGCTTTTAATAATTATACGAAATTAAAATGTAACATAAATGATTTTAAACTGGAAAACTGAATACAACATTAAATAAAATAACTAAATTAATAAATGTAAGAGAGTCACTACAGTGTAGTACAATTTTTAATATTTTTTTGAATGTGTTTACTAATAATCAAAATAAAACTGTATCAAACGTTAATGCGCCTGTAGGAGAGCGTATTTTAAAAAAATTAAACAAAATATTTTTTAACATGCAATTGTTATGGAATATTTAGGAACTAACGATCAACATTAGTATGGAGATCTTCTGAATGATAAAATGGTAGTGCTTTTGAATCGCTGCATTACATATCAAATTGTCTACACCAAATTTATTGCACAAATTTTACATATGTAAGCCTTTGTAAATGTAAGTAATACATATTTATTTTTGAAATACCAGCGTGTCAAACTATTTAGCACATTTAACAGTTTTTTCAATGTAAGTGGTACGGTATAAAAATATTCTGCTGGAATGAATGAATGTGTTAGCCCAAGACTCCTTTAGGTGATGCTGAAGGTTGTTCTTACTCGTATTTTTTTGCTAGGGGTTTATGCCCCACAATATGCGCAGTGGAACCAATCTTTAAAAGCCCAAAAAGAGAGGCGGGAGTTTTGGGATAGTGTGACGGATATGACAGTGTTCTGTGATTGTACGGTGACGGCAGAGTAAATGAAAACGGAGAATGTCTACTTGAGTATGTTTGGAGTAGAATCTTGTGGTAACAAACACAGTGTTAAACCATAAAAGGATCCACTTGTACACAAAAAGAATACCAGAGAAGTATTATTGATTTCGTAATTGTGCATGAAAGATTGAAAAAGAAAGTGGACACTCAGTCATACCACGGTGCAGGTATTGACACAGACCACTTCTTAGTATTTGTTTTGAAAAAAGGCCAGGTCAAAAGTACCAACAACCAACGAGCATGTATGAGAGCGCTGATAAAAGTAGAGGAAGCAAAAGATGTGTTCAAGAACCGTAGCGGAAGTGGTCTCTGCCTACCCCTGCGGGAAAAAGGCGTGATATATATATATATATATATATATATATATATATATATATATATATATATATATATATATATAATTATAGATTTTATCGAAATAATTGTACTATATAAAAATTAATTACCAAATTATTTTATTTCTGCTAAATGAACTTATTGAAAAAACTGTTGTTACAAAGATTGAAGGTGGCTTTATACAAATAATCTACGTATTTTTGAACAAATACACTCCCATGCAAAATTAACCGAACACTAAAAATTAACATAAAATTAAAAGTTGTTTTTTTGCGAACCGTTCATCCGATTTTGTTTTAATGTTTTTTAATTATAGGTTGGTTCTTCAGGAATCATCCTGCCCTAAAAAAATTATTCAGAGATTACTTTACTTATATACAAGGTGGAAGAATAATTACTAAGTGTTGTTTCCAGAAATTTGTAACACCCTGTGGTATGCAACAGCTACATTAGCGAGTATTCGATTCAACCGAATCGTAGTCCCATCATTTTTAAATATTCCGTTTTTTTATTTACATCATTATCACTATCATTAAAAAAGTTACACTGTTTAAAGAAAAGTATCTCCGATAGTGTTTTTCAAAAATTCCCATATGTGTGTCATATATCAAATAAACAATCAAGTTGGCATCAGTCAAGTTTAAGAAAATTACGTTGTCTTCTCTTTTGTGTGTATGTAAAATATTCTGCCATATCACATGAAAAAGATGGGCAAAACAGAGAGTGATAGTTGCCGCTACTACGAGAACTTCGCTGAAACAACTAAAATAATCTCTGAATAAATTTTTTTAGAGCGGCATGATTCCTGAAGAACCAACTTAAAATTTTAAAAAAATTAAAACAATCGGATGAACGGTTCGGAAGAAAACAACTTAATTTTATGTTAATTTTTAGTGTCCGAGTGTAGTTTGAAATAGATAAAAATTTCGAGTTAATTTTGGCTACCTTTAATTAAGATCACGTTTTACAAGCATGTATTTACGGCAATCATTAATTGGATGTGATTTCTTTTATGTTATGATTAGGTTTAAATAAATATATACATTAATGTTTTTTTTTCTTTTTAATGTCCCTTTCCTACGGTTAAGACGTTTTCTACTACAGTATTGATAATTTATAAAACGAATAAAAAAAATTTGTCCTACTTCGCTTATGACAACCACCAATATACCAAGGGTAACGTGCATGTGATGTTTCAACTTGACAACGGGAGAAAGAGTGATGCATATGTGACGTCACAACTCGAGATTCTCTGTCAAAATGTGGCCTAAGCTACAGGTAACATAATCCCTACTTTTTAACACTTCAATAATGTTTAGTCTTTAAAAATCACTAATAACGCCACAATACTGTTCCTTGAAACTAAACAATTGTCAAAAAGTTCACTCCAAACTCAAAAAAAAACTCAGAAAACCAAAATCGTTAACCAAACACACATAATCTTGGGTGCGTTCCACTAGACACACACGACGCTCAAAACGTTCGCCGAGTCGTTCCACATAACGATCACAGTCGTTATGGTCGTGCTGAAAACGTCATAAATGACGCGCTCACGGCAACCCACGTCTTGAGATGGGTTATGGGTTGAAGTGGTTGTTTTTTTTTGTATATAAAAGTGATTCAGTAAGAGATTTACTCTTAGAAGTGAATGTTTGTCCAGAAGATGCTAGGCGAGCAGAAAAATGTAAATTCCAACATTCTAGTAGTTATTTCAAATGATATAGAATTACATACCTGAAATGAGTTTTAAACTCATCATCTGAATATCGGGTAATAACTTCAATATAATTTATAATGCGTGGACGACGCTTACCTCTCTCTTGCAAGATTGCTTCCCATTCTTCATCTGAACTAGACGAACTGGAGGATTCATGCGCGTTACTTCTTTACATTAGTGCAATAATTGCATTATTACTTGGATTAAACATTTTAATGCTATTGTGAATTTATATTTTAAAAATATTCACCTAGTCATACGCTAGTGAAACGCATCCATTATGTCATTTGTTGTACCCCGTGCTCGTTACCATCTCAAGCAGTGACGTCACGTGTACATCACTCTTTCTACCGATGTCAAAAAGTGGCCGCGTGCTGCACGTCTTCCATTAAATTTTTTACTGAATACCACATTATTTTTTACAAACTAACTTAACACTCTGTGCATTACATGACAAAATCAATGTGAATACGTTGTCATTGCTCATCGAGGCGTTAATGTTGTGAACCTTTGGTAAAAATTCAGGACAAATAAGTACAGTCGACAATTCAAATCCAGTAATCACGAAATAAATATATATCAGACATTTTTTTAAATTGTAATAACGGAACAAATAACAAGTAATTGTAAAGAACGAAATTTCTTAACACAAAATCGTGAGTAACCAACAAGTATAAAAATCTTATAATGGAAAGTAGGATAAGCAAAAACATTTTCTGCGACTATCATTAAATGCACAATCAATGGATACTCTTCTTAACTCTTCATCCGCGTAGCGATAACTCCAGTGAGTACTCCAGCTGCACCAATACAAAACGCCCCGATCGTAGCCCACAAAAGAATCTGAAACAAAATGAAACGAACAACAAAATAAAATACGATTTTTCCAGAAATACTTACTTTTCCTCCCGACTTTTTATTTTTATCATTGTTATCAGTCTTTGATGTGGCATTAAACATTCGCTTTGCAAATTCTTTTTCAGACTTTTTCTGCTGATGTAAGTTTTTAGACAGGGAGTTTATTTCCTTTTGGATTTCTGGATCATTGGGTGCCAACTCTTTAGCTTTCTGTAAGCATTTCATAGCTGTCGACAAGTCATTTAGTCCCATGTATGCCTGAATATATTAAAATTAAAATGTTAGTCAAACATTTTCGTGATAAATTTCATAAAATATATACAAAGTACTTTAAACTAAGATTTTGCAAAATATCTAACAACTAAAATATTGGAAATGTAACTTTCTCAAAGTTTTTATTTATAGCTAAAATAATATATTAGTTTTTTGATATTTAGGATAAAATGAACAAGAATTATGCATCAGTCCAAAACTAACGGTGTCAGAAGTAAACTTTTCATGTTATGCAATTAATTTCCTTGTGAAGAAATCTCGAATCCACCCGTATTATTGAAAAAAACATCCTAACTAAAAAATCTCTAACCTTCCCCATAATATTAAAAAATTAAATAATATGATCTGCCATAAATAAAAAAAAATTTCCTAGTGGTAAATCTAGAACGTCCCCCGTGTTCAGACTTTGTTTACTAGGATTATTTATGTTTGTTATTATAATTTTCTTGCTTTCCATCAAATACTTTATCATACATCCCTGTCTCATACCTTTTTCGATGTTAAACCAGTCTGAAGGTTCCCACATAATCGAAAAAGAGAGAGTGTGATAAGAATACCAAACTGTATAAAGCCACCAAAGGGAGATCTGAACATATGGTCATGGATGCAGACAATTAAGATAAATTAGTGAATAGTGTTAAACAAATTAAGTTTATTAAACATTACAATAGTTTTATAAAAACATAAGGTTTGCTGTAAAAACAAGTACATACACAAATATTGTTTAAATTATAATTTCTGTGGACCTTAAAATTGCAATGTACTCACCTTTGCCTTTCTAAAGTGTGCTTTAACATTATTAGGTTGGCATCTAAGTACTATTTGTAGGGAATAAAGAGCAGCACTAAACATCTCCATTTTAATTTGTGCAGCTGCCATGTTGTTACAAACGCTTACTCTGTCTTCTAGTATGCTTTGTAAATCTGAATCAGATACTTCATTTTTTTGATCTCCTCCTTCAACTTCATCTAAATAATCTAATGCCCTTCTGTAGCATTGGATGGCTATATTATTCTCTCCTCTAATGTACCACCAGTTTCCACGTTCTCTTTTTTTGTTTCTACAATAAAAAAACATTTCAAAATTAGCCACAACAAACTTAAATTAAATTTCAATATTTTTTTTAATTATAATGTTCTTAATGGGTATATAAATTTTTGTACACACCCTTTTTCTTTTCTTTGGGCAATAGACATCAAGTCAATATCATCTTCTGGTTGGACACTTACCAATTCAACATCATAAATTACAACAGTATTACCCGAAACTTTAGAAGACAATCCTTTGCTACCAAAAGCCAATCTAGGTTCAATTTTTAGCTTACAGACTTCACTTATATTCATGAGTCCTAAAGCAACATCAAGGCCTTGTATTACCTAAAATAACTTAAAATAAAACCACAAAATAAGAGCAAATTCACATAAATTCAGCACAGTGACATGCCAGTATTAAAAAATTGTGTTTGTATAGCTAATTCTAAACTAACACGAGTATATCTCTATAAAATAGGTCTAAGGACATGCATATTATCATACCAACTGGTAAGCAAGAAATTGTTAGTGTTTGGCATTTAAGATCATTTTTTAACTTAGAATACAAACACTACAGTATCTAAATAATATCCACAAAAATGATCAAGTGCCAGAACAAGTGTTTAAGAACATTTACTACTAGAGTAAAATCAGAATATTTACATCAGATTCTCCTAAATTTAGTTCAAAATTATTGGCACTTTCAACTAATGTTTCATCTTCAAGGTAACAACTATAATTAATAATGCACTTCTCATTTCTTTGAGGTCTGGTTTCAGGTTTTCCTTCAACAATAATCTTTTTCATAATAGCTCCACTACCTAAAAGATCTACCCATTCTGATTTAGGTTTCTCATCAATATTTTCCTCAGTTTGGTTGTTTTCATTATTTTCAATTATCTCCTCATTATCAATATTAATGTTTTCTTTATTTTCGACATAGATTGGTTCAATATTGGGCAGTTCAGATTCTTCTAGAATTTCTTTATTGTCAAGTGAAACGAAATTTTCCGGTAATTTTTCATGTTCAATGAATGCTTCAGACATTTTGACTGATTATAGGTGCTTAATTTCTTGTTAAATTGCTAAAATAAATAAACCTTAGTTTAAATATCGCTTTACTGTTAAAAATTAAGAAACAAGTGACATTTATTTTTCTAACCAAATCATAAATCGTAAATACTTTTGACATAATAAAACGCTTGATTGTAGTACGAATAAAATTTACTCACCAAGGTAATGTTCTTATTTTTTCATCATTAATCCAAAGGTACAAAAATACTAAAAATTTCCCTTCTCTAAAATGAAATGTTTGACAACTTTATATTTTTCCGTAAAACAATTAGGTTATGAACTTTGAACATGTTAGAGTTGGATATTATTCACGAATGTGTAACGATATTTCATTATTTATTAGTAGCGCAATTCAATTTAAATAGTAACATTTGCCGTTACATTGAAAGTTGGATTTGGATTTTATTTATAATGCATTTTGACCCTTTCTGCAATATGTAGTGTGATTACAACTAATTTTTAATTTTCTCAATACATTAGTGACGCGATGGTCAAAAATGTTACATTTTATTGTAGAGATGGGTAACACAAATATACATACGATAATTACTACACCATTCAACTCATTTATTTCTATTTAACTCAGTCACTAATCTGAGTATTCTGGAATGTCATGGACTATGCCGTTTTAATTTAAGACATTTGTTTTTTATCATGTTTAAGTATAATTTTTTGATTAATTATTTAGGAAAATTTTTAGAATTGAATAATTGCATAATAACTTTGAAAATTAATTTTTTTAGCTTGTTGACCTGATCTTCGTACTTATTAGTAGCTTTTTATTTTATCCCCCCTGCTGACACATTTAAGCCACTATATAATCGTGTTTGTTGCATTCAATTTTTTTTCTGACTGCTTTTGGAGACAAAAATAATTAATTATATTTAAAAAAATATATTTACAAAACAGATCCAAACACAAATGTTCGCGGTGTATAAAAGGTCTGTAACCATAAAATACCAACCCGAATAATCAAAATTATTTTAAAACTAGGTATCAAGAATCCATAAAAATTACTTAATTACGTAATTAAGTAAGGGTATCAATACCAGTGTCGCCTGGGGCGAAATCATAATTTGCCGCCGCTTTGACGTCATAAAAATAATGATGTTGGTGAGAAAAAAGTAATCATATGAAAGAACTAAGCAAAAAATATTTATTTCACAACCATGTAATATAGTACGTCGTTGTTCAAAACCTATTAACTATAAAAATAACGTCTAGTATAAGTCTAAAATTCAACTTTTCGGGCCTTTCGCGCACCAAATCATTTATAACTTCGTCAAGTTAATTTTGTCCGTCACACTTTGTTCTATTGACAAAATGACAAAATCACTCAATCTGATGGAGCTCATGGTAGACCTCAAGTTATTTTTTATTAATTTTAGCTTTGAGAAGCTACGCTCACATGAAGCAACACTGATAGCTATAGTTAAAAAATTATAAGCATAATTACGATATTAGATAAGCAAATACCATAATTGCTTCTTCTTCTTTTTCCTAGTCCTATTACTATGTCCTGTTTTTTTTTCTGTTACAGTCTCTGCTGTGATCCGGAGCTCCAGCTCTCGTACCATCGCTTTTTTGGTCTTCCTATGGGTCGTTTGGTGTAGGGTTTCTGAGTTTTCGCCCATTTCGACATACGTTCTGGCTCCATCCTATCTACGCGGTCTCTCCATAGAGGTCGTCTTGTTCTTGTCCACCTTACTACATCCTGAACACCTAGCTCTCTCAGTGTGTCTACACTTCTTATCCTGTCTCTGAGAGTAATACCTCTTATGGTTCTTAGTGTTTTCATTTCTGTGTCTGACACATGTCTTATAAATGCGGTTTTTATTTTCAGTACTTATGTACTTATTCCGCCAGGTTATATCTCTCAGAAAACCTGATATTCTCGCTGCTTTTATTGCCTGCCGTTTTGTTTCTTGCCCTAGGTTTCTGTCATTGATTATTTCCGCACCCAGGTATCTACAGTTCATTACTTGTTTGATAATATGATCGTTTAATACTAGTTTACATCTAATTGGTTCCTTAGATATTACCATCGATTGGGGTTTCTCTGTTGATATTGTCATGTTATACTTTTCGGTAGTTGTAAGCGCTGTAAATCGTCTTCACTTTCCGCTATCAGAATAGTATAATCTGCATAGCAAAGGATTCTCATGGTTTGGTTACCTATCTTATACCTCTCTTTCATTTGGTTGACACTAGCTATAATTTCGTCCGTTATCAAATTAAATAGGCATAGGCTAAGGCTGTCGCCTTGTCTAATGCCGGCATTGACTTTAATATTCTTCGTAAGCCCATGTGCGGTTTTTACCCTTGTATTATAAATATTAAGTTCCTTGATTATGTTAATATATTTGTGACTTATGTGTTTTTTTTAAGTATGCTGAGTACATCCTTCAACCGTATTCTGTCGAATGCCTGTTTCAGATCCTCGAAACATATGAACATGGGCTTGTCGAACTCTATTGATTTCTCAACTAATTGTCGCATAATTGCATTGCTGAATATATTCCAAAAGCTCGAGGGATCCTTTCATGGCATTGTCTTGAGCTTTAGCATCAGCTAAAGCAACGAAGTTGCGTAACCTCTCCCTCTCGATTTCCATCTCATCTACATCGATATCACAGTGCTCTTCTCCGAAGTTACACTTGTATTCTGGGTTCAGTAACTAATTTGCGAATGCTCTTATACTGTTCCTTGAAGTATACATTTCTTTTGGTATAAAAATAATAAACTGGCATATTCAGTGATTCATTTTGGGGCAGTCGCGTTCGTTTTGTTCTTATTTTCCGTGAGACTTACTTGCTATAAAAACGGCAGCGTGGCGGGAAACAAAACTGCAAAATACTGTTACACTTGAAGAGTACAAAAAGGGGCAGGTTTGCTGCCCTTCTAATGGTGGCGCCTGGGGCGGTCTACCCCTCCGCCCCCCTCCTCGGTATGCCACTGTTAATACCCCAACTAAATTTGATGTATTTTTCTTTTAAATATAGTAACACTGTAGCATATTGTCTTTTAATTTAAATAAATGGGAGCCAGGAAATAATGTTAGTTGTGGTTACGCAAAGGAAATACTTTTGTTGCATGGTTATAACTTAACAATGTATCTAAAAATGGACATAATTTTATTTAAATGCATGACTTTAATTTAAATTTAATAGAACAATACAACTTGTTGTAGTTGCAGATCTGATTGCGAGTGGTATTTATAGAAAAATTAAAATTGATTCTATTAAAAAAAAGCTTCCTGATTAATTACATATCCAAAAAAAAATGTTTTAAGGTGAAACTTAATATTATTTTAATAGGTTTTATGTATTTTTAATAACCATTTAAAATCGCTAAACTAAATTTTATTATTCAGTTTGTAAGATTTTTTTTATCATGTAATTTTCTCTAAAGCATTCATTATTGCCTGCAACCCCTAACGAATTATTGAAAGGGACCTCGCATGACCTAAATTCATGGGTGTGAGTGGTATTGAACGTCTACAAAAAACAGCGACTGCTGAAAGAGCCTGCTTGAAAAATTTTAGCGGGCTATAATCTATAGGTTATTGGAATTATTGATTCTCTAGTTTACTGTTTAATTTATATTTAAAGTACAATTTAATTTCCACATTTTTGTGTACTTGGGTTCAAAGTTTACGAGAGATGGAAAGTATGACAGTGACATTGAGCGAAGGGTGTTGGCAGGAAAAGAAATGAATGGGGCACTGCATAGCTTTATAAACAGCTAGGAAGTGTCAAAAAAGGCACGTCTGGCTGTGCATAGAGGTGTGTTGGTTCCTACACTTATGTATGGTAGTGAATGTTGTGTTTGGCAGAAAAAGCATGAAAATAGGATTAATGCTGCGGAGATGAGTATGGTGTTTTGACAACTACAAATAATAATATTTGACGTCCAAACTATTGTTTGCAGCTGACAGTCAAAAATTTAGTAAGTTCTATTAATGTTTTGGGGATACTATGTATATTATAAAAATAATCTTAAAATTTATACCTCTAACAAACCCGTATCTATCCCAAAATCAAAACTCTTAATAAATCAAGTGGTTTATGGCCACAATCTTCCATGTCGTTTGACGTGAATAACCCTGTACAGAATATTTTATTTTATTTCGTCACTGACAAAAAGAGCACCCTTAATAATTTTTAAAGTATCCATTTATAATTATTTACTCTCAATTCCAATACATTTTTTACTAGATAAAAATTTCAGTAACCGTTACAAAATATTTACGATACGCCATTGGTAACGAATTCGGTTTAAATCGGCACTTAAAGTACGCTTTTCTTGAAGATGGAGTGTAAGTGTCCCTTTCATTAGTAATTTATCTCCACATCTTTATGTTGATAATAAAACGGCAAATGTAAAAAATTACCCAATTTAATTATTGACATTAGGTATAAGTTTAAAAAAATAATCACTGAAAAATTTGTACAAAAACTTTCTAATTTGTCGCATCAGTTTTATCGACACTAAAAGGTGCATCTACACTTTCTGCTCCACAATCCGCAATAACAACGTCTTTAAGAGGTTTATCACGATTATCTGTTTCGGTGGCTTCAATTTTTCGAATGACATCCATTCCTTTCAAGATTTTTCCAAATACAACATGACGTCCGTCAAGCCAAGAAGTTTGTTTAGTGGTGATGAAGAATTGTGAACCATTGGTGTCTTTTCCTGAATTGGCCATTGAAAGCCACCCAGCACCGAAGTGCTTCAGTTTAAAGTTCTCATCAGCAAAGCGATCTCCATAGATACTTCGACCTAAAAATTAATAGGTATTTTGTTTTTATTTATTATACAGATTTTCAAGGATTATTGGCATTATATCAACACACCAACACAAACAGGTCAGCTTTAGCTTGCTTTCATGTATACCTATCAACCCTTGTCACAATAAAAGTAATTTGCGTCAGTTAATTAAAAAAGATACAAAACTTTCTAAACAGTTATGTTGCTAGGATCTCTTCATGCTAAATATAAAGGTTTGTCGATTAGGAAAAATCACGGAGTGGGTAACGTGAGAGAACCTGGGCCACCTCACCAGTCTCAGCCGATACAAGAAAAACCATGCGCACTCTCAGACAAATTTTCACCGATATTCGGTCTAGAAAGCAGTCAAGTCCAAGCTAAATTCGACTTATGGAAAGCTAAAGGGATTAGAGAAAAACCGTCTGGTGTAAAACTGCCGAATAAAGCACTTGATGCATTAGAAGCTTGCGACGCAGATATTTTCAAAGCAATACATGCTTTATCAAAGATATTGTCTACTTTGCCAGTAAGTGTAGCTTCTGCTCCACGCTGCGTAGGCTAAAGACGTGGTTAAGGTCGAATAATGGGTGAAGAAAGACTAAGTGGACTTGGTTTCTTCATACGCACAGAGATGTAGAGGTAGATGTTAACAAAGTTATTGATAGGTTTGCAAAGTCTGGTAACAGAAGGTTGGATTTTGTTATTTAGATGTAAGAACACGTCAATTATTCTGAAAGTGGTACTTATTTCCTGTTTGTGTGGATTGAAATAGTTTTATAACTACCCAGACCATTGAGTAGATTGTAGATTGTAGGGGGGGCCGTGAAGGCTATGCAACCTCTCAAGCACCTCGACCTATAGGATCTTTTGTGCATAACCCTTAATCTATTCGAGGCCCGGGATTCCGAGACTTCGAGCAAAGTTTATCAGTTTCCTGGGGGTCAAGTTTCTGACATCAAAGGGCTTCAGGAAGGCCCCTTCCAGAAACTTAAGCCTCTTGCAGAAAAGCGCTGGGCATTCGCAAAGCAAATGTTCTGCAGTTTCAGCGAAGTTCTCGCAGTAGCGGCAACTATCACTCTCTGTATTGCTCATCTTTTTAAGGTGATACCTCAGAGGGCAGTGTCCAGTGGGGAGCCCCGTCACCCGTTTCATTTCATCCGTTTCCCAGCGTCGAACCTCTTCTTTTAAGTGGGCTTTGGAAAGTCCACAGAAGGGTTCTGGGACGGAAAATTGTGTATTTGCCCCTTCTTTGGAAAGGCAAAGACCATAAAATAAGTGATTGATCTGGTAAAATACTTTCTGGCATTCAATAAACCACAAAATCCGAAAATGTAAAGGATTAAAAAAGGTGATATGGAGATAAAATCACGACAATTATGCTCTGTTCCACAATGCTTTACATGTGACAATTCGATTATATCTTTGCATTAATTTTCATCAAATTTTCAGACAGCTCAAAAATGGAAGATAGGAAAACCAATTTTAAAGTTTATGTTTGTTTGCAGCAAGCACTTTGTGAAAGATGATTGTTTTAGTGGTAAGTTTGATACTGTTGTCCAATGATTTATCATTTTATTTGTGATTATTCATAGTGATTTCAATAATACAGAGAATGCGTTTGAAAGATGATTTTTATGATTTTTTCATTGAGACCGTCAGTTCCACATAAAGGGTGCGTTCCGAAAAGTTTAGAGCGTTAAAGTAAAGAATAACAAATCTCCGAGATAACTAAAATTCCCTTCAATAAAAACTTTGTTTTTACAAGTGATCAAATGACAGAATATTTGTTGTTCACACCTCGATACGATATTTTGTCAATGACAGCGCCATCTCGCGTTACGTGCTTTTTCCCTATGAAAGGGGTTCATTTAATAGAAGGCTGCGTAATTTCACAACACAAAACTCGTTTATGAAGCGGAACTAAGGGTAACGTGCACGTGACGTTTCAGCTTAAAAATGGACGAAACAGTGACGTCATAGTTTCTTCTATCTTTTATAAAGTGGCCTCGGCTACAAGTGGCATAAATCCCACTTTTCAAACACTATGTTTAGTCTTTAAAAATCACTAATACCGCCATTAATATTAATTAATATTATTAATTATTATTTATTATTAATATTAATTAATATTAATTAATATTAATATAATATTAATAATATATTAACCTAAATAATTGTCAAATAACTTCGTGATACGTCCTTCAACAAAAAAGATAATTTTGTAACAATTTAACTATTGAAAATTTAAAAGTAGTTTCTACCATTTATTTTAATAGTTAGTAGTTTTTGACATTTTTGTAACATTAATTATTTTTCGGAGAATATCTTTGTTAAAAAAGTAAGTAAATATTAAAACTAACAATTAAAAAGATAAAACATTTGGAACCTCATATAATAATCTTTGCATCGGAGTGCCAATACCCCTAGTGCCGGCACTGCGTGAAATGCTACGTTGACATAACATTCCGCATTCTATTAAATTTTAAAAGAAAACTGGAGAATGGATAGAAGCATTTATAATTAAACGTGAACTTTTGTGTGAATATGAAAAAAAAATTATTTGTGATTTAACCAGGAGTGGAAAAAATTAACTTTTTAAACCTTAATTGTTTAAATTTATTCATTTATTCATTATTATTACATGCGGCGTAAATAGCGAAATAGTAATATTCAAACACAAATTCAAATTTCGTCTCATAAAATAAAATCATCAACAATTTTGATTAACATAGGAAAAAAGTAATCTCAGTTAGTTTTCGAATGCTATAGTGCCAATTAATACCACTTACAGTGGTTTATCAATACAAAATCAATTTGACAAGTCACTTAATAAAAAAATCATAAAATTATCAATTAACGGAACTTAAAAATTTTTACAAAAACAATATAATGTACACACTGGTTTAAACTTTAGTTTTTTTCTTAATGTGATAATAGTTTATTTGATAAATTATTAAAAAACAAAAAACGTTAATTTCTTGATTGTGATGAAAATAAAAAGTGTCTAAATTTCAGAACTTTCTAGAATAGTATTATAATTTTTTATCAATAAAATAAAAATTTATTGTGCGATATAATTATCACACAAAAAAATAGTAACAACAATTAACAAACCATCCTCTCACAAAGTTAAAACATATATTTAGGAATAATGAAATAATGACAAATCTTCACTTATGTCCAGTTGTATCATTTCTTTGTTATACAAATGATGCGGCATAAGAAATCGTTATTGCTATGAATAGAGTTTCACTTTAAAGACTTAATATTTTATACGTACCTCCAGTACCATCACCTTTGGTAAAGTCTCCACCCTGAATCATGAAATCTCTAATCACCCTGTGGAATTTACTGCCCTTGTATCCTTCTCCAGCAGGTTTAAGCGCTAATTCTTTAAAATTTTTAACTGTTCTTGGTACAGTTTTCCCAAATAAACCAATTTCAACACGTCCTATTGCCTCATCACCGATGGTGATTTCAAACCAAACCTATAATATTAGTTTTCAAGTGAGATTACGTGGGTATACATATTAATAGACTATTACTAACCTTATCAGTTACTTTGGGGCCTTTTTTTGAATCATCAGTTCGTACAAACGTTAGAATGGCTGCAAAAGCCAATGTAACTAATAAGATTTTCATCGCGTTTCTGTAACCAATCTTATCCTTTACCAATCGGCGAAGAAATAAGAAGCTCATGAAAATTAGACGAGATTTAAGAGAATAAAAAACATGAGTCCCGGACAACCCATATCGGAATTCTCCTTCTCGACTATTGAAAAAGACAACCAAAAGAGAGATAGAAATAAGAATCGCGCTTCACGATAACAGCCAATAAACGGACGCCACGGTCAGCTGGTGCCATGTCATGCTTACTCTCTCTGTTTACTCTATCGTGAAAACAAAGGAAACGTTACAGGGTAGAGTTAAGAGCGGATAAATTCAAATTTAAACTCGTTTCATTTTCAGCCTCGGATTAATGACCGGATATTAAAATGTTTTTTTTGGAGGAAGGTCACGATGAACTTTATTCAAAGACATAAAGTTAATTATTTAAATTTTTTAAGTAAATACCAGAAGTTATTTTTGTTTCAGGATAAACCAGATTGCAGAGCGGCTATTTTAAAGACAGGACTGGACTAGTTACAATTCGATAGAAGAAAAGCAACAATTATTTTTCAATTTAAAAGTACGTTTTTTAACCTTGAATCGTCCTTAAAAATATATAAAATTAATATCAAGCACAATTTTTTATGGATTGCGTATATATAAAAAATTTTATGACCCTATTTTAATTGAAAGTACATTTATTTATTAAAAGTTTTTATTTAAATTGTATGCTATTTAATCTTTATTATTATTCGTAACACACAACTTTTATTTTCTTAATTTATTTCTAGCAGATTTTCTTTTTCGATTAACAAAATTTAATTTTAATAAAAATGTAAATTATGGAAAAAATAAATGGTGTAACATTGTAAAGGAAAGTTAAAGGTAGGACCGTTCCCTTAATTAGACATTCTAGCTGTATAAAGTTGCTCTTCCCGTGGTTCTTACTTCCGCAGTTAGAACAGGGGCGGATCCAGACGATTTTTGAAGGGGGCCATATAGAAAGTCACGGCTCATATAGGTTAGCAAAATAACAGATTTTTTTGTAGGTACCTACTCCCTACTGAGTCATCGTCATGTGCTTTTTTATAGAAAGATTGATTTTAGTAAACAGGAAATCATATTTAGTTTCTTTTTCAAGTGTCAAAATTTTCGTAGTAAAAAGCAAATTGAAACTATTCGATATATTTCATAAATATATGTATACATTTATTTTATAAGAAAAATTGGTCAGAAAAAAGTAAATAAAATATTTCTGTCCAAAAACAAATAATATATAACCAAATATAAAAATATTAAAAACTAAATAACCATTTCCAGTCTCCTATTCTTTTGACTAGCTTATCTTTGGATAATATCATCTACATTGGACTTGGTTCAAGGGTATTTCCGGGCGTTGTGATGGAATGATTTGAGGAATTCACTTTTTAGAAAACGTGGCGCTTTGTGTTTTCTGGGCGTTGAACTGAACAAGATTGTTTGTTCCCCACTCGACGATTGCTTCAAAATCTCTATTGATGGAGTCAACCTGTTCCTGTCTGAGTCTATTTGTATCATTCACCGAAAGTGATCAATAGGATGTGATTAGTTGAGACAAGTGTGCTGTCGTCTGCGAAACCGAGTGTTCGCATTTTTTTTCCGTTTAGAGTGAGCTATTTGAAATTATTTAGGTTTAAGAAACAATATTGTGGTATTATTAGTGATTTTAGAAAACTTAAAACATTAATATTAAATAATCTCAAACTATAACGTCACTCGTTCATCCATTTTTAAGCTTAAACGTCACGTGCACTTTACCCATTGGCGAAAAGAGCAACCCCTAATAATCTTAAAAGTATCAGTTTATATATTTTTTATTTACTTTAATTTTCTAATGATAAATACCGTTAAAAAATAGTAAAGATACGCAATTGATGACGTGCGCTTCTGATAAAAGTGGAGTAGAGACGCTGGAAATGCTCCTTTCGGTGATGAAACTATTCCATATTTATTGTTGGTAGACTGAGGCACATATTTAAGTTTGAAAAAATAAAGACAACCAGTTAAAATTTTAAAGAAATTTACTAGTTTAAAAAAATTAACAATATTATGAGACATACATCGAGTTCTGTACAAGAGATTATTTTTTTTCGTAGTATAACAAAAATATTTATATTTAAAATAATCTTATCCGTACATCAAATAGCTATTGCATAAAATTCAATATTATAGGATTTGTAAAAAAAACACTGACACACGTCGCTAATGCGTAAATATTTAGACAGATTAGTCGATGACCACAGTTCTACACAAATGATCGAGTATCCACGTTACTAAATACAGAAACTTTTCATTCATACAATTACGTTTCCTTCCGTTAAAAAAATATACTGCAGTATTGCTGTCTATTCTCTCTCTCTATAGCTTACAACCCGGGGTGGGTCTTCACAGCCATTACAATTTGCCTCCACTTGCTGCGGTCCATCACAAGTTCTTCTGGTCGTTGGACATTTAGGGTCCGTAAGTCCGCTGCAATATTATCTTTCCACCGCATCCTTGGCCTTTCCACCGGGTTCTCTACCCACACCAGTTTTACGACACGTTGGTCTTGTCTCTTCACATGTCCGGCCCATCTCAATCTCTCTGCCTTTATTATTTTTACTATATCTCGTTGGTTATATAGTTCTTGCACTTAGTTCTAATTCTGTATTGTTGTGTGGCGTTGTCCTTGATTGGTCCATATATCCTTCTAAGAATTCTTCGCGATATTTAGTCGGTTGCTGTCTATTGCCCCTTATATTAATTTGGGTAAATGTCTGGAAGCGGCACTTTACCGAAAAGAAGTAACACATGATTTTTTTAAACATACCTCTTTTTATGAAGAACAATAATCCGTTGGCAAAAAGACGAATAAATTGTTTAAACAAATGAAACAGTCACTGATAGATGTGTCCAATTCCGGAAAATTCCGCATGAAAAAAAGGTGATACAGTAAACCGAAATGATTTTTAAGTTGACTAATATTTTATAATGCCTTTAAATCATATATTTAATACTCCTATAAAGGAAAATACCGTGCCGACTGTATTTGCCAATTTTCGAATGCTCTGAACAGAGTTAGTTGCTCGGAAGAAATAGAGCACTTTGTCGAAACGGCTTCCACTCGTAGGGATTGTCCTTATAGACGAATTTCAAATATGCCTTAAACGCGAAAATTGTTTATGAAAAAAAGAAAAAAGTTAATAAAATAAGTAAGGTTAAGCGTAGTGCAGGGAGAGGCGGGTTTGGTGCCTCCAGACTGCAGAACACTTACAACAACCTGAACGTTGGAACAGGACATGTGAGTATCGTCACCAATTCAAGGTGCTGATACCAGCTCAAGGGCATTCTACAGGAGAAAATCTGGTACACAGATGGATCCAAGACTGAGAATGGAGCGGGTGCAGGAGTGTTCTTCAGGAACCCAGGCACTGGCATCAGCTACTCATTAGGCACCCACACCTCCGTATTTCAGAAAGAGGTGTACGCCATCCTTCAATGCAAGAAGGAGAACAATAGGAGGAATGTTGAAAACGCGCATATTAACATCCTGTCAGACAGTCAAACGGCACTTAAGGCCTTGTACAGCAAGGAAGTGACGTCCAAACTGCAAAGAAGAACTGAGAACGCTGGCAGACCGTAACCACGTCGAACTAATATGGGTTCCAGGTCACCAGGGAATTGCAGGTAATGAGAAAGCGGATGAACTTACAAGAAGAGGTTCGGAAACTCCCCCAAACCAAGGGCAGATGTTTGGGGTACCGAAGCATACATTAAGAGTGTATGTAAAAGACTGGATTGGGGTAAAACACAAAAACTACTGGGAAAGCATCTCAGAAAACAAACACGGGAAATAATACATCAAAGGACCGTGCCACAAAAGAACTCAGACCTGTGCTGCTGCGAGACACTGGACAGCAAAAGACAGGCAATAATTGTGCAGCCATTTGGCAACCCAGAACCATATTGTTCCCACCCAGTACAGAACTGGTACAAGGTACAAAAGTACAGACAGGATTGGGTACAATGACATGAAACCACATATGCAAGATACAATGTGACCAACAGGCCTAAGTTTCACCGGAGGCAATGGCCAGACGGACCTAAATAGGGGTGGAGTTTTTAGTGAGTAGACTTGATGCAGTCAGTGGAGTCTCATGGTAGACCTCTCCATAATGGATTTTCTAAAACTCAAAAAAAAAAAATAGACTGCTGTCAACTGAGAACAATCAAACGTTTAGACAAAAAAAAATAGGCTTTCCGCAAACGGATTCGTGTTCTTCACTAAAAAGGTATGTTTTTAAAAAACATTTTTTCGCTTTTTTTTCGGTAAAGTGCCGCTTCTAGACCTTAATTTATATGTAATTATTTAAAAGCACGTTAGAATACTAACCTTTGTTGAATTTAGTTTTATATTTCCTTTGAAATATATTGTATCATATTTATATTTTATTTAAAATACATAACCAATCTTACATTTCCAATAATTTCTATGTTCTTCATTCAATTAAACGTGTCAAAAGTGTAGACCTGTAAATTATCTTAAACAAAATTAAAGTAAATTATTCATTCCACGTTATTTTTCACGCGATGTTTAAATCCTTTTTTATATTCTTTAGATTCCTCAATTACCGAACCGATACGAATAAAATTAATCAAGCTATTATTGACGTGCATCAGATTTTGAAATTAAAAAACCCACACACAGAAGTAACATTCAGTAAAATTTTAAATTCTTAATTATTCCTAATTGTCAGATTGAATTTCTTCCCCATCGCTTTAGAACTGAGAAGAGACCCACGCCAGGCCCCACTTCAGGTTGGTCAACATGAATTTTAGAGCTTTGGTCCACTGTTCTTCTGAATTCAATTGAATTCTACAAGTTAAAATTAATTATTCAGACAAAATTTCATTGAGGCTGTATTTATTTGAGACAAAACTTTATTTTTAGCTCTATTTGAAGGGCAAACAAAGCAAAACGACTTTAACTAGAGAAATTACTTAAAAAAAAAATGAGACGTCGCAGGACGCCTGGCAGATGTGAAACATCGAAACTATTTTCTATAGAAAATATGCATGGTTTACTAAAAAACTAGACACTACTGCTGAATATCCCATAGTATAAATATGCTACATTGGTTTTGAAAAAGAAGAAAGCATGACAAGCTGTGAAGTTCTGATTAAGGGAGAAAGAGTGGAACAAGTAAATGAATTTGTGTACTTGGCTTCAAAGTTTACGAGAGATGGAAAGTAGTATGACAGTGACATTGAGCGAAGGGTGTTGGCCGGAAAACAAATGAATGGGGGACTGTAGTATAGCTTTATGTATGAACAGCAAGAAAGTATCAAAAACGGCACGTCTGGCTATGCATAGAGAAGTGTTAGTTCCTACACTTATGTATGGTAGTGAATGTTGGGTTTGGCAGAAGCATGAAAATAGGATTAATGTTGCGGAGATGCGTAGTCTGAGAAGTATAGCTGAAGTGAATCGGTTGGATAATGTAAAAAATAGTGAGATAAGAGAACGCTGTTGTGTAAAAGAAGATGTGGTTACAAAGATAGATAAAGGAATGGTTAGATATGGTTTAAACACGTAGAAAGGATGGATGAAGGAAATTGACGAAACAAATTTAAAAGGCGAGTGTGAATGGAAGTCAGTAGAGGTCAACCTCGGCGAACATATCTCGATCAGATCAACATTGTTTTGAAGAAAGGCCAGGTCAAGAGTACCAACAACCAACGAGCATGTATGAGAGCACTGATGAAAGTAGAGGAAGCAAAAGATGTGTGTAAAAACTGTAGCAAGTGGAAGGTAGTGGTCTCTGCCTACCCCTACGGGAAAAAGGCGTGACTATATGTATGTATGTATGGAAACCGATGGAGAAAACTTCCATCAGAACCATCTCGCTGAAATATAGATACGAGGATAGTTCTCATATTTTTCTTTGATATTTTAAATGTGAGTGCTAAAAAATTGTAAATTTGTGACAAACAACTTCAAACGAAAGACTGACGGTCGCCACGCCAACAGCCGCTTTAACTCTCACCCGTGGAATTGGATGTTTCACATCAAAAAGCCAACAAAAGCCACAAAAGAATTATATAAATATAAAACATGTTAAAAATTTTTATCCATTACAATCAAATTATTGTAAAAAAAATCATGCTAGTTTAAGGTAATTAGAATAAAACAGGGATTTTATTGCAACTTCCTGGAAAGGATTAAGATTTAGATTAATGTTAGGACAGAGTTGTCTTACTTTATTGAGTAGCTAGAGTCTTTATCTTCAATTTTGCCTTTAATGGTTCGATATGGAAAACAAAACGATTTGCTTCCTTTTTCCAAATTTTCTACTTTTTCTTGAAACTGCTGTAAACAATCCAAAAATGCTACCATTCCACTGTCAAATTTGGGGTTCCATAAAAATTTGAAACCACCTGATCCATACAATGGTAATTCTTTATCTTCTTCCAGAGACTATAAATGGCATTAAAATATTTAAAAGTATTTGAATAATTAAAAAAACACAAACGCAAGTATAAATTGATTTCTTACCACAATATGTGAATGATTTCCAAATGGTACTAATCTGAACCTCTCAAACGTGAGATTGATCTTTCTAGCTAAAGATGAAAGTAAAAGTGCTGTTTGGCCCCAAGCAGCATTAATTTCTGACCAATCTACAGGAGCAGAAGGGAGTCGCCCCAAACGAAAATTGTTAATTGTTCCAAAATGACCCTTATGCCATATGTGAAAAGTAGCATTAAACACATTGGTTCTTTGTAGTTTGTCTAATTGCACTGTTACATAGTTAAGTTGACATTCAAGACTAAAACAGATATTTTTTTATATTGGGTGACAGGAACGTGACGTTTCAGATTGACAATGGCATAAAATGTGGCTCTTCGCAAAAGGTTGCTTACTTTCATGTTCTAAATTATTACTGTCACTTATATTTATTGTAAATTGTGTTATTTGAAATTTAAAAAAAATATTGAATAAACGCACAGATACTAACTAAAATTAAAATATACTAAAGAAACTAAATACTACTGCTGAATATTACTTAATATAAATATGCTACATTTTCTTCATATTTTTGGTAAAATTCTGGAATATAGTAGCCAAATGAATTTTCATAAAACTTGTAACAGGTCATTAAAGCACACTATAAAGTTATACTGATAGAAGTTTTTGCGCTGAAACGTTTGGAAAATACTTTTTTTAACAATAATTTGTGGTAAATTTAATATGGTGGCCTGTTTCACACTTTTTTTTGCAATAATTTAACGGAATAAACGTCAATAACTCGGAAGAAATTAATCATTATTTGATACATAAACTATTAACTTGTTTGACAAATGACAGCCTCTCAAACTCGTAGTTGAAATTGCGACGTTGCCGATTCAAACCAGAAATAATGGTATATTAGATAAAATATTTTTATGGCTCAGTTAATGAAAAAGAAGTTATATCTTATAGATTAATTTATAAATTTACATATGACTGTTTTTTAGGTTAATGAGCAAGTAAGTAGAGAACAAGTGCGGGTACAAAAGTTTATGTTTCAATTGGTTAAAAAAGGTATTGTTGGTGTTAGGTTAGGTTAGGCTAATTTTTTTATGTTTATAATCGATTAACAGTCGAATCCATCATTTAAGACTCTTAAAATGGCCACAATATTAAATTTACCACACATTTTTGTTAAAAAAAGTATTTTCCAAACGTTTCTGCGCAAAAATTTTTATGAGTATTGTAATTTTATAGTGTGTTTTAATGACCTGTTAGAGTTTCATGAAAATTCCTTTGCCTACTATATTCCAGAATTGTTATATATTTTTCTTTGATTTTTTTAATGTAAGTGCTTAAGTATTGTAAATTTGTGACTAACAATTTTAAACGAAAACAATAACCTATAAAATTTTAAAAAATGAATTGTTTTTGACAACTATCCTTTGTTAAGAACTTATTTTTTAGTTACTACAGCCAAGGTATTTTGGGTCGGACGGAAGACTGGATAGTCGCCACGCCAGCAGGCGGTTCAACACTCACCTGCCACATTAGATGTTTCACATAAAAAAAACCAATAAAGCAGAGGAAACCAAAATAGTTAACCAAACACACATAACATTATAGATGTGTCATATCAAGCAAGACGTCACATGCACATCACCCATTCCAAGATTTCAATAATAATTTAACTTCACTGAAAAGTAACCTACGTTTGTATAGTTTACTAAATTGGTTGAAATTTAAATATATAACCTGTATTTTGATAAAATTATTAAGATACTGCTGCATATCAATTTAATCATTACTACTACTACTTTACATTCAACAGATTCATTTTTGCATGCTTTAATTCTTTAACTTATTTCTAGTTCTGATTTTGTTTTTAACTTTGAGTGGTGTAAACTTTGATAGTTTTTGCTTTAACAATATATAATCTAGCTTAAACAATTGTAACAATATTAATGGAAGCAAGGAAATTGAAAAATGTATCCACTAAATTAATATAATAAGTAACAGTTCATACCTTCTTCCTTCCTCTTCAACAACTATGCCCTCCATTTTATGTCTGGTGAATTGTCTCCAATAATTATCTTCTTCTTCAGTTATTTGTTGAGATATAGCTTCTTGTTCTTCAATGGCTTGTAATGTATCTTTTTCTTCTTTTTCTAAAGCATTTAGCTCATCTAACAATCTCAATTCTTCAGCTTTAAGATCATTTAACTCCTTCTCTAAGTAAGCCAATTTTGGTTCATCTTTCTCAGTTTGTAACCTGAAATACAATATTTTCCGTATATCTGCTGCACATGATTGGAGTAGAAAATTTTATCAATCAAATTTTAAAATTCGATTATTAAGAAATACATACATTTTGTAATATCTACTGTAATCATCATAATCTTCTTGGGTAAGTTGAAGCTGTTGATCCAGAATTTCAATGAGGTTGTCAGTACACTCATCACAAAGAGGGTGGTCAATAGTTGAATTTCCGGAAAGAGTATCAAATAAAGCTGTTTGAACCTTTAATGTTATAAATATTTCATGTTTTCAAAAGGATAAATTCACTACAGTAATTTAAAATAAAATCGAATTAGGTTAAAAGTCATGCACTATTGTTTTAAGACTTTTAACCATATAGTGTAATTAAAAATTCATTAAAAAAAACAAACTACTTTCATGAAATATTTTTTTTTAATTTAAATATTACAAAATAAATACAACTATATATATATATATATATATATATATATATAAATATTAACTTATCATTAATTAATATTTACTAGGCCTAGGCCGTTAGTAACTAATATGGACATATAAAGTACATCTAGGGAGAATATAATAGGTTGATGTTTTCGTTGGTTCCAGTATAATAAAGTTGTTTATTATCAGTTTCATTAGTGATTACACTTTTTTGATAATTATAATTTGTATATTTTGTAGTATGTTGCAACTATGTCTCTCGTTTTTAATTATGTGTAATAAAAATTAAATACCGAGTTTTCTTTAATAATAAAACAAATTTCACCTACCTCTATGTGAGCAGAGAAAGGGTTAAAATAAAAAAATTAATATTATGTATTACAACATAAATAATAGGATTCTTATTAAAGGCATGATGTTCTAAATGTATTACCTTGAACTGGTGACTGAGCAAATCTTCCTCATTTTCATCTGATATTAACATAAACCCATTAGCCCCATTTCCAGACTCTAATAACCTACATGGGGGTATATAATGATCAAAACTAGTTGCTTGTGACTCCAAATCAACTTCAGGGTTTGAATAAATGGGCACTACAAAATGTTAAAATAATTTATAAATACAAACAATGGACGATAAATACTTACGATTCAATTCAGCAGAAGTGTGTTCACTAAAAGAGTAAAGTGATTCATCTAAGCATAGTAATTGAGAACATCTTTGGCAAGTAAAAGTAACAAATATTTTATCGTCTGCCATTTCATTAATTTATCTCATATTTTTATTTTCCTGATTGGCAAACATTTACATTTTGAGACAGAATTATGATAAACGTGATATATAACAGATGTTAAATTATGTCAATGCTGTCAATGTCAAAACCCAATTATATTTTCTGCTCTTATTGGTGTAAAGTTCAAATTTTAAGTAGCTGAAAAACAAACTATTAAAAAAAAATACAAGTTTTTATAAATAATCGCATATTGAAAAATCAGATTCAACAACTTTCAAGTTCAAAATGAAAGAGTGAAAAATTGTTTGATGGAAAGTTGACGTCACAATGCCTTTGACATAGAAAGATAAAATGTTTGTTACATCTTGGCTAAAATTATACAAAAGTAAAATTCCTTCTCCATAAATTTTCAACCAATCAAAGCGCATAAGAAAATTGTCAAATTGCCTCTTTCCAAATGTTTGTTATTTATGACTTTTTTTATGATGAATAATCATAATTTATGTAGTGTCCACCATAATTTGGTATATAAAGGTAGCGCTGGTAGACCTGATGTTAGTTCTGAACATAGATATGCAATAATTTTCAAATAAAACAATTATGCAGTAAAAATTGCTCGTGACCTTAAAATTAAAAAAGAAATAAATGCACAACATCCTTTGTCCTTTTTTTTGATACTTTGGGCGCTATTTTTAAAAACGGTTTTCTGCTACAGTAACGCGTTAACATTTTTTTAACACAGAGATTGTTCTTCTTATCTCTACCCTCCATAAACAGAAATAGAATAAACCTATGACCTTGATCAGTGGGACACTGGGTCCATAGAAAACACTCCACAGAAATGTTTTCTAAGACTGGGTCATAAGACACAGGATTAGAGAAGAGACTAGACCCCCTTCTCTGACAGGACATGTTCTCCGTGGTTGAGGTTATATTATCATTCTGACAACTTATATAATTTTTAAAATGCCACAGATCCAAGAAGTAAAACCTTACAAATATTTTGATACTCCAGATGGGTGTGATGTTGTCAAAAAACTATGGTGTGTTATGAAACCTGCTTCGCAAGCCGCTATTGGTTTCGGTACAATTGATGTCTTTACTTGGTCACATCCTAAGGGGTATCTTCCTACTCTAGGACGTTATTTATACATAGGATTTCCTGTATTGACCACTAGTGCAACTTTTGTACTTGTAACAAATGCTGCTGCTAGTTTACGAAAAAAAGATGATAAATTAAACTGGTTCATTGGTGGTTTCTCAGCAGGTAATTAAATTAATATATTCTCAAGGAATATACATCAAATTAAATATGATTATTTATTAGTAACTTTTTTCAGGTACTTGCATGGGAATTTGGAGAAAAAATGGAATGGTTGGATTTAATTTTGGAATGTTGTTTGGAATTCTTGGAGTACTAAGGAAGTTAGCTGCAGAAAATAACTGGGCTGTTGTCCCACCTGATGATAATCCAATTGCTAGCCAGAATGCTTGGAATTATGATTTTTCATTAACAAGAGACATACCAGGCAACTGGACTACCGGGAAAGAATAAATGTTTTTAATAAATTAATTGATTAGTTTAATATTTTTTGTTTCTTTATTAATTTGGCACTCAAATGAGGTTTCTAGTTAATCATGGCTAAAAATATAGAATTATTGAATTAAAATACAAGAAACTGTATATATAAAACAACAATTTAAATTTAAACCCCATTGAACTATTATTGTTGTAGTAAAGTGCTCTGTAGAACAACAAATTATGATTTTCCTAAAATTTCCTGAAGAAAGCAAGATATCTTTTCCTCAAGAGTTCTATAAATACAAGTTTTTTTTAAATTTCTTGTAACATCGAAAAAAAAAATCCCAAAAAGTTGTAAAGCCTTTAAAAAAAAATTTTATTGCTATTTATTGTGTCAAATTATTTCATTATGCTCACAAATATTTCCTAAGTTTTAACAAACATACAAGCTATTACATTTTTGGTGAGTTACATTTCTAGTGACAATAATTAATATTAACCACTTAGGCAAAAAAATATAAATATTCAATAAATATGCTAAAACATCAGTATTCACAAATATATTTATTTACTTTTAATACTGTTCTTGTCTTTATTCTTTATATTAGAAGGAATATAAATACCATGTCCAGTCTTTTTCAAATGTTCAAATAATTTGTTTTTTGATGGAAAATTTGAGCTGCAAGTTACACATACATGATTTATATCAATTTCAGGTACTTCATTAATTATTTCCTTTTGACTCTTTTTATCTTTTTTATTCTTAAGTACTGGAGTTGTTTTTGTCTCATTTTCTTCAATATTTTCTATTCCATTACCTCCATTTGTTTTGGGTTTTAAGCTCTTTTTCTTTTTTTTCTGTTTTTTTGTTGAAACTGAATTGAATTCCAAATCATCTGATGAAACTTCAAAATTTAAAGCTTCATTAGTTTCTTCACTGTCTGCACCTATTATTTTTGAGCGCTTCTTTTTTTTCTTAGTTTTGTTATCTTCTAGGGAATCATAATTTAGAGAGGCATATAATTTTTCAATTGGTTTATCTAAATCATGCTTAATTTCTATTTTATCACTGTTACTAACTTCTGTATCATAATTTTTTTCTTCATTATCACTGTCTAGATATTCATCAGAACTTCTTAAATATTCATAATTTAAACTTTTTTGAGATCCAATCTCCTCCTCATCTACAAACAAGTGTTCCATATTTTCTTTGTGTTTTTTACTGCTCTCATGATTTTTAAAAGCTTTAGGAGTTTTAAAAACCTTAGAACATGCTACACAATACAAATTATCTAGACATCCATCATCATTATCTTCAGAATTGGACAGCTCACCAAACTCTTTTGCTAAATGACGTTCAATTTCTTCCAATTCTGATTTAACATTGTCAAATTTTGACCACTCTGCTTGTTCAGAAACCCTCGCTTTTGTTAGTTCTTCTTGCCTTTCTAATCTTTTTTGTTTGCTTAACATTTCTCTTTTCTTTTTATCATCTAATAATTTTTGGTCCTTTATTTTTTTTTGAGCAAGTACTCTTTTGTCCCTTTTTTTTACAAATGCAGCTAAGTTTCGAATTTCTTCATTTCTTTCCTTTTTAGCTTTTTGCCTGATTTTCTTATTTTCCTTTTCTACAAGTTTTATGTATCTTCTATCTCTAATATTTTGTATATCATAGGGATCTAACCAAACAAATGATTTTTTTGTTGAATAATTAAGCCAGTAGGCATAAAATTCCGAAACTTTTTGAAAATCGGTTGTAGACATTCCAAAATTTGGTATTTCAAAATATGTTTCTTTTTCTTCAATAAATTCAAGATCTTCTTTTGCCAATTTTTCAAAAATATTTCTATATACAGTGTAGAAACCATTCTCATCATCTCCATATCCTTGAAAACAAGTCGCAGTAAAATATTGGAATACATCGAGACTATTATCTTGAAATTCTGAATTGCAACCTCTTAATATTTGCTCTCTGTGGTTGTCATACCAGGCTCTTTCTTGTCTATCACTTAACACCTCATAAGCTTGTTGTACTAACTGAAACTGTTCTTTGGCACAAACTGGATTTTCTAAATTTTTATCAGGATGCCACTTTAGTGCCATTTTTCTGTAAGCTGCCTTAATTTCTGCTTCATCGACATCTTGAGAAACATCCAAAACCTCATAATAGCATTTCATTTTGAGGTAAAAAATTAAAATGCTAGTAAATTCGTTTACTAATAAAAAAATGTTTCATGAAAAATCACTGAAAAAATTTAATACTTTAAATTAAATACATATCCAAACTCGCCAAGTTGAATGGACACGAGGACATGATATAAGTGTCATAAATGTCACAAGGAATCATAGATCAAAGAGGAAATCAAGACATATAGTTTTTTTAGTAACCGTTCTGATTGGTTATAGAGAAACGTAAGAATTTCTTGGGTGTAGGCACCAGACAAAAAAATTGTTTATTTAAATACTTTCTGTTTTTCTCATAATTTTTTTATCACTGTTTAATTTATTAATTACTTTTAATAATTTGGTTAATTAAAATGTGGAAGATGACATTTCAGTATTTTGTTGAATAATTTTTATCTTTCTTGTTAAGCACACTTAAACAAGAAGGCATATACAATCGATGAAGATGACGATTTCCTCGATCTGTCAATGTCAAACAGCAAACAGCTGATTACTTGTAAAATGGCGAGTTACATTTTATTTAATAATCTGGAAAAATTAACACTTTGAGCGTAATCCGTCCTTGTTAAACTAGAATTTATCAGGTAATTATTAAATCGAGTGTCGAAAATAAACTTGAAATCAATAAAGCATTACTAAAGTTTGTTGCAATATCTATGTTACTACACCAGTTTATTTGGTAATGAATGTTATTACTCTTTTGTAAATCAAACGCAAATTACAAATACAAACTGGAAATTTAAATCATGTGATCCCAACTTCAGTATCGAGAAGTAAATGAAAACTAAAAAAAAATGTTGTTACTCTTATTTTTAATCTGAATTGCTAATTAATTATAATTAATTTTTCAGATATAAAATGCCTGGCACAAGTTTAGTGGTTCCTGTAGTGTTATGGGGCAAACATGCCCCAACGCATTGTATATCATGCATTTATTTGTCAAAAGATTTGAAGACTCTAGCAACTGGATGTTATGATGGTCAGATATGTCTTTGGTAAATAGAAATGTTTGCATTTTGCTTTTTTAACACAGAAATGAAATCTTAAAAGCTACAGTGGTACTTTATTTATTTAAACCAGTAGATATTTACAAGTGTATTACAAAATACATAGTAAATCCCACAGAGGTATAACAATACCTGTGGGAAGGTAACTGGTATCTTACCAAATAAGGAAAAAAACTTACAAACTAAAATCAAAATGTGAAATAGTTATATAATTGTTTCAACCCCAAAAAACAAGTAGGTAACAAAATACTATTTACTTTTCCCCTTATTACCTTATATTCGTTCGGTAATTTATTAAATAACTTTATTGCAATAATATAACTATTTTTATCACTAATAGTGGGAACAGAGTACTTTTATTTCCAGTTCTACTTGATGATTCATATTGATTGATTGATTATAGTGATATACAATAGCTTCAAAACAAAATACTTGCTCTATGTTTAAAGAATATGTATTATATGCAAAATTATATTTGTATATAATTTTAATTAATTTGTTTTGGAGCTGTTGTAACAAATTTAAGTTATTAGAATATGCTTTGCCTCTCGCAATAATTCCATAACCTATAATACTCTTAAATAGTGCATAATAGATCACTATCAGAGTTTTATTTTCCATAAATTTGGACAATTTGTAAAAAACATAAGTTAGATACTTAGTTTTATTATTTAAATATTCAATATGCTTATTCCATTTTAAATTGTAGTCAATAATAATTCCAAGATAAAAGTGGTCCTAAGATGTTACCTTGTGGTACACCAGTTTTAATTTCTTTATATTCACTAACAATGTTATCTATTTTTACTTTTTGTTGTCTATTAGAAAGATAGCCATTAATAACCCGAGTGCAATACCTCTTATTCCATAACAATATAATTTGTCTATTAAAATTTTGTGATTGACTTTTATCAAAATAATAAATTACAAAATTCAATATTTTTAAAAAATAATGCTTAAGTGAAAACAATACAATATTGTATAATTGTCACCAATTAATAAGCAAAAAAATTAAATGTGGAGTTTGACATTGGAATTTTTGAAAAGAGTAAATAAGTACATTTTTCACTCTTTCCAGACTTAAAGAATTCAAAATACAAGTATTGAAATTGACTGATTTATGTTAATGATAGATTTTTATTTATTATTCTTATAACCTATAAGGTAACTATTAAGATAAAATAATACAAAATAAACACAGGTTTAAATGCAGATTGAAGTGTATACTTTCATTTGTTTACTTTTTGTCATAATTTGTTGATGTCATGTTAGACAATAATTCAAATCAAAGTCATAAAGCCAAATTTTATTACCAAAAGTTATTTTATAACTCAATCTTGGTAAATAAAACTGGGAACTGCTGTTAAATAAACATCAGCAAAAACAATATACTTAACTTAATATACTTATACTTAATTTACACATTTAGAATAAAGCTATCTTCTAGCTACCTTCTTTTATAAGTTCATCCATTTGTCATAAATTTTTAAAAATATGTATTTAAAAATGACGTTAATTTTTTTTTTGGATATTTTTTGCTGCCAATTGCGTTATTCATAAGTCCGCGAATAATTATTTTATCTCTAGTTGCGGAGTCAATGAATGGCCATTTTGCCATATCATCATAATTTGTATTTTGAAAAGGCGATGTTGGTGGTACTTCATGAATACCTTCATCTTGTGCATCCTGTTCTTCCTCTTCATCAACATGGGTTTTATTTTTTGCACAGACAATTGATCGTTACATTTTCGGCGCTCCCGATCGCAGTGCCCTTAGGCCGCCCCTAGGCTTATTCCTAACAGGCAAACAATATTGAAATAATTATTAATTACTGACGATTTTACAATTCCAACGTCCCTAAATTCAGCTTGATCAACGATCCTTTCACATAAATGATCCCACCAGGGAATAGCATGTTGTTGTTTTATGTCAGACACAAAACTGGAAGATCTGTATAAGAAAAGTTAACACTGATGAGTTGGTTGAATTGTTAGTGAAGTAGATAGATTGAGACCACACAACCAAAGTTTCATATCCACTTCTAAACTCTTAAAGATTACTTCACATCAAAAGGTGAAACGTCAGGTTTTTGGAATTTTAAAAGTTTTTCATATTTATTATAAAATATTGAGAAATCTTACTAGTTTTTTAGAATGTAAGTTCATACACAATTAATGATGATCAACTATCATATGTAACAACAATAAAGGATTTAGGAGTCACATTTGATGAGCAGTTGTGTTTTGTTCAACATATACATAATATATCAGTAAAATCCTAAAAATCTCTAGGCTTCATTCTTCGGAACTGTTTGAGATTATCTGTTTGGGCTTTAAGAACAGTTTTTTATGCTTTAGTAATGTCACAAGTAGATTATGCATCTATTGTGTGGTCTCCTCAATATCAAATTCATTCTTCTACTTTGGAAACAGTTCAGAACAGTTCCTAAGTTACTGTGCATATAAGTTGAACCTTTGCATTAGCAATCATAATTACACACATTTTTACTGAAGATGAACTTATTGAGTACAAGATGGGAAAACTGCGAGTCAGTGTTTGTTTTTAAGCTATTAGATGGTTTAATTTTTTGCCTTGAACTTCTCCAAGGTATTAGTTTGAATGTTTCTGTCAGAAATTTAAGACAATCAAATTTATTTTATATTTCTTTTCACCATACAAATTATGGCATGCATTCGCCTATTGAACGTATTTTAAAAATAATTAATAACAAAAGCATAGACATATTTGGTGGTTCGTTAGCTATGGTTAAGAATCGGTTAAAGAGAGTTTAAGCTGTGATATTTTTATTTTAATATTAGTGATTTTATTTGTTTAATTTTCTTAGGCAAGTTGATCCAGATACTCTTCAAATGATTCCCAGATGCCTCCTGGTAGGTCATACTGCTCCTATTTTGTGTATCACAAGAGCGTCTAAAATTCAAGACAATAATTATATTGTCTCTAGTTCTGAAGCAGGTGAGATGTGCACTTGGGATTTGATAGATGGTAAATGCAGAGAATCAGTCAAAATGCAGCAAGTTCACACTAACATGCAGGTAAGCCCTTTTAAAATTTTTTGCCAAATTAAAAAAAAGCTTAACAGAGTAATAAAACATGTGTCATATTCTAAGGATTCATCGATATCCTTTGTAGCATCTGCAAGCCATATTTAGTATTGGTATGAGAATGGTTTGATACGCCAAATTACTGTACGAGGGTGGTCTGAAAAGTTTCCGACCTAACAAGAATACAAGATATTTTTTCTTAAAATTTATTTTTATTTTAATACATTGTCTCCTTGTAAGTCTACTCCTTCTCCCACATCTCTCTTCTTCTTCTTCTCTCACTTCTCCATATCCTTGGAAATGTTCATTTGAACCCCTTTTGGTCTAACGTGAGCAAACGCGGCACCCAACGTGCGGACAGCTTTCTCATGCCTAATTCTCGATTTTATATGTGACAAACACATTCTTTGTGAATATTCATAGCCTCTGCTAACTTTCTCACTTTAATTCGACGATCTTTTAGTACCATTTGGTGAACTGTTATCGTCAGTGGTTGCAGATTTTGGTCGTCCCAAACGTTCATCGTCTTCCAAGTTGGTACGGTCGCGTTAAAATTCATTAGCCTAAAATTTCATGGTGGTAAATGATGGAGTCCTCGTACTAAGCGTCCAACCTATCTTTGATTTGCGTAGGCGTATTGTCTTTTAAAACCAAATATATAATGTATATAATATGTTTGAAAACTCCACCATAACATTTAATGCAAGGCCCATAGAAAGAGTGGACAAATTTAAATACTTGGGCGTCAAAGACTGGACATCAGAAAACGAAATAAAATATCGCATTGAACAAGCTCAACAGGCATTCCTGAGGTTTCGAAGAGTGCTTACCTGTTCCGATTTTGTCCTCAACCTAAGACTCAGATTCATTAAATGCTACGTTTGCTCGGTCTTCTTTATGGTATGGAAGGTTGGACATTGAAGGCGACTGCAATTAGCAAATTAGAGGCTTTTGAGATGTGGCTATATCGCAGAATCCTGAAGATACCTTGGACGGATAGATTAACAAACGAAGAAGTTCTAAGACGTGTCAACAGACAACGTGAACTATTTGAATTGATTAAGAAAAGAAAAACGGCATATCTGGGGCATATTATACGAAACACGAAATAAAAATTCTTGCATCTATTGATCGAAGGCAAGATCGATGGCCAGAGAGGGATTGGAAGGAAAAAAATGTCCTGGCTGTGACATATCAGACAGTGGACAGGGCTACACGATATACAGTCGTTGATACACACCGCAAGGAATAAAGAAGCAATGAAAAATGTTATCGCAAACATCCATTAGTGGAACGCATTAGAAGAAGAAGAAGAATGTTAGTTCGATACTCGATTTTTTCCATTTTCACAAAAACACTCACATTGGCTCACTCAAACGCTTGTCAAACAACAACTGCGCGACCAAAATGGCTGAAATTTTGGTGAGTACCTGTCAAAAGATGAGCAACCACATTCCCTAGCTTTTATTGACGAGTGCTGCCATCTTCACGTTAAGGTAGAAAACCCTCGTAACTTATTGAGTTAAATTTTTAGTTAGTCTCCTCTAGATTTTTTTCAGTTAAATAAAGTTCTTGTTACTTAGAAATCAAAGAATTTTTTTTAATTTAAATAACATAACTTTCCCAATAGACACTTTTAACTAATTACACTTTTAATTTAAACAGGCTTATCATATGTGCAATTGCGAGGATTTGCGTCTCTTCTGCAATGGTTACTATCCCGAAATCATAGTTATGGATCCATTTAGCTTGGAAATTTTGTTCATGCTTTCTTCTAAGCAAAATCCTGACTGGATCAGCGCGTTACATGTAAGTTATACCTATTAAATTTGCTTAAAAAAATCCTCCGATTGTGATAAAAGTCTAGCGCATTCTGCTTCACAAAGACCTAAAGAGATAAATTACTATTGAAAGGGACATTTCCAGCGTGCCTACTCCACCTTTAATAGAAACTCACATCAACTGACGAGTTAAACCGAATTGGTTACCCATGGCGTGTCCTAAATATTTTGTGACGGTTACGGAATATTTATTTAACCAAAAAATATATTAGAAATGAATGTAATTCCTGTCGCAGTCAGTACTCAGCGATGACAACTTCCAATTGGATTTTGTAAACGCTTCTTTTGTCAAAAATTTATTTACATTAGCAATTACCTCTTTCGTTTTGCAGACCAGTTCTTTGTATCGTTCGGTCTGCCCATTTTAAATTTGTATTTTGAATAAAAAAAAGTTCAAGAGGAGCAAAAAATACCCACACAAACACTAAATTTTAACCGGAATCTTATTACACCTACCCGCTAAAGTTTAGCACGTACTTCTTTGATACCGTCAAGCAGGGTTCTTCGGTAATCGTCGTGTTTTGTAGACTCCGTTGAATTTCATCTCGAGATGTGCCCTAATTTATATCTATATTGTTAATATTAGTAAAATAATAATTCAACACAGGTACTGCGGCCAGCAAAACGTAAAGATGATGTAGTGTTGGCATTAACGACAACTGGTATGGTTAAAGTTTGGACACTAACAGGTGCTGAAAATAGGCATCAGGAACCCATTTACGAAAACGAAAGTAAACAAATAAGAACTTTGAATGCTGTATGTCTACAGTGCTGTTGCTACAATCAAAGGACTGTACTTGTCGTTTGTACCAAATATTGGCAAATATATGATGCAGGTAAAACTATAATTTGTATTAAAGTAATAATTAACCTAAAATAAGGGGCATTTCAAGTGAAGCGGACAGCGAAAAAAACGCGAGGTTCCAAATTCGTTCATATTAAAACTAAATGGTATGAATGTGAACACGCATTTTTTTATATGAGGCTTAGTTGCCAAATTATGGGCTTCTAAAAAATTGACGTTTTTAATGAAAGTATCTTTTTGAAGTTGTTTTCTGAATCTAAACAAATTTGCAATAAAATATTTACCAAGGTGATTTGTACAGAAAATTTAGTGTTCTTTTTAATTTTTAAGTCAGACCAATGGTACCCAAAGTGGTCTATAGCGACCCTTGTGGTCGACGACGACCTACAAGGGATCCATGTGAGTGAAAAAATTAATTAGGGGTCCGTGATTTGTTGCTTAGTGTTTACCTAGTGGTCGAAATAAAAACTCTTATACCACCACTGGGCACATTCGGCTGAATAACTCGGCACGCTGATCAGTCTCACCCATTTACTCTCAAGATTGACACTACAAGGACCAATCTCCATCAAGAATCCTTCTTTTAAAAGTCTGCTACGGAATGGAACAAACTTCCAAAATCAGTTTTTCCAGAGAACTATGCCCTGCAACTTTTCAAAAAGCGGGTCCCCAATCATCTCCTTTCTATAATCCCTCCCCCTTCTAATGGTTGAAGTGCGGGCCGTGCGCATCCCACACGATAGGTATACCCTTTTTGCGACTATTTGGAGAACTCTGGGTTAGGCTATTGATAAGTTTAAATAGGATAGTACATAATAACATTTCAATGTGTTTTCGTGCCAACTTAAGTAAGCGCTAGGTACTTCGCTCTGAGCGATATGAGATATGAGACTGACTGTGTCAGGTCTACTATGAGACTGACTGTGTCAGGTCTACTCACTAAAAACTCCACCCTTTATTTAGGTCCATCTGGCTATTGTCTCCGGCCCGTTGGCCCATTGTATCTTACCCATGTTGTTTTGTATATTCTTGCAAGTTCGTCTGCTTCCTCATTTCCCTCTCTGTATGTATGTACTTTAATTCATGTATCTCCTTAAATAATGTGGATCCCATTTTGAAACTTTGTTGGTAAAATTAATATATTTATAGCCTTATTTTGTAATTAAAATAATTAAAAAAAATGGTCGTAGTTATTAAAATTATGATTTGAAATTTTTATTTTCGGTTTTGAACAGGAAAAAAAAAATAAATTTCGAGTCTGATTTAAAAATAAAAAAAAAGTTTCTATACAAATCACTACGTTTAATATTGTATTGCAAATTTGTTTAATTATAATTTTGTTAATCCAAAAAAATCGTCATTTTTTTAGAAACCCATAACTAGGCAACTACGCCTCATACAAAAACAAAATTTTGTGTTCACGTTCATACCGTCTAAAAGTACATTTAGGTCTAATATGAACGAATTTGAAAACCTCGCATTTTTTTTCGCTGTCCGCTTCACATGAAATGCCCCATAGGTGAGAAAAAACTAGTTTTTACGTTGCAATTCATAATAATGCAAACTTTATTACGAATTTTATTGTTTTCAGGAGATTTTAGTGTTTTATGTTCCTATTTGGCTCCGAGAGGGGAGAGATGGATGTCCGGAGATTTTCTCGCAATAGACAGAATAATCATGTGGTCTGATGCAGGAAAAGGCTATCTATATAAATTACCAGCTAAGTAAGACTATTTTAAAGTAACATTTAAAATTGGTATAAAAGTAATTTAATATCCAAAAAAATAATTAATACTAATTTTTTGTTTTTGGTTAAAGTTTTTTTAACATGTGTATCTATTAATATGCAGGTAACAGTGATTCTCTCAAAGCATTAAATTTAAATTGCTTCTAATATTATTTAGAATATCGTGTGTAAAGATTTAAAACAAAAATGTATGTATGTCATACTTAATACTTGGTATGGTTACTAATAAGGAATAAAACCAAAGAAGTGTAGTTTTATTATTAAATAATGGCGTAAAAAATATGATCAAGTTAAAAGACGGTCAAGTAGTGCATAACGCAGTTATTATTTGAATCAAATTTTACACCCTTAAGTATACTAGAGAAATGTAATAATTTTAAATCATCTATTATTACAAAAACCTCCTTGAACTTTCTTCACCGCAAAAATTAACCAAAACGGCGGTTGGAGTGGTAACAAAAATATTTCGTATCAAAAAACTATTAAAGGACTAAAAATTTAACATTCACTATATTTCACCAAAAAGAGAATCTCTCTTGATGTACCAGTCGAAGTTATCGCAACTCGCCAGTGGTATGCCCATAAAAATGGGTCTAACAATATTAACTAATTAACAATATTAATTATTTCATAAGAATTAACAGTAGAATAAAAAAAAATTAATTTTGTACAAAAATTATTATTTTAATTTAACAAATAAAATCAATTTGAAAATATTTTTGGATATTTAACTTCCAAAAATTATAGTTACTCTTTTACTCATAATGGTGATGGAAATCCAAAAAAGTCTAGTATCCTAAAAAAGGTAGATGGAAAAAAAACGAGCAAACCTTACAGTAGTCGCTTATGATGTGTAACATTTGACATCTCACATTAGTAATAAGCAATTTTAATATTACATTCTGAAAAAAAAATGGATCAGGTATTATGTGAAATGATTTTTCATAACAAACAATAATTCTTTTTAACGAAAATTGTATTTTATTTAATTGACACTGACAGTGACAGAAAGCAACCTCAAAATTTAAAAAAGCTTAATACTGAAATATTTTATTCGAATAATTATTTATTATTACTTACTTGAAGTTTTTATCAATGATCTGCACTTTATTGAGATTTATTATCAACAGTAAATATTTATTTATATAGTTTACGCATATAACAGCAAACTTTATACACAACACTGTAACTTAAGTGCACAACTGATGGTTGACAGTAGTACCGACCTCTCGGAAAATTGGTTGACGGCTATCTGACGGCCAACTCTACCACCGCGGACTCATTCGTCAAATCAAATAGTGCGCGCTTCCGCGAAAGCAAAGATCTACGCTTTTTCTAGATCGTATATTGTCAATCTTATCCGAAATCAGGAAAATATCATTGGCAAACCTAAGGTGGTTCAAGTATTCTCCACAAAATATCTCAAAATGCTAACGTGATGACCTTGAATTTGAATTCTATGCAACAAATTAATTCGATAGTGATCCCCAGATGCCTAACAACAAACAAGATTCAATTTATTGGTGAATGGTTTTTCAGGTTTATTGGCCGTCATAGGTCTAAGTTAATGCTCGACGTTTCGCCATCTCGAGTGGATGGCATCTTCGGAAGATGTAATGTCTGCCTTTTTAAGGCTGTCGGTTTGTGACATTTGTATGTCACGATCGCAGGTTATATACGTTATAGTGGGCGGGGCATATTTAAGGGCATTTCAGGAATTGGTCACTTTCCGGAGATTCAATCTTCTTATGTTTGTAAGCACTTGTGGGAGTGTCTGCATTGGAGAAACTAAACGGTCCATTAATACCAGGGTCAAAGAACACAAAGCCAGCTGCCGTTTTGGACATCAAACACTTAAAATCAATAGAACACGGGTACCTGTACTTAAAAATACAACGCTGCTTCCTTACAAACATAAGAAGATTGAATATCTGGAACGTGACCAATTCCTGAACAGCCCTCAAATATACCCCGCCCACCAAAACGTATATAACCTGCGATCGTGACATACAAATGTCACAAACCGTCAGCCTTAAAAAAGCAGACATTACATCTCCCGAAGATGCCATCGACTCGAGATGACGAAACGTCGAGTAGACCTGGGTTATTTTACTAATTATTTGTACTCTGTTCAGCTGTAAAAAACTATACTTGTACTTATTTTTACACTTATGCACTACTCGGCTAATGAATTGAAAAGAACCACACTTTTGTCGTCGCTGCCGATTTTTATCTACCAAGTGACAGTCGTTCGAGAAAATTCACTAATTCATTTCTCCTAACTTATTGATTGTCACTCTAGACCTTGCAAAAATGTTATTCACATTAAACGATTTTTTGCAAGATAAATACACATCCTGAGTAGTTTTACAATTAAGACTAAACACGACATATTAGTCATATTTATGTTTTTTTTTTATAGTTGGCAATACGGTAATTTCAGTTATGATTTGGTTTTATTTTTTAAATGCACCTCCATTAGCCAGTGTAATTAATGATTTCAATTTTTTTTTATTTTTCACATGGACTACAAACAGCAAACTACGTGGCAAGAGTATTAATAATAGGTTAGATTCTCACTACATTTTATGTGTTTTTTATTTTATGCTTTGTTTCAGCTAGTATTTTTACCGCTATAAATTTATACGCTTTATTTTCACTGTTAATCAATGGGTCAGTTCATTTTCATGGATATTCTTGGATATTTTTCATGATTTTCAGACTGTTTCTTCATGAATTAAACCAATTAATTATGAAATTTAAAGCCCAATGTGAACGTATTTTATTAACAGATGCGCTGTTGAAGCGCGAATTCATTAGTTTAGATATAAATTAAAAATTCAAATATACAATGAAATGTATAACAACATTGTTTTACTTCCAGTTATCGGACGCAAAATTTAAAAAAAAAAAGACGAGACGAACTGATTCATTGACTTTCTCACATCAGTGAAAATCAGTTATAACCTCTAAAGTCAAGGTTAATTTTTAAAGCGAATGCTTGTTTTCAAAACATACCTTACATTTATATAATGGGTGACGTGCAGCACTTTTTGACATCGATAGAAAGGGTGACGTACACGTGACGTCACTGCTTGAGATGAGTAACGTGCACGTGGTTAACGATTTTTTGGTTTTCTGAGTTTTTTTGTGTTTAGAGTTAGCTTTTTGACAATTATTTATGTTTAAGGAACCATATTGGGGTGTTATTAGTGATTTTTAAAGACTAAACATTAATATTCAAGTGTTAAAAGTAGGGTTTATGTTACTTGTAGCCGAGGCCACTTTTTGACAGAAGCTCTGACGTCACGTGTACGTCACTTTTTCCACCATTGTCAAGCTGAAACGTCACGTGCACGTTACCCATTGATTTATTTTGTGTTGGTTTTATAAATCTTTAAATTTCATTTTTAAAAAGCTTGTAGTTAATTTCTTTTGTTATTTATAAATAATAAAAAATGTGTGTAAAACTACAATATTAGTAGATGTAAGGTTTTTATTTTTTGAAGCACTTTATAATTTTTACAATTTATTTTTAAATTGCTTTATGCATGTTGTTTCCTTATTTTTTTTGTGAAAGTAAATTTTTCGCAATGTAAATACCTTCTATTCAAATTGTCTACTCCCCAATAGAAATTGTCGATTACTATGACAGTTATTGTATATACACGAAAAACTGTTCTCTCCCTCTCTCTCTTTCTCTCTCTTTAACTACCGACCAATGTAATTTATATTCTATTGAAAATATGAACAATTAAGGTTATATAGCCAAGACTTATGTTTCAATTATCCGATTTATTATTATAGCAGTATACCAGATCACGCCGAGTTCCATACTCCTAGTACGGAAAGTGATAGTCCATTTTTATACTGCTTGTTAAATCAACCAGATAGCAAGGTACGTTTGAGCTAAAACTGACTTTCTTTTTTTAATATAAATACAAACATCCCAAAAAATGTAATTCACTTAAATACAGTTTTGATAAGATGCATCACTATGCTTCAATTGTCTTCTAATTTAAAGTCTACTGATACAGAGAGCAATATTAATGAATCTAATTGTATAGAGCATTCGGATATTAAAAGTTGTTGGCTCCAAGTATCTCTGTTATTAAAATGTAATAAAAAATGTTTTAGCCATTATCTTGTCCGCCTTCTATGCATTTTATAACCACCAACAAGCAGAATAAACCAAATAAATCCAGATATCTTATAAGAGGAGATTCTGAAGGATATGTGCTTGTGTGGAGCATTCCTGAAATATCAGCCGCTCAGTTAGAAGAGATCCAAAAGCAGAAGCTTCCTCAACCTATAGCGATGAAAGCTACACTTACTACAAGTTTAACTGAGGCTTGGGCAGGGATGAAACCTAGCCCAGTCGGAATTTTAGATCAGTTAGAAAAACAAGAGGGACAAGGCAAGTATCTCTGTCAGAAAATAGTGTAGATATTGTTAGGATATTTTCTCCTTGAGTTCGGTAATTCTAAACTCTTAGTACAATAACTAAACAATTTTTATTTCAACGTTTTTAAACAATAACTTTTATTTTCTTTACATTTCACTTAGATATTCACTTTACAATTACTTTAAAATACTTGGCTTTAAACTAACTTGAACTTAAACTTTTAAAACTGACTCTTCTTCGCGACCGCTGCTCTTTTTATATTTCCAAATCATCGTTCTAGAAGAATCTCCACCGTACGAAACCCGTATAATCCTTTTACCGTTTCGGAACCATTAGACGCAATATTCTAGAATTTGCCGGTCTTTTGTTTTGTTCCAATCGCCGCGCCGGCATAATAAAGCAGTTCCCTAATTGTGATCGTCTCGCTGACGCCGACAGACACAGGGACGGATCGTAACAATATTATGGATAAAGTTGTAATGAAAAATGTTTTATTACATATAAATACAATAATGCTGCATTAGAGTATTGCTCATTTCTATTTTTTTTAGCTATTAAGTTGACGGCCAGTATTTACCTGCCTTTGCAAAGTAGATTAGTCGTTGGCAGAGAAGACGGTACAATTATTATTGTACCTGCTAACCAAACTGTAATGTTGCAGTTACTTCATGGGAATCATCAGCAATTTAATGGTAAGATTTTTTGTATACACTAATAAACCATTTCTCTTTACAAGGATTTTATTGTTTTCTTGGTGTTTAATCTCAGTCAAATAAATTTACGTTTATACACTGCGCGCCAGAGAAAACGGGCCGCCCCCAAATTTTTTGAAATTATCCAACTTTTTAAATTTAGCTTATTTTTGTTGTAATAAATGTATTGTGTTTTTTTTCAATAATGCATTTAGCATGTCATATGATGTTTATACCGGTTGCAATCAGAAAGTAAGCAAAAATTTTAAAATTTATTAATTTATTGAAAAGTAACACATTTAGTTATCACAACAATAATTGAACTCAGGAGACAAGAAATAATGGGATTAACTCTTCGATAAGGCGTATTATCGATTCTGGATGACACTTCTCATGCGAGTGGGCATAGAACACAGCACATTGTGAATGTTTGCTTGAAGAAAATTGGTCCATTCCTTAATACGACGTCTTACACGCCTTTTTAGTTGGTCCCAAATATGCTCAATAGGATTTAGATTTGGGCTTTGAGCGGGCCAGTCCATTTTTGCACTACCAATCTCTTCAAGGTACTTCGTTACCATTCTTGCCGTGTGCGGTCGCGCGTTATCTTGCATTAGCAGAAAACCATTACCAACAAACCCAGCTTATGGTAGCACATAGTCTTCTAGGATCTCTGCAGTATATCGTTGTGCTGTTAGCGCGCCTCAGTTAATCGCGACGAGATCCGTGTACGCCTCAAAAGAAATACCTGCCCAAAACATTATTGAGCCACCCCCATAAGCAACCCTTGGTAACCGAGTACAGGCAGCACACCGTTATCCAGCTCTTCTGTATACCTTATTTCTTCCATGTTTACCATAAAGGCACATTCTAGACCTATACCCTTTTCCAGTCATCAATTGTCCAATTCATGTGTTCACGGGCAAACTCAAGTCTGCGTCTTCTGTGAGCTACAGTAAGCAAGGGTCCTTTAGCTGGACTGCAAGCTGCCGAACTACTTTCTTTTAACCGTCGTCGAACAGTAGACATGCTGACTGCTGTTCTATGAGCTTGTTGAAGGCCGCTTTGGAGCATTCTAGCGGTTTGTTTTCGGTCTCGCAGTACATAAATCTTAAGAAAGCGATCCTCCCGAGCTGTTGTTTTTCGTTTCGCATCCGTACCGGACCGCCGGGTCTCCGTAATGTACCCTATAATCTATTAATTAAAAAACTTATGAAATCTCTTACGAGTCCGTCCGGCGTTCTATTCAACCGATTTGCTTAATTTTTTGTTTAAAATGAAAGATTGATGCTCAGATTTATTATCGATCATTTGAAATCCTTATGAAACGATGTGTTCATAGTACTTTAAATAATTCTACAAAAATCTTGCACACGCCGATAGTTGTTGATATCACTGCTTTGACACATCTACGCCATTGGTTACGTGCGTTGGATTTTGTTTTGTATTTACTGTATCATTAATTGTAAGATAATTAAAAAGGTATAAACACATTTTTAGGGTGGCCACAACATCAAATTTTGTCTGGTCATGGTGGAAGAGTAAACTGTCTACTCTATCCTCACAGGGAACATTTGAGATACGATAAAAATCATTTAGTGTCTGGAGGAGTAGATTTTGCAGTTTGTCTATGGGATTTGTATGCTGGCACATTACTTCATAGATTTTGTGTTCATGCTGGTGAAATAACTCAGTTATTGGTGCCTCCTAACAATTGTAGTGTAAGTATACCGGTTTTACAAAGATAAAATATTTTGTTCCAAACATAATTAATATTTAGGTATGTAAGTATTGATAATTCTACAGAAAAACTGAATTAGGTATATTACAGATATCAAAAAAAAAAAACAATTTTAAACGAATATATTTTGTTTATTTAGGCACGGATACAGAAGTGTATATGCTCGGTAGCTTCTGATCACTCTGTAACTTTACTCAGTTTGGCGGAAAGAAAATGCGTCTGTCTAGCATCAAGACACCTTTTTCCTGTAACCACAATCAAATGGAGGCCTAATGACGATTTCATGATAATAGGTTGTTCAGATGGTACTGTTTACGTTTGGCAAATGGAAACTGGACATTTAGACAGAGTATTGCAGGGCATAGCAGCTGAGGAGGTGTTATATGCTTGTGAAGAAAATGAGGCAAACAATACTTCCTCTGAAGTTGGATTGGCCAACCCCGCTGTGCATTTTTTCAGGTAAAAAAAAGCAGTATAATACTTAAATTTCAAAAGGTGTCTTTGCAACAAATACACACCAAAAAACTTTTATGGTACTTCCTGTTTGAACACATTAAGACAATAAAAGGTAATGAACATTAAATAGTACTTCCGAATAAATATTACAAAAAAAAATCGAAAATTTAAAAAAAAATTAATCAACAGAAAAATTGTTTTCCTAAACAAATATTTAGTTACGAATCGCGACCAACATCTTAAAAGGCCGGACCTGTCCAGTGAATCCCGTTGGACGAATGATTGATTTAAGCGAATGCACAAGTATTGTCTCGAAGCTTCTCGATTCGTGTGTTTTCTGGAAATTTGGGTTCTTCCATTCCTGCAGAATTGCTAGAATCAATTGATCTGCATTATCCACGTTATTCTGGCAGATTCTTATCTTTTTTTTTATATAGTATTGCAAAAAGGGTTCTATTGGATTCAGATCAGGTGATTAACTAGGCCACCCTAAAATACACACGCCTTCCGTTTCAAAAACTTTTCTAAGACGTTGACCTTGTAGGAATTGTAGAAGTTTCTTCGCCAATAATGATACCTCTACACCACAGAACGTATTATATTTATGGACCGATTAAAAAGCTTTGAGACTTGTTTGTCTCCCACCTTCTCTCAGAACTCGCCTGTCGTCTGACCGAAGACAAACTCTGGTTTTATCTGAAAATAAGACATTTTGCCAATCTGGCATTGTCTGTACTGGTTGGAGTGACTGGGTACGTTCCACTTAACGCCCGCAACGCCATCGACCACGACCGCGGAAGTTGCCGTTCCACTAACGTAAAAACGCCGCGGGCGTTGTAGGCGAATGTTATAGGTGGAACGCACAACTTGAGCGCTGTGTTCGCAATTGCCAATATGGCAATTACCATTTTCGGCACGTTTAGCATCTTCCACTGACACTGTCACTTCTACTGCAATGTCAGTTTCGGGGTTGTAAAGCGTTATTTGTCTCGTGGCCATTGTTATTTTTTCGAATTCCCGCTCCCTTTTAGTGAAAGCCCACTCTGACCCACCAATATTTTGTGGGCGAAGTGGGCGCGATGTGGTCGCGAACAGTGACGTCAGCGATGACGTCGAGCGATCGCTCGCAACGACCACAAGCCTTAGGTGGAACGATACAGAGGGTGTTACAATCGTTGCGGGCGTTAAGTGGAACGTACCCACTGTATACTAGATGAGGTCCAAAAGGGTGGCGTGCAACACGTAACAGCTTTTTGAAGTCGATAGAAAGGGTGACGTACACGTGACCGTCACTGCTTGAGATGGGTAGCGTGCACTTGGTACAATAAATGACAAATCTTTCATAAGTTTTTGTGTGTTTGGTTAACGATTTTGGATTTCTGAGCTTTTTTGGATTTTTTTGGGTTTGGAGTTAGCTTTTTGAGAATTATTTGGGTTCAAGGAACAGTATTATGGTGTTATTAGTGATTTTTAAAGACTTAACATTAATATTCAAGTGTTACAAAGTGGGGTTTGTGTTATCTGTAGCCGAAGCTGTCAAGCTGAAACGTCACGTGCACGTTACCCATTGAAATAGTAAATAGCAAAAAATGTTGCGCTAATGTGGTTTTTATATATATTTTTTTTATTTAGGGGATTACGGCATAGAAATTTGTCAGCTATAAGACACGCAACTCAGAGAGGTCTTCATCAGTTACAGATGCTCGGAGCTCATACGAACAATGACGACCCCCATATGCAGAGGAATCACAATTCTCCCCTTTCAGTTCAAGGCCTAAGAACAAATCCTAAAGGTAAAAATTGGTAACGATAAAATAATAAGACGGTCCTCACAAGATTTTTTCTGTATTTTTATTTTAGATCCCGAGAGTCATATACTATTTTTCGACATAGAAGCCTTAATTATCGAACTATTAAGCGAAGAGTACGAAACAATGTCCCCCGGTAGTCTTGAAGCAGCGGGCCTAATAAACGCCTCCGAGTATTTAAAGGTGGCCGCATTGACGCAGAGTGCGAGCCCTGATGCTCATAAAAAAATCGTAGGTAAGAAAAAGCGTTTTATTTACTTGGGAATACAATAAGTTTAATTTTACTTAATTTTCAATGCATTCTAATGTGAAATATTTTTTCATGCAAGACTTTTTCGGGAAAATGAAAAATAAAGCCGAAAATATGGAAATGATCATTAAGGAAAAAGATAAGCATGGTAATTGATTTGTGGTTCTTTTCATAAGTGTGGTTATATTCCGCTGCTTTAACTTTTGAATTTTCTATAGTTTTTTGCATACTTTATGAAACAGCAAATTTTAAAAAGGTTACTTTTTTTTTTCTATAAAAAACTACGAGGGTGGTCTGAAAAGTTTCCGACCATAATGTGAAGATGGCAGCACTCGTCAATGAAAGCTGGGGAATGTGGTTGCGCGTCTTTGGACAGGTACTCACCAACATTTCAGCCATTCCGTTTCACCGCCGTCTCGCACCTCAGCGGTTATCGTGGCAAAAATCCACGAATTACGGTTAAACTGCTTGATCGCCTTACTCACCAGGTCTTTACCCAAGCAACTTCTTTTTGTTCCCTAATCTAAAAATTCCGCTCGGAGGACAGAGATTTTCGTCAAATGAGAGGAGATCATTAGCTTTGTAAACAATTATTTTGCAGAGAAAGACGCGGAGTATTATTTGGACGGGTTAAAGAGATGGGAGCATCGCTGGGAGAAGTGTCTAGACTGCAAATAGGTAGAAAAATAAAAAATTCTGCGGTCGGGAGACCCCCGTAAGGAACTTCGTTCCTTACGTTTTTTTCAACGCCGAATGTAATTCGAAATAAAATCTGTTTATTTCAATTTTTATTTTATATTATTTTTTCTCATACAAAAGTTACATAATACCTGGCAAGATTCAAATTCAACGTTTCACTTTTTTGTATATTTTTTTTATTCTGTCAGAATTGTTGTAATCGTTGAACATTTGTTTTCGGTATTTTATTTGCACTCTGACGTTTGCGCTTTCCATACTCTTTTGGACTCTGAACACATGATTTCACTATTGTCTCCCTATAATTTAAGTAGTAAAATAAATAGTAAACTCTCAAATCACATGTATGTACAATAAACAAATGTAAACAGAGAATACTTGTATCAAGTTATACAATTTTATCAACTTACTTTTCTAAATCTATATTGCACACATTTGCTGCAGTTTCAATTTTTCAAAACTTAATTGCAATAATTAAACAATATTCATATATGATCTAACACAAATAACAAATGCGTTTTTACAAAATTTCCACGTGTCTGTACAACCCTGTTTTGAGGTTATATGATAATAAATTATAGTTTAAAAAAACTAAAAAACACGCTTTTAGAGTTAATCAAACTAAAATGTAAAAAATAATTCTCAACATAAGAATAAAATTACTGACGATAAATCTCACTGTTCTGTTTGTCATACAAAGCACCCTACGCTTTTAGAACAGTGACATTAATTTTCTCGTCCGTAAACTATTCCATTTACCAAGAAAATTATCTGTCTCCGTTTTGATATGCCAAAAAATTTTAAAATGTAGTTCGCGAATAACTTAATACAATTTAAAAAAATTATGTATTAAATGGTAAAAGCACAAAAAGAATGCATCGGCCGGGAATCGAACCCGGGCCGCCCGCGTGGCAGGTGAGCATTCTACCACTGAACCACCGATGCGATGAACTGTGTTAATATTTGTTCTGCTCGCATGCGTATTTCACGCACTAGTTCTATCTCTCTTACTCTCATGCAATGGATCCCATTTCGTTACGTGACGGTTTCTATCAAATCGCACTACCCGTAAGCCGCGTTAAAGAACTTTGTTCCAAAAATAAATTTAAAGAAACAAATGTCTTGCATCTTTGTTAGGTCGAAAGCTGTTCAGACCACTCTCGTACCTCTCACCAAACAAATATTTTGTGAACGTTACTTCGTTACTCATTTTATCTATTGCGCATGTCCGTGACCGTTCACTGTATGATTTGTCGGGTAGTTAACGAACATTGTGTTTGCAAACATGTATTTAGATCAATTTCGTAAAATTATTAAATTATATGAGTACATACCTCGTTTAATGTCCTTCAAATAAATTAAATGTTTCTATCAGTTGATTTTGTTACAGCTAGTGTTTGATAACTAAGGAATTGTTTCGTAAAAATCTGTTTTTAGTTTGGACTGTGTGTATTTGGTCAATATTTTATACAGTCGGAAGAAAATGTAATGGCAGCTTGCACTTTTATTAGATTGTTTTTCTTTTCTGACGAACTTCGTCAAAACGGCAAAATTTGTATCATGTTTTTGTAGGAATTCTCGCAAAAATGAAAGAAGGTGCTGAAACAGCGATAGCAAAAGCAGAAAGTGTTTTAAAACAATCTGGAGAACACTTTAAAGGTACTTGTTTGAGCAGCTGCGTTTTTAATGTGCGAGCATTTTATTTTATTTTTGTATGTAGTTTACGCTTTTGGTTTTTTTTTTTAAATTCCGCTTGCAATTTTTTCTTTCATTTTTAGTTATTAAATAAATGTCAAACGATTAAAAAAAATCTGTTTAACGCTGAACAAGGTGAGTACGTTAGACAAATAGAGAACATGTGACTAATAATTCGTTTGATGTTTATGGCAAGGATTTTAAAATTTAACAGATAAATAATGATATTTTATTATGTAGGTAACCAACTATACTTGAAGAAAAGTGGATGAAACACATTTTTTATACCATTAGTGTAACGATTGGACCACTTAGTATTTATCAAGTATAGTCAGTACAAAACAAAATTCGAAGCACGTCGAAGTACTTTAAACAATTTATTCTACAAACATGTGCGTACGCTGATGGACGTTGGCTAAACCGAAAATTTCAATAGTTGGTGTCACTGCTTTGAAACATCCAAGTGCGTTATTGATGACGTGCATTGGATTTTGTTTTATATTTACTGTAGTAATTTTGAGGAATTGTACTTTGAACAGTCATTATTAAAACTAAATAATTAAAAATAGGTAGTTTGTGTTCTACTCAAGCATATTTTTCATTTGTCTGATATTGCCTAGTTTTTCGCTTGCCACTAAGGATAACTTTTTAAGACATAATTGTGTTTTTTTTTTGTAAATTATTGTTAGTCGGGGTGTATATATTCTCCACTACTTCAGTAGTTTTTTGGTGAATTTAAATTTTTATTTATTTTTATGGTTTATATTCGTTCATGAAGCTTTTGAAAGTTACTAAATTGTTAGACGAAGAAAATAAAATTGGGTTACTAAAATGCGGTTTTCAAATACCAACTTAAATTTTGTGGTTTTTGATGGGTCTAAGTTTTGGGTGACGTGCAGCAAGTGGTCACTTTTTGACATCAGTAGAAAGGGTGACGTACACGTGACTTTAACAAACAAATGACATATCTTTCATAAGATTATGTCTGTTTGGTTAACGATTTTGTTTTTTTTTGTTGCTTTTTGAGTTTAGAGTGAGCTTTTTGACAATTATTTAGATTTAAGGAAGCCATTTTTAACAGATTGATAGAATCTCAAGCTGTGACGTCACTCTTTCTATCATTGTCAAGCTGAAATATCACGTGCACGGTTACCCATACATAAGGCACAACTCCCGATGAATTTCAGTAGTTCATTTGCACACAAAAATCGAATCATAGTGCGAACTTTACAACTGGCGGAAGAAACGGTTGTCGTGCACGTGCACGTTACCCATTGTATATACAAATTATTTGAATCTAAACATTATAATCTGATACAGTACTAAAAGTAAATAAAACAGTTAACATACAATATATTTGTTTTCTGTGTCTAACGTTTATCAAGCGCTTTTTATTGCAATTTTAATCACTTTGTTATTTATTATGGTACCCTTGTTATAAATTATGAATTTAAATTGTAGATGGGAATGAAGCTAATTCTCGAAACAAACCAAATTCTTTGGGTCCACTCGAAGCTAGTCATGGTATGGAAATAGCTCAACTTTTGTTATCTCTCTTGCATTCCTGGGGTTTGGACAGCGATCTGGATCGAGTGTGTCAAGTTAAACTTGGTCTGTTGCGACCGATGGTAATTATTTTCATTTTGCGGTATTTCAGAAACTTATTGGTTACAATAAAAAAATCCCTAATTAGATCAAATAGAATCATATTTTGCAAATTGACCATAAATAATAAATGGACTTAAAATTGTTTCAAATAAATACTTGGGAAAGAGTAAAATTTTATGGTTATCTTTATCTTGTCCATCAAAATTATGTTTTAAAATATTGCATAGTGCGTTTAAATTATTAATGTTTCACAATTTAGGTTCCGATATCCTATGGAGTTCTTTCTAAAGCAAATCATATGTCGCTCTTCCTACCAACATGGCACAACACAATTCCGGTAGATGATGAACCTCTTCCGATAGACTTATCAATCTCAAATAGTCTTCCTCCAGAATTAATCAGACAAGAACAGGTCACAAGGATCTTTACATCTCGAACGCACTGGGAACTTAGTACAACTTTAACTACAAATCACTTGTTGGCTATTATTGCTTTGAGTCATACATTGATGTCTATGAGCAATGCCACTTTCGTTCCTGAGCAGGAACGAAATAGGAAGTTGCATAGGTGAGATCTGAAACTATTATTTGCATAATACTCCCACATTTGGACAACGAATAAAGCATAAATGTGTTTTTTATACGCTTTTAGACAATCAACTCGGGTAAATTGGTCCAAAACTGACGAAGAGCATGAGGAAATGTTTACACAGCAACAGGCCCAGATCAAACAAGGCTGGTCTTTATTAGCAACGTTGCATTGCGTTTTATTGCCCGACAAAGTAAGTGTGTGGATGTATTTTGAGGTGAAGTAATTTTATCACATTAAAAAAATATTTCGGTATTTTTTACCTTGAATCGTTGCTGATATTTTGAGATAATTTATTAAATAACAGGTAGTAGAACATGGTGCGAAGGATTTCAAAAGACCACAAGTGGAAATGATGGTGAAGAGATGGCAACACCATTGTGTAGAAGTTCGGGAAGCGGCACAGACACTGTTACTGGCAGAACTGTCGAGGTATTTTTCTCTAATAAAAATTTTTACTTTTTTTTCCATTTTTCAATATTAATTAATAAAATTAGTGCATACAGTAAAAAATAAAAAAAAATCGGTGTATGTCATTATGTGCGCCCATGACACATTTTCATGCGACTTAGACTTTTTTAACGTGGGTTTAGAAATGCCATGTCCAAAATCGTACCGGTACGAATTATGATCCATAGAATGGTACGACTTGGCAGCTTGGACAAATTTAAACATATCACCTAATGACAGATTTGTTCGTAATTTTTATTAATAATTTTTCATGTATAAATAATCTCTACTCTGTCTTTTGTCTAAATAAGTTGCCAAAGTTTTAAAATATTACAGTTAGATACAAAAAACATATGCTTACCATGCAAATATTACACCAGCATGCAACAAAACAACAAAATATTCGTTACAATTACGTCTTTACTTTAAACTAACGAGGTCGCATGCAGCGAGCGTCTAAGATAATAATAGTTCTCTTCTAATGGGAAGATGGCGAGAGATGTTCTAAAATGAGAACAATTGAAGAAGTAAGATTTGGAAGCCGGTACGAATTAGGCAACCTAGAAGTGAATACTTGGATCTTAAAACATTAAATCTCTAAGAGATATTTCTGACAATTTGGCAAGGGTGTGTAGCTGTGACGTACATCGGATTTTGTTTTGTATTAACTATACATAAAATGAAAAAACAAATAATAAATAGCATCAAATTAAAAAAACTCTATTCGAAATAACTTTTACATGAATACTATTTTTTATCTCATTGAGCTCAATTTTAAATAATAAAAAACGCTCTGGAGGTTTTGATATACATAAATGAATAAGATCAAACCATAATTTATGAATTTTACTTTTAAATTACGGCATTTAACATAATTTTTGAAAAACTTATTATTCTGCAAAATGGCGTTTTCAATACCAACATTAATTCTGGTTTCAGAATGGGACCAAAAGGTAGGAAGCAACTTGTCGAATCATGGGCGCAATATTTACCACAGTTTACCCACATTGAAACCATCAATCATCAAATAAATTCTCCAATTTCTCAAACCAACGGCACGACTAATCAGCAACCTCATACACCCGATCCAGTGGTAAGGAAGTTAAGCTGTCTAAATGTATTCCGAAATTAAATAATTTCACTTTTGTTCTTAAAACATTCAATGTTCGTTTTACTTTTATTAGGACGAGGAGTTTGAAGAGGAAGAAGAAGAACAAATACGGAAACCATCGAGTTTGTCGGAGTTAAAGAAGAAGCAGTCTACTGCAGTAATAATTTTAGGGGTGATAGGAGCCGAATTCGGACAGGACATCACTTGCAGTGATAACAATAAGAGGAGATTGAGCGAAGAGCGAAGAAAAAGTTCGGTAGTCGAAGGTTTCGGTGAGAATTAAATGTTCAGCTTTAACAGTCATTAGTGGTTTAGTCAGATTTAGTGAGAAACAAAATTAGTAATCTTGGTTTTCAGAGTATTTCCTTGTATATTATTTTACTTTACACTTCTAAGTGTACACAATCGTAAATTTAATCATAAAAAGCTACAGTTTGCGTAGAATATCAAATTGGATAGCGGACACATTATGAACCATTTTACGTTAGAGGAGAGGTTCGATTTGGCTAGTGCGACAGCTAGAGAGAAAGCGGCTTTGAGAATGTTTCACTAGCGACGATATATTTGAATGTCATCAGTATTTCTGTAAACATTTGCATATTTCTACAGGGTTTCCTCTTTTGGAAAAATCGGAGAGAAAGTCTGAAACTGCCGTGAAATTTATATTCTGAAAAAAATTCGGGAGGTTTTAAAAGATATTTCTGAAAAATATTAATAGCCAAGAACCCAAATAAAACCTGCCGTTTATTTTTCTTTCCAGCCTTAGGTAGCGAAAAGAATGTGTCTGGAACATTCGGGGAACTTCATAATCAAAAAGGTTAAACCCTGCTCGTGGTATCAATGTTTATTAGAATATTGAACATGGGTAGAAGACTGTCGTAGACAAACTATAGTGTGCAACTCGTACAAAATGGCAATTTTACACTCGTATTAATTGTACTCTCTCTCTCTCTCTCTCTCTCTTTTCAGTCCATAACCCTTCTGCAGGGCGTGGTGACATCAATTTGTTACGCTCGCAATGACTTCGCGCCAGTGCTCTCTATCTTGGGCAGATCTCATTGCTTCATGCATCTCTTGTCCTGTCAAGGTTTTTGTCCGATCTATCCATCGTGTCGGCGATCTTCCTCTTGGGAGCTGGCCTTGGACTTTGCCTTCTACTATGAGTCGTTTTATATTGTCGTACCTCCTTGCCACATTACCTAGGTATCCCAGATAACGCTGGTTTATTGTCTGGTATAGCCTGGTATTTATACCGAGTTGTTGTGCGGTGGGCTGTCCATAGTATTTGCAGCATTTTTCTATAGCACCACATTTCGAACGCTCCTATTCTGCGTTGGTCTGAGGTTTGAATAGTCCACGTTTCGCAGGCGTAAGTTGCAACGGAGAAGACTAGGCTATGTATCAGCCGTAGTTTTGGTAATGGCTCGATCTTTCCAAGTTTTCACCAGTTTTGCCATGGACGTTCTGGCAATCGCTAGTCGTTTGCGGACTTCTTCTTCCGATCTTTCCGACCTTTGTTGGTAACTACTGATTCTAGATAATCAAATCTTTCTCTTTCCACCATTATCTTTCGCATAATGTATTCGGTGTAAATGTTAAATAGTATTGGCGACAATATGGTTCGGAGCATGTGTTATTGACGCTGACGCATGCAGTACTGGTCTCGTAGAGCTGTCTGATTAATCTTATTAGATGCAGTGGTGTTCCCATTTTCTTTAGTATTTTCCATAGTTTGTGCCACTTCACTTTATCAACCGCTTTAGTATAATCCACGAAGCACAGGTATGCTTTTACTTGTAATTCTCTGGCCTTTTCTATTATTTGCCTTACGTTTAAGATCTGCTCCCGAGTACCTTTTTCCGGGACAAATACTGATTGCCCATCTGCAATCTCTGGCAGCAGGATGTATTTTAGCCTGGCATTAAGTATATGTAGCATAATCTTGCTGGCATGTGATACCAGTGCTATGGTTCTATAGTTAGCACAGTTTGCAGGGGAATCTTTTTTGTATGTGGGTATTAGCAGCGATTTTGCCTACTCTTCTGGCCATTTTCCGGATTTCTATATGCATTGGCAAATAGTATGCATGCTGTTTATTCCTGCTTCTCCCATTGCTTTAATTGTTTCGGCATTTATGTTGTCTGGTCCCGTTGCCTTTCTATCTCTCAAGTTTTCTGATAGCTTTCTCTATCTCAGTCTTAAGAATACCTGGCTCCATTTCATACCGTCTGCTCTCTGATTTCACAGATGTTGTGGAGTTATCATGGTACAATTTGGTGCAGTAGTTTTTCCATACTTCCGCTGTTCCCTTTAGGTCGGTTATAATGGTTTCCTGGTCATCTTGGATTATTTGCGTTTTTGGCTTGAAATCACGAGATAGATATTTCACTTTGTTGTATAGGTCATGTGTATTGTTCTGGTTCGCATGGTTTTCTATTCCCATGCAGATATTGTGTATGTATTGGTTTTTGTTTAATTTTACACTCGTCCTAAATGAGCCTCATTTTATGCTTATTGCGTAATATAATGTACAGTATTTTCCAAAAATCTACATCATGGACTAATTTATCAACATAGTAAGCATTTTCTAGAGGTATTGATTTATCAAGTGAAACTTAATTGTGCTATGATTAATTAAATGTTTTATTGTATATTAATTTTGGAAACAAATGTAAAAATAGTTTAAATTTTAGGCCCTGGCAACAATAATCTTGCAAGACTGACTTCGATGGCATTATCTCATTTGTTGCTGGCGCTGCCATCTCAAAAATTACCGGCACACATTCCGTTAAGACGAGCGGCCATCGACCTCATAGGCAGGGGATTTACTGTTTGGGCCCCTTTCTTAGATATTAGTAAAGTATTGTTAGGTAAGTTATTTATAAATATATTATTGCGATTTTTACTCTTAGGGTTCGATTATTCTGAACACTCAGTACAATAACTAAACAATTTTTATTCTAATATTTCTACACAATAAATTTTACCTGACAAATCACTTGGATATTCACAACTGTATGCAATCTTTTTATAACACTTTATAATTACTTACTGGTGAACTGGTGTCATTATCAAAAGTTGATACGAATTAAAACTTTTCGTGTCAAATTTATTTTGGCAAAATAAATAGCGCGGCTCGAACACGTTGATATCTCAAAACAAGGATGTTTCAAGATTCTGATATTTTGTCGACGATATTAAAGATAATACAATTTTTGGTAACATTACAATATCACCATCACTATAACATGTGAAGATAGTTTAAATCATCAAAATTATAAAGTTCGTTTAGTGAAAGAATGCTCCTAAGCTGCACCTATTGTATTTTGCGTTTCCCGCAGCCTTTGTAGTTGTGTACCTATTATTTAGAAATAATTTTTTTTAGGTCTTTTAGAACTGTGTTCAGAGGCTGACAGACTGGTTCCGAGCATGACTTATGGCCTGCCTTTGACCCCTCAGGCTGATTCATGTAGGACGGCCAGACATGCTTTAACACTCATAGCGACTGCTAGGTGAGAATCAATTTACATTACAAATAATAAAATTGAACGCTAAAGATTAATATTGTGAGACTTTAAAAATGCTTAAACGCTGGTAATCACTGAAAATCAATAAATATATGTACTTAAAAAATAAAAAGGAGTCCAATTTTTATGGGGTCTTACTTAAATGAGCAGGATATTAAATAAAATGAGCCGTATCTCCTAAATTGTAGTAAATAGTTTGAGTAGGTTTTTTACTGATTTATTATTATCCCACTGGTCAATAAAAGTAAAAGTCCAATTTTGATGGGGTCTCGCTTAAATGGGCAGTATTTTAAATGAAATGAGCAGTATCTCCCAAATTTAGAGAGCAGTATAGTAAATGAAATGAGCCATACCTCCTAAATTGTAGTATATTATGTGAACAAGTAGGATTTTTACTGATTGATTATTATCCCTCTGGTCATAAAAGTAAAAGAAATCAAATTTTTATGGGGTCTCACTTAAATGAGCAGTATATTAAATGAAATGAGCAGTATATTAAATAAAATGAGCAGTATCTCCTAAATTGAGAGAGCAGTATATTATATGAATGAGCAAAATTTAAACTGTTAGATTATTATCCCCCTGGTCAATATTTTTGAGGAGTGAATAATATAAACAAGCCTCTCAGTGCAGTAACTCAATATTTAGAAAAACGGTGCGTGTGTAATTATTATAATTCTATTAGCGTTCAAACGCTTCTTCTTTTCAAAAATTCTCCTGTTAGCAATTTTGTTGAAGACTAATTTTGGTCTTCCTTGTTATCTTAAGCTATGCGCTTTCATGGTGTTATAATTATTTATCTTTCATAAACTCTCAGTGTTCTCGGAAAATTGTGAATTTTAAGAAAAGTTTTAGTACCTTGAGAAGAGTTGAAGTAAGAAATCCTACAAGTTCTACATCAGAAAATTACGATTCTCACAGTATGGTAAGTTTATCTTTTATTACAAAATTGGTTATATTTTTATACTTATTTTCTCTGATAATTACAAATCTAGATTCCTTCCCAGATACAGTCAGTCCATCATTACATAATTTGTTACTGAATTTGATCAAATTATTTAACTCCCTCAATACAGCCTTACGCTAACAAGTTATTTTGTAAATATTTATTGCTCAAATAAATAAAATTCTGCTCAAAAAATTATTAAATTGCTCACAGATGCTGCTCTTTCAATTTTTTTGGATAGTGCTGCTCAATTAATAACCGATTTTTATGTAGGAGCTAAATAGTATTAGAAAAACTCAAATTTTTAATGGTCGATAAAATTGGTATCTCATGAAAGTATTGTAGCTGAAAAGACTCATGAGTAGTGTTGATAATGTCGAGTGATAAATTTGCTTTACTCTAGGCCGGCTGCATTTATTACTACAATGGCCAAAGAAGTTGCAAGGTATAATGCTATGCAACAAAATGCACAAACGCTGAATATAAATATGAACAACAACGTATTGCATAAAGCAAAACCAGAAATTCTAAGGGGAGTGGAATTATTAATTGAAAAAATGCAAAACGAAATGGCAGATCTACTAGTTGAGGTGAGTAAGATGTAGAACAGTTGACATACCTATTTGTTATCGCAAACGTTTTTATGCGGGCCTTGACTTTACAGCTCATGGATATTATCCTACATTGTTTGGATCCTAGTCAAATAAAAAATAAAGGATTGCAGGATGTTTTTCCCGCTGTCTGTAGATTCAGTCAAGTGTCACATTGCCCTGCAACAAGAAGAATTGCAGGTAAGTTTCTGTCATTTTAAATTAAGAATGTAATTTGTACATTTTTTTCTTACGACTAGATAGTCATTTTAAAAATAACGGAACGTCTTAGGTTTTACAATATTAAATAATTTTTAAAGTGTAAAACATTGATTAAGTTAGGGGTAATGGAATATCTCCTGGACTTTATGCTGCGCGCATCTAATTAACCGGCAACGTTACAAAAACTGTAACGGGAATTTTTCCTAGCGATAGAAAATTATTAGAGCCAGCCCTCGTATTTTAACGTATTTATTTTGGTTTTGAGGCCGTGTTTTATTGATAGTAAGCGATAGTGGCTGATACGATTGCTATTAAAAGGTGCGTATCGGTAAAGTATAAGAGTCCTGCTAGCATAAGTCGATAATTGTTATATTATAAGTTTAATGTAGTAGATTTGTGATATAATTGCTATCGACTTTTTTTTTGGTTGGCTGTCGATTTTTTTTTGGTTGTACACTGCTTTTGGTTTGTCACTGATGTTTTTGCGTCTGACTTTATGGACAGACATTGGATTATTGCTGTCCAAACCTTTTGGATTTTTAGTTACGCAAACATTTGAGTTTTCGCTGCTGGGCCATTGGATTTTAGCCGCCCAGAGGTTATAGATTTTCGCTCCTCAGATTTTTGGATTTTTCGCCGTTTGGACATTGAAACGTTCACCATTCAGTTCTTTGGATTTTTGCCTTTCTTGTATTTTTAATTTTGTTTATTTTTATTTTATTTTCTATAATTTTTTTCCAGGGTAAATGTAAACAGTTTTTTTTGTAATAAACCAGTATTTATATTTTTAGTTTTTAATTGTTTCTGGAAGAAAAAGAGGTGATAGCAGCATTGAAGCCGAAATGCGTTGTTCGTTTCACAGTTTTAAAAGTATTAAATTAAAATAGTATGGTTGAATATTTTTCGAGGTTTAATTTACTTTTAGTGATTTTCATGAAAAATCACTTGGCGCCCTAACGTGGTTTAGCTTTTTAATTTCAGTTAGTTTGATTAAATAAAAAAAAAGGGTTGATAGGTCCGTGAGCTGATCTCTCCATTCCCTCAATATTAATTCAATCGGGAAATCAGGAATTCACAAAACCCTGAGTAAGAATTATTAGTTTGTTGAACAGTAACACAAATTTAACGCTCAACGTCAAACATATTTCGTTACAAAACATCGTTCTATTCGTCTATGCCATAGGATAGTGCTAATATTCCAGGCAAATTAATATATGTTTGCGAAAATAAGTTTACAATAAAAAATTTTTGTTGGATACTAACATTCGACATAAAATATACGAAATGAAGTGATATAATTTAAAAAAAAACTTAACTGTACTACAATTAAAACTCTGAACAGATTTAACGATGTTTTTGAAATTGGACTAATTTAATTAAAGAAATTGACTTTAAATGTGTAATATTTTTTTACGGCGTTGGTGGTGTTGCACGGTTCATAAGAATTTCCATTGCCTCTACTTAATAAAATTTTAATGTAACACAAATTAACACTGAAATGGTTTTGATGTCAAACATCTAATGCGGCGGGTGAGGGTTAAAACTGCCTGCTGGCGTGGTGACCGTCACTCATCCGTCCGACACAAAATACCTTGATATACCCTTGGCATTTAAAATATCAAAGAAAAGTTTAAAGAAAATGTAGCATATTTATATTAAGTGATAGTATTTACTTTTTTTAGTATTCCATACTCATATTTTCCATACAAAATAGTTTCGATGTTTCACATCTGCCAGGTGCCCAGCGACGGCTAATTTTTTTTAATTATTTGGTAGTTAAAGTAACTTTAAAAGTTTATTGTTATTATTTTTTATGATTGTAAAGAAAGTTTTACTTAACCTAACTTTTAGCAGTGATCTTGTAACTTAATTTCTTTAAAAATTTTGTAGTTGGTTCTCACACTGGTTCTCTTACACTCTATGAATTGCGACAAGGAAAATGTGTGAATATACGAGCACACTCTTCTGCTGTAACTGCTTTAGCATTTAGCCCCGATGGGAAATTTTTAGTTAGTTATGCTTCTGGTGATAATAAGTTGAGTTTTTGGCAAACCAGTACGGGTAAGTGTTTCTCCAAAACAATCAAGACACTCTTCTGCAGCGATAGATTGTTAGCAGTACATTTTTTTTAGGTATGTTCGGATTAGGTCAGTCTCAAACGAAGAACGTCAAATCCTACAGTACAGCTCCCATAGCGGATGTAGCTCGCCTCAATCCAATGCGTCTCGCCCGTTTGATTTGGATGAACAACAGAACGGTGTCTCTGATGCTGGCCGACGGATCAGAAACGAGGTTCAATGTGTAACGGAAAATGAAGTTGGGTAATGTGGCCTTTACGTCTTATACATCGTCTTATGAACGTATCGTTACCTTTTAAATATCCGTGTTATAATTTAACTTCTACATTTCTATGAAATTAGTTTTTATTTTATTATTTTGTTTGTATAGTAAGTAGTACGTCGAGATTCTATTTTCTTTGGAAGTTTATTGGTTGCAGTGATTAAGTCGGTGCGTTTTATTTTTTTGCTATATTTTTTATATAACTGGCATTTAACAGTAAGGACAGTCATTTACATACAGTACAAGTGATAAATACACAAAAACTATATTTTTTTTGTATAAAATACGAAGGAAGTATACATACCATTATATTTATTAATTATGTAGACAACCAGTTACGGCTGTTAAAAATCTATCATCAGGCTTTTAAATGAAGCAATTTCAGTTCAGTTTTTCTCATGCCAAAATTATTTAATAATTGATGGAGTTAAATAGATGATAACATACACACACACAAAAACACATTTACTACAGTCATCTAATTCTTCTTATATTACAAAAACAGCTTAAAAAAGATGGAAGTAAATTTATGGTTTAAATAACTAAAATAAATAGTAGTTTAATAAAACTAAGACAACACGATTTATAAGAAAAACGAACTAAAAAATAAAAAATTATCTCCAAAATTAGAGTGGTCAACAAAAAAATCATTTGCAACACATCTAGAATAAAACTAGAGTTATCGAACAAATAAAAATAACTTTACAATTAAAAGCGTGGGGTGCGCTATAACAATTAATATATTTGATAATAAACAGATATTGGTAAAAGTACAGTCTCCGAGAAGAAAACGTAAACATTATAAAAAGCACCCCACGCTTTTGATTGTAAAATTATTTTTATTTGTTCGATAACTCTAGTTTCATTCTAGATGTGTTGCAAATTATTTTTTTGTTGACTACTCTAATTTTATCACAAGCGCCTTGGAGATTATTTTTTATTTTTTAGTTCAGTTTTCAAGTCGGTAGAGGTCGACCTCGGAAACATATCTCGATCAGATCAACATTGTTTTGAAGAAAGGCCAGGTCAAGAGTACCAACAACCGACGAGCATGTATGAGAGCTCTGATGAAAGTAGAGGAAGCAAAAGATGTGTGTAAGAACCGTAGCAAGTAGAAGGAAGTGATCTCTGCGTACCCCTATGGGAAAAAGGCGTGACTTTATGTAATTTTCTTGTGTGTTGTCATATTTTTTTTAAGCTATTATTTATTTTTCATTTTTAAGTTCGGGTTTTTCTATTTACTGACAGTGATAGTCGTTTCTCAGGTTCTCTCTCCGGACGCTAAAAAATCGATATGACCGCAATCTATTATACCGCACTTTATTTTTTTAATATTCTAATGATCCTGGCCAGGATCCATGAAAAAATTTATAAAATTATTGTATTGTCATCGGTTCTGTATACAAAGTTTCAAGTCAATCCGAAGTTTTTAAGTGGGTGAAAATCGTAAAAATCTATAATTTTGAGGAATTTTTTAACAAATTTTAAATTAAAAAAAAAGTTAAGTGAGTTATTAAAATTACTGCTTTAAATTGTTTAAAAAAAATTGCACATAGACTTGAACTACTTTCCGAATAAAAATCAATGTTTTGGTGAATATCATCATTGGTGGCAAACAGAACTAATTGGAAATGAAATTAAAATTGTTTGACGATAAAATCAATATCAATCTTATTAATGAGTTATCTCACCAGAGCCATTTTTGTCTTTTTGGTTATCCCTCTGTCTGTCCATATCTTTCACAGGTTCACCATAGCTGCCCGCGATAGTGCTACACGTCTTCTTATCTCCGTCTCGCAGCCTCCTGTGTTGGTTATTAAAGATTCCAAGTAGATGAAGTCATTAACCGTTTCGATATTTGGCGGTAGATTGTTTAGCTGTACTGCGTTACTTCTATCAATTACCATGAGTTTGGTTTTGTCTAAGTTAATCTCCAGACCAAGACCCACTTTCATTAGCTACCCTTTCAAGAATTCGGGCCATTTCTTCTTAATTCTTTGCTATTAGAGTGGTATCGATCGCGTATTGAAGATTGTTTAGCATTTTACCATTGATCGTAATTCCTCCCTCATCCAGATCCAAGGCGCGTCTCATTATGTATTGACCATAGGCATTGAACAATCTGGGTGACAATATACACCCCTGGCGCAGTTCTCTTTGCGTTTTGAAAGGATCCGATGTTTTGTTATCTAGGTTGACAATTGAGTCATTATTCTCATATAAACTGGTAATGAGGGCTACTAGATGGCCTGACAGCACTTTCCACAGATTCTCCCATCTTACGCAATCGAAGGCTTTCTTGTAGTCTAGAAAGCACAGGAGCATAGGGATGCTCTTTCTATTAATTGGCGGATATTAAATATCTGGTCTCTGGTCCCTCTGCCTTTTAAGAAACCGAATTTTCAGGAGGTATCTGAGGTAGCAAATACTTTTGTAGCCTTCGGTCGATTATTCTGAGTAAAATCTTGCTAGCGTGCGATATTAATGCTATCGTCCGGTAGTTTTGGCATTTTTTCGTAGATCCTTTTTTATGGATTGGAATAAAAGCCGATCTAGTACAGTCTTTAGGCCATTGTTGAGTCTGCCATACTTTGTTGCAGATGTCATGAACTATCTTGATTTCCCAGTAGTTTTATCATCTCGGCTGCGATGTCGTGTTCCTGGGGCCTTGTTTGACTTAAGGTGTGTTATGGCCTCTTCCACTTAGCTTCTTAGCATATCCGGTTCCGGTTCATTTGTTGTGAGACGTATCTGCTCCTGATTATTTTGGCCTTTCTCTTTATATGATACTTCGCAATACCGCTCACCATAAGGTTTTATTTTATATAAAAAATGTTATAATTTTGATACCTTTTATTTTATTATAAGCACATAAGCAATGCTAATAGGTTAAAAAAATGAGACTTTTTATTTAAATGTAAAAAAGCAATTCGTAACATTACTTTTAATCAATGTTTGTACGTTTACGAAAATATTTTATGTAGGAAAAATAGTCTTATAATCTTGCAAAATCCACTTTTACCGGTTATTTTAAATAAAAATTCTGTAGTTGTACTAAATGAAATTATTGATTGTATTTATTTTCGTTAAAAATATTTAGTTTTTTAATGAAAAATTTTACGCATACTTTTAATTTCTAAGACAACGACGGTAAATAATTTTAATTTAAAATAACAGTATTGTATTTATAACTTTTACATTATGTAACGTATTTATTGGATAATATGTTAAAATATGCAACGTTAATAACAACTTTCAGTGAAATTCGACTCTCGACAGAACATTTAATGATGACCAGCGACAATAATTTAAAGAATACGTTATTTACAAAAAAAATCCCACCTTAGTTCATCAGCACAAAAAAATAAATTGTCAAGCTGCTGGAAAGTTGCCGAGTTTATGTGCCTATAGAGTACATACCATTAATCCTTTTTTAAGTTTCAGGTATACTTATTGGTTTTATTTAAATTTTTTGGGTGCAGATATTTTGGTAGCTCGATGACAAAATTTTAATCGTTGAAATAAAGATCTCAATCACAATCTTGCCGTACTTATAAATTAGTGTTTTCGGATTGGATCGTGTCAATTTGTCAGTAAGTGAGGTTTCTTTTGGAAAATGTACTTAATTTATACGTCCGAGTATTATCTAGTATTATTGAAGTGAAAACTTCTTTAGGCGCGTTGAGCAATTTTTCGGTAGAGGAAAAACTTATGGTTTCGCGTCAACTGACGTCAGCTATAGATGGGTGACGTTATAGCTTTTTCTTCTTCTATCTGTCCGTCAAAAAGTGGCCTCGAGCTGACAGCCCACTTTTATATTTGTTATTAATCTTTCTTCATAAAAATATTAACTTATTGTTTTGTTGCACATTAGATCTACAATTAAGCAATTTAAATAATAATTAAAGACACAATTTAAACAAGGTACAGTGTACACACAGCAAAACAACGCTCACAAATACACAAGTTATACGTTATTAAACCTACCTGCTAAAAAATTAAGCGCGTACTTCTTTGCAACCGACAAGTAGTTTTCTGCGGTAATCGTCATGTTTTGTGAACGTTCTAATACCACTCGAATTTAGCCACGTAAGGTGCCTATCAATGATGATTCGTTTCTAAACTCGTCTTTTTCCAAGTAAAAATCTTCGGGCCGCTGTCTCTAGTGCAGCATTTGCATTATTTGGTTTTACTTTTTCTGGATAAATGTTTACCAATTTGCTTACTAAATTTTAAGTTGTCGAAAAGTTGCTTAGAACAGTGTTGAAGCAATTTTATTTAATAAATAAAATCCTCATTGCATATATCTTCAAAGTCGGTGAGAAAAATAAAGTCAGTTAGCACGATCGATATTCAAATGCATGGTAAAATGTAGATTAAAACATTGAATACCCGAGACTAAATAGAAAGTTAATTTTTTGAATTATTAATAAAATTAATCACATCAGTAATTACCTCTTTCGTTTCCCTACAGTAGTTCATCTTACCCTTTAATCTGCCCATTTTAAATTTGTATTTTAAAAAATACAAGAGAGGCAAAAAACACCCTCACAAACACACTAAATGTTGACCTATATACATAGTTGTCAGAAGTGCCAACTTATTTTGTACCGCTGGATCACTGAAATTATACAAAATCAAATTTTATTATACACAACATAGCTGTTGAGAAATAATTTGTGACAAATACAATTATTGATTTTTGCTGTGAAACATCTAAAGCCGCCGAGTGAGATTTAAAGCTGCTGTTGGCGTGGCGCGACCGTCAGTCTTCCGTCCGACCCAAAATGAAGAAAATTGCTAATGACAAATGACAATTATCAAAAACAATGCGTTTTTTATATTGTTATGAGGTATTGTTTTCATTTGAAATTGTTAAGTCACAAATTTACAATACTTTAGCACTTTGAGTTTGATCGTTGCGTTAATTCGATGTTTTTTTAATTTCAAATAAGAAAATTTATTTGAAAGGTTTGATACAATAAAATATAAGTGGCAGTAAAAGTTTAGAGGTAAGGTGTGCATTTATGTGTTTACATGAGTGCGTGTATATTTTTAATGTTATCTGAAAAATTTTGTTTTGATTATGCCATATTTATATCTTTTAATAATATATTTTCTATACAAAATAGTTTAGATGTTTCACATCTGCCAGGCGCATTACACAAGTCAATTTACTATACGGACTTTTCATAATGAGCGTTAATGAAGTACATATTTGGTATAAAAAAAATAGAAATTAATTTTTATCTCCTAAACGGTAACGACAGGTATAGGGAAATGGTGCATGAAGTTGTTGGGAAGGTGATGAAAAATCATAAAATGATATTATATACAGGGTGTTCTATTTGAAAATCAAAGTAGCCGCTACTTAATAGTAGAAGCGGCAACGTGAAAAGCCATGTATAAACTGGATACATAAGATAACCATCCAAAACACTTTTTGTATCCAATTAAACGATTTTTACGAAGATATATATTATTGCACCGACCTGCTAAAATTTAGACGCGTACTTGTTTGTAACCGTTGTTTTTTGTCGTCCGTTGAATTTACTTACGTTTTTAAATAATAATGCTATTCTACGCAATGTTTTTACACCAATGCACATCAAATGGTCTAAAGCTGTCGATTAAACTTTTTAATTTTGCTACTAAAATATCTATTTTTGCGTCCTAGTCCAATCCATTCTTTAAGATAAACTATAATGATTAGATCATTATACAAGAAATTATTGTTATTTCCGCATAAAATAGGTTCGTTCCAACTCGACTTGAAACGGTATTTAAATCGAATTACTCCCTTGTGTAATATCTGAATGTTGGAACGGTTCTGTGACAGTTTTATGCATTCCAAGAGCAACCGAACTGTTCGTTGGTAAATAAAAAATAAGTTGCAGCGACAGCTGATAGTCGAAACAGTTTCTACATTCGAAATCCCGAAATTCGGGAGAGAGAGGTTCCCTAACGGTTGGTTGGAACGGCAAGCGGATCGTCCGTGCACGGTTGGAGCGCATTTTATATAGTGCGCACGACCGTTCACTGTAAGTACGGGTAGTTGAAACGAACTTATCCCAATAAAATTTCAATAAAACTTGTTGGTACATAAAACATTTAGCAAAGGCATTTTTAAGTCACTTATTTTATCTGCTGTCATTTTAAATCCAAAATTAGAATGCACTAGTCACTCGTGGAGATTTTTAGCTTTATTTACAAAGAATATTTTTTTGTATCATGCTAAGAATTGTTTGCACGGACGTTTTAGATGATAGTCGCAATTTAACAAAAAAATTGTTTTTGAAGAAATAAATGGCGTTAAGACAACGCTTTTTAAAATTTTATTTAATAATTCTAGTCACCAATCTTTCTAATCTCCTATTTCTGCTCTTTGTATTATAATCGAAATCTATTCTGTATAAATAATATTCTCTGTAAAGTATTAACTAGAAAGATGTTGGAAAATATTTTATTATAATTGAAAATTTACTTATTTATTTTTTTAAATCGCATCACAGCGTGTTTGTAGAAAAGTCATCTTTGTATTTTTTTAATTTCAAATATCATAATTTAAAAAATAAGAAATCAGTAGATTTCCAAAATTTACCATACAAATATAATAAATATTTGAATTCATTGACATTATTTCAAGATATTAATGCCAATAATACTAATGCGTTCAAGAAATATTTTTATTTCCTAAAAAAAAAGTAATTTTATATTACCCTTAAATCATCATTCCATTATAAGTTAAAAAATCTATTTAAAAAATAGAAACTACACAATGTGATAACATACCAGGGTATGTTTATTTATTGTTTTATTGTTCTTGTTCTGATTTTTCTTTAATGTGAAGTATCTACAATCAGTTATTTTTGTTTAAACTTAGTTTTGTTTAATTTTCATAAGCCAACTTTACAAAAGGGACATTTCATGTGAAGCGGGCAGTGAAAAAAATGCGAGGTTCTGAAATTCTTTCATATTAGACCTAAATGTACTTATAGACCAGGTTTAGTATTCTTCTCTAGGTAACCTCTCCGCTTCGAAGGTTGACAATCATCAGGGCGATTCATATTTTTGAGACCGCAGCTCTAAATAGTTCGTTTCTATTGCATCCAAACCACTCCCTAAGGTTTTTCAGCCATGGATTTCGTCTCCTTTCTACAGATCTCTTTTCTTGGATTTTTCCCTGCATAATAATTTGTAGCATTCGATATTTTACTCCCCTCATGACGTGTCCCATATACAGCAGTTTTCTTCTCTTAATTGTTGGGATTACTTTTCTCTCCTTATGCATACGTCTTATTACTTCCACGTTGGTTATTCTCTCTACCCATGAAATCTTCAATATTCTCCTATATATCCACATCTCAAATGCCTCTAGTTTCCTCACGTCGGATTACCTTCAGCGTCCAAGCTTCCATCCCATAATATAATACAGACAGCACATAGCATCTCATCAGTCGTATTTTTAATTCAAGGTTTAAGTTTCGGCATTAGAAAAACCTCTTCATTCTTGAAAATGTACTTCTGGCCTGTTCGATTCTGATTCGTATTTCTTGGGAGCTGTCATTGTTTTCATTAATGGTTGTGCCTAGGTACTTGTATTCTCTTACTCTTTCAATAGGTTACATATATCCTACGAATGTCCTGAGTTGTTTTTGTATATATACACACATATCGGGTTACAACGTTTTACGTCTTCCGATTCCTAATCGCCATTCCTCTCTGTTAACCCAGATCCGTCTCTCGAATTTCCACTCCATCTCACCAGCTTCTGCGCGGTCTTCCTCGTTTTCGGTTTCCTTGGGGGTTCCAGTTTAGTACTGTCTTTGTGATTCTGTGTTCTGACATTCTTTGGACGTGCCCATACGATGTTAGCTGTTTAGTTATAATGTCATCAATAATGTCGTGTTGTATTTCCATTTCTTGTCTAATGGTTTTATTTGGGACTCTATCTCTCCTGAATTTTCCTACCGCTCTTCTCCAGAAGTCCATTTCTGTGGCTTTTAGCCTTTTTTTGTTTTTATTATCAGTATAATATATTTTGATTTGCTTATGTTTAGTGATAGTCCATATTCTTCACTTACTGTGACCATTTTATTAGTTAGCGTCTGTAGGTCTTCACGTATTCCAGCTAAAATAACTGTATCATCAGCGTACGTCGGATTATTTATTGTCATGCCGTTAATTTTAATGCCTATGTCCTGATCATCCAGTGCCCTATTTACTATGTCCTCCGAGTACAGATTAAAGAGCATTGGTGAGAGTATACACCTTTGACGATCACCTCTCTGTATTTCTATTTCTGCTGATGTCATGTCTTCTACTCGTACTGCTGCTTCCTGGCCATAGTATAGGTTTGAAATTTTCATTATGTCTCTTTACTAACGTTTCGATGAGTAGGTCATGTCTAACTTTATTAAATGCTTTATTGTAGTCTATGAAGCACTCGGTATATGTCTTGATTTGCATCTAGGCATCTTTGTGATGGGATATTGAGTGCAAATAGTGCTTCCCTTGTTCCTATGCCTTTACGGAATCCAATTTGTGTATCGCTGATGTCTACATCCAGTTTCCTGAATATTCTATTGTGGACCACCTTTAACATGACTTTCAATGTGTGAACTATCAGGCTTATTGTACGGTAGTCAGAGCAATGCTTGCATTTTTCTTTTTTGGAAGGGTTATAAAAGTTGGTAACAACCACTCATTTGGTATTATTTCTGTTCGATATATGGTATTGATTAATTATACCAAAGTATGAATCTGGTCCGCCTCTATCAGTTTAAAAATTTACACTGGCAGTTGGTCTGGAACTGCAGCTTTTCCGTTCTTTAGCATGTCCAATGCATATATCACTTCATCCTTAATTATGTCCCGGCCCAATTCCCTTTCTATATTTTCAAGATTAGTTTGTCGTCTCTTATCATCGAATAGCTGTGTAATATAGTTCTTTCCATATTTCTAGTTTTTGTTCTATTTCTGCGACTATTTTCCCGTTGATGTTGTACAATATATTGAGTTGCCTTTGTGTATGTTGAAGCTGTTGTGTTTGGCTTGCAGCTCCTCAATTTCCTCGCATTTTTTCGCTGTCCGCTTCACATAAAATTCCCTAATAGTGTCTCGTTGCAGTGAGAATTGCTTTATCTAACGTGATATTACTTTTAAATTCTAAAAAAAAAATGTGTTCATATATTTTCAAACATTTTTATTTTTTTTTAATACAGGATTTGAAAGTATTTTAAAAAACAGGTTCTTACCTAGTTATAGATATTGTAAGTATTTCTTTAATACAGATTGCTTTAATATAGTAAATTTTCAATTACAATAATAAACTACTAGAATTGATTGTTGAAGCTAGATACATTAAGAGTACAAAACTTGTGTATTTGTACGAAACATGGCTACGAGCTGGAACACAATCTGATCTAGTTTTTGTAATTTTAAAATTAATCATAAAGAATTATATTGTACTAATTAAATGAATATTTAGGTAATTTTATCATTTATCAGTATAATGTTTATAAAATATGTATATAAATGTTATTTATTTTTAAATTTATTAGTTTAGAAATAAGTATATATGAGAAATTTATTTTATTCTTATTTAGTCAATACTGTAAAGTGTTTATCAATTTTTATTAAATAATTATCAATTATATATTTTTTTCTTGTTACTTTTACCATGGTAATTTGGGCAATATTTCAAATCACGTTTCTTATTTTAGCACACAAAAAATCTTATAACTATATCCATTGTTAATCTTTACATTGGAAAAATAAAAACAGAGCAATGGTAGAATCATAATATCTAAATGAAACTAATTCACTTTTTAATTTCACTTACTACTAATCAATTGCTCCTAAAACTAAACAAAATTTAATGCATGTCATGATGCCATAGATTTTTCGAAGCAGTGATACCACCTTTTGGAATATCCATCGGTGTGCACAAAATTTTTGTAGAATAAATTATTTAAAGTAATTTGGACACATCGTTCCTTAATACTTTAAGTAACTTATTTATTTACAAATAGAAGAAGTAACGTAATGAAACTTGTTTTTATTAAAACCTTCATAACACGATATTTATCAAGTATAAAATTCGTTTTTCTATGTCACATTTCCTTGTGACTCAAAACATACAAAGTTGACGGGCGGCCTTGTCGATCAAAATACATTATTGTCGCTTTAATTAGTATTTTTTCAGTTCGCGGTGTTTGGGTTATGTTCGGAAGCTATTTTGTTCACGTTCAACTTTCAATTGGTGTCTTGTTCTTAACAAACTGTTCTTTTTTTAAAAAAAATTTAGATTCATATTTAAAATGTCAAGATTTTCAAGTGAAAACATTTAAATTTCCAACAATATCTGGATTCTCTTACTTTTGGCAACGGTGTAGCTATGATGCTACCAAATTGTGTGACGTGCAGTTGTACAGCTTTATTTGCAGTGATTTATTACATAGTTTTTGAGTTAAACTAAACGAATTTTGTAGGTTAAATCAATGTTATATGCAACTCAACAATATTTTAGGCTATGGAAGTACCATGATTGAATAACACTCGCTGGTGTTCAAAGCATATTGAAATGTGGACTTATATAAAAAAAAGAAACTCTTTAAAGGATACCTTGAAACTATTGATTAGGGATAAAAAATATTCAGTATTTATAGCGACTATATTTTCATCAAATACTGTGTTGGCTCAATCCTATTTTTATTATTTCTACCCAAGGAGGGTAAGCGGTTCGGAGTGTAGCAACATTCTTTAAGGAGATGCAGATCAGTAAGCCCTTTATTTAGTCCCAGTAAAATCTCAGCAAGTTAATGCGCCAAATAAAAGTTTAATTTTAATTGAAAGTTGGGCAAAAAAAAGGTATTAATACATTTGTATAATCTTTGAAGGGTATAAAACAAAAATAAATTAAATTGGAAAACATGGTATTATTGTTCTACCATTTCTGTATGTTGTATTAATGCGTAACTCAAATGATATTAGAAAAGAAACTTTTTTGAAATATGTAGTTTTATTATTTTTTTTTTTTCAAATTTTTGTCATTCTTGTTTGATTCAAACTAATTAATAAAAAAAACTTTATAACTGACCTACTTTCAATATAGATTTATAATGTGCGTTGTTCTTTCAGCTCCAGTTAAAAAAATAATTGTGATTCACAATTTTAAGTGATAACAGCGTTTATACTCATAAGTAGCACGAAGTTTGCCTACCAATATTTATTAAGAATATAATTCTGTGGTTTAATAAAATACTGGGACAATTTTTTGTAAAGTACTTGAAAATTCATTTGGAAACTATGTAGAAGCTCACTTTATTTGTAGAACTTCGATTATTTATTGTTATTGAGCAAATTTGGTAATTATTTATAGGGCTATAAAAATGATGTTTTCATTGGTATAAGCGTCACCCATAGAGTGACGTGCACCTCGTGGCAGTTTCTTGATATAGGACGAAAAGGTGACGTACATGTCACTGCGTGAGATTGGTAGCTTGCATGTTGTACAACAAATGACGTATCTTTTATGTGTTTGGTTACCGATTTTGGTTTTCCGAGCTTTTTTGTGTTTAGGGTGAGCTATATGACAATTTGGTTTTAGAGATCAATATTTTGGTGTTACTGATGATTCTTAAAAACTAAAAATTAATATTAAAGTGTTAAAAAGTATGGTTTTTGTTCCTTGTAGCCGAGGCCACTTTTTAAAAGATAGGAGAATCTCGAACTACGACGTCACATGTACGGCACTCTTTCATCCGTTTTAAGTTGAAACGTCACGTGCACGTTTCCCATGCTAAAAAATAATGCTTTTCTTTTAAGGTGGGCCGTGGTCAGCCATGTTAAAAAGTTATCACTTGAAATTTTGGTGTTTTTCCTCTTTCTACATTACGGGTGTTTATGTCTTGATTCCAGCTGTTAAAGTAGTTAGTTATTACGATGGTTGCTTTATGGGGGCAATTTTATGTAACACGTTCCTGTAACCTATCTCATTAACTGCCAGAAACCTGTTGATTGTATATCTTCAAGTTTCAATATTCTGTTTAAAGTATCATCAATATACCTAGGTACAATATTTATGGCAGAGATAAGCAGCCAGAATGTGTCAAAAAAGGCACAACTGGCTGTGCATAGGGCAGTGCTAGTCCATACACTTCGTATAGTAGTGAATTTTGGGTTTGGCCTAAGCATGAAAATAAGATTAATGCTGCAGAGATGAGTAGTCTGAGAAGTATAGCAGGAGTGACTCTGATGTATACCTAAAATGAAGAATAGTGAGATAAGGGAACGCAGTGGTGTAAAAGAAGATGTGGTAACAAAGATAGATAAAGGAATGCTTAGATGTTTGGACACGTAAAGAGGATGGATGAAGAAAGAAGATTGACGAAACAGATTTATTAGGCGAGTGTTAATGGGCAAGTCAGTAGAGTTCGACCTTGGCGAACATATCTATCAGATCGACATTGTTTTGAACAACCGACGAGCATGTATGAGAACACTGATGAAAGTAGAAGTGAAAGATGTGTGTAATAACCGTAGCAATTGGAAGGAAGTGGTCTCTGCCTATATTCATGAAATGATCATTAATTTCATGCCTACTTTCAATTATGAAGAAAAACCATCAATCTAAAAAAATTTAGAACAGGATGATACCCATTGGAAAAGTAAGGAAATATAACAAAAATAAAAGGAAAATAATTTACGGTCGATTTGAGGTCGGTAAGTGGAAGGGGGTGAGATTTTAAGGGTGGAAAAAGGTTTATCACGATTTCCGGCAAATCTACGAGTTCTATCGAAAAAAAGTTAAATGGCCGATGGGACTTGTAGTTTTGCCGGAAATCGTGATAAACCGTATATTTTCTTACTTTTCCATTGGGTATCATCCTTGGTAAATGGTTTTTCGGGTATTTTGGCCGTCGTAGGTCTGAGTTAATACTCCACGTTTTGCCATCTCTAGTGGATGGCATCTTCTGGAGATATAATGTCTGCTTTTTTAAGGCTGACGGATTATGACATTTTTATGTCACGATCACAACTATCTTCAAGCCATCTAAGAAGATTGAAAACTATCTAAAATCTGCCAAGGATAAGAGAGCCCCACTAAGTTTGCAGGTGTTTATCGTATTCCATGCACTTGTGGAAGTGTCTACATTGGAACAACTAAACGATCCATTAACACCAGGGTCAAATAACACAAAGCCAACTGCCGTCTTGGACATACAGAATTATCTGCTGTCGCGGAGCACACAATTAATAATAATGATCACAGAATTAAATTCTAGGACACCCAAGTTTTATGCACCACATCTACATATTACCCGAGGCTCTATAGAGAAGCGATTGTAATACATAAACACCAGCAGAATTTTAATAAATCTAAAGAAACACTTAAAATTAATAGGACATGGGTACCTGTACTTAAAAATACAACGCTGCTTCCTTACAAAAACAAGAAGAATAAATTTCCGGAACGTGACCAATTTCTGAACAGACCTCAAAAATGCCCCGCCCACCGAAACGTATACAATGTGCGATCGTGACATATAAATGTCATAAACCGTCAGCCTTAAAAAAGCAGATATTAAATCTCCAGAAGATGCCATCCACTCGAGATGGCGAAACGTGAAGTATTAACAAAATACCCGAAAAACCATTCACCAATAAACGATGGCCGCGAAAGCCTTTCACAATATGTGGGTATCACTTTTTTACCATTTTCAAAGGCTTCGGGCGCTGGCCTATTTGTAACTAGCATAAACACCCTCATATTGCAATATTGATGTTAAACGTCTGATATAAGGGATTTTTGTCCTGTATTTTTATATCGCTTTTCACCATCATTGTTTAAAAACCGAAAGGGAACCCTTTAAATTATACAGATTTAAAAAAGTAGTGGTACTTATTACTCATTATTACATTTTTTTATGTGTATGTGTTTAAATAGAATTCCTATTTCTTTGTTAAACACAAATGCAAGTTTTAGATTTTAAATTTGTTAGTGGTATCAACTTTTAGTTAAATAAAATCAATCTTTTTAAGTATAGTATACTACTATAGTATAGTTGCTACCTGCCCGGTCGAAAGTACGAAAACAATTGCAACTCTGCATTGAAAGATCGCTCCGCTCCGCTCGTGCCGAAAAATATTAAGTTTTTACTCCAGCTATTATAGAGGGCGCGCGTACAGCTTGACCAATGCATGAAAGTTAGACTTTCTGTCGTAAAATCTGAGCCGAAACCACGTACTTTCGACCGAGATTGTAAGAAAACATATTTTATGGTGTTTATATTTCTATAAATTTGGTTTTGAATGCTTCTTCTTGATTACCAAGACTTCTGTCTTCTTTTTTCGTTTTACTAAAATTTTATAAATAAAACCTTGCTTGTAAAATTTCAATTTAAAAAAGAACCTTTTTTTGTTGGTTAACTGTAAACCTAAAGCAATTGTGGTGAAGATGCGGTTATCAATGTTATGTACATATATAAGAAAATTTTTAGCAATATATGTTTATGTAAACATGTACATTGACAAATAAATTGAATATTTATTCATTGCGTTTTACTTTTTTAGCTTGCAAATGTCGGTTCTATGAAATAATATTTTTTTGGTGTACATTCCACGATGGCAATGTTCCTATCTAAAGGCACCGCATATGACTGTAAAAATTTTTTGTTATTATGTCGTAGCTAATACTCAAAAACTTTCGGTCAATATGTGTTTTCTACGTCATTATATTGGCAATCCTGCGAATGTGTGTTGCCTGTTGGTTGGTAAAGTCGATATCATTTTTTGGTCTCGAGATATAATCGAGACGAAAAATAATTACGAAAGTTTACCTTTTTTTTAGTTTTTTTATTCTCCATAAAAAAACAGCTTGACCAATTTTGCTGAAAATCTAATCAATTGTAAGTTGCGTAATTATGCGTCGAATGCAATTGGCCCCACATCGATATCATTTTTTGTTCTTGAGATAATCGGGACGAAAAATAATTCCGAGGAGTTTCCAAAACATCAGAAAAGGGAGTTTCCAAAACATCAGAAAAGGGAGTTTCCAAAACATCAGAAAAGGGAGTTTCCAAAACATCAGAAAAGGGAGTTTCCAAAACCTCGGAAAAGTTCATAATGAAAGCAAGTCCACAACATTCGAAAAGTCGGTCACTACAATAAATTACATACATACATACATATACTCTCGCCTTTCCCCGTAGGGGTAGGCAGAGACCACTACCTTCCAATTGCTACGGTTTGTACACACATCTTTTGCTTCTTCTTCTTTCGTCAGTGCTCTCATACATGCTCGTCGGTTGTATAGCTCTTATTGACACATCCAATGAAGGAAATAAGAACTCTTCAAGGCACAGTCCACGGGAGTTTTTGCATGATAAAAAAATCAGCACTTGCTCTCCGATGGTAAGTCAAATAAATAATAGCTTATGTTCTGAAGGCAATTCAGCTACAAATGATAAATAGCATCGCCTCAAATAAAGAAGATATGTAAAAAGCTTGGTATTATTTGAGATTTTGTATAGTATTTTGCTTTGACAAATGGAAGGTTGGGTTAGGTTAGGTTAGGTTAAAACGGCGGTTCGGAGGGAACCCACTTAGGCCTTTTGGCCCGTTGTAATACTGTGATGGACGGCGGGTCCTTCCCCCTCTACCGTGAGAACCAGTTGGAACTTTTAATAAAAAGTGTGAGGTCTTTAATGCTAACTGAGCTGATATCAGATAAGTCATCAAAGTTCGGTTGCCCTAGTATAGAAAGCCGTTTTCTGCCTAGGGCAGGGCAGTGGCAGAGAAGATGTACCATTTTTTGCTCCTCTTCCTCATCGTGACAGCTTCTACAGAAGTCGTGTCGTAGCTCTGCGATTCCCATGCGCCGTGCATGGGATCCACCTGCCTAGTGTCCTGTTATGGCCGCAGCGATCGCATTTCCAATGGACTCTCTGGATAGAGTTAAAACATCATTAGTTTGACGTAGATCTAGTTTAGGCCAAATATGTTTCGATGATGTGCATGTGGGTTCATTTTGCCGCCTCAAGGTGGCTTTTCGAACTACTTTGCTGTGCAGAAGGAGCCGGCAGTTTGCAATCGGTACTCCTTGCTGAGATGAGACAGATACAGCTGGGAGAGCGGTGCCCTCTCTTGCTAGCTCGTCCGCCTTACAGTTGCCTGGTATGTACCTGTGTCCGGATACCCAGATAATGTGAAGTCTAAACTTAGCTGCTAGCTCATTCAGGGCGGCTCGGCATTGCACTGCTGCCGTAGAGGTAAAGTAGACTGAGTTCAGCCTGGCTGTCACAAAGAATGGATATCTCGCTGAACTTTTGTTCAATGCGGAGTTAATGGCTGTCATTTCGGCTTAATACACACAACAGTAGTCAGGCAAACGAAACGACAGACTAAGTGAGAAGACACCACTACCTACTCTCCCCTCTAGTTTAGAGCTTGACAAATGGAAAGTACTTTCTGAATCCCAACTTTTGAGAGGTAACTTTGGTTAATGCCAACATAAAACCTGTGAAAATGACTTCGAAATTAAAACTTTTACTGTTGAAAATAGCCCAATGGTTCATATTTACAAAAAGGGTGATGTAAGTTATTTTGCGGGAACGTGTCATAAAATAATCGATTAACCCTGAACCTTCTTGACGATGCTGATAAGATTTCAAACTCCTTCCAACAGACCTTTTGTTTTTATGTAGTAGGTAACATGCTTAAGCTACTTGTTTTATTAGTTGCCAAATGTCTCATACTCTGGAGATGTTTTTAAAAGTGTGTAAAAATACATTGGTTCTCAAGATTTAGGAAAAAAGTTATGTATACACATTATTTTTGTAGTCATATAAAAAAAACATAAAATTTTTACTGGTTTATATAAAAAATCTACACATTAATACAAAAACTAAGCACAACATATTGACAGCTGCTCTTTCACTGTCTCCAACACTATTTTTCTTATGCCTTACGGTATTTTCCAAGTCTTTAAGGCTGTTCACTATGGATTTATTGATACATCTCATGAGTGGAAAGTTGATGAAACGCTGCATTTCGTCATCGGAACAATCGCCCTGGAAATCGTCAGTGTCGATGGACCAGACCATGGCACCAGCTAAGTCTTTTTCCATGGCAAAGTGAATTTTTTCCGCTATGGATTGCTCGTTGTCGTAGACGATTACTCGGTTTTCTGATACGGCAAATGGTGTGCGCGACTCGTCATCCCAGTAGGTTTTCCAGTGCGAAGAGGAATTTTTCAGCTCTTTGCAAATCTGTTAAAAACGAAACTTCACATGAGGTAACTTACACGAGTTTAAAGTAAAAAAAGTAGCAAATTGTGTGCGCATAGATAGATATTATAGAAAACTATAAGTTTTATCACTGAATAAACATGAAAATACATAAATATCTGATTTTTAAAAACCAGATAATTTCACTAAAATGATACCTATACATTTAGGCATACGTGGGTCGACTATATATTAGAATTCCTGACAATATGACTCGACGAACATTGAATTATATCTGATAGATAAATCGTGCATAGTCTCTTTTTAGAATCACAATGCAGATGCAAGTTAAGTAAAAGAAAGAAATATTGAATCTATCTACCCTATGCTGATGACCCCGAAACCGGTCCTTAGGTGGTCTCTTCGAACGGATAAATTTAATAACTCCTTCTTACTTAACAAGCATCTGCGTATTACCCGAAATGGGATTATGCACGATTATCTATCAAATATAATTCAATGTTCGTCGGGGCACATTACCAGGAAAGTAGTTGTTTTCTGATATAAAGTCGACCCAAGTATGCCTATATGTATAGGTATCATTTTAGTGAAATTAGCTGGTTTTTAAAAATCAGATTTATGTATTTCCAGTCTTATATATTTCTTGGCATAAGTAATGTATCTACATATAAGAGGATGTCGATACGAGTGTATGTTTCATAATTCTGGAGCAATTTTAACTAAACTTTATGTATACAACAGCTTACTAACTGGTAACAAATATTGAAGAGGTGACGCTCCCCCCGCACTCCTACGAAAGGGGTAGGAAGGAGATAAAATATAAAAACTATCAAAAACGGCCGACAGTAGTATCGAATTCATAGTCTTCGAGGTTGCTGAATTTGTTAGTGACATTCCCAATTATGATCGAACCTTCCTAAAACCCCGGGCAAAACGGCTAGTAAGTAGTTTTATACGACTTACCTCATTGTAACCCAGAAAACCTCCTTCTTTTGTATAAGGTCCTGCAAATCCAACATTAGAAGCAGCCAAGCCCAATGTTGGTTTTCGTTTGTAGGTTGCTAAAAGAGGCTCTTCTAGAAGAAATGTCCGGCCATATAATGGTATTCCAAGTACTAATTTCTTTGCAGGAGCTCCCAAACTCAACATGTAGTTTATAGTGTATTCCTGAACAAATTTCATTAAAACATTTTTAGGTATATAAATATTTTGTTAACAATATTCATAATTAGGTTAGTTGGTATTTCGCAGTGGAGAGGCGTCCTACGTCCCACTCACATGATACCTAGTTGGTATTTGGATCGGTATATTTAAAAAAAATATATTTTTTTTGGCAACGTTTCGCTTTTTATTAAATTCTTTATCAGGGCTATGTAATAATGGATTCGCATAAAAAAACCAAATAGTTTTACTTGTATTTTTACATCTAATTGACGAAAATGAATAAAAGGTACTCGCCAAAAAGTAGTTTTTTATAAGTCTGAATGTATTTTACAAATTTTAACAAGTAAAAAACTAAATTTTGGTGAGTACCTTTTAATCTTTTTTTACCATTTTTGTCAATAAGGTATGATAATACATCGTGGCAATACAAACTATTTGTATTTTTTAATTTTATTTTCATGCAAATCCACTCTGTTACAAAGCCCTGATACAATTCGAAATGTTGGCAAAAAAACAATAATTTTTTCTTCAATATAAAGATCCAAATCTTACTATTATTGGATCACCACACCTATTAAATTTTAAAAAGTATTCATAATGTGACTTACAATGTTTAGTGAATCTTGTCCTTTTAAAGGAGCGTTAGCTCCAGTTTTCCGGTCCCACGCTCCGTGATAATCATAACACATCATGTGAATAAAATCCAAATAAACGGATAATCCTTCGACATCGTAAGCTACGTCGATGGTATCCTTGCCAGCGCCAAGAGCTGCTGTTAGAAGAAGATGGTGTTTTCTAAATGCTGCTTTTAATTCCTAAATTATTTAATAAAAAGCATTTTCAACGATTACAATCTTTTTGGAGATTTTTGAAAGTTGGTTTATAAAAAATATGAAATATTAATTAAAAATGACAAAATACTAGGACTAGTCGATAAGGCTACTTTATTTTTAAAATGTACAATATAAGAAGGACAGGTGTAGCAGGACACATTGCAAGATTAACTGACGACAAATGGACCAAGAAAATCCTTGAATGGAGGCCGAGACGACTACCAACGAAATGAACTGATGATCAAGCACAACTGGATGCAGGCGGCCTAGAGTCATCAGTTGTTGTAGCTCTTCCAGACTATCTGCCATGATTATTGTATCGTCAGCATACCGGATATTGTTAAGTTTGCGACTTACCATATTTTGCTACAACGCGCCTAAAGAAGTTTTCACTTCAGAAAATAATAAGCATCGCCTTCATTTTTAATTTGCTCATTTTGGCTTTTTTCATTCTGAGTGATGATGGTAAAGACTTCGAAGGCATGCATTGCTTCTTGGTTTCAGTATCATATTGAAATTTCCAAGTTTCATTTCAAGTGATCACTCTTTTTTGACGAATATGAAATATCTTAAGTGACATTTTAATTGTCAGTGTGTCTCCGCCAAGGCAACGAGTCCTAGATCTTTATTATTTGACGTGGTATGGATTATTTAGGAGTGTTAAAAATATTTAATAATTTATGGATATTCAAAATTGATACCAACCTTAACTAACAAGAGGAAATTAACTTTATCGTTTATACTTCCACCTCTTTTACCAGGAAATTCCCAATCTAAATCAAGTCCGTCAAAATTATATTTCCTAAAAAAAATCAAATAAAACTTAAATTTAATAAAAACATTTTAGTCGTGTACTCTGTGGTGCAACTATTTAAATATAAAACAAACAGAAACGGACTCCATGACCCTCCACGTATGACTTATTATTTAAATGTTTCCTGCGAGTGTTTCAATAAACTGAATTGTTAATAGATTTTTTCAGTTTAAATTTTTAAAACTTATAAAATCAATAAAACAAGGCATTGTTTTATGCTTTGATGTAAATACTTGGTAGTTAACCATTACAGACATCTAAATAAATTGCTGGTAAAACTTGTTATATGAGACATGTATTTTTAAAAGAAGAGACATCTCAACGATCCCCACCAAATTTCCAAAGTCAGCAGATATGCAGTGTTCATCATATCAAATTGGGTACCAGTTGCGTTACCAAATATTTATGTAGCGGAGAATGTATTAAAATTGAGAGTAAACAAAAAAATAAATAAATTGATAGTTTTGAGATCATTAGGGGTTGCTCTTTACGCCAGTGATAGGATAAAAAATTACTCTCTTCTTCTAAACGCTTTAATCTTACATCATAACTTTACATTAATCGGGTGTTTTTTGCCATCGAAAACCTAATTTAAAAAGTACTTTTCTCAAAGTTGACTGCCCACCTTCAAAACCTACTTGTACAACTGTTTTTAAAGTCGGCCGTTGTTTTTGTATTACATGAACATTATTAACGATTTCTTTAATTCTTTGTCCCTATCCTACTGAAATGAAACTTCTAGAGCAACGCCTTCCGCTAGATGTTTTTGAGATAAACTACAACCAATACCCTGCGACGACAATTGTCAATTGGAACTTGAAAGCAATGTTTTGTTTGTTTTTCATAAATTTAATTACATTAGCAATTACCTCTTTTGTTTCCGCGAAGTAGTTCTTTTTATTTTTCGGTCTACTCATTTAAAATTTGCATTTTCAATAGAAAAATATAACAGCACAAATAACCACACCTATAACCTCCTTCTACATGATTACATATTCCTGCTTAAAAATTTCGCGCGTACTTCTTTGTTTGCCATCAAGCAAGGTTATTCGGCAACTGTCGTGTGTTTTTGACACCCCGTCAACACTTATTTGAGACTACGCTCCTTTCTGATGTTTTATATTCAAAGGTCCAACTATAAGTATTTTTGACTTTCTTATCCTTTTCGCTATTATTTCATGGTTTTGAGATGATTCAATCATAAAATTAGTTTAAAAATATTAGAAAATGTCTAAAACATCGATTGGGAAGATCAACCTGTCAAAAAATTTACCTTATAAAGTCTAGAGCATTGGTAACGAATGTACTTCTCCTTTGGGGATCGGCAACGAGTTTGGAGTAATTTATAGAACCCTCGTTCCATCCCCCAACAGCTAAACTGACAGAAAGGTGGGGATATTTATGTTTTAAAGCAATGATCCTTTTATATCCACCTTTTCCATAGTCTTCCGTTAAATCTTGCCATGGGTCTTAAAAAGAGATGTAATTGTTAAACAAACAAAAATCGTGCGATAATTTTAATTTAAAATGTAATAATTTAATGAGGAAAAACGTAATTACCCAACGGTCTGAGCGAGTCCTGCGTTACGTTTAGTCCTGCAAACGAGTAAATCACGTGAGTGCAAAGACTCGGATCTAAATTTTCGATGGAAAAAGATCCCCTCTCTGGTCTGTACACTGCCCAAGTGCCCAAATAACAAACTACTATTTTTCCGTGAGACGGACCTGAAAAATAATGAAAATGAAAAACACGTTTACTTAATATTAATGAGATCAATTTCATTAAAGAAAAAATTTCAATGTTAAGTTAACAAAAGCTTTTTTGAGTCAATACAAATATAATGGAACTGTCTCAGTTGGTTTATAGTATAGCACACAAGCACTAAATTTATCTCAAAGCATATTTTAGAAAATTGCTAAAATATTTGATAAGTTTAAAAACACATATAGTCACGTCATTTTGCCGTAGGGTAGCCAGAGACCACTTTCTTCCACTTGCTACGGTTCTTACACACATCTTTTGCTTTATCTACTTTCATCAGTGCTCTTATACATGCTCGTCGGTTGTTGGTACTCCTTGACCTGGCCTTTCTTCAAAACAATGTTGATCTGATCGAGATATGTTTGCCGAGGTCGACCTCTACCTCACACTCGCCTTATAAATTTGCTTCTTAAATCTTCCTTCATTCATCCTTTTTACGTGTCCAAACTCACTATTCTTTACTTTATTCAACCGAGTCACTCTGGCTTTACTTCACAGACTACTTATCTCCGCAGCATTAATCCTGTTTTCATGCCAAACCCAACATTTACTACCATACATAAGTGTAGGAACCAACACACCTCTATGCACAGCCAGACGTGCCTTTTTTGACACTTTCTGGCTGCTCATAAAGATATACAGTGCCCCATTTATTTGTTTTCTTGCCAACAACCTTCGCTCAATGTCACTGTTATACTTTCCATCTCTCGTAAACTTTGAACTCAAATGCACAAATTCATTTACTTGTTCCACTCTTTCTCCCCTAAACAGAACTTCACAGTTTTTCTCGTTTTCTTCTCTTTCAAAAACCATTTCTTTCGTTTTGCTTACATTTATTTTTATCCCTTTGATTTTCAGGGCATCATGCATAACATTAACCATCGCCTGCAACTCCTCTTCAGATGACGCTAATATGACGGCATTTGACGATAAAATTATTCATTTTCAATCCATACGCACTCTTTTTCAAATCATTAAAACATTCGTCTATATATAAGTTAAACAGCCATGGCGAAGTCACACATCCCTGTCTCACACCCTTTTCGATGTTAAACCATTCCGTGCAAGCTCCGTGTATCCTGACACAAGCAGTAGAATCCTCGTAAAGTGATTTCAGTGCTCGTATTAAAGTACCGTTCACCCCATACATAGATAATATCGACCACAATTCACTCCTCACCACTCTGTCATAGGCCTTTTCCAAATCTATAAAAGCGCAATAGACCTTCTGACTTCTAGCCAAGAATTTTTCGACTATACCTCGTTATGAAAAGCCCTGATCCATACATCTCCTTCCTCTTTTAAATCCTGCTTGCACATCCCATATCATCTTCTTTAGTTTCATTCGTCACTCTTAATCAATATCTTTGCTTACTGTTTGCCGACTGTGCTGAGTAAAGTAATACCTCAATAGTTCTTACAGTCCTGCTGCGAACCTTTTCCCTAGTAAAGCGGCACGATAACGGCCTTGCATCAGTCGTCTGATACGCTAATATAATAAATAAAATGCAATGTTTTTATCATTTTTTTTATTGATAACAAATACCAGAACGTGTTTTAGTAAATAGACTAATTGTTTGGTATATATGCCTATCGATAAATTCCTGAGGTTCTTGAAAGCATCTTAACCAATCGAGAATCAAAAAGGAACGTATACGTGCTCCCACTATTTATATATTTAGCATAGTCGTCCCAATAGGGTTTTTCCATCACAGTATTTTATTTAAATAAAAATGCTTAAATTATCACGCTAATAAAAATTAATTTATTTTGCGGTAAAAATATCGCATAAACTATCAATCGTTTGATAAAAAGTGGGATTATATGTTTATTTTTTACAACAGTTACTGTCAACGAAATAATAGGGTTTTTGTGCAGCTTTCAAACTACCCACAATTCCAAATAAGAATGACAACTGCACAGGGGTGGATCCAGGCGATGTTTAAGGAGGGGGACATATAGAAAGTCACGGCTCTTATAGGTTAGCAAAATAACGGATTTTTTTGTTGGTACCTACTGCCTACTGAGTCATAGTCGAGTGCTTTTTTATAGAAAGATTGATTTTAGTAAACGGGATATCAAATTTTGTTTCTTTTCAAGTGTCAAAATTTTCATAGTAAAAAGCAAGTTGAAACTATTCGATATATTTCATTAATATATGTATACATATATTTTATAAGAAAACTTGGTCAAAAAAAAGTAAATTAAAAAATATTTCTGTTCAAATACAAATAAAATATAACCAAATATAACAATATAAAAAACAAAATTTTTATATTTATTGGGTCCATGAGGAGGGGGCCATGGCCCCCATGCCCCCCCCCCCCTTGAATCCGCCCCTGCAACTGCAATTTATTCGAGTTTATTTTAAATAAATTACGTAAAAATAAAAATCACTAAATGTCTATTTAAAAAACTATCAAAATGATAATTGATTTTAAATTGCGATTTGATTCGGTAACATTGTTCACGCAATTAATACGAAAGTGTATAAAATGATTCGCTTTGCGCTGTAATTATGAACTTAGGATTCACTAAAAAAAGAATTATAATTCCTTTTACAGAATAATAATCGGAAAAATCATATGCACCTAACCAGTGCTGCATCTAGACAAAAATTTAGGGGGAGGAGTTAGAGCAGTTTTTGAAAAGTTCAAAAAATTAACTAATATTTTTGATTAGTTTATAATGAAAAAACAAAACACGCTTAACGTAAACACATTTACAATTTTAAAAATTATAATAATATCTCAATATCTGGTAATTATTTATCGGTACAGTGGAAATTATGTTTCTTTTTGCAAGGGATTAAGTAAAGAAATTTTTATCTGTAAACACTATTGTATGTTTACCTAATTTATGCATAAACAACAAATAAAAATAAAAAAGAATAGCCGATCAAAATAAGTGCGAATTTGACAAAAATGGTACAATTTGGGATAAGAGATGGCGCTCACACCACGAAGTTACCAAATTTTCTAATAGATCAACGGCAACAAAAGTAGTAAAGAAAAACATCTTATGAAATATCAATATAGTTGCTGTCAATTATACTTTTTACTGAATTAAAAGAGCATTTATATCAACCACATACGCCTTCAAGTAGAAATAGAGTATTTTATTATTTTTTTGTCGAATACTACGATTACCTATGTACCACTTTTACTTATAAATATTTCGTGTCTCTGTGTCGAAATTTTTCAAAATTTTTTTGTTGTGCAGTGGGGAAAACTGATAAACCGATAAATTAGATACCTATTTTATTACGAGATATTATAGGGAAAAATCACGGAGTGGGCGACATCTATTATTGATCGTATGAACTTCTCGAGGTGTGAACAACAAACTAACCTCCATTTGTGTGAAAAGTGAACTTTATATATTATTTTGAGCAATTTAAGCAATGAAAGTGTTATAATTAAACGATATTTTGAGAAGAATTGGTGTTAATAAACCACAAAATCCAAAAATGCAAAGGATTAAAAAAGGTGATATGGAGGTAAAATCGCGAAAAATATGCGCTGTTTCACAATGCTCTACATATGGCAATTCGATTATATCTTTGTATAAATTTCCATCAAATCGTAAGGCAGCTCAGAAATTAAAGATGATCTTAGAGATATAAAAACCAATATCAAAGTTTATGTTTGTTTACAGCAAGCACTTTGTGAAAGATGATTTTTTTCAGTGGTAAATTTGATATTGTTGTCCAATGATCTATCATTTTATTTGTGATTATTCATAGTGACTTCAACAACACAGAGAAAGCATTTGAAAGATGAATCTGTTCCTAGCCAGAACCTTTTAGTGTTGAATTAAAACATTCCATAATTAAGAAAGATACAAGTGACCGAAGTTAATTGGATTATAATATATAATCCTTAATTGGTCGAACACGTTCACCCACATAATACAATATGTTCGAAATTGATGTTTCAACTTTCATAGGCATTGCAACAAGAATTACATGAAACTAAACTAAACTAACTAAAAAACTTCGAAAACATACCAAAATTATACCTGGTATTTACTGGCATTTAACGAGAATCCAGCGACAATAAAACTGAAACGTCGAAAACATACCTTAAATCCAGCTTCAATCCAATAGTTTAACACAAATCAACTCAAATCTCTGAGATAGCTAAAATTCCCTTCAATAAAAACTTACAAATGATCAAATGACAGAATATTTGTTGTTCACACCTCAATCCGACATTTTGTCAGTGACAGTGCCATTTCGCCTTACGTGATTTTTCCCTATTCTCCAAACAATCGATTGCATCAAGGATGACGTCTGCCTACCCCTACAGTAAAAAGGCGTGACTATATGTATGTACCTATGTATAGGTATCTAGCAAATAGTGTAGTGGTAGAAATGAATAATTATTGTTAGGGACCGCTTCCGGTCGAAGCAGGATGAAACGTCAAAAAACACGACGGTTGTCGAATAACTCTGCTTGACAATAAACAAAGAGGTTCGCGCGTATATTTTTAAGAAATAAAGGTGTGGTTGGGTGGTAACCAATTCGGTTTAAATCGGCACTCGACATTCGTTTCGATGAGAATAAAGTGGGGACCTTGACAGCCCTCCTTCTGTAATAAATCATCTCTAAATCATTATCAGTAGTAGGTACAATATTTTTACCTAGTACCGATCTGTTATAGTAATTTTCCTAACAAGTGCGGAAAGTGATGCTTTCCCGCACGCGACTGCCGTTAACCCGAACGACGCGGAGCGGAGTTCGGGTAAACAGTCGAGTGCGGGAAAGACACTTTCCGCATGAGTTAGGAACAATACTTTTTCTACAAGCGTAGGAAACAAATTCATTTTTTCAATTATTTATTCATGCAAATGGAAACAACTAACAAGAGTAACATTTTCTATCCACTAATTATTCGTAATATTTATTGTAAATGTACAATTTGATGCATTATGTAAATTTATAGCGGAAGCCAGCATATTTTTTGAAGATGGCTGATTTCCTGAAGAAGAAGGTAACTCGGGCAATACATTATCGAAAGAAATCGAATGTGCAGGCACAGGCATCAAATCGTCGCCGATCGATATAGACGTGGATGGTTCTAAAATGCACCCGGAAGACGATGTAGTGTTCAAATTGAGAATTTTGTTGGACATTTCTTTTTTTCGATTGGTGGAGTCTTCTAAATACCCCTCTGCAAATGAAGTCGATTTCCATCCTCCTAGGCGTTTGATATTAGTTATACCCACACCACAGTCAGCAAGTAAAGTGGCTGAGGAACGCCTGAAGCTGTGACCAGTGTAAAGCTCTGGATTTTGAAGGCGCAGATATACTGCTATTTCGGAGGGTATCTTTCCTATGGTATTGATTCCTACACATTGCACAGTACATTTTCCACTTTTGTAATACAAGAATAAACGACGGTGAGGAGTCTCTTTTGGACGTAAATGTACATACTTTCTGTATACGTTCAAAAAATAACCATCATTTGCTTCTTCAGATATCACGAAGGATCTAGAGGAATGATTTTTGGAATCCTTGATAATAACAATTATCAGGTTTTCTTTGTCGTCTATGTCGTCAATGGTGAGTTTTGTCAGCTCTTCTCGTCTGCAAGCACCAGCTAATCCAATAATTGCTAATAACTTAATCATGAGGTATATGTCATCGGGTGCTTCAGTCATAAATTTTGAAACGTCTTCTTGAGTGAAGATTTTGGCCTTTTTCGGTCGAAAACCGACATTCTGTCTTTTAATGAATGCAGTTGTTTTGTAAAATTTGCTAATATCCAAATTTTGCTTTACTTTGAATACACTCTTCAACATTGAATATCTTGCCCATAAAGTGTTCGGCTTCCATGTTTTAGACATTTCTAGAAAATAAGCCAAGAATACTTCTTTTTTATTTGGTGTTTTCACTTTTTTATTGTTGCACCATTCAATAAAACTCGTGTATTGCTTCTCATACCTTTGTTTAGATTTCGTTGGCAATAACTCTAAGTTCGCATCTGTAGCTGCTTGCACGATTTCTTGTGGAAGTTCTTCATCAGATGAATAATCCATTGTGGCAATTTCACTGAATCAAAAATTTTATATAAGTAACGCTTTGTCTGTCACCCTGACAATTACAAACAAATTTGTGTATTGATCGGCATGACAACATCAATTGTTACCTACTCGTTATCAGATCAATCAAAGCCTATATATAGGGTGATTTTCATAACAATACATTTTTATTTATCAATATTTGTTCATTTTTTCAATAAATAGTGCAAAATGATGGATGATTTTGAACAAACTCACTTAGTATTGCAACAAAAAAGCTTGAACTTTCATATTTTGTCACCCACCACTTATATTTTACGAGGATATCATATAAATGTTTTTCCCGCACTAGTGTGGGAAAACTTTTCCCGCACAACTGTGGGAAAATGACACTTTCCAAACTGAATTGCGTGCGGGTAGAGGGTGAATCACGCACGCTTGTAGAAAAAAGTAATTTTTTTTTTTTATGAAAATAGTCGCAAAAACGGTAGACCTATCGTGTGGGCCGCGGAAGGCCCGCACTGCGACTATTAGAAGGGGAAGGGATTATAGAAAGGAAATGATTGTGGACACGCTTTTTAAAAAGTTGCAGGTCATAGTTCTCTGGAAAAACTGATTTTGGAAGCTTATTCCATTCCGTAGCAGCCCTGTAAAAGAAGGATTTTTGATGAAGATTGGTTCTTGTAGTGTCAAGCTTGAGAGTAAATGTGTGAGACTGATCAGCGTGCCGAGTTCTTCGGCCGAATGTGGCCAATGGTGGTACAAGAGTTTTTATTTCTCTGGATCATCTGCCATGGAAATATCTGTAGAGCAATGACTGGTCTGCAACTCTTCTTCTATGTTCTAGAGGGTGAAGGGTATATGTGAGAGTTGAGCTGTTTATCAAGCGAATGGCTCTTTTCTGAATGGAATCTAGAAGACGAAGAGAATGCCTTGGTGCTGTACCCCAAATATGCGAGCAATACTCCAGTAGAGGTCGGATTTGAGCCTTGTACGTCGTCAACAGTTGATCAGGAGTAAAAAACTTTCTGGCTTTCCACAGAAAACCTAGCCTCTGGCTTGCCGACTTTGCGATGTTAGCAACATGGTCATGCCAAGACATATTATTGGACACCGTGACTCCCAAAATCGAGATGGAGGGACTTGGTTCAAGGGTATTTCCGGACATCGTGATGGGATGATTTGAGGAATTCACTTTCTTGGAAAACGTGGCACTTTGTGTTTTTTGGGCGTTGAACTGAACAAGATTGTTGGTTCCCCATTCGACGATTGCTTTAAGATCTCTATTGATGGAATCAACCTGTTCCTGTCTGAGTCTATTTGTATCATTCATACAAAAATTCGAATATGCGGACGATATAGTAATAATAAGCAGGCACAAGGAAAAACTTGGGAGGACTGTAGCCAAACTAAAAAATGAAACAATCCCAAAAGGTCTCCGAATAATTGAAAAAAAACAAAATACATGGGAGTAACGAAAAGAGCAATTAATAGAGAAAATTTTAAATGTGAAAACTATGAATTCAAGCACGTAGGAAAATTCTCTGTGTTTTTTGGGCGTTGAACTGAACAAGATTGTTGGTTCCCCACTCGACGATTGCTTTAAGATCTCTATTGATGGAATCAACCTGTTCCTGCCTGAGTCTATTTGTATCATTCACCGAAAGTGATCGATAGGATGTGAAAGTTGAGACAAGTGTGCTATCGTCTGCGAAACTGTAAATAGGGTTCGTGGTGGTTTTCAAGAGGTCGTTGATGTAAAAAAAATAAGGTGGGGGACAGGACGGAACCCTGGGGGACCCCGGCATTGGTTTTAAACGCATCAGAAGAAATACCGTCAACTGCCACATGTAAGGAGCGATCTTGCATGAAGCTCAAGAGCCATTGGTTACAAAATAAAATCCAATGCAAATTACTTTTAATTTTGTGTATGTATTATATTATTAAAAAACTTTTTTTTTTAAAACGAAAGTATAGGTTCATTTTTAAAATGGCAATATTTTCAAGTGAAAACATAGCCTTAATTTTTCTACAATTTCTAGTTACTCCTACAATTAACAACAATTTGTCAACGTCGTGTATCGGATTTTGTGTTGTGTACGCGAATGTTTCTACCGCAGCTTTATTTTTTGATTAGTGGCTTCAATCTCATATTACGGACAGATGCGAAAGTTGAGTGAGAAAGTCTTACGGCGAGAGAGATAAACATTCAAACCAATTTAAATATTCTCCTGTGTATTTAAAGAGCTTTTTTGTGCGTTCGGGATGATCGGACGTAAAGCCTCGATCACACAGAAACGTTATTTAATACAATTCTGAAGACACTGAAGATGGTGGCAACAATACCATCGAACCCATTTAAATGTCCATACATAAATCAGAAAATCTTTTGATCTTTCTCCGGGATTCGCATCTGTGCGTAGTTAATCTGTGCTTCAATGGATATTATTTAATAACGGTCAGCGTTACACTTTCTTGTTTAATTATTTTTCTAATAAAGACAATAATTTAACTATTCTACTAGAAAATAAGATACACAATAATTATTATGGAAATGCTTCATTAAAAATTAGTTAACAGAAGTTTTGAACCGCAAAAAATGACAATAACTTTCACTTATTACGAATTCGATAGATGTACATTGAAGATTTCCTTTAACCTTTAAGCCTTTAACATTTGATATACAGGGTTGACCACAAGTATAAGTAATGACTTGCGTTAACATTTTAAGATTTATCGTAACTTAACTTAGTCACAGATTACGGACAGATGCGAAAGTTGAGGAAAAAAGTCTTACGGCGAGAGAGATAAACATTCAAACCAATTTAAATGTCCTCGTGTGTATTTAAAGAGCTTTCGTATGCGTCCGGGATGTTCGGACAAATTTTTCAATGGGGGATACCTACATCATTTAAAAGGTCTTTTCATTCAAAAATGTTATTGTTTTCAAATTTATTGCAAAAATAAAAGAAGATTAAAGATTGGTGAATGGTTTATAGGCAGTGTAGGTCTGAGTTAATACTCGACGTTCGCCATCTCGAGTGGATGACATCTTCGGGAGATGTAATGTCTGCTTTTTAAGGCTGATGGTTTGTGACATTCATATGTCACGATCGCAGTTTTTACCCTACATTCTTCGAGTGAAGCGATTGAAATACATAAACACCAGCAGAACTTTAATAGATCTAAAGAAACACTTAAAATCAATAGAACATGGGTACCTGTACATAAAAATACAACGCTGAATCCTTACTAACATAAAAAGAAAGAATCTCCGATACGTGACCAATTTCTGAACAGCCCTCAAATATGCCCCGCCCACCAAAACGTATATAACCTGCGATCGTGACATACAAATGTCACAAACCTTAAAAAACCAACATCAAAAGCAGACATTACATCTCCCGAAGATGCCATCCACTCGAGATGGCGAAACGTCGAGTATTAACTCAGACCTACGACGGCCTATAAACCCGAAAAACCATTCACCAATAACCGATGGCCGCGAAAGCCTTTCACAATATGTAAGATTGACGATTTTTTATAAAAGATATTTGATTATTTAAATGGGTCACCTAGTATATGTATACCCTACACTATACTTATAATTTTAAAAAAAAACTAATATGGAGTAAGTTTATTTTTCTTAATTATATAAAAAATCCATATCCAAAAGAGAACGTTAAACATTTTTAAGATAATTTAAGTTCGATTTTTCATGCTTTTATTAAAAATATATAATGGTTACGCTGCATATAACTGTGAAAGCGTGAGAAAAATAAATTAAAATAATTTACAGAATGATGCCTCCATTGCCTCCTCTACAGAGTGTTTCAAAAAAAGGTGACCCCGTCTATAGGATTGGTAGAAAACTGTAAAATAATTAGGGTTTGCTTAGTAAAAAATTTTCGTAACGGTTCGTACCAAGTAGTATTGAACATAACTTTTTTAAGGTTAGATTTATTAATCAAAATTTCAAGTGAACTTAAACATTATTCAGTTTTACACTAAAAAGCTACTCTTGGTAAAATCCGATACTATGTACGTTTTCGGAATATTTTAATTTGAAAATTATGAAGTAATAACCAATTATTTTTTTCTTCAAAGCACTTTATCTTGAATACGGATGGCGTTACGAAAAATTTTTACTAAGCAAACCCCAATTATTTTTCAGTTTTCTACCTATCTTAGAGACGGGGTAACCTTTTTTTGAAACACCCTGTATATCAAACAAAAATAATTAATAATAATTAGATTTTTAGTGATGTTTTCGGGACTAAATTTAATATTTTCAGGTTTTGAAATGTCAAGGATTATCTTTCGTAGTAATCATTTGAATAATAATGTTTTGCAGGCAGATAGGTACGCGAAAAATATCAGCAAAATGTCAAATTAAAAGAACCGAATCAACTCATTGCAATCATATCATTTCGACCGAGATCGATTCATTTTTAAGTAAGAGGTTTGTGCTAATTTGTAGAAAAAACAATTAAAAAAATTACCTGTCGAAACTTGACAAATCGAACTATTCACAAACAAAAAAAGTATCACAGAAACAAACGTCAAAAACATATTAAAACTACTAAAGTACGACGGTATTGTATTAAAAATTAGATATCAAATCCTCATTCCGCTAGTAACACTTTCAAACAGACTTAGTCTGTCCGTTTGTAAGCCTTTCACTTTATTGCAAAGATGCAAGGCGGTTTTTACTCCTTGTTCAGCACAGTGTCTTTGGACTGAGTTGGTCAGCGGTGGAGGTCAAAAGAAAACGTTAAAAAATAAAGACATATACAGGGTGTCAGTAAATAAGTGTGACAAACTTCAGGGGGAGATTCTGCTTGAAAAAATAATGACAGTTTGTTATACAGGATGTTTAATCACTAATTGGAAATATTTCAACTATAGAATCCTGAACTCAAAATAAAAAGATTTAAACCAAATTACCTAAATAAAATGTGTCTCCTGTCTGAGTTACAGGGTGTTTTATTTGAAAATTTAAAAATTATTTGTGCCTAGTACTTTAAAACTATTCGAAGTATTATTGTCATATTTAGTGGAGAGTGTAAGTACTATACACCCTACTAAATTATGTTAAATGAACGTTTCTGGCTACTACCAGAGGCAAACGACAGGGGCAAGTGACTGGTTGATCTCTCCCAAATCCTACGGCACTGGCGGAATTGCAATTTTATCAAAAATTTTCGATTCTCCAATACTTTCTACGTGAATATTGTCTTTCTCCATGGCGATAAAGTTAATATTTTTCGAGATATTTCGGGTTAAACATGAACATTTGGGGTTTAGCACCAAGGCATTCTCTTCGTCTTCTAGATTCCATTCAGAAAAGGGCCATTTGGTTAATAAACAGCTCAACTCTTACAGATACCCTTCACCCACTAGAACATAGAAGAAGAGTTGCAGACCAGACATTACTCTACAGATATTTCCATGGCAGATGCTCCAGAGAAATAAAAACTCTTATACCACCACTGGCCACATTCGGCCAAAGAACTCGGCACGCTGATCAGTCTCACCCATTTACTCTCAAGATTGACACTACAAGGACCAATCTCCATCAAGAATCCTTCTTTTACAGTGCTGCTACGGAATGGAACAAGCTACCAAAATAAGTTTTTTCAGAGAATTATGACCTGCAACTTTTCAAAAAGCGGGTCCACAAACATCTCCTTTCTATAATCTCTCCTCCTTCTAATAGTCGCAGTGCGGGCCGTCCGCGTATCTTAGATAGGAAACTTCTAAGACTACCCTCGTATATATCTTCGAAACTAAAGGGTAAAAAATTATTTGAAAATTTAAAAATTATTTGTGCCTAGTACTTTAAAACTATTCGAAGTATTATTGTCATATTTAGTGGAGAGTGTAAGTACTATACACCCTACTAAATTATGTTAAATGAACGTTTCTGGCTACTACCAGAGGCGAACGACAGGGGCAAGTGACTGGATGATCTCTCCCAAATCCTACGGCACTGGCGGAATTGCAATTTTATCAAAATTTTTCGATTCTCCAATACTTTCTACGTGAATATTGTCTTTCTCCATGGCGATAAAGTTAATATTTTTCGAGATATTTCGGGTTAAACATGAAGCTGCACAATTATTTTGAATTCAATGTGTTTTAACTATGTCGGTGTTTTGGGTCATTTGATTGCATTTATTAAGCGAATGAAACTTCAATCTTTATTAACAAAAAAGATAATTTTGTTTATCGAAATTTTTTCAAAGAATAGATGCATTTACAAAATCAAAATCAGATAAATAAATGCGATTTGAATCATTTCTCCAATTTATTTAGATAAATTGTAAATTCCGCTAATTTTATTGTGAATCATCCAAACATATTTTTTAAAACTAGAGGATAATAATTAAACTTATTAAGGTAAACGGGGGTCACATTAAACATTTTTTTTATAAATGGTTTCTAAATTTTGTTTATGTGCTTTTTAATATTTTTTACTTAATAAAATTGTTCTTTTATTTAGATTATAAAATTTTCAAAACCACAATTTGTTTTTAATTGTTTAATGCATCTATTCGTTGAAAAAATTTCGATAAATATTATTATGTTCTTTTGTTAATAAAGATTGAAGATTCATTCTTATAATAAATGCAATCAAATGACCCAAAACACCGACATAGTTAAAACACATTGAATTCAAAATAATTGTGCAGCTTCATGTTTAACCCGAAATATCTCGAAAAATATTATATTTATCGCCATGGAGAAAGAGTACAAATTCACGTGGAAAGTATTGGAGATTCGAAAAATTGCAATTTCGTTAGTGGCGTAGAATTTGGAAGGGATCAACCAGTCACTTTCCCCTGTCGTACGCCTCTGGTAGTATCCAGAAACGTTCATTTAACATAATTTAGTAGGGTGTATAGTACTTACACTCTCTACTAAATATCTATCTAATCCTTCGAATAGTTTTAAAGTACTAGGCACAAATAACTTTTAAATTTTCAAATAAAACCCCCTGTAACTCAGATAGGAGAAACATTTTAATTAGGTGATTTGGGTTGAATCTTCATATTTTGAGTTCAGGATTCCATAGTTAAAATATTTTCAATTAGTAATGAAACACCCTGTATAAACATATGTCCGCAAATACTTCGTTTCAGAGATATGGGGTGCTAAAGCTTTTCTTAAAAACTGATGATTAATTTATTGTTCTGAAATTGTTCGAGATATGCAAATAAAATGACAGTTTGCTATATACATACATACATATTAGGTATTCACCCTAATTGTGGTCGCCTCAAGGCAAGGTCGACAAAGACGGACCCAAAAAATCGTAACAGTATTAGAGAAATTAAAAATACGCATTAAAATGTTTTATTTTTTTGCATAAAAACGACGCCCTATACGAAAAAAAGGCAGGAGAGATTTTTTGTCACAAAATTACTGAGGAATTCAAACATAATTTTTAATTTAAAATATATATATGGCGTATCATTTTTTTCTTTAAAAAAATTGTGATTTACTGAGGAATTCAAACATAATTTTTAATTTAAAATATATATATGGCGTATCATTTTTTTCTTTAAAAAAATTGTGATTACCCGTATGCGCGCCAATGATAAACATAAAATTCTTAATTGCATATCAAAAAATGCGCAATAACTACCTCTTAAAATCCACCAAATTTTATTTGCATATCTCGACCAGTTTTAAAACAATAAATAAATCGTCACTTTTTAAGACAATCTTTAACACCCCTTATCTTTAAAACGAAGTATTTGCGGACATACGTTTATTTAGCAAACTGTCATTATTTTTTTATGCAGAATCACCCCCTGTAGTTTGTCGCACTTATTTACTAACTAAATGCAAATTCTAACATGGAATTTAAACTAACAAAAGTAAATGGAATTTTTTGAAATATTTAACACGTTCACTGCAAACTATATTGTATGTCGAGTTATTACGAGGGTGGTTTGATAAGTTTCCGACCTTAACGAGAAAATGGTAGCACTTGACAATCGTTTAAGTGAATCAATGTGAGTGTTTCTGTGAAAATGGAAAAAATCGAATATCGAACTGTCATTAAATAAAATCTGCAACCACTAATGATAACATCGCTTAAGTTTACCAAATGGTGCCAATCGACCGTCGAATTAAAGTGAAAGAGATAGCAAAGGCTATGAATATGTCCAAAGAACTTGTTTGTCACATATTGAATCACTTTTGCAGAAACAAAATTCTTTCAACAAGACAATGCGCCGCCTCACACGTTAGAGGTTGACATGGCAAAAATCCACGAATGTCGGTTTAAACTGCTAGACCACCCTCATTACTCACCAGACCTACTCACAAGCGACTTATTTTTGTTCCCTAATCTAAAAATTGCACTCGCAGGAGATAGATTTTCTTCAAATGAGGAGGCCATCCCCTTCGTTAACATTTATTCAATTATAATGAATATTAAAGTAATATTATAAGGAGTGGAATGAAGTATTTATAGAACGACATACGCTACTGTTTGCATATGAATATTATTTAATATTTTTTGACAAACACGTGGACTACAAGCGGTTGACAACAGAGTGGGGAGACTACGAAACACCGCACAAAGCGGAGACTGAAAACTCTGTGTTTCTATGACTGTAGGTCTCTTAGTGTCTCTAGTGTCAAATAGACTCTGGCAGGAACATGTTGACTCCATCAATAGAGATCTTGAAGCAATCGTCGAGTGAGGAACCAACAATCTTGTTCAGTTCAACACCCAGAAAACACAAAGTGCCATGTTTTCCAAGAACTAGGTTTCCTGTGGAAAACTAAAAAGTTTTTTACTCCTGATCAACTGTTGACGACGTACAAGGCTGAAATCCGACCTCTACTGGAGTATTGCTCGCACATTTGGGGTTTAGCACCAAGGCATTCTCTTCGTCTTCTAGATTCCATTCAGAAAAGGGCCATTTGGTTAATAAACAGCTCAACTCTTACAGATACCCTTCACCCACTAGAACATAGAAGAAGAGTTGCAGACCAGACATTACTCTACAGATATTTCCATGGCAGATGCTCCAGAGAAATAAAAACTCTTATACCACCACTGGCCACATTCGGCCAAAGAACTCGGCACGCTGATCAGTCTCACCCATTTACTCTCAAGATTGACACTACAAGGACCAATCTCCATCAAGAATCCTTCTTTTACAGTGCTGCTACGGAATGGAACAAGCTACCAAAATAAGTTTTTTCTGAGAATTATGACCTGCAACTTTTCAAAAAGCGGGTCCACAAACATCTCCTTTCTATAATCTCTCCTCCTTCTAATAGTCGCAGTGCGGGCCGTCCGCGTATCTTAGATAGGAAACTTCTAAGACTACCCTCGTATATATCTTCGAAACTAAAGGGTAAAAAATTACTATTAATTCCTCAATAGTACTGCATACACGAGTGGTTTTTTTAATCCTAATGTCTTTTCAGCATTTATAATAAAAAGTCCTATCCATTCATGGGAATCGCGTACAAAAAGACCAATTTTTAATTCCAAACATCTAACCAACTGAACGGTACCAGTGAATCGATTTAAAAAGTTGTGGGTTAATTCAACGAGGCTATGTTTACATCATACTAAAATTTCAGGTTCTACAGAACTACTTTTAATCAAATTTACAAACCATTCAATTGCTCAATCTCGCATAATTAGGCATTATACAAAGATTTTTAAGTTTCAAATGTCCACAATCAATCAACATGTAAGTAACTTTAAATTACATACATTTTTAGTTTTCCTTCTCAGAAATAAAATTAGTTGAATTTTTTTTATTTGAATTAGAAAGGGGTTCTTGGTTAATAAAAACAATGGAAGTGTGTTTATTATTTATTTATATAAAATAGGCACAGTTTGTACTTAATTATTTCACAAAAAATTATATTGAGAGTGGTTTATCAATCACGATTCTACATATCTGTTCCTTTTTCTTAATAACAAACAAATGTTAATACATTGGAAAAAAGAATTTGATAGTATGATCAGATTATTACTCATCCAAAATAACTAAATTTTTAATCTGATGAATCTGTCTGTTCATTTTGATCTTCCTGATTTATATTCTTCAATCTGGCAATTAAATTATTTGCTGGATTAAAGCTTGTTATCAGAGTGTTACAAACAATGCATTTTTTGTTCTTTTTGTACCTTTCCAAGGCACATTTTTCACAAAAATAATGCTTACACCTACAAAAAAGTACAACTTTAAAGAAAAGGAGAAGAAACAAAATTCTTTTCTAATTATACTTACCAAAGTAAACATAATAATTTCTTGTAATGAATAAAACATGCCACAAAAACTATTATTTTTTAAAATTTACCACTTGGAAATCAATTTTAAAGTGAAGCAAACTTATCAGTAATATATTTTAATAAATATTACGTATATTTAAAAATGTATGTATTTGATGAAAATAATGAAATAATTTAAAAATTTTACTTATTATGAATATGTGAATTTAGTAATTACTATTGGAAGAAATATTTAAAAATATTTTTCTTACTTGGAAACTACAGGGTCCACAAAACTCTTTCTGCAAATAATACACTTAAATGGCAAGTCTTCCTCATCAGAATGAATCTCATATCTTGTGTCATCATCATCTTCTTTTGAATAACTTCCTTCATTCCATTCTCTTTCAAGTTGCCAACCATGTTTATAATCACTCCTATCATGAAGAAATTTACAACTATCTCCAAATCCACAAAATCCTGTTTCTTTGTAATCTTTACATATATCTGGTTGATAATCCCATCTCACTGTTGCTCTGAGGTTGGCTGGTGCCCTTATGGGACCTTTTCTTACCAATCCTAAACAAAAAATAAGATACAGTTCTCTCATTTTAAATTCATTTGTGTAAATGTTGGCCACACATTTTTTGCAAGCTAAACTATCTTTTTATTTGTTGGTGGAAATTCTTTTATGCTTCTATAATTGTTATACAAAATATTTTTTATTATTTTAATGAGTATCATACCTGAACTAGCATTTCCTGCAGCAGTATCCTTAGGTTTGTAATATTGAGCATAATTATTTAATCCTCTATATACTTTATCATCTTCTTTTCCTTCTAAATCTTTATTAATTTCTAATCTCTTTTCAAATATTGCTTGAGCATCTCTATCCCTTTCTGTATCAATTTCCTGTAATGTAAATTTTGGTTTAAATCACAAATGTTAGAATATTTTATATTGCAAAAAAGAGAATGTTTACAATTTCATGATATTCAAATTAATAAGCCTATTTAAAAATACTTTTAGACACAAACCACTGTAGCAGTTGCTCCTTGATCCGAAGGTCCTGCAACCGTAGTAGTTTTATTAGATTTATAATTCACTCGAAAATCTTCATCACTACTGGAAGACTCCTCAAGATCTTTATTTATTTTTTGTTTTTGTAAACTACTAGAAGTGTGAATATTAAGATTGGGTTTAATTTTACGTTTCTTATGTCCAACGATTTGTTCTTGTTTTTCTTCAGCTTCACTTACATCTAAAAAAAAAATACAAACAAAATATTTTTCATAAATTTCCTTAGATTTAATAAATACCTTCATCAGAACTTGAAACTTGTCTCTTTCTACTGCCTCTGTTTTTTATTGTTCTTTTTTTAAACATTAAATTAGAAGTATCCCCAGAAACAGTTTTTTCCATTTTTAATCAAATAATTAATTGATCAAAATATATAAATATATTTTAAATACCTAGTATTTCTTCTTTTTAACACGTACATTGATTATCCATAAATCTCAACCTTCATTTGTCAATTGTAGAATTTAAACATAAAATCATTTCAGAATAGAAAAATACTTTTCACTTACAAGTCAATAAGAGCAAATTTTATAATCACTATATATGGTGTGTTTATAATAACAATATATGTAAAAATGTTCTTAGTAGTAGAAACTGTAACATCCACAATCATGTTTTTTTTTCCTAAGCAGGAAATGATTCTTTGTGTTCCGTCTATGTCTATCCACCATTTCGTGATTGTCATCAGTTGTCACGTTTTGGTTTGTGTTGTTCTGGGTCAAACAAAATTTCTCTTAAGTTCTTAACATACTTCTATTGTTGAAGTTGGCGTTGCTGGCGTAGCTTAACTTCTGTTCTTTTTTATACATTTTCTGAAAATTAGCACGTTAACCTCATATTTACCAAAACCAACCAAAACCAACCAAAACAAAAGGGTATAAACACCGGTTAAATATTAGGAATTTACTAAACTGCTGGGATTAAAATATTTTATTTTCCTTAACAAGGTAAACTACTATTTTTATTATTTTTCGTAAATATATTTCATTTATTCCTTCATTCAATTCCAGATTATTTACTGATTATTTATAATAAATACTCTGCAGTTAAAAATTCACATATAGTTTTTCCTTTTAAATTTACACCTACAAAGTGATTTTATAATCTGCAATACTTTTTTATTTTTAAATTTTATTATTATTTAATTTTTTTTAATGGAGTAAACTAATCTGTAATATAATTTCTTATTCAAATCTTTTAAATATTGCCATGAAGAAAGGAGTGTTCATCACAACTACATAATATATTTTTTATTTTTCATTCCATGTGGTCATTCCATAGGTATCAACTTTAATCTGAAATAATGATAATTTGATAATATACAAAATGTAATTGACATTTGATTTCTGCTGTGGATTTACTCAGAAAGTAGTGATAACTGCAAAGTAACATTTAATTTGATGTTATTTAATTTAAAAATTGCTTAAATATTTTTAAATATTACAATATTATTAATAATATCAAATTAGGTCTTGGGTGAGTTAAATATGTTTCTAGTAAAAAAAAATAAATTAAGTATACCAATACTTTTTAAGTCTTTGTTTGAAAAAGAATATGAAATTATTTTCTTTGTCTAAAGGTTATTTACATCAGTAGATAATATTATATAATTGTTTAGACTGGAAACTTTCATTTTTTTGCTAATGAAAATGTTTTTATTTGTTGCAAACAAGTTTATGATAAGTATAAAATTACTAGATTAAACTGTTCAAATATAGCCTTTTTTGAGGTTAAAAGGCACTGAATTTATTTTATAAAATGTTCAATAATAATTTTCAGATGAAAGATGTTATTGATGTAATGGAACTTCAAAGAGAAAAGACGCGTAAAAATGTTTCAGTTGATTATAAATCATTGGACTTCAACAATGGTTATGCTCCTGCCAGATTTTTATTTGAGTGTGGCATTAAACTAAATGGCCAACCTCTTACAATCGCAACAGCTGCAGTTGTTATGCACAGATTTTTTAGAGAAGTAGATCCCTCGAATTATGATTCCTATGTAAGTAGTATTAAGTTAATTTTATTGTTTGGTTATTTGCTTTAAACAATTTAAGTAAAAAAAACGTGGGGCGCCAACATTGTTCTATGGATTTGGTTATTATGGTTATTGGTAGACTTGAATTTTTAAAGAAAGAGACATGTGAACGATTCTCACCATGTTCCCAAAATCAGCATATGTGTAGTGCCAATTCATATCGAATATGGTGCCAGTGGCGTATCGTAAAATGTTGTAACGGTTATCAAATATTTATGTAGCAGAAAATGTATTAAAATTGAAAGTAAATAAAATATATATAAATTAATAGTTTCGAGATCATTAGGGATTGCTTTTTATGCCAGTGACAAAATAAAAGATTAATCTCTTATTCTAAACTTCTTGTAAAACTGCTTTCAAAGTCAGCCGTTGCTTCTGTATTATATGAAAATTAATAACGATTTCTTTAATTCTTTGTCCCCGTCCTTCTGAAATGAATCTTCTAGAGTATCGCCTACCGTTAGATGTTTTCGGATATGAACTACAAGGTTGCTTACCTTACTCTACTCTTTCAGTCTCGTCGTGGACACGTTTTACATGTTACATGTTTTACCTTGTTTTCCATAAATTTAATTACATTAGCAATTACCTCTTTTATTTTAGCGGAGTAGTTCTTATTTTCTGTTTTACCCATTTTAATTTTAAATAGAAAAATATAACACGTAGGCGTCAGTGCACGCGCAAAAAAACATAGGGTGCAAACATTGCTCTATTAACTAACAATGATTATTGGTAATGTTGAATCAGTGAACAATTTTAAAAAATTAATGTTGTAACAGTATGTTTGCTACACATAAATTAATAACTTATGAATTCAACTTTCTATTAATTTGTTGTCATAAGATCTTAAATACCTTTGAATTATTCAAATACAAACATTTGTAAATTAAGATTAATTTTTTCTATTTCAGTTAATAGCTGCATCCTCTCTTTATCTAGCAGGAAAAGTAAAAGATGATTCTCTAAAGATTAGAGATATAATAAATGTAGCACATAACACTTTGCACAGAGGTAGTAGTCCCCTCGAAATAGGTGACGAATACTGGAACATGAGAGATGGTATTGTTCAAGCAGAGCTGTTAATAATGAGAGTATTAAAATTTGAAGTTGGTACCATTCACCCCCATAAGTTTATGCTACATTATCTCAGATCTATGGAAGGGTAAGTAACTATGTGTGACAGTGTGTGAACATTCTGATGAACTATTGCAGCATAATCAAATCACTTGAAGTGCTAGTTTGCTGTCATACTTGAACTAATCATTTTATGCAATGGGTAGTTTTCCTCGCAGTCAGCTAGCAGTTTTTAACCAAGATGGTTAGGTTAGGTTCAAAAAAATTTAAAATGTTTTTGCACTTCTCCAACAAATTTTAAATTCAACACCTCCAAGCTCAGATTCCCATTCTCTTACATGGGAAGTCAATTGGAAAGGGAATCGCTTGGACTTCAAGTCTCTCTCGCCCCCATGAACCGAGTGCCTTAAAAATTATTGTAGCAGAGATACGCTGAAATGAAGGTGCGCTGTTGCCGATGTTACATTTCTCATCTTGTAATAGATTAGATGAAAGCATATAGGGTGCACTGTTCAATACTTTATTACTAAATCGCCTAAACCATGTGCGCTACACGTTTCATGGCCCCACGTGTCGTATGGCACCATTTTCAATGTGACGGTTGTTTTAAATTTTGTCTCGCGCGCGCGCGTGTGTGTGTGTATTTGTATGTGTGTGTGTGTGTGCGTTGAAAAATCTTGTGGGCACGATATCTTGAGACAGAGAGGCGGTAGGTCACTAAAACTTACGGTACATTCCTTCAGGTAGCTGCCGTACAAGATGATCCTCAAATTGACCGCATTTTGTACTTTTCGCACGATAACTTCATAAGGAGAGCTAGAGCGATGAAACTTTCAGGTATTACGTTTGGCCCGACGGACAAGATCATTATTCAAAATTTGGTCAGTATTTTTTACACACTTTATATTAGCTTGACTAGTATCTATCTATCTATGTAACGGAGTCTTTGGACACGATTTTCACCAATTTAAAAACATCGAATCGACTTGAAACTTTGTATACTTCCAAGGGACAATACAATAATTTCATAAAAAATTTTCAAAGATCCTGGCCAGGATCATTAGGATATTAAAAAAAAACCCGAATTAAAAAATGAAAAATAATTAATAGTTTAAAAAAACTAAGACAACACGCTTTATAAGAAAACCAAACTAAAAAATAATAATAATTAATAAAAAATAATTTTACAATCAAAAGCGTGGGGTGCGCTATATCAATTTATATAGTTGATAATAAACATATATTGTAAAAGTAAAGTCTCCAATAATAAAACGTAAACATCATAAAGCACCCCACGCTTTTGATGGTAAAATTCTTTTTTATTAATTATTATTTTTTATTTTTAAGTTCGGTTTTCTTATAAAGCGTGTTGTCTTAGTTTTCTTAAACTATTTATTTTTGTTCATATTTTTAAAGGTTTATTTTTCTTTGTAAGAGTTTTGATCTGTTTACTTAAGATCATTATCGTTTCACAAACGACATATTTTAAAAATCCCTTAAGTCGACCTTTGTGCATTTATTACTTCTGACAACCGATGAACGAATACTTATGGCGCCCAAGAAACCCATTATATAGCTATTTATTACTTCATTGACGTTTTAAGAACAAGCATGTAAAACATCTGGTCAAGATCATTATAAATTAACGCAAGCACGTGGTAGCACTTGTCTCTTTTAACGTTATATTTCCAAGAGTATCCCCCTCTAGGGGGATACTCAATATCTATTTATTTTTCAATAAATCCTACACGTGACGAATATCGACGAAAATAATACAATTAAACCCAAACAATTTATATACAGTATGTAACAAAGATAATTATTGTAAATTGTAAATATTGTAAATATATTGTAAATTAAGTTTAAAATGTATAAACAACCTGAATTGAATTCTAGGTGGTTGGGTAAAGAGCAATGGGAAACGATTCCGATATCAAAAGCTTCTGCTTCGTTCCTTCAAGACTTTCACCACGATCCTAGCATTCTCGATTACAATCCTCGACATGTGGCTGTAGCTTGCATATCGCTCGCACTCCAATGTTATGGAGTGCAACTTCCGTTGATAGAAGATTCTGACGATGAAGCATGGTACAACGTTTTTGTCAAGGATCTTCCGAAAGAAAAACATTGGGAAATTATGGAAAAAATCATGGAAGTATATAATAAGGAGTCAGAGTGATTTCTTTTTTATTGCAAATGACTGATTCTTCGAAATTACCTTTCGAAATATTTGTATTTGAACTTAAGGTGATATTACAATTTTAAATAATGTTAAGTTGTGCTTGCTTTACACTAATATTTGAATTTATCAAACAGACATATTTAGTAGTTTGTTATGAATTAAATGATGTTAGTGTTTGTAAAATTTATCACATCTATTTAAATTTCTCATTGTTTTCATAATTTAAAGTTCGAATTTAAAAACTAATTACGAATGTAGATTTTTTAATAATCTAGTGTAGAGTGAGTGCAACGTTCCATTTCGGTGAGATAGTCGATAATACTATCTGACATAATGCAAATATTTTTATATCTTTTGAAAATTAAATCAGTATCTGTGGATCAAATTTCATTTTTAAATAAATAATGTGTTCTTACTAATTAGGTGGATGGGAATCTTTATTTTATAGGTATCAAATTTAAAATTATTATTAGGCGCACGATTATCGACATTAAAAAAAAATTAAATTTTTTTGCATTGAATAATTATCTTTTTACAAAAATTTTGCTTTTCTAAAACATTTCACGTATCATAAGATTTATACCATTCATACCATATCAATTCGTGGCCACTTTTTAACATCGGTAGAAATGGTGACGTACACGTGACGTCACTGCTTGAGTTGGTAACGTGCACAAAGTGCGACAAGTGACACGTCTAAGGATATGTGTGTTTAATCAACGATTTTGGTTTTTTAAATTTTTTTTAGTTTATAGTGAACCTTTGGACAATTACTTATGTTTAAAGAACAATATTGTGGTGTTATTAGTAATTTTTAGAGACTATTGTTAAAAAGTAGGGTTTATGTTACCGTATATGGTACTATAACCGAGGCAACTTTTGACAGATAAATAGTATGTCAAGCATGACGTCACGTGCACGTTACCCATAAGCTAGCTTTAGTCTAGGCATGAATTTGTGATGCCTGATTTTCCCAGTTAGTTGTAGTTTGTAGCTTGCATGTATTTGCAGTTGTGATTGAATTTGCTGTTTCACAAGCAGTTGATAAATCCCGGGTACGTTTGCCACTCCTTCCGCGCGCTAGTGAGGAGCCTGAACGGTTTAAATAGGAATGCAGTATTGTATCTTTTCCTATTTTCGGGTGGATACTGGTGTCTCCCTCTGATGTCTTGGACTGAAGGTTTTTATCTGTTTATTATTATATATGTAAAACATAAGTCCTATTAACATATACGGAGATTGCTCCGGCCCTGGTCGACCATGGTCTTCCAGGGAATTTTTTTACGTTACGACTTCGCCACATACATATATGTATGTATTTTGGCTTTTTGGATATGCAATAACGACACGTCTTTGCCGTGTTTACTCTCTAAGTAGTTGATTAGAATGTTCATCGCTAATCCTTTTAAATTTCTGTTTCTGATACTCTGTTGGTGTTTAAATCTTTGAAAATGTCGATGTTTCTCACTGACTTGAGCTCGTGTTTTGTTGTGCTTGAATCTTCTTCCTGTAAGTATTACAGGTATGTCCTCATGAGAGAGAGGCATTCGTGAGAATCGGCATTATTATTGTCTGAATGTGCAGAAATTGGGGTCAAATGAATTTGCTGTTGGACGAATGCACGTCATTTTGTATTCGCAGTTTATCAACTCCAAGAACTAATCACCTTAAGAACTACGTTGTTTACGAATCGCAAATTCGTGCATAGTCCTAGCAAGATTTAGAAATATTTCCAGTATTTACTGATTGGTATTATTGAGTAAATATCGATGATTTTTCTAGATACACGTGTTGTATATTAGATAGATGGTATTTTTTTTGCCATGAGTCATGTTTCACTACCAACAATCTATTATTAAAATTTAACTTATCATAATTTGATAATAATTAAGAAAATAAAATAATCCAAAACAAAGTCACATTGTCAATATTCTAATTAAAGAAAAGACGTCTGATGGAAATTTAACATACATTTTGAAGCTAACTCCGTTGAATCAATTGGTCAATGTTAAAAATACATACAATTAGTATTTCCTGCGTCAGTTGTAATCTGGACATTGTGAAAAGAGAAAAATCACGAATTATTAGGTTCATAATTCCGAAAAAATCCATAAATCGTCTTCAAGGAAATCGTCGGGTATATTTTATTTATGTTAGTTTTATTAAATGTGGTTATATATATTTTATTTTTCCTATAAAAAATAGGCACACATCACATGAATAACTTTTGTCAAAAGTTGCAGCAGGTATTACGTTTGTATTATTGTATTAATTCGTTTTGTATCGAATTACAAGAATCTGATTTATTTAAAGGAAGTACCTACTATTTAGAATTAAAATTAGTTTGTTACATGTAGGAGACAAAAACGTGTAAAAATCCAATCCTAAACATTTTTAAGGTTTAAATTAACAAATAGATTTCTAATGGTAGACTGTTATTCATTAAAAAGAATAAGTTAAGCACTGGAATATTTTTTATAAAAAAGGAATATTTTATTTTTGTTGGACATGACAAAACAATGTATTATGAAAATAATAAGTAAAAAAAAGAATTTTCATCTTACAGGCGTGTACGAGTGTGGATCAAATATGAACGAGACTTATTTTTTTATTAATTTTTGTGTTTAATTTTATTAAATTTGCAGTACATAGTTTCCTCCTCTGGACATAAACTTTTTTCAACATATAGGCATTTTAGTTATACCGCTGAGCCATTGGAGAACGAACGTTTCCACCTCACCATCGGCCTGGAACCGTTAGCCTCCTAAATCCTCCTTCATTGGAGTAAATAGATGAAAATCACAGGATGAGAGGTCTGGACAATTTTTTGGACGCTGCCATAACTGATATTAAGTGTGCGTGCGATTTCATCCAGATTAATGCTCCTATCTCTCAGAATAAGGTCTCTGACCGCGTTAACGTTGTCATCAGTCACACTCGTCCTTGTGCGGCGGCGATGACTTACATTTGCAACCCCTTCTCGCCCTGCAGGAAATAATTTGTGCCTTGCAAATACTTTTGCTCTTGCAATTGTTCGTTCTTTAAACTGTATTATCCGCAGGATATCTAAAGTATTTAGGCCCTTAAGCGCAAAAACTTTACAATGATGCCTCCATAGAGACAGGTACAGGCTGTTCGCTCATGGCTGCACAGACACGAGATCGGTACACTGCACACCAAGCGTGAAGGTTCATACCATCCCAGCAACAAACCCGTTCCGACTTGTCATCACTATAGGGACTATGAAGAAGGAAGTCTTATTCATATTTGACCCGCCCTCGCATTATAATTTTATATTTTTTACGGGCAGTTTTGTAATATATGAGTACATTTTGAACAAAATTTTTTTGAAGAAATCAATTCTTTTTGTCGAAAAATTGCAGTAGTTCATTGTAGTTATAATTGCAATTATATGAAAAGAAATTGAGACGTTCCATTACCTACAGTATGACGACGAAGAAAGTGAGATTTGAGTTTCACTACTAATTAAGTTTTAAGATTGGATATATCTTCGAATTGTTAAGGAATCGACAATTGTATATGAAGTATTTCATAATAAAGTGTTTTAAAGATTATATAGTAGTTTTACTATGTTTTTCATAGTTAATTAATTATGTATTTTACGAAACTGTGAAAGTTGTGTATGTGGTTGTAACTAAATTAAGAAGAAAAGTCCTGAATTATGGCTTTATTCTACTTAATAACATGACGTATATCTAACATAATGTTACAACCGGCCCAGTTTATTGTCGGCGTCCAGAATCGACCACAACAAGGGTGCATACTTTGTCGGCTTCCACCTCCGTCTAGCGTATTCGAAAGGTAGAAGAATTATTCCGGACTCCTTATAAATATAAAAAGGACAGCGGTCGTGAAAAAGACAGTTTTAAAAGTGTTTATGAGTTATGAAATTTAAATAGTTGTAAAAGTTGTAATTAGTTGAATATCTATGTGATTTGTAAAAGTAAAATTTATTATGTAAAAGTATTGGAATAAAAATTGTTTTCTTACTGTATCGAGAGTTTAAAATCATCGAACCCAAGAAAGAAGTAATTTAGTACCAATAATATAACTAATAAAAATACAAATGTCAAATATAATACAACCAATAAAAACAAAGAAGATAACGAAAAGTTTTTATGCTGCAAAAGGAGTACAATACAGTGGTGTAACACAGTCATACTTCAAAACCACCACCATATTTGAGCTCACTTTAAATATTTTCAAAGTAAAAACATTAAGATTTAAACGCGTAGTGATGAAATCAAAGTATATTGTACGGTCAAATGTCTTCTTCTTTCGCCTTTCAATTCGTCCAACTTGGGTCATAGGCTTCTCCTAGTTTTTTCCAATCGTTTTTATTTTGTGCTTTTTGTTTCCAATGTATTCCTCCTGTTTTCTTCATGATGTCGTCTCCCTATCTCAACTGGGGTCGTCCTCTTGCTCTCTTTCCAGTCCATGGTCTTCATTGTTGTATCGTGGTATTCCACCTATTATCCTTTTGTCTGGCGTTATGACCTGCGAAGTACCATTTTAGCCTGGCTATATTTTGACCTGCATCTTTGACTTTTGTTTTGTTTCTTATCCAGTTATTTTGTTTTTTTATCTTGTAATTTAATTCCCAATATTGATCGCTCCATGGCCATGGTCAAATACTCTGATTTTTAGGTACTGCTGTATTTTCAAATGTAGGTATGCTAAAACTTGTCTACCTTATGAGCCACAGCAGCGGTGGGGATATGCTGTATAAAGAGCTGCGATATATTTTTTGTAGAGATGAATTATTATTGTTAGGAACCTCTTCCGGATAGCATATTTACAATACCTCCCAGTTGGTAATTAAAATACAACAAAGTGCACTACGATCCCTCATTTGGCAGCGCGATCACTTAAAACGTTTCCTACATCGCTTTGTCCTGTGAGCGTTTTTTGCCTGTGTGTGAATGTTGGGTACCTTTCATCCTTGTGTTGTTTACCATTGCACAGTGCAAAAGAGTAGTTGCGAAAAAGGTCGATAGAGAAACACAAACTAAGCTATTATTTTAATTTGCTACAAAACTATAAATTATTATAATACGCCAATAAAAAAAACATTAATGATGGGTTAAGTTGGGTTGATTTTGCGAAACATTTATTATGAAAGATCTCGTTCTCTTCTGCCGTTTTTTGCGAATTCCCTTAAACTTCGATGGTCTGACTGCGTGGATAACTCGAACGCCTGCTTTCAAACCTCTATTACTACGACGAGCAATTGATGTCGGCTGCAGAGCGATGGTTGCCGAATAACTCTGCTTGACAATAAACAAAGAAGTTCGGGTATATATTCTTAAGTGTGAAAATGTAATCATGTTGAGTGGTAATCAATTCGGTTTAAATCGGCATTTGACTTCCGCTTCGTTGGGAATAAAGTGGAGACCTTTGACAATTATCTCTACATTATAATTATGTGCTTTTACAGTCTCTAATGTGAACCTTACACGATCAGTCTCTCATATACTCTTAGATCAGTCTGTCATTCTGATAAGGTAATGTCATTAAAACTGATTGTGTAAGGTCCGCTTAACAAAAAAATATATTTCAGCACTACCTACATCAACTTTGATGCAAGTAGAAGTGAAAGACGTGTGTATGAATCGTGGAAAGAAGTGGTCCGACCTCTACGGGAAAAAATTGACTATGTGAACGGAATCCATAATGTATTTGTCACTTGTTTGATAGCTTAACAGGAGCGGACCCAAGTTCGCAATGGAAAAATTATGTATTTAGGTTTATACATTATGGTATCACACCATTTATTTTTTTTATAAAATGAAATGTTAAACTGTAATGAAATACAAATAAAATATATATGTATAAATATAACTGAAACTATTAATGAAATTGTAGTGATAAAGTGGTTAAATAATGCTACTCAAAGAATATATTTTCAGCAACAGTCACTGATTCAAAGACTTTAAGATTTGTTTTTGCACTGGAGGGGTTAATGAACCTTTTACCAAGCGAACAGATACAAATAGTTAGTATATAAATAATTTATAACAACCCAAAAGTAAAGATTACTATTTTTGATAATTAAAATTTTGGTCGGTTATTGTAGCAAGAAATAAAATTATGGATGTTAGTCGTCGTTTGGTTTGTTTACTGTAAAATGTTTGCAATTTACGCAAATAGGCCTGTTCTGTAAATTCTATAATAACAATATTGTTATATTTTGTAATAAAACGAAATAATCCACATCTTTTATTTGTAGTATAAATTTCAATTTTAAATTTGTTTTTTATTAATTATGAATTTTAATATTTTCACTATTGTGACAGTATTAAACTGGCTGAATATTTTTAGATCTAAGGGCCAGTTCTACAAATAAGTATATTTTAGTCATCCGTCAATAGATGTCATTAGTATAAACTTAGACAAACTGTCCGTTGTCAAATAATATCTATATTCATTTATCTTTGCAAGTGATGAAGGTTCGTTTGAGCCAGAAAATATTTCGGTATTGATAAAAAGTCTGTGCAAGAATTTTTCAATTTTTAATTATGTTTGTTAGTGCCTCTGAAGCTTTTAGTTTTGATTCAAGTACTGAAAATAATAGTAGTAGTGACGAAGCCATGCCAGCTATAATGAGTGTTACATCGTAAGTAATGAAACGCGACATTTTCTGCTACATTTCTAAAATTATCCTTGAGTTTTTATAAAAATTTAATCGTCATATATTTAAGGTATACGGAATAATTATTTAAGGATATGTAAATGCGCAGTTATGAAATTTACTAATATCTTTTTTTAGAACTATGAGATCCTAAAGTCTCATACAACTGTAATTGCTAGACCAGTTGATTTTTAAGTACAATGTAACTTTCTTTATTTAAAAAAGTGATTGGTCCGTTGGAAATACTTGGATATAGGAAATTTCCATTCATTAAATGTAATCTTTATTTAGTGATAGTGTAAATGTATATATACATGTTTACTTATGAATGTTCTGGAAATAATTGGTAAACATGAGGTTATCATAAAAAAAAAATAGTCAGTTGATATTATATATTTACGTTTACTTAAAATTTTTGGGACTCCGAACCATATTTAAAAATAACATCTGATTTATAATCATATATTATAGTAGAAGTAAATTTTTTGTACAAAAAAAATAAAGCTCCATACCTAGCACTAATTAGCATTTTTTTGAGATAAATGGATGCATGTCTTAGAGATGTTGAAAGTGTTGTGGGTACTTTTGTAATATAATTTTAAATTTGAAGGACATATAAAAACTAGAAAGTAAGACACTTTAAAAAATAAATGAGAGTTAAAGGCCATCTGTCTGACACACTTGTGATAATGGAATAGCAATATGTATGCAATTTAATTTTATGAAATTTGTAAAAAAATATTAATAAATAGGAATTTTTCTCCGCATTTTAAATCACTTTTTTGATGTGATGAGCTAATGCGTCATTTCTTTTAACAGGAAGGCTGGGATTAATTTTTTTTAAATAGGTACATTTTTTGCCAATCAGTTAAATTACCTTAATGGCAAAAATATTCAGATTAAGCACTCTTATTTTTTTCATTTTATCTATTTTACTATCAGTCTTGAACTAGAAAATTAAATTCGATTTTTTATTTATATTACTATTTTAATTTTGACAAAGGTAATTTTTATATTTAAAAAAATTCTTACCTATTACTGGTATGTTTGGTTGTGAAGAAAATTTTATTTTGAGTGTAGTTATTGGTAATTAATAGGCTTCGATAAATATGCATTTGCATAACTGCATGTTCTAATGCATAATTAAGTAATTTTTTAGTTTAAGTGCATATTTTAGTTATTTTTAGTTTTATCTACATATTTCCCAGTTAAAATTTGTTTTTAAACAATATCACATCTAAAAGAACTATCCTTCGAAAATATATTACAGTATCATATAGAAATACAGTAAAAAAGATAGTTTACCTAAACAAAATTTCCTTTTAAACCATCAGTTAATTGTTCGATTTCGAAAAGCAAACATTGCAGTGTTAAAAATGCTGAAAGAATAACGATCAGTTAGCGCAGTTTTAAACCAATTTGTCAAAGACTGTAAACACTGTGAAGTGAGTGTAACAGCAACGAAAAAGTTCCAAGTGCCCCAGCATTTACAAACTGGTAAGCACCAAAAAAAGAAGAACCGAAGCTTAGGAAGTAAGCAGCCGATGTTAGTACGGGCTATATTAAAACCTGGTCCCAGTCGTTCACCATTTAACCATTTAACAGATGCTGCTCAATTCATGTGCTAAGCAATGAGTGATTTGAAAATACTTTATTTAAAAATGACTCACGTTACTTGTGGCTTACATCTAGTGGCCGAATTAGCGCGGTCTGTTTATACAAATGTAATGTATTGACCAAGAAAGTGCTTTTAAAAGAACTTTCTCGCGTTGCCAAGTTCAAAGAAATTGCTGGTGGTGAGATTCCACTTCCGCCGTCCCCGATTGTTACAAGATGGGGCATCTGGAATGAAGCTGCAAGCTATTACGCTCAACATTTTGAGCTTATGTCCCGTATTGTTAACGATTTCGATCTTGAAGAAGCAAAAGCATAGAGGAAGCTCAACATGCTTTAACACAAAGATTTGATTTTCATTTAATTACATTTTACTTGTATTTTCGAACCTATTTTAAAATAGGAAACCAAGTGACTTTCTTTAGAAAATGGTATAAAAATTGTTGAAAATGTTTTTGATAGGTTAAGTAAATTAAAAAGTAGTAGTTTTGCAAAAAAAATGCCGTTTTTAGTTAAAAATACTGGATATCAAAGTTTTAAAAATATTTTTAAGATTTTACAAAATGTAGACACTGCTGTTACTAATTACTTTTTTTTAAAATAGACACATTGAAGGGGCACTGCATGGCTTTATGAACAGCAAGAAAGTGTCAAACAAATAAAAAATCACCCATGCGCATATTTTTAATAAACAAAAAGTGGTTCATTAAATGTAAATTTATAATTTTGTGTTAAGTAACCTAATCATTTATAAGTGGCATCGGTGGCATTTACTTTTGGGCTCAATTAACAAATAGATTGCTTATTTTTTCAGGAATTCGTTGCTGAGTTGTAAACGATCCGCCAGTAGCGCGTCCGAGGCCGATTGCTACAACATGTCTCTGGGCGCCGGGCCTCTGTGGTGGTCCTGATGCCCCTGGGGAAACCAGGGGCACTTCGCCGCCTCCGCTGCGATTAACTTTTCGCACTGCCCGCCAACCCTGGGAGGCTGTTCTTAAGGGGCGCACGTTATACGTAGCTTTGCCCCCTCAAGTGCTGCTCGAGGGTTCTCGTGAGGCATTCGTCGCGTTGCTCGAGGCTGCCGAGGAGAAACTTAAATGCGAGCATGTTGTCGTGGTAAGTAACTATTTTTAATAAATAAATAAATACGGCTGCCCACTCTGCATTTTAATAACACGTCATCAGTATGACCTTTGTGACACTCAACGCTGCCAATATCACAAAAAAAAATGTTTTAGGATTGTGTGTATTTCTCACATAATATTTGAAGGGATAATTATTTCCTGAAGGGTGAGAAGGGGTTGCAAATGTAAGTCATCGCCGCCGCACAAGGACGAGTGTGACTGATGACAACGGTAACGCGATCAGAGACCTTATTCTAGACGAAATCGCGCGCACACTCAATATCAGTTATGGCAGCGTCCAAAAATTGTTTCTAGTGAGTTAAAATTTACAAAACTTACTGTGTCCACGACTTTTAACTAATCAACACGAGAAAAATTAGCACAATTAGGGTGGAAGTTACTGGAACATCTTCCGTATAGTCCAGACCTCTCACCCTGTGATTTTAATCTGTTTGCTCCAATGAAGGAGGCTTTGGAAGGCAAACGTTTCCAGAGCGATGATGAGGTGGAATAGTTCGTGTTCGTGCTCAGCGACCGCCCACGAACTTTCTTCTTCATCATCTGATATTTTTCGTCAGAGTCTCCTGTATTTACTGTAAAAATATCACGCCGGCACTGGTCTTCTTTATTTTCCAGTATGTTCATTGTCAGCCAACTCATTCTCATATTTTTGAGCACCTTTGCATGAACGTAAGCCACTCCTCTAATTTCATTACGTTTTTTATTACACTGCTAAAATATTCGCGATTACGTTGTTTATCGCTAAGCAGAGTTATTATGGTCCCTTTTAATAGTAATTCATTTCTAATACGTTTACTTAAAGTTATTCTGTTTATTATAGTCTGCTTGGCGTGGGTGCTTGGGCATAAATCCATTTACTACATTTTAAATCTTTGTCGTCGATTGAATCTAATACAATAATGAAAATATCATTTTAGGATAATTGTGAGAATGGGAAAAATGTCGTGTGTCTAGAAATGTAGCAAAATTTACAGAAGTATCTAAAAAAGAGAAAGATATTTGATCGCTATACGCCGATGCAACGAAGAGATAGTTATTGAAAGCACAGAGAGATGATTCATTCCTTATATATTAAAATATCCTTTATTCTTTCGCTTTACTGTTACACGAAACGTCGAGAATTATGGTATCAGACGAAAATGTGTTTTTTCTGTACGAATGGTTTGGTAATCGATCGATCTTATATCTTATATTTAATTGTAATAAAATAATAAGAATGTTCTAATCTATATTTCTATTAAATTTTCCGTAAATATTCATTCCATTGTAAATAGTCACGCAATTAAATAACAATAAGTAGATTTTAAAGTTCAAATAACTGTTCTTGAATTTTATGATAATTAGAAGAACTGATGGAATTATAGGTTTGTTTATTCAGTATTTTTAGACAGTGAATGCACATTTGCGGTTGTGTTTTGTTTGTAAATTGACTTGCTGCAAGAACAGTTATAGTTTTTCCATTATCAATTGCAGAATTGCACAGTTATGTGAGGAGTAATACTTACATACATACGTATATATAGTCACGCCTTTTTCCCGTAGGGGTAGGCAGAGACCACTTCCTTCCACTTGCTACGGTATTTACACACATCTTTTGCTTTATCTTCTTTTATCAGTTCTCTCGTACATACGGTTGTTGGTACTCTTGACCTGGCTTTTCTTCAAAACTATGTTGATCTGATTGAGATATGTTCGCCGAGGTCGACCTCTACCGACTTGTCCATTCACACTCGCCTTTTAAATTTGTTTCGTCAATCTTCCTTCATCCATCCTTTCTACGTGTCCAAACCATCTAAGCAATCCTTTATCTATCTTTGTAACCACATCTTCTTTTACATCACAGCGTTCATAAAGCTATGCAGTGCCCTTTAATTTCTCCATCACAGCCGCCTTTGTTTGTTATAGCTTCATATGTAATGAAAACATTTTCGAAAGTGTCCTCTTGAAAATTTTCGCAAAATCGAAGTCTTCTGCGTACTTCCTCGTCACTAACAGTTGATATTCTTTTTTGTTTTCTTGCTCTGTATCCACTGTGCAAGAAAGTTTGGCGAATAGTTTCTTGAGCAATAGGTATTCCACGTTGCCTATTAAAGCTTTTTGCGATTTTTCGTCCAGTAGCTGATTTCTACGACTCATCTGGAGCAAAGACCTCAAATCCGGTCCTCGTGGTCTTCCTGAAGCTTGGGCATGTTCTGAACCAATACCGTTTCTTATGCGTTTCAGCATATTATAAACCGTCGACTTGCTTAGTCCTGTCAAACGCACAAATTGTCTCACATTATATTATATTATATTGAATGTAATGACATTTGGATGAGTCAAAATCCTGTCAGTCAAAGCCTACTACGATATTAGTTCTTTTAATCGATTTAAAATTAAAATGCTAGTATGCATTAACAAAAATCAGAAAATTCCAGATACTTTCTGGTCGTACTAAAGTTGGTAAAATTAGTCGAAGACATCTTCGACTACTTTTTTTGTGTAAGCTTAATCCAGGATGTTATAAAATTCAATTAATAATGAACGTGATGAAACAGTAAAATAATAATTTATTAAATAAAACAATTGTACATTTATGACTATCGTATTCATTTAACCTTGATATTCAGGAAAAATGGTGTGTTTATACACATTGTGTTTTTGTATAAAATAACCGTCACTCATTATGGAGGTATTTAAAAATTTGAAATAAAAATAACTTATCAGATAATTTAAGTAATTTACACTGGGGTACACTGTAAATTTTTTGATATCTTAAAATTAAATTTTAATGATGCAATTTCAAGATTATTATCTTATTAATAAAGACGAGTGTTTTTTTTAGTAAATATTATTTGTAAGTAAAAATATTTCTTTCCAATTTAAACGTTTTATCTTTGGATAGAATTTCTTGGGTACCACGTTTTAATATGCAATCAAAAGTTTTACTGCTGTTATGGGCGAATGCCGGACATGTGCTGTTTGTTAGTCGAAAATGGTCTAGATGACGTCACGAGGAGTCGAGATCTTTCCCGAATACAGTGGATGTCGCCACCATTATTTGTGTTTCATAGAATTTCGTTAAAAAACTCACCTGGAACGCCCACCTGGAAAAAACAATAAACAAAGCCAGGTTTTCTCTCTGGAATATCAGAAGAGTATGCGGCAAATCTTGGGAAATGAACTCCCAAACAGATTTACTGGATTTATCAAACAATGATAATATCTATGGTCACGTATGGTTCAGTAGTCTGATGTGCCAAAGGGTTACAACAGACAGCTAGAGCAAAGCTTGCTGGCCTTCAGCGGCTGGCATGCCTGGCCATAACTGAAACTATGTCTAGCACACCAACGGCAGCGATGGAACACCTAATTCTTCCTCCCCTAGATATTCTCTTAAAGAGGGAGGCCAGGATAGTCTCCTACAGATTTCTGTCTCTGGAAAGACAAATTAATGGAGAGCACCTCGGGGACCACTCCAGGATACTGAGTGAAACAAAAAACCAAATTCTCGGGATGGTTCCTGACATGCTAGCTACAAAAATACACGTAAAAAAGTCGTTCAAAGTCCTCTTTCGGAAGATAGATAGATGGGCGAGGGGAAAAATCCTCTTCTCAGAGACTGAATACGAAATGTACACAGATTGCTCAAAAACCCCCAGATGGAGTTGGGGCCGGTGTTGTCAGCAGAAAACCAAAGATTGATATATCTACCAGTCTTGGCAGATATGCTACAATCTTTCAGGCTAAAGTATTCGCTATCGAATTGTGTGCAAGAAAGCTGACTAACAGACCTCTAGCAAACAAAAACATTAGTAATATATCAGACAGCCAGGCTGCTTTAAAAGCACTGAGCTCCAACAAGATAAATTCTAAACTTGTATGGAATTGCATCGAATCCCTGGAGTACCTTGGGGCGAACAACAGGGTGACCCTGCTGTGGTTACCTTGGCACCAGGGGGTGGAGGGAAACAGAAAAGCCGACACCCTTGCAAAACAGGGGGCCGAATCTGCGTTCACTGGACCAGAAACGGTCTTTGGAGTCACTACAAGCGCCGCCAAAACAATTATTTCGGACTGGGTGGAGAGGAAAATACTCACGTACTGGTCCAATATACCAGGGTTGACTCACTCAAAGGCGTTCTTACCTAAACCCTCGAGAAACACAACCAAGCAGATCCTAGAATGGAGCGGGAATGACCTGCGAATTCTAACGGGACTGCGACCTACGTCCCACTCACATGATACCTAACCTAACCTAGAATTTCGTTAACAAACATGAAAATAAGTGTTTTTTTCCACAGACGGTCGTATTAAATAAAAATCTTTATAATGGGGATACAGCATTACTTTGTTTCACACACTCATAACAATTTTATTTTAACGTTTCACAATTTCTAATGGCTATATTTGTTTCCCAACAGGTGTTTGCTGCCGATAGGCCGGACAGGGCCGTATTAGTCCGAACATTTATGTTCCTGGGCTTTGCGGCGTTGTCACCCACGTCACCGTTAGTGCCGCCATCCATGGCAAACGGCAACGTATGCATGCTCTACAACATCGATTGAAAAAGCTCCAAAAAGTAAGCCTCGGACGTCGCAAGTTTTGTTCACCATTCTTTTTTATATATAATATGTAATCTGATAAGTAGACATTTTGAAGTTTGATGGTGTCGTGCAACCAAAATTAACGCATTCGATTTTGTGAAAATATCAGCCTACCATTGACGATCAAATTGTTAGTAAATACTTAGTGAATTATGCAACGAAAATAATAAACTCTTTATTATAACAACAATAAAAAAAAACCTGCGATTAATTTTTATGGCGATGTTAATAAATGTATTTTGATTTGAAGTTCGCTGCGCTGGTTGAGTATTTTCACTGTATCGATTAATTAAACAAAACATTTTTTAGAACGAAAATAGACGGTAGTAATAGAAAAAATATGCCATTCAAACTTTAAATACAAATTGTTTAAATTAGGAATGCAATTTACTTGTGTTTCATTAATTACATTGACTCGCTACGAAAAGTTGATATGATAAAAAAGGTTAAGCGAAGGTCGCATCTAAAAATTGATAACGCTATACTACGTCGCAATATTTTTGAATCGTTAAACGTGCAGTTTGCGGTTATTTTTGTTTTGCATTTCACCATCTTATTTTTGTATCTTTATTCCATTTCCTGTTATCGGTGTCCATTCGTATTGTAATTTACTTTTTGTGGGAAATATAAGGCCAGTTACACTCAGTGCGGATTTTTCCGAGCGGAGTGTTTGCCGTGAAGGATTATTAACGTTTTATACACAAGGCAGAAAAAAAAACTTGCTATTCAAATTATTTCAACTGATTGAAGTCACACTTCATACAACCTATTTCCGGTAACGTTTCTATCTCTGAAAAAACGTTGTGTGTTTTATCCCATAAAGACGGGTCTCTCTTGGATTAATAAAATAATAATTTCACCATCCATAATGTCTGGAAGTTCAAATCACGCCGAGCAACTGTGGGAAAAACGTGTAAACGTACTTCAAGATCGCAGTAAAACTTTCGTCTAAGGTGCCAAAATTTACTTCAGTTTGAACGGCACCGTCGGGAAATTATCCGGTAGGAAAAATCCTTCGTGTGTGTAACAGGCCTAAAAGCGGTATTGTATCGTTACTTTTGTTTAAAGGGAATGGAATAAGGAAATATTTACGTTTTTTTTATGGCTTTTGTGAGAATTTTAGTGTAATATGGCGCGCAGTGCACACAGCACGGAGAATTGTAAACGCCTTGTTTTTTATTGAATTCGTTTATTTTGTTTGATTTAATTTTTCCAACTGATTTTAATTTTCCGTTTTTAATTCGCTTCCTTGATAAACGCAACTTTGCTATAAGGAGTGCTGTGTTTTTATATTTCATTTTTAGGTTAGGTATATTAACTCAAAGTTGTCTATATGCTTGAGTAGGTTAATCTAGAGCGTGAACAAAACGAGACGATAAATATTAATTCTAGTGCAAAAAGTTTATTATGCCCCTATTTGTAAAGATATTAAAAAAAATAAAAAAATATTACGGATTAATGCATATTATCTATTATTACCTACAGTTCATATTGGTTTTAAGTACGGGAATATAGTAATTCTACCTTATTCGTATATATCTACACCATTATCTATATTGTTAAGAGTGGATTATACATAGGATTAGTTTATTCTTAGTTTTATTTTCAGTGTAACTCAATTTTTACGTAATATATATTATACTAGTTGAGATTAATTACAATTTTGCGTTTTATTTCATTTTTTAAATGGGTATTTATCGATATCTGAGGAAATATCAAAGTCTTGACGATAATAATTTTTGAATTGGATTAATGAACATTTTTTTTAAAAAGTATTCATGTTTGCGAAAGTTATCTCTATGATGAACGGAATCTTATGGGATCAAACTATATCGAAAACTAATAAACAAAGAATATATAATACCATCCTTAAAGGCATTATAACCTACGGTAGTTGAAACATTGCAAATAAAACAGTCTATAGAAAAAATGCTAATAACAACTGAAATGGACTTATGGAGGAGATCTGCGGGTAAATCAAGAAGAGACAGGATACACAACGACAGAATAAGAGATATAATGGGTGCCAGACACACGATTGTTGATGATATAAGAACAAAACAGTTAATATGGTATGGTCACGTCCAAAGAATGTCAGACGATAGGTTACTAAAACTAATTTTGACATGGACACCCCAAGGGAAGAGAGGAAGAGGAAGACCAAGAAGAAGCAGAGAGAGGGCACAAAGAGATGAAAGAAAGAGACTTGCCAGAGATGAATGGCGGTTAGGAGTCGCAAGGCGTCGTAGAACGCTATAAGCCGATATATATATATATATATATATATATATATATATATATATATATATATATATATATATATATATATATATATATATATATATTCGTGTTTGAGATGCAGACTGTCAAAACTTAAGGTGTACCAGGCGGTAATCGAACCGATCATTTACTTTGGCTGCGAAACTTGGACCCTTACGAAGCATAATGAGCTCATACTGAAGCGATTTGAAAGGAGCATCCTGAGGAGAATATTCGGCCCCGTCAAGGACCCAAACGCCAAACAATTCTAATAAGTACAAATGCGCATGTTCAGGAACTATATCAAAGACCGGGCATAGTTAAATCTATAAAATCAATGCGTCTGAGGTGGGCTGGACATGTCCAGAGAGCACCTGACGACCGACTAATCAAGACAGTGTATGAAGAAAATCCGGTCGGAAAGAGACCTACAAATTATGCGAATATATGACTGGAAGGAGGCCATGCTGTACTGAGATCGGTGGCGGCAAATCGTTAACGCAGCCAAGACTCACGAAGGGTTGTAGAGCTACCCCAAAGAAGAAGTTTGCGATAGTCTGGACGCCTCCTGACAGATAGTTTATAAAGCTAGGTTCCTCTGCTTGTTTCAGGATAAATGAAGCTCACACGGACTGGTTAAATATCGAAAAAGATGTATGGATTGAAAATGAATGTTTTGATCGTCAAATGCCTGCTATACGCCGATGATCAGGTTATATTAGCAACATTAGGTGTTGCAGGCGATGATTAATATTATGCATGATGCCCTAAAAACCAAAGGGATGAAAATAAATGTAATCAAGATAAGTAATTGTTTTTGAAAGATAATAAAGTATGACAAACTGCGAGGTGCTGATTTAATGTGTTTAGCTTTAATATCATATTTCTCGATTAACACTTTTTCTATTGTATTTTGCTTTACTCCATCTGAATCCCACTAATTTTCAAAAAGAATCGATCTTGCCTGTCGATTAATTCCCTTTTCATTTTTAACAGCTTCAAATATACTTTTTAGGGTACGCCTCTTTTTCTGAATAGCTGTATAGGAATTAATGATTATTTCTTTGTCAAATTCATTAACTGGTCACTATGAAGTTGAGGGTTTGTTAATGGTTTTCCTTGGTGACTTAAAGAGAGTAGCAGTTGATTTGTTCTTAGCTTCATTAATTATGCTTTTCACAATAGTGGTACCAACTCCACAAGCTTAAGCTACTCTCTCTTGTAGATTGCTTAGAGGAAGAGCTTGTTGTTCTTTCTCGATTTGCATAAACTTATAAACATTATAAATAATTGCTTGACCTTTACCAGCACTCCTCTATGCACAACCAGTCGTGCCTTTTTTGACATGTCACAGTCGTCATACTATCCGTCTCTCATAAACTTTGAACCCAAGTATACAAACTTATTCACTTGTTTCAGTCTTCCTCCTTCAATCAGCACCTCGCAGTTTGTCATAACCATATTACTTTCGTCTTGCTTACATTTACTGCTTCTACAACCCATATATTCTCAGTTCTCATCAGTTTCATTCGGCTCTCTTAAAAAAATAAATAAAAAATTGTGTTTAGTATTATTTTCTAACAACTGATCAACAATACGAGCTTTGATAAGCAATTCTTGATAATCAGTTCTCAACAGTTATTTGTTATGGTTTAACACTATAAAATAGAAGTGAATAATTTTTCTTTACTTTCGCAAAATGCATGCAATACAGTCAACTCTCGTTAATTCGAAACTCGAGGGACTCTTAAAATATTACGAATTATCGAGTGTTTGAAATATAAAATGGTTCGAAATTTTTGAGAGAAAATAAATAAAACTTCGGGTTATTGAGTGTTGATAAATTATTATTTATTAACTGCTATTCTTTAAGAATGACAAAAGTTAAGAGGTACATACGTATACATATTTATAATGTGAATTATACCTCTGCAAGTTCTGCAATGTTTCGGTCTCTTTCTCTCTGCAACTTTGAATTGTCGAGTGTTTGACGCCGATGAGTTCGAATTAACGCGTCGTTTTGTTACTTAGCAATGATTTTTTCGTTCGAATTACCAAGTGCATAAAAATGTATTGATTTAGTTCGAAATATAAAGAGATTTTTTGGGGAACTCGTGATAACTTTGAATTATAGAGAGGTTCGAATTATCGCAGGTTTGAATTAACGAGAGTCGACTTTATGGTGGACAACGGCCTGAAACAGGGTGATAGTTTGTCCCCAATATTGTTCAATATCGTTTTAGACGCAGCGATAAAACGGGCTAACATTGATATAGAAGGTTTTTCAAGCAGTGGACCAAACCTGATACTGGCAGTTGCAGATGATATAGATCTTGTCAGTAAAACAACCATTAAAACCAGAGAGTTGCTTGGAAAAATAGAAAAGGAGGCAGGCACAGTAGGACTACCTATTAATGAAGACAAAATACATGTTTAATTCCCGGAGACAGGGAAGAGATCGACTTGGGCAAAATGTAACTATTGGCACCTACAATTTTGAACGGGTCTCATAATTCAAATACAGAGCGGTAATAGATGCTATTACGCACTAAGAGAATGTCGCGATACTCAATACTAAAATTGTACCATGCTACTATAAGACCGGTAGTCACGTACGGATGTGAAGCATGGACCCTAACCAAAGCAAACGAAGACGTCCTGCGAAGGTTCGAGCGAAAAATACTTAGAAAAATATATGGACCAACCCAGGATCCTAGTTCAGGCAGTATCGAATAAGAACAAACGCTGAGTTAGAACAATTGTACCAGGGAAATATTGCGAGAGAAGCAAAGTCGCAAAGATTGAGATGGGCAGGACACGCACACAGAGCACCGGATGACAGAATGCTGAAAATAGCATGGCAGGAAGCACCGATGAGCAGAAGACCACCGGGAAGATCTAAAATGAGATGGTGAGACAATGTTCTATCGGATATGCGGAATATGGGCATTGAAAATGAACAGGAAACAATGCTAGATAGAAGTCGATGGAGGCAAATTGTGCTTACAGCCAAGACCCACTTAGGGTTGTAGTGCTACTTGAAGAAGAAAAAGGAGACTGTATGTATTTAAAATAACTAAAAGTGATTGTTTCAATCAATTACCTCTTAATAGCTGATTTATATTAAAAAGGAATAAGCTAAATTTAAAACTAAATCATTGTCTGTCAAGTTCGACAGGGCTATTCCTAAATACACCTGGCCAATCGGCCATAAATACTATGTTTCTTCTTCAGCCTAATTTCACTTGTCTTTATGCACAAAATGCATGGTAGCTTTTGTATTTTCTAAAGAATAAAAACACATAAAATAAAACATAATTTTAATTATTACAAGCAAAGGATATTTTCTTTCCAGTGACATATATGGTCTTCCCTCTTCACAACATCAAATCCTAGATCATCTTTATATTGTTTCATTCATACTTTAAAAAAATGAGGACTTAACCTATAGATTCATATTTACAACACGACACGTATGGAGGGTAGAGATAAGGAGAGTAATCTTATGTGGGACTGTTATAGTAAAAGTGTCCACCAAAATGTGGTATACGAGAGTGGTCCGTTAATAACTTAGCCTACGAAAGAAAAAAAAAATTTTTAGAAAAGCGGCGATTTATTTTTCAATATAGTCTCCTTTTATTTCGATACACTTGACCCAGCTATGCTCCAACTTTAACCAGTCTGAAAAATACGTTTTCTCGAGGTATGCAAAGTAGGCCTTCGTGGCGGCGATGACCTCCTCATTCGACTCAAATTTTTGCCCGGCGAGTGACTTTTTCAAGTTTGGAAACAAAAAGTAGTCGCACTGGGCCAAATCTGAAGCCGTTTTTTTCTGCAATTCAGCGTCGAATCTGCCCAATAATTCGGCATAGTACATCCCTGTGACCGTTTTGCCCTTCTCCAGGTAGTCGATGTAGATAACACCTTGAGAATTCAAGAAAACGGTTGCCATCACCTTTCGCCTTCTTCGGAGCACGTTCGTCGGGTGAAATCCACTGTTTCGACTGTTCCTTGGTCTCTGGTGTGTACCAGTGGATCCATGTTTCGTCGACGGTCACGAAACGACGCAGAGACTCCTTCGGATTGCGCTTAAACAGCGTCAAACACCGCTCTGAAGTGGTCTCACGGTTGGGCTTGTTGTACGGAGTGAGCAAACGCACCCATCGCTCCGACAGCTTTCTCATGCTTAAAATTTCATGCAGGTCAATAGGAGATCGTGAATTTTTGCCACTTTATCCTCCGTGGTAGCCATTTTCGGGGCACCTGGGCCTGGCTCATCAAAAACCGACGTGTGATGGAGGGATTATGGTGGGGTCTATTGTATCCTTGCAGGAGTCCTCATAATGCATTGGAATAGCAGAGGATTTTAAACGGTTTTTGTCTCTCATGTTAACAAAATCCACATCCCTAAAGTGGTGTTGACAGACAACACGTTTCTGCTGATCCGAAATTTCCAAATTCTCCAATAGAATATTTCCTGAAAGCTGTATGAAATTTAAGGAAAGGAGTAAATATTTAGAAGTCAAAGAAAAAAACTGCAAAATCTATAGAGCTCATAGCGACTTAATAAATTAAGCCCTCCACATTATAATCCTTTCTCATTAGAGTCTGAATGTGGAAAATTTTCCAGCTATTGGCGTAGGTACTATTTTTGCGTGTTCAGGTTTTTTCGAAAATCATTGTTATAATTTAAAAATTAATAAAAGACGACCCTGTAAATACGCTCCCGGATAATTAATATTCATTTTTTGTAAACATTCATCTTTACCTGATAAAACAAAACAGGTATAACAGGTAAAAAGGGCAACAAGTATTCAAACTAAAGAAAACGGAAAGTGAGAAGGGAAAGGAAGACCGACCGGATGTAGAAGACGTATGGTCATTACACACACTCGGTGTTGCCAATTATAAACTTCTTAAAAGTTTCTCAGAATTTTTTTGTATGACTAAAAATATTATCTGTTTTACCGAAGGTTAAATCTCGAGCTGTTCCTTTGCCATTGAAACAAAACTGGGAGAGTCTGGGAGTGAGGGATATTTCGCGTTTAATGATTCTCTTGTCTTAAGAATGTCTTGAGCCATGTTTCCATTTGGTATAGACATTTCTTTAAATAAATATATGCAGGGTGGCCAACCGAAAACGAAACAGAGCCATTTGCAGGAACCTCGTCAACATTTTAGAAAACGCTCAGACCCTTCGATTTTTGATTAAAGGGGGATACTCTTTTCCGGTATTTTTGACTCCACTACTTTCAACCCCAAGCGAGGGTAAGAATTACCCCAAAATTTTTAAATAGCATTGGGGGTCGAATAAGATGTCTTAGTCTGGTATTAAAAGCGACAACTTTGAGCTATTTAAAAATCTACAAACCATGGCTGAAGAACCAGACCTCAATGCAATCCTATCTAGTGAGAAAACATGCTTTGTTAATCATATAAATATAGTCAAATCTCGTTTTATATTGACGTTGAAACTGTCCACTAAATTGCAAAGTAATACCACATAGAGATGAAGCCAAGTACCTAGGTCTATATTTTGACCGAAGATTAACGTGGAAAAAAACACATCTTTACCAAAACGAAACAGCTTGGCCTCAAACTGCGTAAACTCTATTGGATCATTGGTCGCAAATCAAAGTTGTCTTTCAAAAATAAAGTTTTAGTGTATAAAGTTATCATTAAGCCAATTTGAACATATGGAGTTCAACTTTGGGGCTCTTTATTAAATGCAAACACAGCAACCATAGAGAGATTTCAATCAAAAACTCTCAGAATGATCGCTGATGCTTCAGGGTTTGTGCTTAATAGCATCATTGCACGTGATCTAAATGAACTGTCGGTTAAGCAAGAAATTATGAAGATAAGTGTAAGTTACACTGACAGACTTAAAAATCATCCATATATACTTGCTAACAATTTAGCTTCACAACGTATTATAAGACGCAGACTCAAACGTTTTACTCCATATGACTTGGTCAACAGATTTCAAATTTAAATTGTATGTCTCATTTGTCCGTATTCATTTATACTTTTCACCTGTGATGTCCCAAGCTAATAATAGTGTTAATGTAAGTATAATTTAATAGGAAATAACCACTGGGTTACTTCTTACATCTCTTTTGGAAACTTGTCAAAATATTTAATTATTGGTGAATGGGTTTTCGGGTATCTTGGCCGTCGTAGGTCTGAGTTTCTACTCGACGTTTCGCCATCTCTATTGGATGGCATCTTCTGGAGATACAATTGTCTGCTTCGTAAGAATGACAGCCTTAAAAAGCAGACAATGTATGAGAAAAATGCCAGTAAAAGTGCTATAAAAACTGAACAGGGGGCGTGGATTAAACCATATATGGGGGGACTCAAAATAAAAAATTGAGAACCACCGGTCTAACTGTTTAAAAAATTTTGTTGCATGATTTTTCGCTAGTCAAACGAAATTTTCTGCATTCAATACGGCAACGTCGATGCTCGTTTTACTGATAGTTCCGAATGTGGTTCCGATGCATATTGTGTGGTACCGTTCCATCGTTTCTCACTGGCCACATTTATTTTGTGAGAACTTGTCAGTATTTTTGTTCTCATGACGAGCGAAGGGTGCGGAGTGCCGTCATAAAGGGCAGCTAATGCGGACTAACTGGCCCTTTTCGAACGTCAAATTTTCTTTTGTTCCATCCATCGTAGGTATTTTTATTTTCGGTTTTTTAATGAGATCGGGCGAAAAAAGTACTTGCGATTATTGTTCTCTTTGATCCCTTTTAAAAACACTTTACCAATTTAGACAAACAGCATACAATGGAAATGGTATTCAAATGCACCGCTTCTTTATTCGTTCTTAACTTAGGATTTATCATTTTCCTTGTGATTTCTCTTTTTACTTTTCTTGATCGCTCCTCATTAAGAATTCTTAGCATAGCCATCGTATTCGTTGTTTTTAAATATTGGTAATAATCATCGCAAGCTGATTTCAATTTTGATTTTATTTATCGTACGTTTGTCTTTGGAATTTTTTTCTTCATGGATTGTTCTTGACATAGACACAACCAAACTTAAATGGAATCACCTAGATTGTAGATTGTAGGGTGGGTCGTGAAGGCCATGCTGCCGCTCAAGCACTTTGACCTATCAGATCTTTTGTGCATAACCCTTAATCTATTCGAGGCCCGGGATATCAGTTTCCTGGGGGCTAAGTTTCTGATATCAAAGGGCTTTAGGAAGGCCCCTTCCAGAAACTTGAGCCTCTTGCAGAAAAGCGCTGGGCATTCGGAAAGCAAATGTTCTGCAGTTTCAGCGAAGATCTCGCAGTAGCGGCAACTATCACTTTCTGTTTCGCCCATCTTTTTCAGGTGGTACCTTAGAGGGCAGTGTCCAGTGAGGAGTCCCGTCACCAGTTTCAAGTCTTTCTTGTCCAACTCGAGAAGCTGTTTAGCTTTCCTTGGCGAAAGACTTACTAGCCTTTTCGCTTGCCTTTGTCCTGGCACTTTATGCCAGTGAGATTTCATTTCATCTGTTTCCCAGCGTCGAACCTCTTCTTTCAAGTGGGCTTTGGAAAGTCCACAGAAGGGTTCTGGGCCGGAAAATTTTGTATTTGCCCCTTCTTTGGCAAGGCAATCTGCTTCTTCGTTGCCTTTAACTCCCTTGTGACCTGGAACCCCTGGTAGTCTGGCTGCCGCGCGCACTTCGTCACTCGGACACGGTAACAAAAAAAATCATTTTAACTTATTAAATATGAATATTAAGAATTAAAAAAATTCAAGTACGATTGGAAAACATTAATGAACTACAATCTGCCAGCAAACAGATTTTATCCCTATTTTTCTGGATGAAACATGGATCCATCACGACACGCCAGAGACCAAGGAACAATCGAAACAGTGGGTTGCTCAGGGTGAACGTGGACCAAAGAAGGCGAAACAGAGTCTGTCAGCCAACAAGGTCACGGTCACAGTTTTTTGGGATGTACGCGGTGTCATTCACATCGATTACCTCAAGAAAGGTAAAACGATCACCGGCGAATATTATTCAAAGCTTTTGAACAGATTCGACGTTGATTTGAAGCAAAAACGACCGCATTTGGCTAAGAAGAAGAAAGTGCTGTTCCATCAAGACAATGCACGTGTGCACACTTGTCTAGTCACGATGGCCAAAATCCACGAATTGGGATACGAACTGCTACCCCATCCAGCATATTCTCCAGATTTAGCCTCCTGCGACTATTTTCTGTTTCCAAACCTAAAGAAATGGCTGGGCGGTAAGAGATTTGAGTCGAATGAAGAAGTCATTACCGAAACAAACGCGTATTTTGAGAGCTTTGAAAAAACCTATTATTTGGGAGGAATAAAAAAATTAGAAAAACGCTGGACTTGTATCGAGCTAAAAGGTGATTATGTAGAAAAATAAAATGTTTATTTGCGAAAAAAAATTTGTTTTATCAAAAAGTCACTGACTTATCAAACCGCCCTCGTATTATTAGAAGGAAAAATAGAGGGAAGAAGGAGTGTGGGTAGAAAGAGGATGTCTTGACTCCGAAATATCAAACATTGGACAGGAATATGAACCACAGGAGAATTAATTCACACCATCAGAGATAGGGAAAAAATTTTACGGGTTGCACTCTGGGAGTGCCGGCAGAAGTGAAAACTTAAGTATTAACGTTGTGCGCCCTGCGCCGCCTAAACGAAACAGCCGGCGCAGGCATACATTTTCGCCGCGCCGTAGAAAGAGAGTGGCTCTCCTACGCCACGCCAGCTGTCTACTCTCCATCCGCCTTACGAATTTTCGATCAGGTCACGTGTCATGACGCGAGTTTAACATTTTTTACCCATTACAAAAAAAGTGTACAACGCCGCTAAAGAAGTTTTCACTTCAAAAAATATTATTTTTAATCTGAAAAATATTGTCTCCAGATTTCCATAGTTTATGAATAACGCATTATTTTTATTAACGCTTTATTATAAATCATATATTAAACATCAGTACCAGATTTGAATGTTTTCGATTTCTTTCTTCCGCTTTTTGCTTGATCTTCTTTCAATATGGCGCTTTTCTTCCTACCTCGACTTTTTCGTTTTCGGCTACCTCGTTTTCGGTTTTGTCGCTTTTGGCTACGTCGTCTACGGCTTCTGCTTCTATTTTTTCTTCGTCTTCGAGCCTCCGTTATCGGCAAACCAAAACCTAATTTAAACCTTCCCCCGTTCTCTTTGATCAAACCAGCTTTCAGTCCAGTTTTTAATGCTTTTTTAACACAAATTGATGCATTTTTTAACGGCTTCTTGCACTGATAAATTATTTGATCTAAAATTTTGTCGGGGGGAGAACCATTAGAGTCATTCATTAAGACACGCTATGGTGTCCATAACATCTGCTAAAAACGACACCTCTCCTTGGACCATTTTAATGCAGCAAAAGCAGAACTTAATCAATAAACTAATGAAAAGCACTTAAATTTTGAATTTAGCTACTAAATTAATTTGTCAAAATGACATAAAAAATGTACTTGAATTTGTCAGTTTGTTGAATAAGGTTGCCAAGTTACCAGTCAAGAAAAGTCGCATTTTATATTGCTCCAGTGAAATACATCCGTCTTACGAATTTTCGATCAGGCCACGTGTCCTGACGCGAGTTTAACATTTTTTACCCATTACAAAAAAAGTTCACAGCGTGCCATAAGAAGTTATCACTTCAAAAATGGGCAGAAGTGATCGCAAACATTCATTAATGGATAGCAGCGTAAGAAAAGGAAGAAGATAAAAAAATAATATATGGAACGATGTGTCAAAGTAGGTACTTTAAATAATTTATTTTTCAAAAATTTCCTTTGAAATATCTACGTCACCGATACCTTGCATTAGGTTTTGTTCTTTATTCAAAGTATGTAGTTTAACATTTTTGCTCGAGTAAAATTGTCAAATTATTAAATTTTTATTATTTATTAGTTTCATATTACTTCGTTTAGTATTAGGAAAATTAAATATAATAATAAAAAGAAAGAACATTTCTTAGTTTCCGATAGCAAGATAAATAAATTTAACGAAAATATAATTTTTTTTTTATAATAATTAATATTAATACGAAATGCTTAACCCGTAATTTGTTTTATTTGCATTGGTCATCCCCTAAGGCAAAATGCAATAACGGCTAATAAATGCATTTCTTTATGCGAAGTCCCCCTTCCGTTATTATTCTACCTTACCTCGCATGACATCGGTATAATGAGGTATGGGAACGCGTGTGGAAGTGTGCGTGTGACAATCCAAATCGGAAATTCCCATAGACCCCATAATCCACCATGGCGCAACAGGTGTACCGTCGAACCCTTCTTTCTCGACGTAGAGAACCGGACTGGCCATTTATCGCCAGACAAAATTGTCTGTTACTAAACAAATTTAAGCAAAATTCCAAATAACCGTAATAATAATAGTATATTATGACGCTAATGCTTTAAGTACACATACCTTGGTCATGAGATAAAAATCTCGAGAGACAATCAAACATGTGAATTAAGAAGAAGAATTACGCTCTCTTGGGCTGCATTTGGCAAAATGAGGGAAGTGTTTAAGAGCAATCTCCCAATGTGTCTGAAGCGAAAGGTCTATAATCAGTGCGTTCTACCGGTTATGACCTACGGAGCCGAAACTTTGACTCTGACAGCCACATCCGCTAAGAAGCTTAGAGTAGCCCAGCGTAGGATGGAAAGATCGATGCTTGGTGTGTCACTCCGTGACCATATAAGAAATGAAGACCTAAGGGCGAGAACAGGAGTCACGGATGTTATCTATCAGGTGGCAAAACTCAAATGGAACTGGGCTGGACATGTGGCCCGCATGACAGATGGACGATGGACAAAAAGGCTGCTCGAGTGGAGACCAAGGGCTGACAAGAGAAACAGGGGAAGACCTCCCACGCAATGGACGGACAATATCAGAAAAATGACTACAAACTGGATGCAGAGCGCTCAAGACAGAAGACAGTGGGCAGAAATGAGGGAGGCCTATATCCTGCAGTGGATGCGACAGGCTGATTGATGATGATGATGATGCTTTAAAGGCAATTATGCATTGTTTGAGGTTGGGGAGACTTTCTGGTGAGGTCTATTGTGACCAACTTGCGGTTTATTATAATAATTTTGGTGCAATTTATCAAATGATTAGGTTCATATAGTAGTGGTAGAAAGAGACCACTTCCTTTAACTTCCGCTACGGTTTTTAAACACATCTTTTGCTTCCTCTGCTTTCATCAGGGCTCTTATGCATGCTCGTCGGTTGTTGGTACTCTTGACCTGGCCTTTCTTCAAAACATCCAAACCATCTAAGCATTCCTTTATCTATCTTTGTAACCACATCTTCTTTTACACCACATCTTCTTTTACACCACAGCGTTCTCTTATCTCACTATTTTTTTACTATATCTTACCGAATCACTCCGTCTTTACTTCTCGAACTACTCATCTCCGCATCATTAATTCTATTTTTATGCTTCTTCTGCCAAATTCAACAATCACTACCATACATAAGTGTAGGAACCAACACACCTCTATGCACAGCCAGACGTGCCTTTTTTGACACTTTCTGGGTGTTCAGAAAGCTATGCAGTGCCTCATTCATTTGTTTTCCTGCCAACACCCTTCGCTTAATGTCACTGGTCCACTCTTTCTCCCTCAATCGAAACTTCACAGTTTGTCATGCTTTCTTCTCTTTCGAAAACCATTACTTTCGTTTTGCTTGCATTTATTTTCGTCCCTTTGATTTTCAGGGCATCATGCATAACATTAACCATCGCCTGCAACTGGATTAACATACCATGCGTTAATTGTATACTGCTTAAATAGATATTTTATTTTCAATCACAAAATCCACAATCAATCTCTCTTCTCTTCTCTTCCAGTAAAACTTGAATACTAGTAGGAAATTTATCGTTTAAGTATGAGTATGAAACCATCTATGCCAGGTATTCCCTTGCAATTAAAAAAAAGATTATGGTCAGCAATTTCGTTATTACTTACACTGACAAAAAGGAGATTTGCGAATCTTAAGTTTGTGCAAGTGGGTCGGAGAGCATCCATAATTTATTTTGAGTTTTGTGATGATGATGGAGTAGGTATAGTTCTTCCATTATCAATTGAAGAATATAAAAACTCGTCCCGATCTGTCATAGGCGGAGATACATACCTCATTTTATTATTATTTTTAAAAATACCTATGCCCAAATCTTTATTGTTAAACTTATATCTGTCCTTATTCTTACTATAATGTGCAATTTCATTATTTTTATTAGTCCATGGTCTCTAAAACGCCATATTGATATATATTTAGTGAAATTTGTAAATTCAGCACACCACACTACCCCACCGATATCACAGACTATCTTCCAAGATTAGAGCCAGAGAGTATTTTATGAACTTATTATTTTTACATAAACCTATGTCCAAACTTGCATTGTTAAATTCTTACCTGTCTTTTTTCTTACTACCCTGTGCAATTTTATTATTTTCATTAGCCCATGGCCTCCAAAATGCCATTTTTCTATTTATTTAATGAAATTTCTAAATCCAACACACCACACTACCCCAATGATATCACAGACTATCTTCCAAGATTATTTATAGCTTTTTCCCCGCTAACACCCCTCGGCCAATTCTGTACACTTAGCCTTTGAATATTTGAAACTACACCAAAGTGTGCAATTGTAAATGTATTGTGAAGTAATTTTAACATCACTGGATCACGGTATAGACACACAGTATACAGTGCTAATCACTTAAGTGTCATTCGAACCAACTAACTGGCATACCGATAGGAATAAGATTCCAGATTTGTTAGATTTTGGTGTTACAAAGGGAATAGACCCGAGAAGGTGCTCTGCCAAATCTTGCTTTGAACTATCCTCAGAACTATCCTGAAACATGTCCATCGGTGAAAATCAACAACCCCCAAATACCACAATCCGATATCTTGGCATGCACCTAAATCGACGGCTTACATGGCAGAAACACATTTTCACCAAACGTAAGCAACTTGGTCTCAAACTCAGTCAAATGTATTTGATAATCGACCGGAAATCACAGCTGTCTTTATAAAATCAGTTACTACTATACAAGTCTATACTAAAGCCCATATGGACGTATGGAATCCAACTCTTGAGGACTGCAAGTAACTCCAATATCAGTATCATTCAGATATTCCAAAACAAAGTTATTCGCCTGATAATAGAATCCTCCTACTACATCTCCAATGAAGCCATACAACAAGATGTTCCAATATCACCAGTAAAAGAAGTAATTGCCGAAAAAGAATATCGATTAACCCTAATGTGCTAGCCAGTGAGTTGTTTGAACAGAACGCAAATGTAAAACGTCTTAAAAGATACACAATATCGGAATTAAAGGACAGATTCATCGAATAATGTAAATATTTTAAAATAATTATTTTACTATTATTGTATATACAACTAACCCTAGGTTGGGAAATACGTAAGTGGAACCCCCCTACACATGCAAATACTGTCAAACCAAAAGCTTATTGTCTCCGGATAGATTGCTGAATAAAGGATGTAAACAAATTTTTTTTTTTTATTTTACGTATTCGTTTTAAATCTTGAGGGCATCTTAAAACTTTGCACTATTCCATGTTCCCAGATACATTTTGATGTACCTAAAGACTAATGTTAACTGCCTTTAAAGAAGTAATTCCGTGAAAAATATTTCATTTTATAACTGTAAATTAATAACATATTAATAACATATTTTTTGCACAAAAAGAATGCGTAAACAACTCTAATCGCGGCGTGATTAAATTTTCAATGCAATTTCATTTTTATAAAGCATTTCGAAAATCTCACACAAACAACCCATTTTTAATCGTCGTAAAAATCTTTTATAGCGTTCAAGACGCCGCCACCTGTTTCTGTCTGGACCCCAAAAGGAAGATTAATCTTCCACATAACATTTTCAAGGCCTAGTTCGAGGGTTCATTAGGGCGTGTAACGGTAATCTTCAAAGGAAAGGGTCCGAATTAGCTTTCGCCCTCTTTAGGGTTTCTTTACAAAAGAATCCTGACGTCTTGAAGATCCACTTCTCTCGCTTGTTTGAATTTTCATTGTCGATAGTGATTATAATGGGTTGCGGCATTCGAGGGTATTTGTGCTGAAAAATTTGTGGGTGGAAGGAATGTTGGAACACATTTTTTTTAAAATTAATTAACGAGTTTCACAGACTCGGTTCCATATTTCTGACGAGCCAGCGCTTTGCTATATTGACACAGTTTGATGCACTAGTGGCATTAACTCGACATTTTCATTCCATTTTAGCACCTAAGTCGCGATCCCCAAAGTGGTCGGCAAGCCTTGAGTAGATCTTTCACCACAACAAAAATACATCTGTTAAAGATATTTTTGAAAATAATCCACAACCGAATATTTAAACTTTGTGAAGAACAGATATCTCAGTCCCAATTCGGCTTTAGAAGTGCCGTAGGAACCAGGGAAGCTCTTTTTTTAGTCCAAGTATTGTTTCAGCGATGCAGGGATGTCAACTGTGATGTGTATACATATTTTATCGATTACTTAAAGCGTTTGACCGAGTACGACACACCAAAATGATGGAAGTCTTGAAAAAACTGGCCTGGATGGAAAAGATATCAAGATCATCCGAAATCTCTACTGAAACCAGGTGGCTTGTGTCAGGATAGACGAAGACAGAACAGAATTCATAAAAATACTAAGAGGTGTAAGACAAGGATGCATACTGTCCCCAGTCCTCTTCAATTTATACTCTGAATATATCCTTAGAGCCTCTGCAAGATATTGAGGCCAGAGTACTACTGAATGGGGAACGGTTAAACAACATAAGGTATGCAGATGACACTGTTATTTTCGCAGACAGCCTCGCTACGTTGCAGCTTCTGTTGGACAAAATCACAGCTTTCAGCCGACAGTATGGACTGGAAATAAACAACAGTAAAACGAAGTTTATGATAGAAACAAAAAACCAAGACATCCGTGGAAACTTATTAACAAATGGAACTCCCCTGGAAAGGGTTAATAGTTATGTATACTTGGGCACAAACATTATTGATGAGTGGAACCACTCTATTAAGGTCAGAACTCGCGTTGAAAAGGCAAGAACCGCATTTCTCAAGATGAAAAAAGTCTTTACAAGCCACGACATACAGATAACCACGAAAATACGTTTACTTCGTTATTACGTGTGTTCAATACTATTTTATGGAGTCGACTCATGGACACTTACGGAGGCTTCCTCCAAGAAACTTGAGGCATTTGAAATGTGGCTGTACCGGAGAATTCAAAAAACACCTTGGACAGACCGGGTTACCAATGAAGAAGTGCTGAGAAGGATGGGCTAGGAAAGAGAAGTCCTCGATACGGTTAAGGCACGAAAGTTGCAATATCTAGGACATGTAATGCGTAATGAGAGCCGATACAAACTTTTGCAAAATATTCTACAAGGCAAAGTGTATGGAACTAGAGGAGCAGGCAGACGACGAATATCGTGGCTGAAAAATTTAAGAGCTTGGTTCAACCAGACAACAACTCAGCTATTCCGAGCTGCAACAATAAGAATTTCAGTGAGAAGGCTGTGCTTCTACAAATGTCAGTTCCTAAATTATTGTAAAATTTCAAAAATTTGGTTGAAATGGCACAATAAATAGTTTTGGGTATATTTCTGAGCTAATCAAAGCTCATCATGTACAACTGAGAAAGCGAAGTTATGCTACTTACACAATAATGTACATTCGGTAAATGTAGTTAATGCGCTAAAAAATATTTAAAAAAAGAGAGAATTCAATTAGGTTTTTTTTTATGAAAATAGTCGCAAAAAGGGTAGATTTATCGCGTGGGCCGCGGACGGCCCGCACTGCGACTATTAGAAGGGGAAGGGATTATAGAAGGAAAATGATTGTGGACACGCTTTTTAAAAAGTTGTAGTGTCAATCTTGAGAGTAAATGGGTAAGACTGATCAGCGTGCCGAATTTGGCCAATGGTGGTACAAGAGTTTTTATTTCTCTGGAGCATCTGCCATGGAAATATCTGTAGAGCTATGTTCTAGAGGGTGAAGGGTATTTGTGAGAGTTGAACTGTTTATCAAACGAATGGCTCTTTTCTGAATGGAATCTAGAAGACGAAGAGAATGCCTTGGTGCTGAACCCCAAATGTGCGAGCAATACTCCAGCAGAGGTCGGATTTGAGCCTTATACGTCGTCAACAGTTGATCAGGAGTAAAAAACTTTCTAGCTTTCCACAGAAAACCTAGCCTCTGGCTTGCCAACTTTGCGATGTTAGCAACATGGTCATGCCAAGACATATTATTGGACACCGTGACTCCCAAAATCGAGATGGAGGGACTTGGTTCAAGGGTATTTCCGGACATTGTGATAGGATGATTTGAGGAATTCACTTTCTTGGAAAACGTGGCACTTTGTGTTTTTTGGGCGTTGAACTGAACAAGATTGTTGGTTCCCCACTCGACGATTGCTTCAAGATCTCTATTGATGGAATCAACCTGTTCCTGCCTGAGTCTAATTGTATCATTCACCGAAAGTGATCGATAGGATGTGAAAGTTGAGACAAGTGTGCTATCGTCTGCGAAACTGTAAATGGGGTTCGTGGTGGTTTTCGAGAGGTCGTTGATGTGTAAAAGAAATAAGGTGGGGGACAGGATGGAACCCTGGGGGACCCCGGCATTAGTTTTAAACGCATCAGAAGAAATACCGTCAACTGCCACATATAAGGAGCGATCTTGCATGAAACTAAAGAGCCATTGGCGCAGTTTGGTTGGAAGACCGTAAGCAGATAATTTACTTAACAATGCCTGGTGCCAAACGCGGTCAAAGGCTTTAGATATATCCAAGGCTATTGCACGAGATTCACCAAACTTTTCAATAGTGTTTGTCCAGAGCTGAGTGACATAAGCCAGCAAATCTCCAGTAGAAAGTTTCTAACCAAACTTGTAAGAAATAACAATATCCTATTTTATTTCAAAAATACATTTATCGTAAAACGAAGTCAAAACTATCAATCATTACCCTTAAGTCTCGCACCAAAGACTGCCATATCCTGCACCCCTCGTCGTCTTCCTATTTTAGATACCCTGCAAAACAGATTTTTCTGTTCAAGTAACCTCGTCTATAACTCCACCTATGGACCTTGCATACAGGGTAGATCCAAATATATCTTACAAACTTATTAAAAAAAATAGGTCCCCAAATATTTGCCGCCCCTAAAATCTGCCGCCCTAGGCTCTGGCCTACTCAGCCTGCTGGTAAACCCGCCACTGGACATACTTACACCATACCAAACGATCCTAGATAAAAACATTTTTGCCGAAATTACATACATACATACAGGGTGGCCAACCGAAAACGAAACAGAGCCATTTGCAGGAACCTCGTCAACATTTTAAAAAAACGCTCAGACCCGTCGATTTTTCCGACTCTCTCTACCGACTTGACCATTCACACTCGCCTTATAAATTTGTTTTGTCGATCTTCCTTCATCGTGCCTTTTTTGACACGTTCGGGCTGTTCATAAAGTTATGCAAAGCTAAATCACTTTTTAGATCCTCTATATAGGTACTGCGCTATTTATGAAGAGGTTTGAAGCCCTCCTGCATTTTTGGCACCAGGCCTCTCTTTGCCTTAATTCGGCGTTGAGCAATTGGAAATGCTTCAAATGAAAATTACTGCTCTTTAGAATAACACGACTCGAGTTTTTCCAGTTTTCACTGTGTAGGTAGCCAAACCTGCAAGATCTACTATATTCCCAACAAAATAGATACACATCTATCATTTTAAAAAAAGTGTTTTTTTAATAATTACAAGGTTTATAAAAAAATGTCAATATATATATATAGGTACTATTTAATGTACAATAGATATAAAAAAAAATAAACAGAAACATCTAAAACAGGTTAATTCTAACAAAAGCACTTCACCATACATTGAAAGGTCACTTATTATTCCCATTCCCATTGAGAAAACCTCTTCAAATAAAAAAGAAATTGGTTAACAATCGAGTTCTAATCTTTCTACAAACACCCACCCACTTGTTCTCAAGATACATATTCTGTCTCTCTCCAGCATCCAGTAAGGGTAATATAGTAGGTACAAATGTTCACATCCGTTCGGCCACACGACTTTTTTGAACATAGTCAGTGGCGGCGCCAGCAGTACAATGTTCGAAATAATTTAAAAAAACTGTTGGTGTCATTAAAAAATTATAAAACAAGTATAGATGAAGTCAGAGATAATTTTTCTCTTTCCATAATTATTAATATATCTATGTATATTCACAAACACACCGCATTTATAAATACCCAAGCGCACAAATTACAAAAAAGTAATAGGTACGTTGCAATTTGTTATTTCTATGCGACTGGATTTTCGGCGCATTTATACTGATACCTCAGAAATAATTTATACTTGGCTTCGACGCTTTATTGTGCATTAGAAGGTATATAGTTTGTCATCAATTATAAATGTTCGTATTTCTAATTCGCTGATTTGTCTTCTATTTGTTGACACTGCACTAATTTTCTGTTTTTAATAGTCCACATGGACAAGTGATTCAATTACAGTGGTTGTTGGTCAAATTTGTTTATTTCCTATTGGCTCAATATTCAATCTTACTCGTTCTTCTGGCACGCGTCGTTGTGTTAGAGTGATTTTTTTAATTTTTTTTAATGGCTTTCTGGAGGACTTTTAAGAGTGATAAACATTTTGTAGTCCCAGAAATTTTTTATTAAATTTATTATTTATATTGACCCATTTTTTAAATGAAAGCGTATACATTTCTATGCAAATTCCATCCGAGTTTCTTCTGAGAGTAAAGAAGAATTGGGAGGAAGGGGGATGTGCAATAAAAATTAGGTATTTTTATGTGAAAGTCACCCTCCACTTAAACTGTTATTAAACCAACTAAAATTTGAAAATAATGAGTGTATAATTATTATTCTACCAACATTGTTCCGTCTTTTCATACGACGGTACAGGTACATATCAAAGGCGTTGATTCGGTTCTCCATTGATTGGTGGAAAGTCCAGCTCTCAGAAGGACTGGGAATATGTAGCAGCGTGGTGTGCGCATACTGATTTGCAGGTTTAAGTCTCGACTAATGAGGAGAGTTTTTATGGATGTAAAGATTTTCCTGGCTTGTTCAATCCCAGACACGATTTCTTTTTTAGGATCGTTTGACTCGTTGACAAGATACCGTACCTTAAATAGAAGACAGACTTTTATGAAATAGGGAAAAATCACGTAACGCGAGATGGCGCTGTCAATGACAAAATATCGGACCGAAGTGTGAACAACAAATATTCTGTCATTTAATCACTTGTAAAACCTGTTTGACCAATTAAAAGGATTATATTTTATAATCCAATTAACTTCGGTCACTTCTATCTTTCTTAATTATGGAATGCTGAAACTTCAACACTGAAAGGTTCTAGATAGGGACAGATCCATCTTTCAAACGTTTCTCTGTGTTGTTAAAGTCACTATGAATAATCACAAATAAAATTATAGATCATTGAACAACAATAACCACTGAAAAAATCATCTTTCACAAAGTGTTTGCTGCAAACAAACATAAACTTTGAGATTGGTTTTCCTATCATATTCCATTTCTAAGCTGCTTTAGGATTTGAAGGAAATGTACGCAAAGAATAATCGAATTGCCATATGTAGAGCATTGTGGAACAGACCATATTTTTCGCGATTTTATCTCCATATCACCTTTTTTAATCCTTTGCATTTTCACATTTTGTGGTTTATTAAAACCAGTTCTTCGCAAAATATCGTTTAAATATAATACTTTCAATGAATAAATTGCTCACAATAATATACAAAGTTCACTTTTCACCCATATAAACAAATGAAGGTTAGTTTGTTGTTCACACCTCGAGAAGTTCATGCATTCATACATGATCTGAAATAAAAAAACAATTAATGTCATTAACCACTAAGTTTTCACGCTCAAAATTATATTATCTCTTCTTCTTCTTCTTCTTTTTCTTAAGACATTTGTCTTGTTTTTCCTCATATATTAGCACTCATAGCAGCCGCAACTGGGATTCTGATGTCCAGCTCTCGTGCCACCTCTTGGGCGGTCGTCCTGGTGGTCTGTTACCTTCAGGCTTGTTGTGCTTAGCAGCTCTTACGAGGCGGTTTCCAGGCATTCTGTCACATGATCCCTCAAAGCTCTCTTTCGGACTCTGGACCATCTTACTACATCTTGAATGCCGCAGGTAGCTCTGATGTGTTCGCACCTCTGCCTGTCGAGTAAAGTATGTCCTGTTATGGTCCTTAGGGTTCTCATTTCGGCTGCTCTTAAAATTCTCTTTGTTGCTGCTGTTTCTGCCCTCGTTTCAATAGCGTAGGTCATTACCGGTCTTACGCAGATCTTATAGATTCTTGTTTTGCTCGCTATAGACATGTGCTTGTTCCTCCATATCACATCTCGTAGGAATCTCGATAGTCTTGCTGCTTTGATTGTTTGCGACTTGACTTCCGACTTAAGTTCACGGTTACTGGTTATTTGAGCACCCAAGTATTTAAATGACATAACCTGTGCCACGCTCTTGTTATATAATGCCAGTTTACATCTTTTGGGATCTCGTGATATTGTAAGAGATTGTGTTTTTTCTTGCGAGATGATTATGTTATACTGTTGTGCAGTTTGCTCGAATTTAAATAGCATTCTCTGTAAATTGTCCTCGTCTTGCGATATAATGACCGCATCATCAGCATAACAGATTATTTTAAACTCCTGATCTCCCATCCTGTATCCTTTTCCCACCGTTTTATATTGTCATTATTTTTTAAATACGTTTGGAATGACATGACTTTATATTTGAAGTTAAACTGAGCCAGTAATTATAATTTGAAATAAGAAATTTCAGATCCTCTTCATTATGTTTCGGGCAAATTTGACTGCTTGACAATGCCCGCCGCTGATCCTATTAAAAAAAATGCTTTCATTCAATATTATTCTTTAATATTTTTAGTTGAAAGTAATTTAATAGCCATATTTTTTTATCTTAGGATACGACACTGTATCGGACCTGGGATCCGATGGAAAACTCGAACATTTACAGTTATTTCCCATGTCTCACTCTTCTATATATTCACCTTGATCCGTGGGAACTTCACATACCTTCACAGATATATTTCACATGGTTCACCCAGTGAGAGCCTTCGACGGCGTTGCCGGCATATAACTATTTCATTCCCCACGAGAATAGTCCGATTGCCTGCAATTAAGCCTTTGCTTAATGGATTTCATCACAACTACAGTTATAGATGTGTTTCTCTTATCTAAAGATGACATTCTTCATGATGGTTGATGCTATTTTATTTATTAACTTTTTCTCCTCTGTCGTTCTTGTCTGTAGTTTGTTGAATGTGTTTCTGAGAGACGATTTTTTGATCTCAAATACGATATTTAATTATTAATAAAATAAAACATAAATTGAATCTTTTTAAATTACTGGAAATGTGTTCATTCCATGGACCATAAAAGAGTGACAATAAATTCTTTTTCTTAATTTATTCGAAAAGCAGCAAATTGATTTAGTATTTTTTTTTGATAAAAGGATCTTTATTAGCTGTTTTGTGGTGGTAGATCGGAGTATATGTAATAGTTAGGGGGTTCACTAAAGCAAAGGAGGCTACATCGACAAAAAATGTAATTACAAAGTTAGCAGAAGCAAACAAAAGCCCTGGTGGGCGTGTTCATGTCGCTGTTGTTGTATTTTTGGTATCGATATATTTCATTTCATATCAAAAACCGACTATCGATAACATTAAGTGTCAACTGTCAACCCAATTAGTAAGGTTAGTTTTGTTTTTAAAATTCCAATAATTTTGTAAAAAAGGAAAATTAGATCTAGGTCAATTGTATTGATGTTCTATTAGAAAAGTTAAATAAATTAAACTATTGGCAAGCTAACAACAAATGTTTTAAATAACAGCTGTAAGCACTCATTATTGTATTATTCATAAAATCATTCGATTTTAATATTTCGATTATACGCGCCAACCTTTCAAACTTTCAAACCTTGCATCGCGATTGGTCGTTTGCGATAACATTGAAAATAGTTAGCATATTTTCCACGACTTTTGTTTGCTTCTGTGAACTGTATTTTATGCCAAATAGAGCGCGATTTCTGTGTATTAGCCACAAACGTATACATTTGACAACGTCGCACGCTGTTCTTCGTAATCGAAGTGGCCACATGAGAATAAACACCCTCTGACCAATCGGATGGTGGGGGAACATTCCCACGGTGTGTATTGGAATTTCTTCTGGTTTTTTTAAAAACAATCATTTGACGAATGTCATCTGAGGTGGGCTCAAGTATAGCGATACAAAATAATATATAGCTATATGTACATATAACATTTAGCAAAGAGCCATAAACAATATTTGAAAATTGAAAAAAAAAACTGTTTGTGCCGACGTTTCGTTTTTTGTGTTATGAAAGTGAAGTGTCAAATTTTGGGATTTTTGGATACCTGTTACTAATAATTGTAAGGTGAGTGTGAGTTTTGGATAAACATTTTTGTAACAATTTTATTAAAAATAAAATTATTTAATTTTTCCTAATTGCTTAAATGGGAATAACGAAATAAGAAACGGGAATTTTGTTTAAAATATAAAATATTCTTAGAAAATAAAATATTCCTTTTTTTTTTTAAATTACATTAATAATTGTAGTTGTGGTCTTAGCAACAGAATTAATTCTCTGAATTTTTTATTTTTGGTCTTTTTATCTCTACCTAGTGATTCACATAATTGTTGTTGATTATTATTTTTGTTTTTGAGATTAAATAAAATTAGTCGATTGTTATGTAAAACTAACTCTAACAATAAGGATTTCATAGGACACAAAAGTGTCATAGAGCAATTTTGCCATAAAGGGTAAACGCAACAGTTACCTATTATCACCATCAGTTACTGTTATCGAAAAGGGTATGTTGTTTGCGAGATCATTTCCTGCAAAGATCCTTCGTAAAAGGAAGTAGGAGTGTCAATGGGAAGAAACGTTTACAAAAAAGTAACACAATCCACACCTCATCGTGTAAACCTTCAAAAGTTCAATAAAGTTTAATAATCCTATTAGATTGAAAATGTTAATGGGGTACATTTTTGTAAAATGAAAAAAATAGGACTGCCGACAGAAGTGAAAACGATATAACTCTAAGCAACAATTATATTCATTTCCATATTATAGTTTATTTTTTTAATTTAATTTTATTCGCGAAAAATTGCCTACACAATTTTTCGCAGATCACTCGCGAAAAACTCCCTCAATGAAAGATAGGTTAGCTTGACGCAACGATTATACACTACAAAGGATGGCTTATTTCCTATCTCCGTACATTGTACAAATTTCAGCTGCACATGCGCGGATTTGCATCGTCATTTGACGTCACCGGGCCTGCAGAACTGTTCGTCTGTGTATTTTTATACTTTTTTCGGTCAATGGATTTCTAGTGCAAGATCGTTAAATTTGATTAAGATTGTTGTATACATAAAAATCGATAGTTAAGAGGGGCGAAAGGGTTCGAGAGGGTTGGGGTGTTAAAACTTTTTGCATCGTCCTTCTTTTATCTCTTTCAACGATTAATTTAAATGTTACAATCACTGAAAAATCATTACAACCGATACACAACTTTGATTAAAAATATATATGATAAAGCAACTTTTCGAGTTGCATTGAAGGACTGTACAAACAAAATTAAAATTGGAAGAGGAGTCAGACAGGGCGAATCCATCTCACCAAAATTGTTTACGATTGCGTTAGAAGATATGTTTAAGAAAATTGATTGGGACACCAAAGAAATACAGATAAATGGAGAATACTTAAGCCACCTTCGTTTCGCGGACGATATCGTTCTGTTCGCACAAAATCAGCAGGATCTGCAGGAAATGATAACAGTGCTAAATCGGAATTCAAATAATGGAATTATCAAAAGGTATTTTAAAAGCAGATTTATCTCGAAGGATATCGTTGGCATGGAAGGCTTAGAGATGTGTTTTATGCAGATCTCCCAAACACTCTCAAAGCACGGACCTTTGATCAGTATGTTCTCCCAACTTTAACATACGACACTGAGACATGGGCGATTAACAAAGAGATTATTTATAGATTACAAACTGCACAACGAGCAATGGAAAGGAGAATGATATGTGTAACTCTCCTAGACCGAATAAACAACGAGAAAATTCGGCGTAGATCTAAAGTGACGGATGTCGTGAAACGCCTATGTAAATTGCGATGGAGTTGGGCAGGCCATATAGCTAGGATGGAGGACTCTCGTTGGACATGTAGAGTAATAAAGTGGAGATTGTGGACTAGTAAGAGAAACAGAGGACGACCCCAGACCAGATGGACAGACGATGTCAAGAGACTGATTGAAAATAGCTGGATGAGGCGAGCACAAGATCGAGAGGAGTGGCAACGATTAAGGGAGGCGTATGTCCGACGATTGACGACTAGCTGACAATGATGATGATGATGATGATATTTGGTATAAATAATTTTTTGTTTGTCAAGAGCAACCTCTAATGAACTCGAAAGTAGAAATCCATTTATGTGATTTTTTTTAATTTTTTTTTCAATATATTTTCTGGTAGATAAATTTTCGGTGATCATTACAAAATATTTACGATACGCCAATGGTCTTTCGTTGGTAATTTATCTCTATTTCATTTATTGTGTTTTTTATTTTGATATCTCGATAGTAAAAACACCTCTAAAATATTAACTTTCTGTAGATAATGTATTTTTTACAAGGAAGTATCAAAATTTAGTTATTTATTTAAATTTATTTATTTACACGCCCATTGGCTGTATACAACAAAACAATAATATAAAAGTACTAAGTAATAACAAATCATGTAAGAAAAGGCCTATGACAAAGTGATGAGTGGTAGTTTGATACGAGCACAGAAATCACTTTACGAAGATATCACTGTTTGTGTCAGAATAAACGGAGCTTAAAAGGATTGGTTTAATATCGAAAAATGTGTTAGACAGGGATTTGTGGCTTCGCCATGACTGTTGAGCTTACCCATAGACGGTTGTTTAAAAGATTTAAAAGAGGTACTCCCTTTGGATTAAGAATGAATTATTTAATCGTCAAATGCCTCTGTTTTATCCCCGGTTCGAGGACTAGTATTTTGTTTATGTTTCCGTTCGAAGGACCAATGTTTTATCTTACTTCGTGGTATTTTTGCGTATTTTTGTGATTTGATTTCCAAATAAAAGTAAATGTATGCACTGAAACTAGATACATACACTTAATTTGCTGTTATATACCCAAAAGCTATGTTGTATCATGTTAAATGCTCGAAAGCTGAATGGATACTGTTAAACGTTCGGAAACTGAATGTTTACTGTTGAATGTTTGGGAGCTGATTCTTTACTGATGTTAAATGTGTCGTAGGCAACACCAAAAGCTTTTTGCAATAAAATCCTTAAAATATTACCTGATGGTAGATACGCAATGGTCTGTGCCACATACACATACACACAGTCACGCCCTTCTCCCATGCATGCTCGTCGGTTATTGGTACTCTTTCTTCAAAACAATGTTGATCTGATCGAGATATTTTCGCAAAGGTCGACCTCTATCGACTTGTCCATTCACACTCGTCTTATAAATTTGTTTCGTCAATCTTCCTTCATCCATCCTTTCTACGTGTCTAAACCATCTAAGCATTCCTTTATCTATCTTTGTAACCACATCTTCTTTTACACCACAGCGTTCTCTTATCTCGCTATTTTTACTTTATCCAACCGAGTCACTCCGGCTATACAATTCTCAAATTACTCATCTCCGCAGCATTAATCCTATTTTCATGCTTCTTCTGATAAACCCAACATTCACTACCACACATAAGTGTAGGAACAACACACCTCTATGCACAGCCAGACGTGCCTTTTTTAAAACTTTCTGGCTGTTCATAAAGCTATGCAGTGCCCCATTCATTTGTTTTCCTGCCAACACCCTTCGCTCGATGTCACTGTCATACTTTCCATCTCTTGTAAACTTTGAACCCAAGTACACAAATTCATTTACTTGTTCCACTCTTTCTCTCTCAATCGAAACTTCACAGTTTGTCGTGCTTTCTTCTCTTTTAAAAACCATTACTTTCGTTTTGCTTACATTCATTTAACAATAACAATAAATTTAACAATCATAAACATAGCTAGGGTACCGAAAGGTCTTGCCCTTTCATCTGTTTTTTAAAAGTGCAAAATAAATATGTAATAAAAATAAAATCACACACAACCTCCTTTACGCCGACGATCAGGTCATGTTATAGTACTTCCATATTATCAATTGCAACAGTTATGTGAGGAGAAAGCGTCTGTTCACGTGGACTTGATTGACGTGCGTCAAAATTTACAAACTAGGTTATTCAACCAATGGAAACAGCGAATCATAAGGTAAGACGCACTAAATTGGTCGAGGGGGGTAACGCGGTTGAAAAGCTATAAATAATCTTGTTTATGTTTAAAAACCTTCGAGGAAGATAGTCTGTGGTATCAGTGGGATAATGTGGTGTGTTGAATTAAGAAATTTCGTTAAATAAATAGAAATATGGCGTTTTAAAGTAGTAAGAACAAAGACAGATATAAATTTAACAATGAAGATTTAGACATAGGTATTTTTAAAAATAATAAATTCATAAAATGAGGTATCTACGTCTATGACAGATCAAACAATATTATAGGTAAGGGTTCGGAACGAGTTTTTATATTCTGTAATTAATAATGGAAGAACACGCGTGTGCAATGTGTCTGTCATTTTGTTTTAAATTTGTTTTATACGCCACTGGATAGTCAACATGTCTTATCAACAACAATGGTAACATGGTCTGGCTGATTTGTTTTAGAATTAAAATTCCAACCTCATTAATAGCGAGCTCAGTGATAATAGATCCATACGTGCACTGATTTCTTTGGTATTATAACACATATTTTACTTTCAATTTCTAAGTTTAAACACAATTTTTCCAGCTGCACGCTTATATGAGATATAGCTTTAAATGTTTTAAATGAAAGTTAGATTTCAAGCAGAGCACATCCATTAATATTTATCACTTACTACATTACGATACATCTAATCTGAGTTATAAAATTAAAGGCAAAATAAATAAAAGTATTTAAGCGATCTCTATCAATAGTTGAACGTGTATTTCGTTTTGGTTAATATATGTTAGCAATTTACGCGTTCTAATTAATAAATTTTTTATTACAGTGTACATCATGCCAATCAGTGAGGATGAAATCGACTTTAACAGGTCTCAGGAACCGCAATCGACAATGTCAAAGGCAGAGTTGAGGAAAACGCACAAACCCATCATGGAGAAAAAACGAAGGGCTAGAATAAACCACTGTCTCAATGAAATAAAAACTCTTATACTAGAAGCAATGAATAAAGACGTGAGTAATTTACTGCCTTTGCAAACAAATAATCTTTACTTTAACAATTTTTTTTATTAAAATTCAAAATTTCTTATCCTTAAAAAAACACCGTTTGGAGAATTTTAGGATATTTTTATAATAAAACGTTTACATAAAAAAAAATCTTAATTTCTAAAGAATGGAATATAAATGATGTACAAACCACTAAAGGAAAACCAGAAACAAAATAAGGCGAACTAATTTTACACCTAATTAAAAATTTGTATTTTAAAAATTAAAATATTCGTCAATGAAATAAAAGCAATTTTCCATTAGAAAGTCCCGGGAAAATTTACGAAGTTTCCTACATGTCATATCTTTAATCTTGTTATTCATACATTATCGAGTTTATTGTACATTCTTAAATTCCACTCATTGTTTTCAGTCATACAGATTCTGGAATAATAGGGGACTAGATTATTTGAACCCCTTGTGTAATATTGGCGGAAATATGAGTGTTTTGTTAAATTAGAAATATTTTTATGTGTAGCAATTAAAGTTTCCAATATGTATAGACATGGAAAGGGCAGAATTTTATATTTTTTAGATTGGTAATCTCAAAATATTTTTTTTCATACCCCCAGTAGTATATTGTTGGCGATTGCTCACTCGAGCGAGTGCGAGTCGCTCGAGTGAGGCAATCGACAACATCGTACGGGTTGCACATACTATTTTTTATTGCGAATGCGGAATAAACGCGAGCATAAAACAGGGGATCATACCAAAAATATTAACTGAAATAAAAATAAAAACTTTGTAATATCAACTTGACAGTTGCGCGTTCGGCTGTTAACCGAAAGGTTGGTAGTTCGAATTTGCGGGCGACAAGGATAGTTTGCGTGTGCTAAGTATAACCTTAGACATAACCTACTGTGAAGTAAGAAAGGCGGTGTCTGAGATGAAGAATAATAAGTCACCAGGAGAAGACGAAATTGTTATAGAGGCAGTAAAGGAAGGTGGACACATAGTTATTAAAGCCCTATGTAAATTATTTAATGAATGTCTACATCAAGGAGTAACACCTTCAAAGTGGAACAACGCCACTATAGTAATAATGCACAAGAAGGGGAACATTGGTAATCTAGCAAATTACAGACCCATTAGTCTCCTATCCCACTTGTAAAAACTATTTATGAAGATCATTGCTAAACGCCCAACTCCAAAATTAGATTTTTACCAGCCGAAAGAACAGGCAGGATTTCGAGCAGGGTAAGGTACAAATGACCATTTACATACAATCAAGACCCTTATAGAAAAATCAACAGAATATAATAAACCTCTCATCCTTGTTTTCGTAGACTATGAAAAAGCTTTTGACTCAATCAGCCAACAACATATGCTCAAATCATTAACAGAATGCAGAATTGATTACAGGTACATTGCACTGATTAAGGGTATATACGAGAAAGCAACGGCGTGTGTAAGATTACATAAAAACACAAGAACATTCCGAATAGAACAAGGTGTACGTCAAGGAGATACCCTCTCTCCAAAGCTGTTCACCACACTGCTCGAATATGTCTGTAAGAAAATCGACTGGGGGGAAATGGGCCTAAATATAGACGGTGAAAGATTAAATAATTTAAGATTTGCAGACGATATCGTCCTTATCACCGACCGTATAGATCAAGCGTCCATGATGTTGGAAAAATTATACAATGCTTCAAGGGAAGTTGGCCTAAGAATTAACTTTGCAAAGACGCAAGTCATGACAAACCTAGTCCCCAGTAAAAACATAACTATTGGAAGCAAATCTATTGAACAGGTCACCGCCTACAAATATTTGGGTCATGAGATCCGAATAGGATGGGACAACCAGACGTGCGAACTTCTCCGGAGAGTAGGCTTGGGGTGGGCATCCTTTGGAAGATTAAAGTATGTTTTCAAGTCGGATATTCCCATCAGTCTAAAACGAAAAGTATACAATCAGTGCATATTACCAGTGATGACATACGGAGCCGAAACATTGACGCTTACAAAAATGTCAGCAAAGAAACTGCATGTCACCCAACGGGCGATGGAGAGGGCTATTCTGGGTATCTCCCTCAGAGACCGAATACCAAATGAGATTATTCGCCAAAGAACAGGATGTAATCGAAAAAATAACAACTTTAAAGTGGAACTGGGCTGGCCACGTAGCTAGAAGAACTGACGGAAGATGGTCTAAAAAACTATTGGAGTGGCGTCCGAGGCACGAAGCTTATCGTAGTAGAGGGCGCCCCCCCACACGATGGACCGATGACATCAAAAGAATCTGTGGTAATTGGATACAAATGGCTCAAGATAGAGCAGAGTGGCAAAATAAACGAGAGGCTTATGTTCAGCAGTGGACTACTATAGCTGAGTGATGATGATGATGATGATGAAGTATAATTTGCGTGTGCCAAACAATATTCAAATGACGTAATCGTGCGCCAAGTAAATTTGTCGTACTCAAATGGGCAAACAGCTATTTTTCAACCGCAACAGCGTGCTCTAAGATACTACTTATCACGTATGAGTAATAAAAATATCATTTTTGCAACTACATTAAACAGTTTTTGAAATATTTAAAAAATAAACTCGTAAAGTTCGGTAAAATTTTTAAAATTTTTAGTTTGGCATAAGACCCATTCACCCAGTTTTTTTCATGTACCTATCCATTCGAATTTTGGAACTAAGTGAAAGAGGAAAAAACTCCTTCCCCCAAAAATTTTATGACAAAAATAGCCGCAAAACGATACGACGTTGTTGATATATTTAAATAAGTAACTTTTTCTTTCCAGCCTGCCCGCCACACGAAGCTGGAAAAGGCAGACATCCTCGAAATGGCCGTCAAACATCTCCAAAACGTCCAGAGACAGCAGCTGGCTATGGCGATGGCATCGGACCCGTCGGTTTTAAGAAAATTCAAGACGGGGTTCAATGAGTGCGCTGCCGAAATAGATAGATACATAAGTCAAACGGATAACGTAGACAACTCCATGAAGCTCAGAGTGGTGAATCATCTTCAGAAGTGTATAGGCGGAATCGAGCAGGTGGCGCAATTCTCTTTTGGTGGTCTCAATAACCTTTCTTTCGTATCCGCACACGTTGCACCTCAAGTAAGCGGACCGAACGCTGGAGATCAAAATAATAATCCTAGAATACAGATTCCCCAAGGCATACAACTTATTCCCAGTAGACTGCCCAGCGGAGAGTTAGCTCTCCTGGTACCAAACTCTAGGAATATCAATTTTTTCCCGACGACCCAAAGACCAAGTGCTTTTGCAACAGTGATACCGTCCTCATCGACAGAAATATCCAAACCGTTGAGTCCTCCCATAAGTCCGACGGCTCAAGACGATTCGAGGTTTAGAAATGCGTCCCCGCAAGGTTTTAGACCGGTGGTATCGTCGAAAGTGTACAGCCAAGACCACCAAGTCCCGCAAATATCTTCTACGGCCCAACCTTTGGAACTGAAGACGTTGAAGTATCCCATAAACAAGAAGCTGGAATCTCCAAAAAAGGTCGGAGAACCGCTCTGCATAATTACAAATCAAGCAGAACGGTACAAACAGGCGCAAATGAAAGAAGAGTCTGCGAGTTACGAGGAAAACATCACGCAAGGCGTTAAGAGGAAATATCAAGACAGTCACGGCTTGTTGACTGTAGCACACAACAGTTATTTCCATCCACCTCCTCCAAAAGTGATCAAAACCCAATTGGTAACGTCCGATTCTCAACCGTCCTCGAGCTTTTCCAGCGAAGCTGAGCTGAAAAGAAAAAAGCCGGAAACATCCAAAGACACTTCCGAATCTAACGGAGACATGTGGAGGCCGTGGTGATAAAAAATTTAGATTGTAAATAGTTTTTTTGATACAAAACAGAATTTTTATTGCACAGGGTGGTCCGGTAATTGATCGACAACGCTTTACAGGCGAGAGCCATTAATAAACGATGAAAAATAAGGTAGGAACATACAACCCTTGGAGTATTTTGTTCATGGGATACAACCAATTAAATTTGAAAATTTAAAATCATTTGTTATGCTATAATATTCGACCGTTTTTAAAATATTTGGCTTTAAACAGAAGTCAACACATAAAAACTCCTTTAGGCGCGTTGAGCATTTTTTGGTAGGGGGAAAATGTATGGTTAATCTTTCCATATTAAAATATTAATATATTTAGTACACACTGTTGTACAACCCTGTTGTACAACACTGTTGATCAACAATTAAAATAAATAATTAAACTAAAACACAATTTAAACAATGCACAGTATAGACCACATGAAATTTTTACGTAATCAAAGGGTTCGGAAGCAACGTCATAGCTTCTTCTTCTTTTATCTGTCTGTCAAAAAGTAATTTGAAAATCCATAAATACCACTGTTATTTTATAGTTTTAAGTTTTAACTTGAATATTCAGGTCCGTTTTTAAGTTAAAATGTGCAAATTTTCAATTCCAACGTATTTAAAATTTGATTAATAAAAAATATTAAGAGTAAATGAACTTTTAATTTTTTATTATAAGCCTCATCATTTACTTATAATTTTTAAATAGTATTTATTAAAAGTACCTACTTTATTAGAACACAAAAAATAACCAACTTATAATAACTAATCAACTATTTATCTATCTATCCCATAGGTATACGAGGAAAGTGTGTCGTCACAAATGTCATTCTTGTCAAAAACTGATTCCAAACAAAGAATTTAAAGTTACGTTCTCTGTTGTTGCTTTGCAGACTACCTTTTTTAAAACCTTTAGCACAGTCTTTAATTGAGTCATAAAATCAAAGATTACACAAATATTTTATATATAACACGATGAACACAAACTTCTACCAAACACCTTCACGGAATTAATATCTGACAAGCTGATTTAAATTTGACAGAGGTTTGTTTGAAATCACTTTTTGACAAGAATGACATTTGTGACGTCATGACTTTACTCGTCTATTGTGAATATTACGTCCAGAGGTGTACTTAATTTAAACAATTATAGATTCTAAACTGAAATGATAAAAAGAATTTGTTGACTTCTGTTTAAAACAAAATATTTCGAAAATAGTCGATTTAAGCATTTGGCTCTTTGTATCATAAATAAACATGGATTTAAATAAATTTATGACATCGCATATATAAATCGAAAGGATTCAAACTTCGGCCATTTACGATAATTCCATACGTCCAAATGGAGCGGTGTCACTCCAAAAACTGACCGTAAGTGGAGTGACAGGATGAGTTGAATATCCAATCGGTCCAACTGATCGTCATCTGATCGTGAATGGGGAAATTTAAGTGATAGGATACCAATAATTGCTTTTTGGCTTCCTCATTTTGCAATACAAGGAAACAGCAGCATAGAGAAGTAAATCTTCATCTATTTATGACAATTTAACCGGATTTTAAACCAAAATAATATAAACTAACCTAAAAAAAAGTAAATCCTTGAGCATTATAACCACATGGCATGACCGTGAATGTGGTCAATTAATTGGATGACGTCCATTGGATTTCATCCATTCGGAGCGATAGTGACTGGGAGGTATAATCTTCATCTCCTATGAAAAACTTCAAAATATTACCAGCTCTACGTTCGATTTATTGTTGATTTTATGAAAAAAGATTTTAAATGAACAATTTCGGAAGTGCTGCTTTAATTTTGTAATACCTAAATTTAATATTGCAAAATATGTGACGTCCCGTAAAGGGAGGGGGGTCCAGGGAAGGGGGTCGCACAAAAGTGCCCACCTGTGACAGGGACGTGGGGTCTCCAAAAATCATTAAATTGGTGTGACGTAATTTATGGATTGCACCAAAATGGTGGGGCCGTAATGCGCCAACGAATAAAGTATTCTTTTCAGGTAAATAAACTAAGTACTTTTTTCTAATTTGTCAAAGGCTCTCGCCTGCAAAGCGTTGCCAGTCGAATATCGGAACACTCTGTATATATTATTCGTAATTCAGTCTACAGGGGGAGGCTTATTTTCGGGACTTTGAACTGACTGGTTAAGAAAAAACACAGAAACGTGTTAAAATAACGCTAACAACCTTTATATCGAGATATTGGAAAGTTGAATCTCGTTGAAATTAAGCACTCGCTTCCTTTCCAATACAGTGAAATTCTATGAAAGATAATGCCTCAAAAATATTTTCACGTGATACACTAGAAAAATTAGTTGGTCCCTGCTGTGGTTTTCTTTTTATATTGACACTATTGATTTGTACTTACTAGAGGACCACCAATTAGATTGTCTATTCATAGTAACGAATTTCCTATTCTATTAAATTCTGTGATATCGGCATCTTTATCATTAATTTGCTACTTCCCTGTTTCGTAAATAGATACAATGCTTTTTTTTACAACTTGAAATTTAATAATTGTTAACGAAATAATTATAGTTAGTGATATTACTCAGCACCAATTTTTACGGAACAAAAATTTTGTTTTATGAAATACAGTACAACAATATCAATAACATTTTATTGAATTGAATTATCAACTAGCATATACCGCACTGCTTAGGATGATATTGTAAGTTTTTTGCTGAATTTTACATATCACTTACAACAAACGAAGACCAAATTGTTCTATAATTTCTTTTAAATAAAAAAATCTTATTGTTATACCTACTCTTTATTTTTATCTCATAGTAATACTTTTTATTGCTCTCCTATAGCGATACTTTTTATTGCTATCCCATAGCAATACTTTTTATTAAAATCTCATAGCGATACTTTTTATTGCTATCCCGTAGCAATACCTTTTATTGCCATCTCATAGTGGAACATTTTATTTTTCAAAGTTGCTACAATTATTCATTAATTCTGCCGCATTGATTTAGATTATAAAAATTGAGTTGATGTTATCGTAACATCAACCATTTTGAAATAGACTGTAACATGTCCTTTGGTTTCGTCATTCGACTTTTATTATTTTTAAAGGTAAAATTACAAAGTTTACCTGGAATAATAAAAGTAGGTAGCTAAAATAAATTATGATTGATGTTAAAATAACTCGAAATATTGTGATGTAATTTTTAAAAATATTGTTGTTAAAATTTCCCTGTTACACGTTCAGAGGTTACTTTTGGCGCATTTCTTTTAATACCCATTTTTGTGTTTAAATTGGTGCATTCCATACAGATTACACTTTATAATTTAATTTTTCTACACATTTTGTATTAATTTAACGAAAATACCAAAAAACTGTATTCATTTACGATGCATCTAAAGTTAGACAGACTGATAAACACTGTGATTTTTTTGATGATTATAATTTTACGATCTTTTGTAATGACAATAACAATTTTTTTTTTAATTTAAGAGTATTGAACTAGATTTTTCAGAATACTAAAATTATTGTGCTGTGGTATACAAACAAACATTTTTATTGTCAAATAAAAATTTGGAGAGTTTTGTTTAATTAAACAATAATAACAAAAAACTAGGGAACATGTGTACAAGTTAAGTAAAAAGTAATTACAACAAAATTTTAGTTATTGTTCTGAAAAATTCATCAATTTACGTTTAAGATAAGTACATAGGGTGTAACAAAAAAATGTGCTATAAAGTTAATAATGCACCTAGTGATTGAAAAATTAAGTTTCTTATCTTATCTTTTTCTACACCATGTATATATGGTAAAATGTCGTTAATAGTTTTAATTAATATACTACAGAACGCTCAATTCAAGCTTTAATTTGGTAAGAAAAATACTAGAGTATTTTTGAGTTTGAATGTTTGCAGTATTGTGAGTTTCAAAATGATGTATTTGAAGGTTGTAATATTATTAGAATAACATTATATTTACATAAATATCTGCATTATTTTTTTCCTTAACATAGAAATATATTTAGTAGTGAAAATTATAGTAGGTTTTTATCCTAAATACGTAAATCCCATCAAAAACAGAAATTATTAGTAGGTAATAAAATTAATACCAAATAGTTTTCATTATACCTACCTAAAAAAAACTATATTTACATGCCTATTTAGCGCACCGAAAGTGGGCTTTTTCCGTGTTATTCCGTGTTATTGACAGTTCTCTGGACATCGCAAATTTTTCTGTTTATTTTCTTAGCAACGAAATAAATAACGCTTGTTTTTTGACAATTTTTTAATATTTTTAGTGAAAATTCCACACCTGCAATTTTGAACCAATCAAAATACGTTATTTTGACAGATCACCACGGCAACGGAGGTATTTTAGTGGACATTTTTTTCTCGTGGGATACCCAACAGCGAATTATACTGGAAATTTTTTGACGTTTACAATAACAGACCACTCATTCATTTCCTGCATTTCTTGCAGCACTTGCGTTCAAAAATTGTATGTCAAAGAATGGATTAAATTTGCGATTATACTTTTCAAAAAAATATTCCTGCAACTGCTTGGCTGTGGAATTCCATAAAACTTTGATAACACTCTCCTTGTAGTCTTCGGAGTTCTTTTTTCGCATGTTGAACCCTTATTTTTCGAGAATAAGCGCCAATTCTTCCACAGGTATATCCGCTCTATTGAAATTATACGATTTTTCTGCGCAAAAGTTTGTAAACTTCCTCCATACGCTTGACTTCGATTTCCTGGTATTCGCGGGTGTCAACTGCTCAATCTCCTGGCGAATATTTTCTCTGCTTTCTTGAACGAACATTTTTTTACGTCGTGCCACTTGACAGCTTCAAAAGTAAAATAATAATTTCGAGGTTAGGGTCTCATTTGGTTACCATGACAACTCAACAATCAAGTCGACCACACATTTTATGTTTCGCTGGTGACTTGATGAAGAAAATAATTTGTATTGTTGAGAATCGAAAAATAAATTTTAAAAATATTTGATTTTCCACCACAATTCCATGTGGAATTTTCTTACCGAATACCACGCGAGGTCAAATTAATATCCGGAATTTTTTTTTCTCGCTCATGAATATTTTTAGAAAATTTCCGGAAATAATTTGATCTTTAAGTGGTATTACTAGTGATAATATCTTAACAATTTGTGGTTTTCAGGTAGTTATAATGAAAAGTATCGTTCATTATACGTCCATAAATGCTTTTTCTTGTATAATTAATACTAAATCCCAGTTAATAACGTAATAAATACGAAAGTTCGACTATACTCTTAGTTATAAGTAGTTATAACTACTAAAGCTGATATGTTTGGATTAAAATAAAATTAAGGGTAGTATTCCACTCGTTATATATTCACGTAAAGACCTTAAAATCCACATAAAGACAGGCTGTCATCAATTTTGATTGCTGATTCTTACATTAAAGGCACTATAAGTACCTTTAAGTGTTCCTAATGAAATAAATTAATTAAAAAATTATAATAAAATGATAAAAATTTACTAGTTTCTGATCAATTCCTTTGTATTTACCCAACTACCTATCTGGATGCCAAATTTGAACTTTCTAGGTCATCTGGAACTGGGTTAGAATTTTGGTCTATAGGACAGTCAGTGATAAAAATGACGATTTTTGGACGTTAATATCTAAATAACTGTTTGAGGTGTGTTTATATGAGCCAAATTTGACATGTTTATGTGAAATAGTTTTTGAGTTATGAGGGGGTCAAAAGTGGCTCCAAATGATTCGTGTAATATTACACACGGTACTGCTCGCCATTATGTTAGCTTGAACTTGGCTTGATACGCTACCGCGTGTAGATAATTATGGAATATAATTTTATAGTTTTAATTTTTGTTGATTGTGCAAAAAAAATATATATTACACTACAAAAATACCTAACACCATAATTCTATAACTTAAAATATTACTTATAATATTTTAATGATTTATTTTAATAAATAAATACTAAATTTAGTAAATTTAAATTTGCCAATTTATACGTGACAGAGTCATCTCTTGAGATATATAAAACTTCACCCTCATCATCATTTTCTTTCCTTCAAATTAGTTAGTTCAATATTAGTAAAGGAGGTGGCACTACGAGTTCTCCTTTATAAAATGTCAGTGAATAAATTCAGTTGACAAAACATAGCCTCATATTTTAAATTTTAAATAAAACCAACGAAAACAGACAGATCATTACTTCGTTGAAAAAACTTATTTAAAATTAATGTTTACAGTGGGTTATCTTGGAAATTTTTCAACAAAATGTCTAATGAGCAAGTAAGTAAATTATACTGTTAAATTAAATGATAAGTTTGTGTAGCTCATACTTATAATTTAGTAATCACACTTTTAATTTTATTGTTAATAAATATGAGACCTTTAATGAATTAAGTTACAGATAATAAAGTGATTACTAACACCTATCAGAAATAGTAATGTTCAATACTTATAATAAAACTATTTCTTTGGTAAATTATTCAATTAATCCTAACTAAAATAGTGTATTTTATAGCTAGAAACAGTTTTCAGCTTCCCCAAAATAACATAAATGCTAAATATATGATTAGATACAACATTTTATTTAGGTTAATAAATAATATATAAATTGACAACACAAGATTACATTTTTGATGATTACAAAGGCTATCTGAGTTAAAATACTTGAAGAGATTAAGTTTTTTGTAAAAATGAGGATGAAAGAAATTCCTGACAGCTAGAAAAAGAAGTCTTGCTTTGTTGATGTTAAATTACAGTACTTTTTTGATGAATAGAAAATTTCTTATTTTAGTTTTAGTTATTTTTGAACATTCAGCCGTTATTGAATATAGTATTTTAGTTTCTAATTTAACCATGATTTATTTTAGAAAGTGAGACAGACTATCTACAATACCACAAAAGATATTGTTAACAAAGTGGGAAGCAAATATGAAGTGGAATTCGATAATAATTCTATTGACCTTATATCTGAACTAGTATATAAAAAAGTGCAGTCATATGGATCAGATCTAGATTCTTTTCAAAAGTAACATTTTATGCAAGTTATCTTCAATTAGGAATATAAGTGCAGCATTTTTCAAATACTTTGGTTTTACTTATTTATTCACATTTTCATAGTGTGTTTAAAATAACTCTAGGCAGGAATATAGAAGCTCCTCTCAAAACATATTTTTTAGAGAAACAAATTTAAATGGTGATCAACATGATTTAAAACAAACTTGGCGCATTTATATTCTTCTATTTGTTACAATTAGAATTTTAGGCGATATTTTAAATATTATTTTAGGCATGCCAAAAGATCTACAATTACTGCTGAAGATGTAAAATTATTAGTAAGAAATAATAAATCATTAGTAAGTGTTTATTTTTAAAAATTACGTTTGATACTAATTTTTTTTGTTAAGTAAATTAGCATTATAAAAATTGGGAAACGATGGTTTTTAATGATTTATGTTTGGAAAATCATAACGATAGGGTAAAAATTATTTAAAAAAATTTAAATGTATCAAAAAACATACATACATATACTTATGCCTTTTTCGCTTGGGAGTAGAAAGAGACCACTTCCTTCCACTTGCCACGGTTCTTACACACATCTTTTGCTTTCTCTACTTTCATCAGTGCTCTCATACATGCTCGTCGGTTGTTGGTGCTCTTGACCTGGCCTTTCTTCAAAACAATGTTGATATGACCAAGATATGTTCTCCGAGGTCGACTTCTGGCGACTTGTCCATTCACACTCGCCTTATAAATTTGTCTCGTCAATCTTCCAAACCATCTAAGAATTTCTTTATCTATCTTTGTAAACACATCTTTTTTTACACCACAGCATTCTCTTATCTCACTATTCTTTACTTTATTCAACCGAGTCACTCCGGCTGTACTTCTCAGACTACTCATCTCCGCAGCAATAATCCTATTTTCATGCTTCTTCTGCCAAACCCAACATTAATTACCATATATAACCATATATAAGTGAAGGAACCAACATTCTATGATGCACAGCTAGACGTGCCTTTTTTGACACTTTCTGACTGTTCATAAAGCTATGCAGTGCCTCATTCATTTGTTTTCCTGCCAACACCCTTAGCTCAATGTAACTGTCATACTTTCTATCTCTCATAAACTTTGAATCCAAGTATACAAACTCATTTACTTGTTCCACTCTTTCTCCCTTAATCAGACAGAACTTCACAGTTTGTCATGCTTTCTTCTCTTTCAAAAACGATTACTTTCTTCTTGCTAACATTTATTTTTATCCCTTTGATCCTTCTTTTGTTGCTATTTGAAGAACTATATATCTTTCCGATTCAATTTATAGTAGTATTTCATAATAAATCTATACATCACCCCAAATTTAATCCAATGGAGAAATCAAGGAGTCACGGAACCATGAGTATAATATTTGAATCTTTTCCTTTAGGTTATTTAGCTGTTAATAATTAGTTTGAACATTAAATTTAAAATACATTACATTTTATTTGTACAATTAATATTAATGATAATTATTTAAGTTTTTTTTTCATTTTAGATAGTTGGGTAAAATTATTTTAAAATTCTTTTTCAGTATCTTAATTTGATAAAATAATTTAGTTTAACGGGTATCAGTAAAACTACGCAATTAGCAGCCCTTGAGTTAGAATAATTTAGTTTTATAAAAGTAACTTATAACATTACAAACAATTGGCTTTAGAAAGGAAACTTTAAAGTAACACAAAATTGTCGCACAACATTTGGGGAATTAGTAAGTTTTTTAAAGTTACACAAAATTGGCACCCCATTTTTGTAACTTTAGAAAAACAGTTTAGTTAGGGTAACACAATTTGGCGCCCAACTTTTGGAGTTTAGAAAAATACTTTTAGTAGGCTACAACACTTCAATTTGATAAAAACTGAGTATCACCGATTCATAAATATATTCTCATAAAAAACTAAATATTACCCGATATATTCTCATTTTAAATGATGCTACAGCGTTGCCAGCACGAGGACAGGACAAAGAGAATCGATTGGTATTCTTTGTCATACTCATAGCCATTCTCATGTAATCATTGCGATTAAACAAACAGAGTTTTATGAATGGGATGTTGCGTCTCCTCTGGTTAATAGGTCTATGGTCAGGAGCTAATTTTTATGTCAGGATTGTGTATTAGCTTATTATAGAATCAATATTTAAGTATTCATAATTATAATTAAGTCCTTTTGAATTTGGATACAACATTTAAACAAATTTTTTTAGGTAAAACTTGTAGATACAAAGCTACATGTATTGAATTCATTAAAAAAATGCAACGATGATAGCAGTTCAATTAAAAGGAAGAGAAAATAATTTTAACTGTAAAAATAAAACTTTTTTTAGAGAGCTGTATTTTTTTATCTAAACAATATTTTCCTCTAGACCTTGGTTAGATATTCAACATATTGGTTTGACGTATTGTTGTACTGGATATTTTTGTTCAACCTATATTATTACAAAGACTAAATTTAAAATAAAAATATTGAGCTCGAAAATCAGAATCGACTGAAATTTTGTCAGAATTAAATGCTTATTGTATTTGGGTTCTTCTTTCGTTTGTTCTCAATTTTATTACAACTTAATTGTATTTTGCTCCAAAATGAATGTGTTAAGAAAAAGTGGTTTAAAATTAATTCATTATAATTGAGTATTTCTGCCAGTGTGTAATTGTTGGTATAACGTCAACCGAGACGTCAACTGTCAATGAATATTTTGTCACCCCAGCATCAAAGGTTTTTCTCCAAAATATCCATGAAAAATATCCATTTAAAATGTGGAGCAGTATTGAAATATAACTAATTAGGTGTGTTTAGCTGTAAAAATGTTGCACGTCTTTGTGGACTATATTTCGGGGACAAATTACCTACCCACCCATTTTGCACTGAAACCTTAAATGTCAATCATACCCGAAAAACAACATCGAATCAAATAGCATAGATCTACCTATCAATGTTTGAAATTATTTGTTTGTTAAAAATATATAATTATACCCAAGGTAAATATATCTTTAACTATTTAGATTATAATCATAACATAATGTCTCAATTGTTATGAATTCACTTTTTTAATTGTTAAATAAAATAAACTAAACACAAACTATTAAACATACATACATATAGTCACGCCTTTTTCCCGTAGGGGTAGGCAGAGACCACTTCCTTCCACTTGCTACGGTTCTTACACACATCTTTTGCTTTCTCCACTTTCATCAGTGCTCTCATACAGGCTCGTCGTTTGTTGTTACTCTTGACCTGGCCTTTCTTCAAAACAATGTTGTTCTCATCGAGATGTGTTCGCCGAGGTCGACCTCTACCGACTTGTCCATTCACACCATTCGTTTCGTCAATCTTCCTTTTCTACGAGTCAAAACCATCCAAGCATTCCTTTATCTATCTTTGTAACCACATCTTTTACACCACAGCGTTCCCTTATCTCACTATTCTTCACTTTATCCAACAGAGTCACTCCGGCTATACTTCTCAGACTACTCATCTCCGTAGCATTAATCCTATTTTGATGCTTCTCCTGCCAAACCTAACATTCGCTACCATAAATAAGTGTAGGAACCAACACTCTTTTACGCACAGCCAGACTTGTCTTTTTTGACACTTTCTGGCTGTTCGTTAAGCTATGCAGTGCCCCATTCATTTGTTTTTCTGCCAACACCCTTAGCTCAATGTCACTGTCATACTTTCTATCTCTCGTAAACTTTGAACCCAAGTATACAAACTCATTTACTTGTTCCACTCTTTCTCCCTTAATCAGAACTTCACAGTTTGTCATGCTTTCTTCTCTTTCAAAAACGATTACTTTCTTCTTGCTAACATTTATTTTTATCTCTTTGATTTTCAGGGCATCGTGGATAACATTAACCATCGTCTAAAACTCCTCTTCAGATGACGCTAATATGACTATCATCGGCGTAAAGAAGGGATTTTACGATTAAATCATTCATTTTCAGTCCATGCGCCCTCTCCTTAAAATCTTTTTAACAATCGTCTATGTATAAGTTAAACAGCCATGGCGAAGCCACACGTCCCTGTCTCACACCTGTTTCGATGTGAAACAAGTCCGTGTAAGCTCCGTTTATTCTGACACAAGCAGTGGAATCCTCGTAAAGTAATTTCTTTGCTCGTATTAAACTACCGCTCACCCCATACACAGATAATGTCGACCACAATTCACTCCTCACCACTCTGTCATAGGCCTTTTCCAAGTCTATAAAAGCAAAGTAGACGTTCTGACTTCTAGCTAAGAATTTTTCGACTATACCTCGTAATGAAAAGACCTGATCCATACAACTCCTTCCTCTTCTAAATCCTGCTTGCACATTCCATATCATCTTAGTTTCATTCGTCACTCTTTTAATTAATATCTTTGCATACAGTTTGCCGGCTATGCTGAGTATACTAATACCTCGGTAGCTCTTATAGTCTGCTGCGTACCTTTTTCCTTGTAAAGCGGCACGATAACGGCCTTGCACCAGTCGTCTGGTACGCTATCACTCCTCCAACAAATGTTAAAAAGACAGTACAGCAGACTAGCTACCACGCTTTGTCCAACCTTCAGCATTTCAACCTTTATCCTGTCGTACCCATCAGCTCTACCCAATTTTATACTGGTCAACGCTTCCACACTTTCTGTCGTACTAATTTTACTTTCATTGCAACTTTCACTCATGTCTCCGAATGGGGCCTGTGCTTGTGTATCCTCTTTTTCAAATAAACTTTTGAAGTATTCCTTCAATCTCTTTAAAACGCATTTTTCTCCTTTTACCATACTACCATCTTTGTTTCTAGTTGCGAGGTAGTATTTACAGGGAAGACCTCGGTATCCGTTTTGTTCAAATGTGCTCAACAAGATCGAATATTTTCACGACCACAATGACAACCACTGTACATTTTTTTCGCGCGGGGATTTGATTTTAATTAATATTTAAGCGAGGAGGTCGCTATAGCCTTGATTATAAATATTGTAAGTGATGAATGAAGAACCATTAACAAGAAAGCAAATATAATAATGGGGTAAAGTGAGTTAATGTAAAATTCCTCACGTTCTTTATGATTTAGTTTGTGGGTAGCATTTACATATTTTAATGAGGGTCTCATGATGGTTTATACGTTGGAGCCCGCTGAAATACGGATATACATTAGCGCAGCGAAAACTTTTAGTCCTTCTATTTTAATGGTGATGCAAACACAGGGCTCGATTAATATTTTACATCGATTTCGTTACTGTCGCTAGAGCGATAGCCTTTGATCGAAAATTAACCATTATATTAGGAGCCAATTAATTGTAATCAAGTCAAATTTTTTATGAGAAAATGGGAAAGAAAAATTCTCCGGAAAATTATCGGCGCAATTTATGAAGATGGTCAATGGAGGAGGAGAACAAATGAAGACAAATAAATGTAATAAAAAAGATATTGTCACAATTATAATGAAAAAAAAAAACAATGGAAGATTAAGAGCTAGAGGAAAACCTAGTGCCAGATGGAAAGAGCAAGTGGAGGAAGATCTGAAATTGCTTGGCATTAATAATTACAGCAGAAAAGGGGCAAATAAAAAAGAATGGACAATAATCTTAAAGGAGGTCGAAACTCTACAAGGGTTGTAGCACCACGATGATAATAATGATGAAGCCACATTTTTAGCATTTTTTTGACGAGAATTCCGTGTTTATCTTTAAAATGGATGTACCTACTAATCCACAAATAAGATAAAGCTTTGAGGATTATCTTCACAGCTGGGCCACCGTGCCTTCATTCATCATCATCATCATCCAGCCTTATTCTCTTGTCCATTGCTGAACGTAGGCCTCCTCGAAATATTTCCATCTTTCCCTATTTTGCGCCTCTGCGATCCAGTTCGTGGTTATCCTTTTGAGGTCATCTGTCCATCGTGTCGGTGGTCTACCCCTGCTTCGCTTATCCGATCTCGGTCGCCACTCCAGAACTTTCTTTGTCCACCTTCCGTCCTTCATTCTAGCCACGTGTCCTGCCCATCTCCATTTCTGCTTTGTAATTCTCTCTATTATGTCCTCTACCCCCGTTTTTCTCCTTATATCCTCGTTTCTGACTCGGTCGTTAAGGGAAAGTCCTAACATGGATCTCTCCATTTTCCGTTGCGCTACTTGTAGTTTTTTAACTATTGTTTTTGTTAAGGTTAGGGTTTCAGCCCCGTATGTCATAACTGGGAGAACACACTGATTGAAGGTCTTCCTTTTCATACTTACGGGAATTTCTGATTTAAATATGTCCCTAAGCTTCCCGTACGCTGCCCATCCCAGAGATATTCGTCTGGACAGTTCGCACGTCTGGTTGTCCCTGCCGATCCGGATTTCATGGCCAAGGTAGGTGTATTTTTCTGTGATTTCGATGATTTTGTTTTCTATTTCTACAGGTTCGCTTGGTACTAGGTTGGTTAACATTTTTGTTTTGTTATAATTTATTTCCAAACCTGCTCTTTGTGTTGCCCGTTGTAGATCTTTTAGCATTTCCCTGGCTTCCTGCATGTCATCTGCCATTAGAACTATGTCATCCGCAAATCTTAGATGGCTCAGTCTTTCCCCATCTATCATAATTCCCTTATTTTCCCAATTCAGAGTTTTGAAAACATGTTCCAGGACCGCAGTGAATAGTTTTGGGGATAACGTATCGCCCTGCCTGATTCCTCTTTTTATTTTTATTTCCCTTTACGATGTATGCAGGTCAATTGTTGTTGTTGCGTTTTTGTAGATATTGTATATAATGTTAGAGTATCTTCCATCTATTCTGCATTATTTTATTGCTCGTAATATTGAAACTAATTCAACGGTGTCAAAGGCTTTGTAAAAGTCCACAAAGATTAGGGTAAGTGGTTTGTTGTATTCTACTGTTTTCTCGATGAGGGTTTTTATGCATTGCAGATGATCGTTAGTCCCGTAGCCAGAGCGGAACCCTGCTTGTTCTCTAGGTTGGTAGAAATCCAGTTTATTCTCTAGCCTGTTGGTGATTATACGGGTGTAGAGTTTGTACAGGTGGTTGAGAAGGCTAATGGGTCTATAGTTATCCGTGCCTTCATTACCATCACTTAATTGGACTGGGCCATTTACCAAGATAAGCATATCATTTTTAGGTTAGACACCGAGCCCTAAATATAGAGAATGTAGTGTTGAGGAAGAATCTCTTTTCCATGTAAACATTTTGCAGTGCTAGATACTCGAAAAGATTCGCATACATGGGGGGGGGGGGCAGAAGTTACGGCCAACCCTGTCTAGACATTATTGTGTCAATTGTATGTTGAATTGACATTTTTTCCATAAGATTACATGTAGCAGTTTTATAAGATTTATAAAATGAATGAGCTTTCTAATCACCCTATATTTTTTACAGAAAATTTTGTTATTAAAAAATGTAATGAATAAAAATGTTTTCATTATTTTCGCCTAAAACTTCAACCTCCTTAAACTGGCCAGAATTCTCCAAACTCTGGAACCACCTTCCAAAAGAAGTTTTGTATTTTATTCATTTATACACGTATTTTATAAACTTATTAAATTGTTAACGTAATATTGCAGGTACCTACATATTTATAAAAATTACGAGTTCAAACAAATTGTCCCTTGCTTCGATTTAAATATACCAATAAAAAATGCTTCAATTTTTTTAAAACTATTTCAATTGACAATAGTTCCCGGTACACCACTATTCACGAATTTAATTGCCATCAGATGGCGCTGCGATATCGTTTAGCAATAAATCCATAAGGAAATGTAGTGTTTTTTAAACTTCTTTATTTCAGTTTTATGATCCTTTTTAAAAATGGTAATATTGGACATTATTTGATAAAAGAAGTCATCAGTAACTTACAGCCAGTAACTGAAATACATCTCTAAAGTTACTCATTTTCGCTGAATATTAATAGAAATGGTGATATTGGTGTATTTTATTAAATAAAATTAAGAAAATTAAAAAATTATAGGAATACAACCCCCCTATTAAAACCCACTTATGCTGAAGTATGGGCCAATGCTCAGTGCGCTCAGTTAGGTATGGATTTAGAATACCATGGCAAGTCTATATTTTTACTTACTAATAGTCAAGTGGCTATAAAAACTTTTGAAATGTTCCGTACCATCTCAAAAGTGGTGAATGATTGTACAGAGGTTGGCCAGGTTAAAAAATGCAACAATTGCAATTGGTATCTAGCCACTCGAACCACGTAGGTAATAAAAAAGCAGATGAACCATGATGAACTATGCTAGAAAACCGATGCTTAAAAAAATTAGGAATAAGACTCACCTCCAACCTGCTGTTATTGAGCAGACAAGTGATGAGGAAAATTATGGGGCGGCTCCTTGCTGAACAATATCATCCACGTCATCACCAACACAAAACAGCTGAGCACGTTACTTTTAAATGTAAGGCTCTAGCTTATATACGCTACCAGACTCTGGGTCCCTCAGGCACGGAGCTGGAAAATATTAGAATGGACCCAACTAGAAGATTCGTCAGGCTAGTGGCAGTACCGTGAAAATTAAAAAAAAATCAACCCATACATAACAAGTTTTCCTTATTTATATACTACCATCCAGATGACGCACCCTTCGCGAATATCTTGTTGGTTGAAAAAAATAATATAACCTTATATTATTCTGGTTCATGTCCTTCTCAATAGCGGGTTTAGGACGAAAGAAAACAAACTTCTCGCTCTTCTTAAATCGCCGAAGTATCGATCTTTATTTTAGATCTTTCTCAAGGCTACGCATACGGAAAAATAACTCTATAATTGGTAAAATTAATCAACATCATCAGTAGACTTATTCTTATGTTTAACAATTGACTATTTATGCATACGATATTAATAAAAAGCAATTTCAAAGTAAGTTTAGTCACATAATAATCCCTTAGATTCAAATATACAAGAATAATCTTTGTTAACAAGTGAAGAGTTTTAATAAATTAATTACATACCTTTTTAATTTGACCTAACCTAACCTAACCTAACCTAAACATGTTTACAATTAACATTGAGCAAATGAATTAATCACATAACAAAACAATATTAAAACGAATAATTTCTATTCCTTTAATAATATTAAAATCACAGAGAGACATCACAAACAGAGGCAAAAGAAAATGAGTTTATGTTAATTTTCTTTTAATGAACTATTTATTTTTATTTTTTCTCGCTAATTGTCTACATACTATCAACGCCAACGGCTGTTTATCTTTATTGATTTTTAAATATGAAAAATAAATTATTATATTGTGCATTCAGGCCCTGTACATCGGTTCTGCAATTTATGGTATCATTCAAGGAAATGAAAATCATCTCGCTTAAACCCTTTTTGTTGATATTCGGCTCACGATCCAAAATTTTTATTGACGAAAAATTAAAATTATGGCCAGTAGTGAAATGATGGGAAATGCCGTTTTTTCCGACTTATGTCTATTAATTTTTCTACAATCATATTGGTGTTGATTCATCCCTTTTTTAAGGCATTGTTTTGTTTGTTCAATATAACATTTGTCACAATTCACGCAAGGTACTCTATAAATTATATTGGAACAGGATCTTTCATTTTGGAAAAAATCGAACTAACTACTTTTATATTATAAAATGCCAATTTGCATTGTGGGGCCTTTTTGTTTATGATTTATTGAATGTTTTTAGACAGTCCAGAAACTAAGGAAATTTAAAATATCAGTTCAAACGCTCTATAACACATGCTTTTAATAGTGACATGAAGTTAAGGACCCTTCCGGAAGATGTAGGTTTCTGATACCAACACGTCGAGATCGTACCATCACTATTATGTATTACCAATGTGTCTAGGAAATGGATTTTTTTCTCTTTTTTAATTTCCGTAGTTATCTGTATTTTTTCATGGTAATTGTTGAAATGTGTGAGAAGCTCTGTTATTTTATCAGATGGGCAAGCCAGTAGAATATCATCAACGTACAGCTTTATAAATGGGAGATCAAATGGAATATTTTCCAAAACATTCATAATAAGATTAGCTAATACTTGACTAGCTGGGTTTCCCATGGCTGATCCATCAAGTTGCTTATAGAATGTTCCGTTAAATTGAAAAAATAACCATTGGTTGCCATTCTAGAATTTGTTTAGGTAGTCTTGATGTTGGCATTCGTTGTACATGCCCATACCATGTTAGTTGTTTGGCATTTACTTCTTGAATTATAGATCCTTCCACACCCATCCGTTGTTTTACTATCTCATTCCTAATTCGGTTCCTTCTGGATACACATAAAGATCTTCGCATCGCTTCCATCTCTACCACCTCCAGTTTTTTTTTCTGCCTTTTACTCACTCTCCATGTCTGCTCCATGTAATAAGGTTTTTACGTTTCTTAGTAATTTCCTTACTCCATAGTATGCCGTTGAGGCATTTTTTGGCCTGAATAATTCTTTTTTCGATCTCTTTGACGTCAGTTCCTGTGCTGTCGAATGTAACACCCAAGTATACGTATTCTTTACAAGATGGAATTTGTTGTCCATTTTCAAGTACCGGATTGTTCGGTTCCTCGCCCACACACAAAGACCTTGTCTTCGTCAGATTGACAGTTAATCCGCACTGGCTGTATTCTTATATATATACATCCGTTATCCAGTTCGACACCCATACCATGTACTTTTTTTTCCATTTTTCCATTGCTTTAATGCGCATGCTACATATATTTTGAATAGAGTTGGTGAAATACAGCATCCTTGTCTTAGTCCTTTGGTGATTGGAAATTCTTCGGTTATATATTTTCCCATTTTTATTCGTGATCTTGTGTTTTTATAGAGTTCTTTGAAGGTATACAAATGTGATATGAGTTTCTATGTTTTTTGCAGCTCTTTTCTCTATTATTTGTTTTAGACAAAAAACATTGTCGGTGCACGATCTGCCTGCTCGAAAACCACTTTGTTCTTCTTCTTAGTAAAGCACTGAGCTCCAACAAGATAAATTCTAAACTTGTATGGAATTGCATCGAATCCTTAGAGTACCTTGGTGCGAACAACAGGGTGACCCTACTGTGGGTACCTGGGCACCAGGGGGTGGAAGGAAAAGAAAAGGCCGACACTCTTGGAAAACAGGGGGCCGAATCTGCGTTCACTGGACCAGAACCGGTTTTTGGAGTCACCACAAGTGCCGCCAAAACAATTATTTCGGACTGGGCGGAGAGGAAAATACTCACGTACTGGTCCGACTTACCAGGGCTAACCAACTCGAAGGCGTTTTTACCGTTACAACCCTCGAGAAACACAACTAAGCAGATCCTAGAATGGAGCAGAAATGACCTGCGTATTCTAACAGGACTGCTTACGGGACACTGTCGTCTGAGATACCACCTCAGAAAGATAGATCTGAACCAACAAACGGACTGTCGGTTCTGCTGCGTGGAAGACGAAACTGCTGAACATATACTATGTTCATGCCCCGGCCTGGGAAGAATAAGGTTCAACATATTTGGTTACACTAACCTAGAACCTACCGATTTTAAAAAAATCTCACCCTATACAACCATGAACTTCGTAAGATGGGCTGGATTGTACGGTGAACTGTAGCCTCTAGGGGTGAGCCACAATAGACCTACTAAGGGTCGCGGTGGAGGGGCGACCACGCCCCACTCACATAAAACCTAACCTAACCTAGTTAAGCCTGAAGTCATCCTCTATTAGGTTACGTAAGATCCTTCCATAAAGTCTACTCATGGCGCTAGTGACTGAAATATATATATATATATATTTATATATATAATATATATATAATATATATATATATATATATATATATATATATATATATATATATATATATATATATATATATATATTTAATAAAAATAGTCGCAAAAAGGGTAGACCTATCGTGTGGGCCGCGGACGGCCCGCACTGCGACTATTAGAAGGGGAAGGGATTATAGAAAGGAAATGATTGTGGCCCCGCTTTTTGAAAAGTTGTAGGTCATAGTTCTCTGGAAAAACTGATTTTGGAAGCTTGTTCCATTCCGTAGCAGCCCTGTAAAAGAAGGATTCTTGATGGAGATTGGTCCTTGTAGTGTCAATCTTGAGAGTAAATGGGTGAGACTGATCAGCGTGCCGAGTTCTTCGGCCGAATGTGGCCAATGGTGGTACAAGAGTTTTTATTTCTCTGGAGCATCTGCCATGGAAATATCTGTAGAGCAATGACTGGTCTGCAACTCTTCTTCTATGTTCTAGAGGGTGAAGGGTATCTGTGAGAGTTGAGCTGTTTATCAATTATTATATTATATATATATATATATATATATATATATATATATATATATATATATATATATATATATATATATATATATATAACCTTACACCTGCGATACAATAGTTATGGAACGTTTATCAAAAAAGTATTTGTAAAAACGATATTTCTACGACGGAGTTGGTGTTGTACGCCATTGGTAATATCTGAAGAAACCGAATCCCCCTTGAATATCTAGTCGAACTTGCTAATGATCCTCGTCGAAGTAGTATTTTAAATTATATTCAATGAAACATATTTATGGTATTCTTCGGATACAAAATGCTTCTTCGTTCTTAAAACATTTATTTATTATTCTGTTTGGTACAATCGTAATTGTCCTCGTTTTTTAACTAAGCGCTTAAATCTTAATTTTTGGTTTGCTAACTAACTGGATTGTATTTTATCGTCTTTATTTCGTGAATAACTCTAATGATTTAGTGGGAGGATTTCTTTATGAGAATTACTTGTAAGCGACTGCCATTGCGATTATCGAACGCTTTTTTTTTGTTAAACAATACGGCTTTCGTTGAATTAAAGAATATTCCATGTGTCTGTTAAATTAAGCATAATTAATAATAATTACAACGAAATACATCAGCGAGGTAGGGACGTGTTGGCCACGTGGCGAGGGGGAAAGTTTTTCATTTGATTACTCGATTGTTTTTGGTGCAGTATCTAAAATTTAGATTTTTGTACTTAAAACACAATTACGTTTTAATTATATATATATAATCCAGGATATCTACAGCTGTCGCTGCCTTCCTGCTTTCAGCCCTTGTCTCCAGTTGTCCTTGTCCTGCCAGTCTCCGTCCTGCAGGTTTCTTAATTCCATCGCCTCATCCACTTCGTCTCTCCATGATCGCCTTGGTCGACCTCTCTTTCGTCTGCCTAATGGACTCCACTCAGTTACCCGGTGTATCCAGCGATCCTCCGGAGTTCTTCTAACATGTCCGTACCACGTTAGTTTCTTTTCCTCTATGTGTTCTAGTATGTCTTTTTTTACCTCCATTCTTCTCCTGATCTCCTCATTTCTTAGTCGATCTAATCTGTTCACTCCACAACTCCTTCTCCAAAAGTCCATTTCTGTGGCTACAATCTTCCCTTTGTTTTTTTTGTTGATCACCCACATTTCAGCTCCGTAAGTCATTATGCTGCGAACTATTGAATTGAATATTCTTGTTTTATTAGTCTTGGTTATGTGGCGATCCCATAATATTGGGTTTAATTGATTAATACATGCCCTAGTTTCACCTAGTCTATTTTTTATTTCTTCCTCTGTTGTTCCACTTTTTGATATTATAAACCCTAGGTACTTAAATTTGTCTGTTCCTGAGATCTGTCGGTTATCATCTATTTCTAGGTGATATATCCTGTCTTGTGCCGTTGACATATATTGGGTCTTTTCGAGGTTGATTTCCACTCCATTTTTCCCATATTCCTCCTCTAGTTTCCGCATCATAAAACCTAAATCCTCCTCATCTTGAGCTATGATTACTTGATCATCGGCAAAGCTTAGAGTATACAGATGATCATTTCTAATTGGTATTCCCATTCCTGCACATTTTCTCTTCCATGGTCTTAGTGCCTGTTGTAGAAATATTTTGAATAGTGTGGGTGATGTTGAGCATCCTTGGAGGAGACCCTTAGTTGTTTTGAAGGCATTTGATAGTTTATTTCCCTCTTTAATCCATACGGTATTTTTTTTGTACATATTTTGGACTGTTCTGATAATTCTCTGCGTTATACCCATTTCTAACATGGCTTCCCAGATTTTAGACCGAGGGACAGAATCATAGGCCTTTCGGATATCCACAAATGCAAAATGTACCTCTCTGTTCTTGGCCATTTTTTTCTCTATGAGTTGTTGAATTGTATATATATGGTCCATACATGATCTTCCAGCCGTAAATCCTGCCTGATCTTCATCAACTTTTCCTTGTATCTGTTCTACTAATTTTTGTTTGACGACTTTTCCAAATAGTCGGCCCATCGAAGCTATCACGCTGATTCCCCTGTAGTTTTCGCACTTTTTTTTCTCTCCTTTCTTATGGATAGACGTTATGTAGGCTTCCGTCCATTCATCTGGTAGTTCTTCTCCATTTAGTGCTCTGAGGAACATTGCGTGTATCATTCGCCCCAACTTCTCAGTTCCGTATTTAATTAATTCCGGTGGTATTCCTCCTGGACCGCTAGATTTCCTGTTCTTCATAGATTTTATAGCACGTTTGACTTCCGGTAATGTTAGAGTAATTTGTTCGTTTTCATCTGCTGATATTTCTTCATTTCTCATAAATTGGGGCCTAGTCTCCGTGAGTAGATCTTTGTAATATCGTTTTAATTAAATCCTCTTTATCGATTATCTATTAATATGCGTCTTTAGTTATTTTCAAACTGCGAATAAAAATACGTCACACCGTTCAATCAATTAATTTATTATATGCTGTACTAATTTATTTACACGATATGTTTAGCGCGGCATAACTATTTTAGCTTCGTTCTGCTCCGACTACTGCGTTTATACAGTGTGTACATAAAGTAAAGTAACTTGCTAATATTTCGATTTCTGTTGAGTTAACGAAAAAAATGTTGAATAAAAGTTTTTTCGAATAATTCAGGTCATCTGCATAGGTCGATTAGAAGTATACAGAGTGCACTGTTACTCTAAAATAACTTATAGACATAATTTTTTAGATAGTACACACTGTATACAGGGTGTTTCATTGCTTATTGGAAATATTTCAACCGTAGAATCCTGAACTAAAAATATGAAGATTTAACCCAAATCACCTAGATAAAATGTGTCTCCTGTCTGAGTTACAGGGTGTTTTATTTGAAAATTTAAAAATTATTTGTGCCCAGGACTTTAAAACTATTCGAAGTATTATTGTCATATTTAGTGGGGAATGTAAGTACTATACACTCTACTAAATTATGTTAATAGAACGTTTCTGGCTACTACCAGAGGCGTATGACAGGGTCAAGGGACTAGTTGATCACTCCCAAATTCTACGTCACTGGCGGAATAGCAATTTTATCCCAAAATATTTCGATTCTCCAATACTTTCTACGTGAATATTGTACTCCTTCTCCATGGCGATAAAGTTATAATTTTTCGAGATATTTCGGGTTAAACATGAAGCTGCACAATTATTTTGATTTCAATGTGTATTATGTCGGTGTTTTGGGTCATGACTTCCAGCATTGTTTCCAACAGTGGAAAATTTGCATGGAGCGTTGTAGGTGCATATTTAAGGCGATAATAAGTAATTTTTTATAAAATGAAAATAAAATTTTTACAACGTCAGTCTCGTTATTTAATAGCCACACCTCGTATGTTCAGCAGTTTCATCTTCAACGCAGCAAAACCGACAGTCCGTTTGTTGATTCAGACCTATCCTATTGAGGTGGTATCTTAGACGACAGTTTCCTGTAAGCAGTCCCGTTAGAATTCGCAGATCATTCCTGTTCCATTCTAGGATCTGCTTAGTTGTGTTTCTCGAGGGTTTAGGTAAGAACGCTTTCGAGTGAGTCAACCCTGGTATATCGGACCAGAACGCGAGTATTTTCCTCTCCGCCCAGTCCGAAATAAATGTTTTGGCGGCACTTGTAGTGACTCCAAAGACCGGTTCTGGTTCAGTTAACGCAGATGCGGCCCCCTATTTTGCAAGTGTGTCGACTTTTTCGTTTCCCTCCACCCCCTGGTGCCCAGGTGCCCTCGGCAGAGCCACTCTGTTGTTCGCACTTGGATACTCCAGGGATTCGATGCAATTCCATACAAGTTTAGAAAAGAATAGGTTACAAACTTCGTAAAATATCAGTGGCCTGGGTGCAATCCGAGAGGTTCACACAACTAACTTCACAGTGGAAAGAATGAAAAAATACCATACCAAAACAGTTTGACCAATTTTGCTAAATATCTTATCAGTTCTAAATTGCGTAATTATGCGTCGAATGCATTTAGTCCCACGTTGATATCATTTTTTGTTCTCGAGATAATCAAGTTGAAAAATAATACCAAAAGTTTACAATTTTTTTCAGTTTTTTGATTCTCCACAAAAAACAGCTTAACCGATTGTGCTGAAAATCTAATCATTTCTACGTTGCGTAATTATGCGTCGAATGCAATTGGTATCACGTCGATATCATTTTTTGTTCTCGAGATAATCAAGTCAAAAAATAATTCCGAAAGTTTACAATTTTTTTCAGCTTTTTTTAATCTCCAGAAAAAACAGCTTAACCGATTTTGCTGAAAATATAATTAGTTTTAAGTTGCGTAATTATGCGTCAAATACAATTGGTACCACGTCGATATCATTCTTTGTTCTCGAATAATCAAGTCAAAAAATAAGTCCGAAAGTTTACAATTTTTTTTCAGTTTTTTTATTCTCCAAAAAAACAGCTTGACCGATTTTGCTGAAAATCTAATTAGTTTTAAGTTGCGTAATTATGCGTCGAATGCAATTGGTTCCACGTCGATATCATTTTTTGTTCTCGAGATAATCAAGTCAAAAAATAAGTCCGAAAGTTTACAATTTTTTTTCAGTTTTTTTATTCTCCAAAAAAACAGCTTGACCGATTTTGCTGAAAATCTAATTAGTTTTAAGTTGCGTAATTATGCGTCGAATGCAATTGGTTCCACGTCGATATCATTTTTTGTTCTCGAGATAATCAAGTCAAAAAATAAGTCCGAAAGTTTACAATTTTTTTCAGTTTTTTGATTCTCCAGAAAAAACAGCTTGACCGATTTTGCTGAAAATCTAATCAGTTCTAAGTTGCGTAATTATGCGTCGAATGCAATTGGTCCCACGTCGATATCATTTTTTGTTTTCGAGATAATCGAGACGAAAAATAATTCCGAACGCACATACGAACATGTGGAGATATGTCAAAAATCGGGATTCGCAAAATCGGAAGCATTACTATAATTTCCACTGGGAAGTTAACAATCTTAAATTCTTAATTTACAAAAACAAAAATATAATATATTTCAACTCAAAATAATTTTATGAAACAAAGCGATAACTTTTCTGCTTCGACATGCGCAGTCGAAGAAAAATCGAGATAATTATGCACGGCTACGAAGTTAATTTTTACATTATGCCCCGCTAGGCAATAAATTTTCCGCAAACACGACACTTTAAAAGCAACCACTCACAAACTTATAATCACGAATGCAAAATTTATATTATTGTGGCGACTTAAGTATGTGCATACTCCATATAAACGAACCTAAATTCAATTACTTTCGACTTCCAATAGAAATTAACGTGCGTTAAGATTTAAAGTTATTACTTTGATTACATACATTAATATATATATGTATATAAAACCGACATTCTGTTCACGTTTATTATATTAAAGAGATAATGTACTTCTCTTATCGGTTTCGTGGCTTGTCCACTCATTTTTTTAAGTACCGGCTCAAGACTAAAAAGGGAACTAGAAATTCACCTTAGTAACGGTCAGAGGCAGCCGTTTTCTTTACAGTGTACCTACATTCCTGGGAAATGTATAGTAATGTGGTAACAGGAAGATATTCATTATTTAACTTATCACCAAGGTGGTCACATTACGAATTTGGGTCAGTTTAAATTATGTACTTTGTTTTCTTTACAACAGAACGATTTTAAAGCTGTATTTAACTAGAATTTGTACGATTATAAATGCAAATCACACCATAATCAATAGGCAATTATTTATCCTTTAAAAATAACACCCGATTGGAAACCAGTTTGAAACTTTTAAAACGAAGCAGATTCTTTTCCAGCATAATTTATTGCATCTAGAAGAGAACTCCAGCTTCCTGATTAACAGTTCAGATTTAAGAAAGAAGGTGATAGAGATTCGTTCACCAATATTATTAACTTCCCGGTGGGAAGTTATAGTAATGGGTCTGATTTTGCGAATCCCGAATTATGACATATCTCCACATTTCAAGGTTCCCAGAGTCGAATACAATAGTTTTTAAGTGGACGTCTGTGTGTGTGTGTATGTACGTATGTGCGTTCGGAATTATTTTTCGTCTTGATTATCTCGAGAACAAAAAATGATATCGACGTGGGACCAATTGCATTCGACGCATAATTACGCAACTAAAAATTGATTAGATTTTTAGCAAAATCGGTCGAGCTGTTTTTTATACAGAATCAAAAAACTGAAAAAAATGATAAACTTTCGGAATTATTTTTCGAGAGCAAAAAATGATATCGACGTAGGACCAATAGCATTCGACGCATAATTACGCAACTTGGAACTAATTAGATTTTCAGCAAAATTTTCAGCAAAAAAAATGGTAAACTACCTGAATTTTTTAATTTATAAATTATACCTCAAGGCTCTATCTTAGAGCCTTTCTTTTTATAATCTTCACGAGTTACATAAAGAATAAATGTGTTGTGGCAGATCAAACCATTTTCTATGCAGATGAGACGAATATCTTAATGTCTAGAACAAATAATGAAAGTAAAGAATGGTAATAAGGCATCAAATGAAATCAGTGATTATTGCTACTGCTAAGACCTATCATATTCGTTTCTTACCAGAAAATAAGAACCCTGATAATGATCTCTACTTAACAGTCAATGGAAAATCGATAGAAAGCAAAGAGAGTATGAAGTTCTTCTTGATAGAAAACTTTTATGGAAAGATCTTTGTGTTCAAAACTTAGCACAATTATTTATATTATTGGGAATCTGAGGGACACAGTATTAGCTGATATACTAACAATTCGAAAATCTAAAATACTAACGCTTCTCTACCTCTACATTTTGTACCTGATAATTTTTATAAGGGACAATGAAAATACAATTCTGAAGAATGACCAAATACATGTTCATGATACAAGTAATAAGGAAAATATTCATCTTCCCCTTTCTAGGCTCCTTATTGGTCCAAATTAATGACAGACAATAGGGATTTCGACAACTTCGGTCTACTGGAGATTTGCTGGCTTACGTCACTCAGCTCTGGACAAACACTATTGAGAAATTGCGCCAATGGCTCATAAACTTCATGCAAGATCGCTCCTTACATGTGGCAGTTGACGGTCCCACAGGGTTCCATCCTGTCCCCCATCCTCATTCTTACACATCAACGACCTCTTGAAAACCACCACGAACCCCATTTACAGCTTCGCAGACGACAGCACACTTGTCTCAATTTTCACATCCTATCGATCACTTTCGGTGAATGATATAAATAGACTCAGGAAGGAACAGGTTGACTCCATCAATAGAGATCTTGAAGCAATTTTCGAGTGGGGAACCAACAATCTTGTTCAGTTCAACGCCCAGAAAACACAAAGCGCCACGTTTTTCAAGAGAGTGAATTCCTCAAATCATTCCATCACAATGTCCGGAAATACCTTTAAATCAAGTCCCTCTATTGGAAGTCACGGTGTCTAATAATATGTCTTGTCATGACCATGTTGCTAATATCGCAAAGTCAGCAAGCTAGAGGCTAGATTTTCTGAGGAAAGCTAGAAAGTTTTTTACCCCTGATCAATTGTTGACGACGTACAGGCTCAAATCCGACCTCTACTGGAGTATTGCTCGCACATATGGGGTTCAGCACCAAGGCATTCTCTTCGTCTTCTAGATTCCATTCAGAAAAGGGCTAGTGGGTTGATAAACAGCTTAACTCTCATAGATACCCTTCACCCACTAGAACATAGAAGAAGAGTTGCAGACCAGACATTACTTTACAGATATTTCCTTGGCAGATGCTCCATAGAAATAACAACTCTTATACCACCACTGGCCACATTCGGCCGAAGAACTCGGCACGCTGATCAGTCTCACCCATTTACTCTCAAGATTGACACTACAAGGACCAATCTCCATCAAGAATCCTTCTTTTACAGGGCAGCTATAATTGTACTATCTTAAAATATTCTTTATTTTTATGCATATAACACTAAATATTGTTGCCCCATTGTTTTAATTTTATCAATTTTAATCAATCTATTTTATATACAAATTTTTAACTAGTTCAATAAGTTACATGTCCTGTGGTATTTATTCACTACATAATATGTATTCTTTTGTGTTGAATAAATGATTCTGATTCTGAGGGTTGCTAGGTTGATTAAAATAAACATGGAAGGCTTATCTGTTTCGTCATTTAAACAATTTAAAATAATGTTTTCCACTTTTTTAGTTTAAAAATTAATAACTGATTGCACCGCAAGAACGAGTCATTTATGAAAATAAAGATGCAATAATTCAAAACGTGATGAGTATGTATACCTACGTCTAACAAATACGGTTGGTTTAATAAGCTATTTACTAAATTAATTCGATTTAGGGGAAAGAATGAATTAAAATTTAGTCTGCCGTTAATAGTATTTTTTTTTCGAACAATAATTAGTTATTATAGTTAAACCACTAATTACTATATTTCTTTAAGAGGGCTACAGAAGATAACGTATACTTAAAAATTAATGATATGTTGGAAAGAAACATCAACTCTTCCTTTATTTTTTGTTATCCTTATAAATTTATTATGTTAGTAAGTTATGCATATGAGACCACACCTCTTCTTGAAAATTATAATGCTCCAGGCCTCGAATATCCACTCTCTCGGATTGATATTAATTATAATGTAATAAATTCAAAGTTTGAAATGTAACAGAGTATTTTTAATTACGAAGTCGATAATTAAAATCTTCTTCTCTCGGTTGTTGAGTAAAACTACCTAAATAAATTTTACGTTGGCTTCTTGCAGCAATTACAACATAATTAGACCTCTTACGATTGTGATAAATTGTTTTAAGACTTGTTTTCTAGCATTGGTTACATTTTGTAATCTACATGCAAATACTGGAAGCCGTTTTATCATCCGTCTATGATGGAAATCGTAAAAACCCGATAATAATTTAATAATCTGTAATAAGATCACTGCGGATGCACTTCCAATGGAAACTATAAACAATAAAAGCAAATTGAGATATTAAGGCTTCTATTTTTTATAATTTAGAGCAGAGCGATGGTTGCTAAAGCCGCTGTTCTTTTAGCAAATTTATTTGGATCACGTTATTTTATATTATGTTCACACAATAAGACGAGAATAATTTTCTTCTGATGCGTTTAAAACCAATGCCGGGGTCCCCCAGGATTCCATCCTGTCCCCCACCTTATTTCTTTTACACATCAACGACCTCTTGAAAACCACCACGAACCCCATTTACAGTTTTGCAGACGATAGCACACTTATCTCAACTTTCAAATCCTATCGATCACTTTCGGTGAGTGATACAAATAGATTCAGGCAGAAACAGGTTGTCTTCAACAATAGAGATCTTGAAGCAATCGTCGAGTGGGGAACCAACAATCTTGTTCAGTTCAACGCCCAGAAAACACAAAGCGCCACGTTTTCCAAGAAAGTGAATTACTCAAATCATTCCATCACAATGTCCGGAAATACCCTTGAATTAAGTCCCTCCATCTCGATTTTGTAAGTCACGGTGTCCAATAATATGTCTTGGCATGACCATGTTGCTAACATCGCAAAGTCAGCAAGCCAGAGGCTAGGTTTTCTGTGGAAAGCTAGAAAGTTTTTTACTCCTGATCAACTGTTGACGACGTACAAGGCTCAAATCCGACCTCTACTGGAATATTGCTCGCACATTTGGGCATTCTCTTCGTCTTTTAGATTCCATTTAGAAAAGGGCCATTCGGTTGATAAACAGCTCAACCCTCTAGAACATAGAAGAGTTCCAGTCATTACTCTACAGATATTTCCATGGCAGATGCTCCATAGAAATAAAAACTCTTGTACCACAATTGGCCACATTCGGCCGAAGAACTCGGCACGCTGATCAGTCTCACCCATTAACTCTCAAGATTGACACTACAAGGACCAATCTTCATCAAGAATCCTTCTTTTACAGGGCTGCTACGGAATGGAATAAGCTTCCAAAATCAGTTTTCCAGAGAACTATGACCTGAAACTTTTTAAAAAGCGTGTCCTCAATCATTTTCTTTCTATAATCCCTTCCCCTTCTAATAGTCGCAGTGCGGGCCGTCCGCGGCCCACACGATAGGTCTACCCTTTTTGCGACTATTTTTATTAAAAAAAAGTCCACAAGAAAGAATTAGAATTAATCTAAATTATATACGTTGAGTTGACAACAGCTCAAGAATATTCATAAACAAGTTGAAAGTTTCACGTAATGCGCATGCGAAATCATAGTGGAATTTGTGGTCGCTAGACTCTTGTTGGTTATGTACCCTAAAGAACGCTTTCAGAATCGTCTAAAAACTGCTGTTTTACCTCTCGGTGAAAAGCAATTTCCACTGTGAACTGATACATGACATGACTTGCTTTTCTCTCGTAACAATATCTCTATACAGAGCTGTTTAAAATTTAACTGAAATGAGTAATATACTACTAACAAACAATAAAACATTTCTCTATGTTTAGTCGAAAATACATTGACCTGTTTAATCAAAACCATTCAGTGTTACAATTATTTAATGTTTGGTGAATGTTAAAAGAAATTATTGCTTCTGGTAGTTGTACCATGCAATGAATCTTAATTTAGATTGAAACCATGATAAATTTTTATTTTTAAGATGTATTTAATGTTTACTAATTAAATCCAAAAGAAATAGTAGCTGAAAAAAGGTGAAAACTAAAGCGCTCTTATGGTTATCAGGTAAACATCTGAAAAGGCGGTTTGCTAGCAAAGTTAAATGCCCATTGCTGGCTGAAAAAAATTAAATTACGCATTGACAGGAGGTTTCTTTTAAAAAAATGGCCACTAATCTTTGTCTTAGTTAATTTTGGAATGTTTCCCAACTGAATACAAAGCACCATATTGTCATGTTTAAACGTATTTTAATGTTTGGGTGGCACACAACGGCAATAATTCATCCCCTATCGGTGACGAGCAAGATTTTAACGAGCGTTATTTTTAAAGAGAGTCTTTTCTCAAATAGAGACAGTTGTTGAGTTGTTACTCTGTTCCTTTTTATCCCTTAGGAAGACTGCGTTATCGTAATCTCCAAGAAGAAGTCTCCCATCATTATCACGCGACTAATGTTTTTAGTGTACTGAGTAATAATAAAATAAGAAATTCTCAGGGTAAACTTTTAATTAAGAATTATTGAAAACGGAACAATTACAAGAACATCCTGTGCAATGATACATCATTTTTTTTCCATAATCATCGAAGACCGAATTTTTTTTATACATACAGTAAATTAAAATTCAGCCCTCACTAGAAAACGCGGTGTGTGTGTAGAGGAGGGGACGCATTTTAATTGTTTTTTGTATTTTTTTTGCCGGACATCCAAACAATATTATAAAGGATTATTAAAATATTGACCGCGGCTCGACTGAATGGTTTCATATCGGCAATGCGATTCGTTTAAAAAATTAATTAACTGTTTTGGAGTGGAGGTAACACATGAATTCGTCTGTTGTATTGTTCTCAGCCATACATTTTTATGAGGCTGCCAATCTACTCATACCCCGCTACTTCCGCACCTCAGTTACAGAGTGGTTCGACTATTTTGCAACATTTTACAACCGCTTAAAAAAAAGGAAAGTATTGCAACACGCATCTCACGATACCGATTCGCCACTGCGTGATTTTAAGCTGATGAGGGGTTAAAATATCGCTAAAGTGAAAGTTTGTTATTGGAAAATTGTTTTCCAAACTCAAATTAATTTAGAAAAAGACAGCTGCCAAATACAACACGGAGATGTCGGTAGCAAAATCAAAAGTGCTAACAATCTCAAAAAAAACCAGAAGATGTAAATTGGCTATATACAATAAACCAGTAGAACAGGTTATGAGTTTCAAATATCTCGGCGTCAACATCACGAGCAGCAGAGACCTCCAAGAAGAAGTAAAGGCTCAAACAAACAAAGCAGCTTTAATATCAGGATTCCTTAGAGATATAATATGGCGAAACAAGCACATGTCCATTGAAAGCAAAGTCTGCATATATAAGACCTGTGTGAGACCTTTTATAAATTACGCTGTAGAAACAAGAGCCGAAAACTTCACAACAAAAAGGATTTTCCGTACATTACAGATGAGGTCTCTAAGATCCATAGGAGGCTACACACTAAGGGACCACAAAAGAAACAAAGACATCCGATAACTTTGCGATGTCCAAGACATAGTTAGATGGTCCCGAAACAGACGTCGCGAATGGTCTCCCAAGATCCAGCAGACCACCTGGATGTCCACCCATACGTTGGTATGAAAGCTGGAATTCATCATTCCAGCTAAGAAATTACAGAACAAGGGAGATGCCTTACAAAAAGGAAGAAGAAGAAGAAGAAATTAATTTTATTACCAGGAAATCTAAGAATAGGTACAATATTGGAAATTTTTGCAAATTTCATAGGAATAAACACGCTTATCCTTTCTGTTAAACTTTATGTCAAGTTGCAATTACGATTTTCTCTGCACTATTACAAAACCGTAATAGAAGTTGAAATTTGTCTGTAGATACATTCAAGATCGATTTGGTGTTTAGGTATCCCAGACTCCTATGGGAAAAGTGGTTTCGGTCAATGTGACTGAATCTGTGATATGTTATGTGTCCTGAATATATCTAAGGAGCATTGTATTGGATATTTTATGTACTCGCGATATGATTTTTTATAAGTTTTTATTTTCGAACAGTAAGATTATAACAATTTGTTTTCTTTCTATAATATTTATATTTTAATACTTCCATTCAGAAGCTATTTTTACCGGTTGTTAAATGGTATAGATATCGTGACTTATGCTCTGCGTTCAGTTCTTCATATGTACCGGGTAAAGGTGAGGATTATTGATTGGTCTCTTCGAAGGGCAAACGTGAGTTTGCCAAGACATACCCCATGCTGATGAGAAGCAACACCCCGAAACCGGTCCATAGGTGGTCACTTCAAATGGATAAATTTAATAATTCTTTCTTTTACTTAACAAGCATCTGCATATCAACCAAAATGGATTATGCACGACTATCTATCAGTTATAATTCAATGTTTGTCGAGACACATGGCCAGGAAAGTAGTTGTTTTCTGATATATAATCAACCCACATATGCCTATAGTATAGGTAACATGCGGCGAAATTAGCTGGCTTTTAAAAATCAGATTTATACATTTTTGTTCTTATTCTCTGACAAAAATATTATCCTAGTTTTTTATAAAATTTATACAAATTCTTATGTTTTAAATACTAGTAGAATCACTACCCCATTATAAAGACTTCTACGCGTCTTATCTTGTCGATCGCGACAATAAATTTTTTAGGGTGTAATTATTATTTACAAACATTTAAAATATATATTTTTTTAAAATGATGTTAAAGTAAGTACCCCCTTTACCTTGCAATCCCCCAAATATACGATTGAACATCCTTAAGTAGACACTGTATTCTTTTTCTTCTTCTTTCAGCAACCCTTTCTGCATCCATTCGGATAGGTTCATTGCCAACTGGTGGGTGCCATTTTTTTCCCGCTATCTTTGTTATATCGTCGATCCATCGTTTCTGTGGACGACCAGCACTTCTTTATGTTGCCTTGGACGTCACTGTATCATACTTCTTGTCTATCTGTCATCGTCTTGTTGTGCCACATGCCCCACCCAACGCCATCTCTGACGTGCGATGTGCTCTATAACATCGTCGACTTTTGTTCTTTTTCTAATTTCCTCGTTCTGTATATGATCCCTTACGCTTACCCCTAACATAGTTCTTTTGATTGTTCGTTGTGTTGTTCTTAGTCTATTCGCGCTTTTAACTATGAAAGTCATTGTTTCCATACCATTAGTCAAGACTGGCAAAATACATTTGTTGAAAACCTTATTTTTTAGGTTGTTTGATTTTCTTTACCCAGTGTTATGGTGTGTCCTAAATATATTGTTACGAATTTTGGTTCTTTCTTGGGTTCGGCGATTAAAACTTTCGACACAGTAACAAAACAACGTTTATTCCAATACAATAAATTCTACTTTTATAAGTCACTTAGATAAACAACTTTTTATAACTATTTAAATTGCATAAATCATAAACACTTTAAAACTTAACTGGCTCTTGTTACGACCGCTTTTCTTTTTATATTTCTAAATTACAATTCCAGACCATTCTACCTGTTTCTCGAGAGTCGGCGGTGTTCTAGGCTTTGCCAGACCGCGGTGGTGGCGGCCGACAAAGCCTCATTAATATGCACCCCAGCAGCGGTCGATCCTCGGTTACCGACAGGACCAGATAGTAACAATATATATTCGTTGACTTTCTTCTATTTGTTGTCTTTCTAAGTGTTCGTCGCCGAAATCTGGAGACAACAGTTTAGTTTTATCGATGTTCATTTTTAAACCAATTTTTTTCTACTCTCTCTTTAAGTCTGCCAGCATTTCATTATATTCTTCCTTCGTACTGCTGATTAAAACTATTTCGTCGGCGAAGCGTAACTTGGTTAGATATCTACCATCCACGCGCAGACCCTTTTTGTCCCAATCTAGTCTTCTGAATACTTCTTCCAATGCAAGGGTAAATAACTTAGTGTGTCTCCTTGTCGGACACTGTATAATACTATTAAATTTTAGATAACTGGCAGTTGTTAATACCTGCCATTTTTAAAGTCATTTCAAAGAGAGCAAATGAAAAAAAGTTTTTTTTGTTTTTCTAAAAATAGTCGCAAAAAGGGTAGACCTATCGTGTGGCTCGCACTGCGACTATAAGAAGTTACAGGTCATAGTTCTCTGGAAAAACTGATTTTGGAAGCTTGTTCCATTCCGTAGCAGCCCTGTAAAGGAAGGATTCTTAAAGGAGATAGGTCCTTGTAGTGTCAATCTTGAGAGTAAATGGGTGAGACTGAACAGCGTGCCGAGTTCTTCGGCCGAATGAGGCCAGTGGTGGTACAAGAGTTTTTATTTCTCTGGAGCATCTGCCATGGAAATATCTGTAGAGCAATGACTGGTCTGCAACTCTTCTCCTAAGTGATTTAAAATGCGTTATTTTTTTTATTGACTTTTTATGTGCGTGACGTGTTTAAGGTTGTTTGCTTAACGGAGACCACCCTGTATATTCACTGAAGCCCCAACCGCTAAATAATCCTAAAAATCGAATACTGGATATATATGAGGTTTGTGGCTTTTTCGCTGAAGGATCAAAAGAGTTCCTGGTGTTTTTTGCTCAAACGAAAACTTTGAATTAGTATTTTTAAAGTTCTGCACAAACGAACTGGTCACTTTGTCATTAGGAACATCACTTTTAGGTCTGTTTTTAAATTTAGAACTATCGCGCTAAGAGCTCTAACTCGATGTTTTTTTTGTGATGAATACATCGAGACTGCGCATCGATATTTTCCGATAAATCAGTTAAAAATATCGATGTTTTCTCAAAATTCCTTATTTGTTCTAAGATGATATCACAAAGCTGTAGTCAGTCCCCTGACACTACATTATAAACAATCGACTTTTCATGCAAGTGTATAACATACATACATATAGTCACGGCTTTTTCCCGTAGGGGTAGGCAGAGACAATTTCCTTCGACTTGCCACGGTTCTTACACACATCTTTTGCTTTTTCGACTTTCATCAGTGCTCTCATACATGCTCGTCGGTTGTTGGTACTCTTGACCTAGCCTTTCTTCAAAACAATGTTGATCTGATCGAGATATGTTCGGCGAGGTTGATGTGCCTTTTTTGACACTTTCTGGCTGTTCATAAAGCTTTGCAGTGCCCCATTCATTTGTTTTCCTTCCAATACCCTTTGTTCAATGTCACTATCATACTTTTCATCTCTCATAAACTTTGAACCCAAGTACACAAATTCATTTACTTGTTTCACTCTTTCTCCCTTAATCAGAACTTCACAGTTTGTCTTGCTTTCTTCTTAATCAAAAACCGTTACTTTCGTTTTACTTACATTTATATTTATTACTTTGATTTTCAAGGCATCAGGACATTAACCATCACCTGCAACTCTTTTTCAGATGACGCTAATATGACTTGATCATTGACGTAAAGAAGGCATTTGATGATCAAATCATTCATTTTTAATCCATACGCACTCTATTTCAAATCTTTTAAACAATCGTCTATGTATAAGTTAAACGGCCATGGCGAAGCCACACATTCCTGTCTCGCACCCTTTTCAATGTTAAACTATTCCGTGCAAGCTTCGTTTATTCTGACACAAGCAGTGGAATCCTCGTAAAGTGATTTCAGTGCTCGTATAAAACTACCGTTGACTTCATACATGGACAATGTCGACCACAATTCACTCCTAACCACTTTGTCATAGGCCTTTTCCAAGTCTATAAAAGCGCAATAGACCTTCTAGCCAAGAATTTTTTGACTATACCTCGTAATGAAAAGACCTGATCCATACTGATCTCCTTCCTCTTCTAAATCCTGCTTGCACATCCCATATCATCTTCTCAATTTCATTCGTTATTCTTTTAATCAATATCTTTGTATACAGTTTGTCGACTATGCTGAGTAAACTAATACCTTGGTAATTCTTACAGTCCTGCTGCAAACCTTCTCTTGTAAAACGGCACGATAACGGCCTTGCACCAGTCGTCTGGTACGCTACCACTCCTCCAACAAAGGTTAAATAGGCGGTACAGCAGACTAGTTACCACGCTTTGTCCATTCTTTATTATAACAAAGTACAAACATTAAATTATTTGCCCAAGATTTCAAATCTTATCTTTATTAATAAAAAAACATTATCGGGGGCTTCCATTAAGAATGTATTTATTTCTCCTCATGTAAAAGTTTTAGCTTTATTTGGTCTGTTACCCGCATTTTGATGTTCTAAATATGCAATCAACTTTGGATATTTAATATCGACTAGGTTTTCTGTGGAAAGCCAGAAAGTTTTTTACTCCTGATCAACTGTTGACGACGTACAAGGCTCAAATCCGACCTCTACTGGAGTATTGCTCGCACATTTGGGGTTCAGCACCAAGGCATTCTCTTCGTCTTCTAGATTCCATTCAGAAAAGAACCATTCGCTTGATAAACAGCTCAACTCTATTTCCTTGGCAGATGCTCCATAGAAATAACAACTCTTATACCACCATTGGCCACATTCGGCCGAAGAACTCGGCACGCTGATCAGTCCCACCCATTTACTCTCAAGATTGACACTACAAGGACCAATCTCTATCAAGAATCCTTCTTTTACAGGGCTGCTACGGAATGGAATAAGCTTCCAAAATCAGTTTTTCCAGAGAACTATGACCTGAAACTTTTTAAATCACAATCATTTTCTTTCTATAATCCCTTCCCCTTCTAATAGTCGTAGTGCGGGCCGTCCGCGGCCCACACGATAGGTCTACCCTTTTTGCGACTAATTTCTTAAAAAAAAAACATTGCCCTTTATTTGTATTATTGGGCGTAGCATTGAATTTTTGAACCAAAGTGTTGAAGCTTTTAATGATTTTCCTTGGAGTGAAAAATTCTTTATCTTGTTGTCTTCAGTCCATTGCTTATATTGTGTACAAGTATATTGTTTGTTTTTTTAGAACAATAAAATTAAAAAAAGTAAAAGTCATAGACTAATACGTGTACCTTGGACCTTCAGATAGCGGAGATCTCCAGAAGAATTCAGCTCGGATGGACAGCATATGGAAAACTAAGTGATGTCTTTAATTCCAAATTTCCACAATACCTTAAAACACAAGTTTTTGGCCAATGTGTCCTGCCGAATTTAACGTCCGCCGCAGAAACATGGAGCTTTCATGAGGGAATCATGGAGTGTTTAAGGATTGCTCAGAGAAAAATGGAGAGGAAAATGCTAGGAACACGACTACAAGACCGAAAGACAAACGAATGGATCAGACAAAAGACAAAAGTGATGAACATCGCAGAACGGGTGGCAAGGCTGAAATGGAGATGGGCTGGCCATTTGATGAGGACAGATGATAATAGATGGACCAGGAAGACAACTGAGTGGAGGCCTAGAACAACTAAAAGGAACCCAGGACGACCAAGAACGAGGTGGAAAGATGACATCCAGAAAGAAAAATTGACGCCCCAGCCGGTTCGTGGAAAAGTTTATCAAACGTTTCATTTATTATTCATATGGTATCATGTTCCATTGCTTTAGAAATCTCTGAGAAAAGTTTGCGCCGAAATTCGAAAAATTAAAAAAAAAGAGGTAAATCGGTCCTAAAAAAAGAGAGCGAATGACGTCAAAACGATTTTTAATTTCCTACATAAACTTTGTTGTTCGTTTTGCGGTTATCTAGTTGAATTTTCATTTTACATTTGCTCTATTTTAATGCATTTTTGTGGCCGAAGGTGAATATGAGAGTTTCATTAAAATCGTGGTCAGTGTCCAAATTGCACAACTTTGATTGACTACCAGAAAAATTCGATGATTTTATGATGCAATCACAATATTTGATTCGAAACTGTGCGGAAATGTCTTGCAAATGAAGTCTGTTCAGTTATTAACTAGAAATTGAAAATTTCCAAAAAAAAGCGATTTTTTTACGTGGCTGATGCGTTCACTTTCGTAATGGACCCATTAGTGCCTGCATGGAGCTACATTTGTTAAATACTACTGCGCCCCTAAACGTGGCACTAAACTTGATTGTAAAGTTTGACATAAAAATAAGTCTCTACAAAGTTTATTTTGCCATAAAACGCGTATGTGTAACACGATGTTTGCAAACGAAGTTTAAACGTTAAAGAGATAAATATTCTTCTTCTTCTGCTGCATATCCACTAATGGATGTGTGCAATCACATTACGCCACATATCTCTGTCTCTTATGGTATGTATTAGATTTCCTGCATTATTCAGTCCTGTCCATTGTTTGATATTGCGGAGCCATGACATCTTTTTTCGGCCGACACCACGCTTACCTTTTATCTTTCCCTCTATTATTAACTGAAGTAATTGGTATCTTTCATTTCGTATGACATGTCCCAAATCGCTGTTTTTCTGCGTTTGATTGTTATTAATAATTCGCGGTCTCTTTTTACCATTCTGAGGATCTCTTCGTTCGTCTTTTTTGCTGTCCACGAAATTTTAAGGATTCTCCTATATATCCACATCTCGAAGGATTCTAGTTTGTTCATGGTGCTCATTTTTAACGTCCACCCCTCCATACCATATAAAAGTACTGCCCATACATAGCATTTCATGAATCTTATTCTGAGGTCTAGATCAAAATCTGTACTTGTAAGGATTTTCTTGAACTTCAGGAATGCTGTGCGTGCTTGTTCTATTCGACATTTGATCTCGATATCAGATGACCATTCTTCTGACAACCATGTTCCTAGATACTTAAATTTTGCCACCCCTTCTATGGGCAAGTTGTTATGAGTTAGCTGCACTTTATAAAATTCTTCAAACTTGCGGGAAATAACTAGAAACTTTGTTTTCTTAGTATTAATTCTAAGACCCATATTCTGGCTGTGTTCTTGGACAACGTTAAACAGATCTTGCAAATCACCTATATTGTCTGCTATTAAGACTGTATCATCTGCATAGCGGATATTATTTATCCACACACCATTCACCTTGATGCCTACATGTCTTTCTTCGAGAGCCTCTCTAAAGATGTGTTCAGAATACAAATTAAATAGGAGTGGGGAGAGAACACAACCTTCCCTAACACCTCTATATATTTTTTGTGCTCCCGAAACTTTGTTGCCAATTTTAATTCTAGCTGTTTGATTTCAGTAAAGGCTTTCTATACACCGAATATCTTTTTGATCAATGTCAAGACCTTTCAAAATATACTATAATATAAATATACTAAAAACAAATCAAGAATTTCACACGTACAATAAGTGTATGCAGAGTGTGTAGAGTAAATATTTGTATACGTTACAGAAAAAGTAGATTGTTAGAAAGAGTTCTGCCTAGGAGGAGTCAACTCTTACCAAAAGATTCATTAAAAGTTGGTTAGGAATAAACAGATCCACTTTTCCCAGGAATAGTTAGCTATGCCTGCTGTGGTTTAGTAAAAGTTGATTCCGTGATGTTGCTCTTCACATGCAATTGCGCGCGCAATATCCTAGCTCTATTCGTTGTAACCTTTTGATCACTCATGTATTTGTTATAGTTTTCAACACGGTGTGTAATAATTATGTCAGACTTCAAGGAAGAATTGTTTCGTGAAAAAGTTAAGCTGGAATGCTCGACTTCCAAGGTATATTCACTTACATTAACCATTACATTAATTACATTAATTGAAATACCATAGATACATTCAAAATTTTTATATTTTTCATTGAATTTTCTTATTTTATTACTCTGAACCGTCGTAGGGGTGAAAGGGTGCGTTTTAGGGGAAAATGGGAAAATTTACGATAAATATAGTTTTTGAGTGGAATACGTTTTTATTATTTCTTACACTTTTTTTGATATTGTCAAAATATAACCCAATAATCGTGTTTCGGGGTGGTTTTTAATTTTTTCACAACTTCCCGGAAGTTGAGAACTTTTTTACTTTACCCACAGTTTTGTACACATTTTTCTGATTATTGCCATATAGTTTCAGCCATGTCTGCCAGAAACCTGATTTCCCAGTCTTTTTGATTAGACTATTGTTGGTTCTATAAGGGGGTCAATTTTGTTAGTCTTAGGAATAATTTTAAGATGCTGCGTTTCGAACGTCTCAAGCTCGTCTAGGAACACGATCTATGCAGTAAAATTGGTATAATTCGAAGAATCGATTAATGCAAAATTGATAACATGACGAGGACCAAATTTTTAATTACAATCTGCGAAAGGGTTGAACCCCTTTTTCGTCGACAACACCACCGAACGAATAAACCATCCATCCATCCCATTCATCAAGCAAAGTCGTCAGAGGCGCCGCAGTCCCATTCCAAAGGGAGACCAGGGTTACAGCGGTCATATTTGTGGAATTGGGTATTCGAAGGTTGCTGCTGCAACTTTAAAAAATATAAATAGAAGAAATATTGTCGTTAGGTTTTACTATCAAAAATAAGTTTACTTAGTATTTATTTTTCTTTGAATAGAACAATTTTTTGTTTAGGACCATTTGCGTGAACCAAATTTTTATAAAAGATACACTTGAATAAATAAACTCCTGGACAAAATTAGCGCACCATTTTAATTAATCTAAATATTTACAATCTAAACACAAAATAAAACTAAGTTACATTGATATAATAATAAACACCTACAAATAAGTCCAACATGACCTTAATTTGCCTTATTGTTTTTGCTGGAATTGCATACATGAGCTAGCATAACTCTAAATTGAAAAGAGAAAAAAAAATCAATAAGAGGATAAATGCATCTGGGTCAACAGTAATACCGTGTCACTGTATTCATGCGTCGAGGCATGCTTGATATCAAATGTTCAACAAAAGCTTGTGGAATATTCTCCCATTCTTCAATAACGGCCTCTATGAGTTCGTTGTGATTAGCAACAGGGGGTTTACAACTTCAAATCTTCTTTTTGAGATAGTCTCATAGACGCTCTATAGGATTCATGCCCGGAATGTAAGGTGGCCACTCTAATAAAGGAATATTAACATCATTTAGGTAGCCAATAACCTGTCTAGCCACATGGGGACGAGCGTTGTCTTGCAATAACAAAAAATTAGGTCCAAAACATTTTAGAGCTACCATAAAAAGGTACTTTTGGAGAGATATTGCAGCTGGCAAACCTTTCTTCTCGCCTGACACGCTCACGACCACCTGGAGCTTTTGGGCTAATTCTAGTCTTATCGAAGAACAGAACCTGTTTCCAATCATTGATGGTCCAATTTTGATGTAATTTTGCAAAATTCAATCTCTGAACTTTGTGTTCCCTGGTGAGTAAGGGTTTTTTGGCCGGTTTTCTGTTGCTCAATTCTGCTTCATGTAAACGTCTTCTAACCGTTCGAGACGATATCGCGATATTTCGAACATCTGCTAGTTCATTTTTTAGTAAATTGCTGGTAACTCTCCTGCTTCTGAAAGCACGTTGTCTCAAAAAACGATCATCAATTTGATTAGTGCAACGTTTTCGCCCTTGCCCTGGTCTTCGATGGTACGAGCCTGTTTCATTATGTCGTCTCACCATGTGACTGATGTTGGCATGATGTCTTCCTAACAATCCTTCATCCAGGAGAGTCGATGCTCTTACTGCCTCCTCCATCGACAAATTTCTTTGGCGGTTAATTTTTCTTATTTGATTTACTCGCAAATAAACTTCCAAACATGCATGTTATAAAAACAATCACAATAAACAGCTTGTTTCTTACAGACACTTTGCATTAATCGGCACTTTTTATGAAAATGTTAACAAAGTTTTAGTCTAAAACGAAGTTAAATACGAATTATTGTCAAAACAAGATTATGTGATACCAAAGTTAGCCTAAATAACAACTGTCACTGTCAGACAAGGTCCATGGCCTACTTGTCGTACAGTAAGTTGTCAATAAATAAAGATTATTGAGAAAATATGAGTGGTGCGTTAAATTTTCCAGAAGTTTATTTTGTTTCGCTTTATCTTTGGCAGAGATTTTGATGTGGTAATTCATCAAAAATTCGTTGGTTTAGAATTGTTTTATGCATACAAAAAACCAATTTTAAGAAATGTAAGTATTATAAAAAAAATATATTGTAATTATTTCTCGGGAAATATTAAACACGGGGAAATACTTTGTGTGTCGGAAAATCCGTAAAATAATAGATATAGACACACCTAAACTTATATTGAATCACCTATTATTTTCTGTTCGAACACAATAAGACAAAAATAACCTGCTGTAAAATGAATAGTAGTTTATTCAAATAAATTATATTCCTAAAAAATTACCGAAAAAAGCATAATTGTAATTTTCTAAACAAATAATGTATTGTGAGTTGCAATTTAAGAAATAAAAATAACTTTTTGTTAACTTAAAAATCAGTATTGTCACCAATAGTCTCAATACAAGCACGAATTCGACAAGGCATGCTTTATATTAAGTTGTTAATTTCTGCATGGGGTAAATTTCTCCGTTTCACCAAAACTACTTGAATTAGTCGATCTGCACTGCCTGAGTTTTAGTGTTTCTTTTGATTCAGATGAGGTAAACAACCTGGCTATTCCAAAATACCCACGACTTGTGTTTCTAAAAAACTAGTACAAACTACGGGCTCTTGTACTTAATCAACTTATCTTTGACCTGTCAATGTTGGCTTCATAAGAATTATATGAGGTTTTCCACCAATCATAACAATACCGCAGAATTGTAAAGTTCCGCCTTCATATGTGAGGATAAGTGGACCTATTTCTTGTCTAGTTTGCCTACTACGTCCTCTCAAAACTCAAATTCGCTGGTAAGTTGAACGAAGAACAACTCTGGGTTCATCTGAAAATAAGATATATTGCCAATCTTGCATTGTCTAGTTTCAAACGGTCGGTTCGGTCTTAATAGTTCAGGGAATTCCTAGCTGCTTTCCGCTAAATATCTAATCCTTGTGTGTAAACTAACACCTGTAGCTTGCAAAAGTTACCAATGAAGCTCTGGATGAATACAGTGCGATTTTTTCTTACTATTTGACTCTTACTAATAAAGTAAGAAATAGTGTGATAAGAGAACGCTGTGGCGTGAAAGAAGATGTGGTAACAAATATGGAAAAAGGAATGCTTAAATGGTTCGAACACGTAGAAAGCATGAATAAAAGAAGATTGACGAAACAACCAACAACCGACGAGCATGCATGAAAGCGCTGATGAAAGTAGAAGCAAAAAATGAGTATAAGAACCGTAGCAAGTGGTCTCTGCCTACCTCTACGGGAAAAAGGCGTGACTATATGTATGTATTGATGTATTTGAGCTACAAGTCTATACTGAAGTGCTGTGGTAATTTTTCATCGACTTTTTCTTGACCTATTTTTAAAGATACCAATTCTAAAATCATTAAAACAACTCCTTGTCCAACTCCTATTATTCTGACCTCTCTTTGTGACATTCTCTGCTCTATCGAAGTAATAATTCTTCTCTCTACTTCCGATAACTCATCCTAAGGCATTTTGTGAAATCTGGCACCGAATCAATTTACCAATTTGACTACAATTTTATACCTGAAAATATAATAGAAAATGTCAAGGATACAGCAACAATTCTTATTAGCTTTTTATGACTGTAACTGTTGCTGTTAGTAAACAAATTAATCTTTTGTGTGCGTAATATGATTTGTCCAAAAAAAATATTTGTGAAAAATATTGGGTAATTCATAAGTTTGGTTGCGTGTAAAACTTATTTTTGTTCTTTCAATAAATTATTATTTTTTTATTTAACGATGAAACCTTTTTTTTTTTTTTATGAAAATAGTCGCAAAAAGGGTAGACCTATCGTGTGGGCCGCGGACGGCCCGCACTGCGACTATTAGAAGGGGAAGGGATTATAGAAAGGAAATGATTGTGGACACGCTTTTTAAAAAGTTGCAGGTCATAGTTCTCTGGAAAAACTGATTTTGGAAGCTTATTTCATTCCGTAGCAGCCCTGTAAAAGAAGGATTCTTGATGAAGATTGGTCCTTGTAGTGTCAAGCTTGAGAGTAAATGTGTAAGACTGATCAGCTTGCCGAGTTCTTTGGCCGAATGTGGCCAATGGTGGTACAAGAGTTTTTATTTCTCTGGAGCATCTGCCATAGAAATATCTGTAGAGCAATGACTGGTCTGCAACTCTTCTTTTATGTTCTAGAGTGTGAAGGGTATCTGTGAGAGTTGAGCTGTTTATCAAGCGAATGGCTCTTTTCTGAATGGAATCTAGAAGACGAAGAGAATGCCTTGGTGCTGAACCCCAAATATGCGAGCAATACTCCAGTAGAGGTGGGATTTGAGCCTTGTACGTCGTCAACAGTTAATCAGGAGTAAAAAAATTTGAAATAATAATTATTTATTAATTATTATAATTATTTATTAACAATCAATTTTTTTTAAATTGCCATTAGAAAATGAAAAATTTAACAATTCGATCAGCAACAAAGCATGTCAAAAAAATAACACAAATAATAGTGGTTAAAATGAAACTTTTGTATTAGCTGCAGCTGGTTTGTGCACACATTGCGCGCCACCCATGGCACTGAGTGCGATGCGAAGGGTCCCCTAAACGTATTCGGCAGCGAAAAAAATTATAAAATTTAATTATATGCTACTTCAAAACGAATGGCCGAAGAGCAGCAAACTCTCCTCTATCGGAATTAACATAAGATGATTTGCATTTAAATTGTGCCATAATGAAAATAATTCATGAGGCATATTATTAGTAATGTGCTTATATGTAGGAACACATTTATCACGTAATTATCTTTATTTTTGTAAGCGTCTGACACAAAAATTGCTTCCGATTAGCTGGGACGTCTTAGCGGTCGATTTTTCTCGTTTGACGATTAGTACATGTCAACGTGAGCGCTGTTCGAACCCAAAAATTCTGACCATTAATTAAAAAAGATATTCCAAAGGCTCCTGGACATAGTTGGAATGCACGGCCGACTTATGGGAATTAACATCAACATAAAAAAGACAAAATTCCTAGTAATCACCCGCAAATTGGATGAGTTCCAGAATGCGAAACTCTCATACGATAGTGAAGACATAGAACGAGTAAAAAAGTTTAACTATCCGGGGACTTGGTTATGTGAAGACTGGTCTTCGGACGTAGAAATCAAATGCCGGATAGAAAAAGCGAGAAGCTCATTCCTGAGATTCAAAAACGTCCTCACGAACTCTGACTTTGACCTCAATCTCAGAATAAGATTTTGTTACGTATGGTCCGTACTGTTGTATTGTATGGAAGGCTGGACATTGAAGGTTAGCACAATGAATAGGCTGGAAGCATTTGAAATGTGACGAGGAAATTTTGAGGACGATAGAAAGAGAACGCGAATTGTTGGGCACAATAAAACGCAGGAAAACAGCGTACCTGGGACATGTATTACGCAACGAAAGATACCATTTGCTCCAACTATTAATAGAAGGAAAAATAGAGGGAAGAAGGGGTGTAGGCAGAAAGAGGATGTCGTGGCTCCGAAATATCAAACATTGGACATGAATTGGTACCACAAGAGAATTAATTCACACCACCAGAGATAGGGAAAAATGGCCAGAAGTGATCGCAAACATCCATTAATGGATAGCAGCGGAAGAAGAAGAATTCGGGGTTAAAGGCATCACGATTTTTTAACAAAATTATTTTTTTTTAAATCCACAATTTTTTTAGATCCACAATTGACCATTGACCATCTATATAGTGTTACACAAATAATTGAAAAAAGACAGCTTTTGATCAGGAAGTATATATACTATTTGTAGATTTGCAAAAAACGTATGATAGCGTACACTTAAAAAAACTATGTGAAACGTTAGAGAAGACAAATATAAATAATGGTATAATAAAAGCTGTCAAACAACTCTACGAAGGAACAACTGCCAAGGTAAAAATGAAAGGAAGACTGTCTCAAGGATTTACAGTAAACAAAGGACTCAAACAAGGATGTTGTCTATCGCCAACCCTTTTTAAGATATACCTCAAAACATGGAAGAAGAAATGCAGTGGAATGGGGATACCCATAAACAATGACAACACTCTATATACACTATGTTATGCAGATGATCAGGTGGTATTGGCACAGGATTACGATGACCTGAAATATATGACCCGAAAATTAATAGAAGAATACCGAAAATGGGGTCTGGAAGTCAACATAGGAAAGACTAAAAAAATGCGTATAGGAGAAAATGACCAAAATATAGTGCTGGAAGATGGAAGAGAAATTGAATGTTGCTCAGAATATAAGTACCTAGGCCTAAAGATAACTAAGGACGGAACACTGAACGAAGCCATAAAAGAACGAAATATGCAGGGCAGACAAGCAATTCCTATGCTTAATGGTATTCTTTGGGACCAGCGCATCTCAAAAGAAAACAAAAAAGGATCTATAATTCCTTCGTCAAAAGCGTAGTAACATATGGTAGTAAAGTATAGCAGCTCAAAGAGAAAACAGAAAAGATGGAGAAGGTCAGCTGGAAGATCGAGACTGGAGAAGGTGACAAAAGAAAGAATTAGACCAATAATGGATGTAAAACACACCTTAGTAGATGATATTGGAACAAAACAGCTAATTTGGTATGGCCACGTACAACGCATGACCGAGGAAGGATTACCAAAACAGATACTAGAATGGTCACCACGGGGAAGAAGAAAAAGGGGAAGACCCAGAAAAAAATGATGGGAAAAGTTTGAAAGAACACGATTGACATAAACAGAATATTGGTAATGACAATTATAATTTGTTATAAACAATTTAAAATCATTTTTTATAATAATTTTAATAATAATTATAACAACAAAATATATGGTATTTTTTCATTATTTCCACTGAGAAGTTAGCCGTGTGGACCTCTCGGGTCGCACCCAGACCACTGATATTCTTTATTTTATCAATATGTTTATTGGGTATTTTTTTAAAAATCTAGTAAACCTGAGGGATTTATCTAAAGAGTAATTTTCAAGTGTGTTAGCGGGTAATTTAAAAAACGGAATATCTAGTTTATGTAAATCATCTTCTTAATCTAAGTTTAAACGTAATAAAAAAATGCGAATTTAGATATGTTGGTTAACCGAGAGAGGCAATCTTTTTGCCAATGAATCAAGAAAGCTAAGAAATGCCGATAGACGTCGTCGTAGATCAGTCTCGTCCGTGGGCTTAATTGCAAACTGCTTTACCGGCCCAATAACTCAACCAGAGAAACTTTGATCTGCTTTATGTATATTTGCGGCCATTAATTGAAGTTTATAGGCCCCGCAATTATCATAAGATAATGCAAGGGAGTGACCAGCCAACCAGTGTTGTTGTATACGCGTATATTCCTCTGCCTCTGCCTCTACTTCACTTTTGCCTCCGTTTTTACTGTTTATTTAGTGGAGGAGCATTCAGAATGATTACCGTGTGTAACAGCGCTGCTCTACCGCTTTAATAAATCGACAGGGGCATCAACCGTAAGCTACTCTACTTTAAAGTAGATCAAATTTGTTTTGATACCTTTCTTTTTACGGTAAACCTTCTTTAGAATTGTCGTAATTTGAAACTCGGTGAAACTAATAAGCGACAGTAAAAGGAGACAAACGCATAAATCTATAGGATAAGGCCTGCAAGAGAATGAGAAATAATACATTATTTAGCACTTCATACTACTTGATGCCTTTAATTAGACGAGAGGCGGCTACTGCTAAGGAGTTTCAAAAATGCCAAACAGTCCGACACTCACTCCTCTTTAACCAGCTACAAAACATACCCACAGCCAGGCTTAAATCGAGGAAACCTTCTTGGCTAGACCAGGAAGTAGTCTTGTCATACAACGTTGCTGTAAGATGGCGAGAGTTTTGGAGCCAACATCCACCTGCGAACTCCGACGTCATTATCGACCCAACCACGCGAGTAGAAGGCTTCTTCCTCCCCCGTGAACTGTGGACAGCTCTTAACAGATTTCGCACTGGCCATGGAAGAAGTGCCCATATGCTATACAAATGGGGACTCACAAAAGCCTAATATGCGGTGCTGCAAACCAAACGATGCGCCACATACTCGAGGATTGTATACATAGAAAATTCTCCGGAGGACTCAGGTTACACCGAAGCAATCCAAGGGTTAAAGGATTTCGACATTCACGTTTAATATAATTTAACTTTATGCTTATATATTTATTGTTATAATTACCACAATTTATATCTATATTTTATACAATGTTTGTCATGTATTTATTTATACCCACTGTTACTATTTACCATGTAAAACCATACGATACATAAATAAACTACTCGGTGTCCTCTTTGTGTGCTGCTTCGTAGCCTTCCCACTCTTGTCTACTAAGCATTGTAGATATTTGTGCGTCTGGTTATTGCCGAGCCAAACCGAGAGAGCAAGCGTCGTATAGTGATTGTGTGTATTCATCTCATTCTCTCGAAGTTTAGTTTCACTTCTATTGCATGTGAACGGCACACATATGTACATTATTTTTTGTTATTACCTTTTTTTTTAACGTTTTGACTATATTTTGGGTTAGTCTCGACTATTTTATTTATTTCTTCTATTTTAGTTCTTGATATTTTTCCTCGGGATTTTTTATGTGGGTACCTACTAGTTTTTGTACATAAAATTTTTCAAATCTTTAACAAAAATTAATTATATTGGTATTTTTTTTTGTTCGGAGTTTATCGTTTCTGGTAAGTAGCGTTTCATTTTTCTCAATTAAGAGACCATACTAACTGGAATCCTGTCTCGTGTGAGTGAAACTCATTTAATGCTGCTTATTTCAACCACTTCCTACACTGGATTACATTTTAATATAGTCTTTATTGGCATTCCGGCGTGTCTGCTTTTTCTAACTATAATGCATTAAATGTACACCAACGCCTTGAGATGAATAATTTTCTTTTCCGATGACGGCCGTTGGCGGGATGGTCGAAAAGCCTCAGCGCTCGGTCGCTCCTCTGATCTAAATTGTTTCTTTGTTTTTCTGCAAAGAAGGTACTTAACATCAATTTCGAGATAAAAAATTACAACTGTTACTTTCGGGATATTGCTGATCGATAAATGCAAAAGGCGTTTTTATAAATTCAGTTTTAGAATTGTTAACAGTTACTAAGTGTGGCGAACATACCGCCCAATTGACACGTTCTTTTGAATATATATAGTATATTTCACGAATATACGGCGGCTTCGGATTATCGTTAGAAACTCAATAACCAGTATTCAACTGTACATTTAAGAAGTACGAAAGTAAATTCCCCTAATATTTTTAAACAAATTTCGTAGATAATGAATTTTATTTTATAAGGGACTTCTTGTTTGGAAATTAAGGGTCAATATTTTTATTTGTTACTACGGTTAATTTTGCAACCAAATCTATTCTTAATGACTTTATTTATTGTACATAATAAGTTGGCAATTATATATACGTTTTTAAGACGTTGTCAATTTTTTTTTTTTTTTTATATGTTCTGGTTTCCACGAAAAGGGATATCCTGTAATGTTCAGAGAACATCGTGGGAACCAAGGGAAAGAAGGTAGGAGTTGGTGTTCTTCTTAAATTTCTGGAGGTTGTATGCCTCGGGGAACACCTCCTTAGGCAATGAGTTCCAAAGCCTTGCAATTCGTTGGATGAATGAGTCTTTGGAAAGTGATGTTCTGCAGGTCTCCAAAGTGACCACGAAGGGGTGTGAAGACTGAACTTGACGGGTTAATCTCGAAGAGACTGCCAAAGGAGGAACGATTGTTGATATTTCAAAAGAGCATCGCGAATGAAAATATCTATAAAATAGAGACAAATCGCCAACTTTTCTACGGTGTTCCAGACAAGTGAGCGAGTTTGTAAGCGAGGCATCACCGACGAGACAAATTGCCCTTTTTTGGACAGAATCCAGTAGCTTCAGGATATGTTTAGGTGCTGCACTCCAAATATGGGAACAGTACTCCAGTACAGGTCGGATCTGTGCCTTATAGATCATAAGCAGCTGACTGGAGGTGAAATAGCTCTTGGCACGAAACAAAAAACCAAGTTTTTGGGATGCACTTTTGGCAATGGATCTCACGTGATTTTCTCAGGAAAGATTATTGCTGATAGTAATACCAAGCATCGATATGGATGACTTCAGTGGTATGGTTACTCCTGACAAAGTTATGTTAGGCACAGTGAGATCGGCTTTTCTAGAGAAAAGACATGCTTGTGTTTTGTTTGCATTGAATTCTACCAAATCTGATTATTATGGTAAAATGAACCAAGATAATTTTTTAAAATGGTTTGAAAATCAGTTGCTTAATAGTCTCACTGAACCATCAGTAATTGTTATGGACAATGCCCTTTACCACAGTATGTGATTACACAAAATACCAAACATGTCCTGACTCAAAGCGGATATTGATGAATGGTTAGCAAATCCAAATATTGCTTTTTCACATACTATGCTTAAACATGAGCTTCTAAAGATTGTGGATCAGTAAGTACATTATGTTTTGTGTTTATATAATAGTTTCTATTTTTATAAAACAATCTTCTACCTGTATTTTTACATTGCATTGTAATTAAATTTTGAGGTAGTTTTACTGATTTTGTTAACAAAATTAAAACTTGTATATTTTTTAGAAACAACCAAAAAGATATTTGATAGATGACCTAGCTAAACAATATGGACATAAAGTGTTACGTCTCCCACCATACCACTGCATTTTCAATCCGATTAAATTGATTTGGGGCATTGCAAAGCAATATTATAATAAACATATTGGCCGTGATGGAAATGCAGAAAAAGACTGTTTAAATATGTGGTCTGAAGCACTTCAAACCGTTAACTCGAGAGATCTGGAAAAACTCTATTGATCATACAGAAAAAGAAATTAACAAATGGTAAAATAGATAACGAATATTAGAAAGACAAGAAATTACTCCCATTGTTATTGATATTGACGCTAACAGTGATGTCAGTGACTTTGAGTCAGAATCAGAATAGAGAAATAAATTACCCATTCTGTTTCAGATACTTTGTCGTTGTAGCTCAATTAAACTAAGGTAATATATATATATATATATATATATATATATATATATATATATATATATATATATATATATATATATATTTCTTAAATGTGGAACGCTTCACGATTTTGCGTGTCATCTTTGCACAGGGGCCATGCTAATCTTCTATGTATCGTTCCAATTTCAGTATATGTACCGCCGAAGCGAGTACCAGGAAAAAATTTAAAATCTCAAAAATTACAAGGTTCTTAAATCACGATAAGTAAAGAGCTGGAAGAATTGAGGAGTGAAATGTCGATAATTCAGTTAATTACGAAACATTAACGAAGATTCACAAACGCTGCTGAAATTTGCCCGCGTGTATCGATTGATTACTATTTTCGCTGTCAATCACAAACGTTGAGAAGAGAGAAGAAACCCAGTAAAAGCGGCGTGTAGCAGAAATGACTCACGCAAAAGTAAATTATACATTGAAAAGGCTTTAATATAATGAATTCATTCATATGCATGAAGCGGAGTAGAATGCTGGAGCAATATTTGGCGGTATAATGAAATGAATTTATGCAGAGCTGTAATGCTTGAATATTTAGCATAGTGTACCCCTTCATCCTGCAGGAACACTCAACGAACGAGGCGAGAGTCGTGTAACCGCTGGATACATATATACACGCTACGCGGTAGCAGCTAACAACGATGATTTCTCTTACACTTATTGTCATTACTATGAGTCCATAACAACCGATAACCATTCTAAGATTTTACTTTTTGTATTCTTATTTGCCAAGATTAAATCAAAAGAAGTATTTTTTTCTAAAGCTCTAAAAATATCAGTGGTCTGGGTGCGACCCGAGAGGTCCACACGACTAACTTACCATTCGAAAGAATGAAAAAATACCTTATGTTTTGTTGTTATAATTATTATTATTAATATTATTATAAAAAACGGTTTTAAATTGTTTATAACAAATTATAATTGTCATTAACAATATTCTGTTTATGTCAACCGTATTCTTTCAAACTTTTTCTAGTCATTTCATCAGCGGGAGCTATTTTTAGTTGTTTATAACATTTAAAAATGTTTTTTCAATTATAATGATTAATAATCATTTGTTATTAACAACATTCAATTGTTATAAACAATGCTCGATTATTGCTAACAATAATTTTTCGCTGTTATAGCGTCTTCAATGCTATTCTCTCAATACTGGCACAAGTTTTAAATTCTCCAATTCCTATTTTTGTATTCTCAAACTATTTTTTTTTTATGAAATATTGTCATCATATTTTTTATACAAATATTCCTAACATGCAATAATCATATCATATCTTAAAATTTTGTATTAAAAATAGTATAATAAATAAAAATAGTATATATCCAAGATACTCATAAACGAAACACCCATAGAACAAATATCAGAATTCAATTTCTTGAGATGTGACATAAGCTACGAAAATGACAAAGATGTTACAAACAAACTACCTACATAAATTCCAAATGATGTGTGGCACCATACAAAGAACCCTACAAAACAAGTAACGAAACAAAAATGAAATTCTATAAAGTGATGACAACACCTGTATTAACATACAGAAGCGGAACCTGGGCACTCCGAAAACAAGATAGACAACGAATACAGTCTGAAGATATAAGGGCCGAACTGAACATATTTTCAATGAACGACAGAATAAACCAAAACTCATTAAAATGGAGACAACACATTGAAAGAATGAACGAAGACAGATTGGTCAAACAAGTGGTAAACTACAGACCACGAGGAAGAAGAGACATTGGTAATCCCAAAAGAAGATGGCTAGAATAAAGACGGAACAGGCTGCAAATCTAATCCTTGAAGTGCAGAAGAAGAAGAAAAAGAAAAATAGTGTAATTTATAAATTGCAAAATTCAGGTGGTTTACCATTTTTTTCAGTTTTTTGATTCTCCATAAAAAACAGCTCGACCGATTTTGCTGAAAATGTAATCAGTTCTAAGTTGGGTAATTATGCGTCGAATGCATATGGTACTATGTCGATATCATTTTTTGTTCTCGAGATAATCAAGACGAAAAATAATTCTAAACGCACATACGTACATACACACACAGACGTCCACTTAAAAACTATTGTATTTAACTCTGGGGTCCTTGAAATGTGGAGATATGTCAAAATTTGGGATTCGCAAAATCGGACCCATTACTATAAGTTCTCCCTGAGAAGTTTGAATACTACTTCTAGATTTGTTTTCTGCATATTAGTAGAAATTTAAACAAACTGATTTGTTTTTAAAAAGTTGTTCGGCAGTTTCTTTGAGTTTTAATTTAAAAAGTTTTAAAATTTATTGGCCAATACCCAAAATTTAAACCGAAATATTGTAGATTTAGCTAGCTAGTCACTATTTGGCATCCTTCTTTTAGTGCCATTTCCATTGTGAAGGATAGCTCATCATGGTTATTTTTATCTTTCAATTAGATTATATGTCTCCTGCAACAGTTTTTAATAATTTTTATTCTTATTTAACGTGATTAAATAAAAAAAAATTTAAAGCTCTTTTAAAAAAAATTGGCACTTAAAATTTAAAACTAAGATATAACAGTGGTTTTTATGGATTATCAAATAGATAATTGTAGTATTAAAATAATAAAAATTTCATCATTTATAAATTAAAATCATTGAATAATAAATAACCTAATAGCTCGAGGCCACTTTTTGACAGACAGATAGAAGAAGAAGCTATGGCGCCACCGTTGCTTCTGAGCCCTTTGATTACGTGGAAAGTTCAGTGTGTGTGAATACTGTGCATTGTTTAAATTGTGTTTTAGTTTAATTATTATTTTAATTGTTAAATTGTAGGATCACTGTGAAGTACAGCAGTGAGTACTAAATACGTTAATATGTTTATATAGAAAGATTAATATTATTTTGACCACTGCTGAGCAGCCGCTATCACCATCTACATTTGTCGCTCACGTAACCAAGGTGCGTTTTTCTCCTATCAAAAATTGCTCAACGCGCCTAAAGAGGTGTTCACTTCAACTAGATTTCTTTTTCACATAAAAAAAGATATGTCTATACTTCTCTCGTAAATAATTATTGCTGCGAGAAATTGACCAACACTAATGCTGTTTATTATTAATGTTGTAAATTATTAGCAATTAAAACAAATTGATTTGTTTTTAGAAAGTTGTTCGGTAGCTTTTTTGAGTTTTTAATAAAAAAGTCCTAAAATTTATTGCATAAAACCCAAAATTTAAACCGGAATATAGTCATAAATTATTATCCTCCTTAAATGCAAAAAAACGAAAGTTGGCTATCATGATGGCTATTTTTACCCCAGATGTTATGTTTCCTACAGTTTTTACTTGTTCCACACAAACAATGGCCATTCTAAGATGTTAAAATTTTTTTTATTTGTCGTGATTAAAACAAAAGAATTTTTTTCTGCAGGTATATTTCGTGGATAAATTGAAGAATAAGAAGATGAACAATCAGTATTTTACAAAATATGATCTATTTCAAAAACTAAACGCAATCTTCATGATATTTATCTGCTCATATTTCAACAAGCAAAAGAATGAACAGCGTAACATTACCAAGTAAGCAAGACCCTCTTAATGAAGGAGTTAGGATTACATACTAGAAGTTAGTTATGAATGTGTCATTCCTTTGACGGCCTATATATCGGGCGTCGCTGTACTCCGAGTTACACCTATTTCTCTTCTTCCTCTCTCTCTCTTTTCGAACTTCTCCTCCTCCTTCTCCTCCTCCTCCCTACCGGCCATTAATACTCCCGATATTGAATGATGTATCATTGCGCTATAAAAAAGCAGGAAATGTGATATGGGAACGGCGTGCATACACTACACAAACTAAATTACTGGATTTTTCGAAATGAAAAATAACAAATAGCCCGGCTTACTCCCTCCACACGGCTGATATGACGGCCATAATTCATAAGCGCCCGCCGACCGCGTTCTATACACCATTTCGCCGATGGACATTTATTTTCATTTTTATTATCAGGAGATTAAAATTGTTGCAGTACATGGAGTCATTTGAATATTCGGGAGGATTTGCCGGCCAGGGAGTATCTTTTTTTTGTTATTCGCGGATATCTCCAGGTAAGAGACGCCTCCGACCGCAGGTACTTAGTCACTACCGTTTTCAATTTATGGCTATTGCTCGTGCACGTACAACTCCGTTCGGTTGGTCTTATCGAGTCGTGCATGACGAGATATTATGTTAGAAAAATTAATTTTCGGTGTTCATCTTATCGGGAAACTTCGTTTTTTAACCTAACTTTATTAAATCCATTTTGTGCTCATCGTGAATGGTAGAGTTTCAGACGTCGTACGAGTAATGCCGTTTACCTACATGTTTATTCGGCAAAAATATGTTACTGCTTTTAAAGTAGTTCAAAATAAATTAGTTAATCTTATTTTCTACCTATACAGGGTGGCCAACCTAAAACGAAACAGACCCATTTGCAGGAACCTCGTCAACATTTTAGAAAAACGCTCAGACCCGTCGATTTTTGATTAAAGGAGGACACTCTTTTCCGGTATTTTTGACTCCACTGCTTTCAAGAATTACCCCAAATTTTTTAAATGGTATTGGGGGTCAAATAAGATGTCTTTTAAAATCTCTGACAATTCTCTTTAAAATTTCAATTATTTTAGTTGCTTTCTCAGTACTTAATTGATTAAATGTTCAAACTGGTGACCGCCCGCTTTCATACAATAATAAAGATTTTGTTCAAAACGTTCACGCACATTCCGAAGAATTTTCGGAGTAATTCGACGGCACTCGTCAACGTTTTTTGACGCAAATCTTCCAACGACGTTGGTTTTGTTTTATAGATTTTACTTTTCAGATGTCCCCACAAAAAGAAATCGAGGGGTGATAAATCTGGCGATCGTGGAGACCATCCTATGCTGCCTCTGCTCCCAATCCAATGCCGTGGAAAACGTTGGTCTAAATACTGACGAACAATCGCCGCATAATTCGAAGGAACACCGTCTTGTTAAAAATAAAAATGATCCGAACCATCTAAGCATTCTTCTATCTATCTTTGTGAATACGTTTTTCACACCATACAGCGTTTCCTTATTACACTATTCCTAACTTTGTCCATCAGAGACACTCCAGCTATACTCCTCAGACTACAAGACGAGTTAATAGCTTTAAATTAGTAGATGTTAGCACATTTGGGCGACAACATGTATAACTATAAGATAACAAGAGAAGTACTGATTAACTGTAGGTGTGTCAGATTTTATCGTGAAAAAAATTAGAGTTATAGGTAACCCACTATAAAAGTGCAAGAAATTATTTATTTCTGAGAAATATTAACAAATATTTAGTAGTTTACTTAATTTAAGAAAGTTGGAAATTCCAACTTCTCATCAGTGTAGGTTGGCTTAGAACTGGAAAGTGTTGCGCTATTCAAATGAGTGAATATTTCATATTTAAAACTTATTGTTCTGTAGTAAAAAATTTGAGCGATTTTTCACCTTTTTCTGATAGTTTCATGGACTGTCAAATAATATCTTTTACAAAACCACGAGGGGGTCTTACAGTAGTTACTCTTATACCGTGCAGCTTCCAGATTAAGAAACCAAGTTTCATAATAAGGTTCTTTTTATTAATAAACTAATATTTAAAAAAAATTATCACCTTGTAAACTAATACTAAATTATCAATTATTAAAAAAAACAACGCAGAATTACTATCACTATTCCTGGACTAAATATCCAGATCTTACTTCGCTATTCAATCCAGATGTTCCTTGTATCGGTATTGTATTCTTATTTAAAAACCTCAAATCAAAGTATATCGTTTTCAATGGTTCTTATCGATTTATAAGTTGTTATGTTGAAATAGTTTGTCCTCGAATCTTCTTTATAAACCCTTCATCTTCAGTCTATGTCCCGGTAGTATTTTTTAAATATTCTAACTTCTTTAAACTCTAAAAGTTTTTGGGTCACGTTATTTTATTGTAAGAGCTTTGTAGTAGCCATTGCTGTATGTAGACGTGTTAAAAAGGGGTTGAATTAACCCTCCTTTGTATGGCACTGTAACAGGTTGCAGTAAGTTTCATTTGCATTAAAATTTCTATTACTAAAGCATGTATGAAGTTCCACACCAAATTATAAATTCCTGCATTCTACACGTAATCGTCTTCTGTGACCATCGTGGACTAAATGATTCCATTCATCATCACAATTTGAACTGCTGTTACACAACTCAAGTGTAGGACGATATCTAGGAGTTAAAAACGGTCTATAAGCCCAAAAGCACGTATTTTGTGATACATCGATGCCATAGAGACTCCCATAGAAACTCTTCACCAAATATTTCCAAAATTTAGTTATAATTGCATGCAAAAATTGTCCTGACTTTCAAAACAAATTGTTCTGAGATTGCACTAACTTAAGTAAAAATGGACTCAAAATAATAAATGGATTTCTAACTGGACGATTCCGGCAAAAAGATCATTTACAGAAGCTTGAATTAGTAGATTTTGTGAGTGAAATAACAAAGCCTTCATTTACTTAGCATCTAAATGTTTTGCAATACGACTTCTGTGAATGTAATCTATTTTAAAATTATCCTAAGAACCGAAGAAATTGTTTTAATAGTTTAAAACGTTATTGATTTCCACAGCTATATCCTGGTTCCTTCTTCTTTAATTGCAGACCGGGGCCTGTAATTTCTTCAGTTTCTTAGTCAGGATTTATATTGTCACTCCACCTTTTTTTTGATCGACTCGTACTTAGTCTTCCGTTGGGTGACTTATCTCTAGCTTTCTCCCAGATACTGAATACGTAATGTACACAAATGGCTGGTGCTTTCAGCAGGAAACCAATGATTGAAAGAGAGCTGACTTACAGACCTCTAGCAAACAAAAACATTAGTATAATATCAGACATCCGGGCTGCTTTAAAAGCACTGAGCTCCAACAATTTGTATGGAATTGCATCAAATCTCTGGAGTTCCTTGGTGCAAACAACAAAGTGATCAATATTAAAAATCTTTTATTTTTTAAATAAAAAGATATATTGTGTTTTCATGCGATAGCCAAGTCAATCTATTTATTTAAAACATACATACATATAGTCTCGCCTTTTTGCCGTAGGGGTAGGCAGAGACCACTTCCTTCCACTTGCTACGGTTCTTACACACATCTTTTGCTTCCTCTACTTTCATCAGGGCTCTCATGCATGCTCGTCGGTTGTTGGTACTCTTGACCTGGCCTTTCTTCAAAACAATGTTGATCTGATCGAGATCGTTGTTCGCCGAGCAGTCGACCTCTACCGACTTCCGTCCATTCACACTCGCCTTATAAATTTGTTCGTCAATCTTCCTTCATTTATCCTTTCTACGTGTCCATCTAAGCATTCCTTGATCTATCTTCGCACCAACTCAAGTAAAAATAGACTTAAAATACTCAAGAAATTTCTAATTGGACAATACCGGCACAGGGACCATTTAAAGAAACTTGAATTAGCAGACTTCTGTAAATGTAATCTATTGTAAAATTATCCTAAGAACTAGAGAAATCGTTTTAGTAGTTTAATCGTTATTGATTTCCACAGCTATATCCTGGGTCCTGGAGAAGGTAAATATCAGTTTTTTACTTACGTTTTGTTTATTTAATTTTGTTTGTAAACTGTGATGGGTCGTACGTAATTTGCGCACCCTGTAGATACTACATCAGATAAAATCTTACACTATCTAAAGAAGGATTAAGTCTGGTAAGTAATCAGAACAAAATCAGAATCAGGAGGCGAGAGAATAGAGCTAAAAGGGTTTGCGCGGGGGGTTCGAGAAGCGGGGAGTTGTCAACTTTTAACTAACTTTCCAATACTACCGTTTATGTGCAAGTCAAATACAAGTTTAAATTAGCTTTTCGAATAAATTAGCGAGTTTTGTGCGGCCTATCTCGCCAATTATCTCGCGACGCCTCTTTTGTAATTATTGTTATTCAAAATTATGGAATTTTAGATGTTTTATTATGCTGATTTCATGGCTCAAAGCTTCGGGTTGCGGACCTACAGTACTTCTCTTCGGTTATGCCTTTAATAACTTGTACGGCTCTTAATTGCCTTAATTTTGTAATCGTTATTCAAATTTTCGATGAAAAACTTCACGCCTTCTAACGAAACTCTGTCTCTCGCAACTTCACCACTTACTTTTCCAGAAGAGTAAATGGTGATTGTTTATCAAATTGCGGACCGTAAAGCGGTCGGTTTTTCATAGATGAACGCTTATATTTTTATCTTCGAGTCGTATTTCTACTTTCTAGTTGCACCATAGAAATTTACCTGGAATTTTCTAATTATAGCTGGCATATCATCCCAGTAAGTTAGGAAGGTAAGTTTTTTCTATTCCATTTGTATGAAAAAAGAGTTAACAGTTCCGGACTTAGAACCGGTTTAGTTGGAGTGAAAGTACCAACATAGTGTTGTCAAACACAAAAGGAAAATATTTGATGTTCTTTTTTTACGAGCGTGCGTAAAACAGTACTTTTCCGCAAGCACGTCCGTGTGTAAAGTTACACATAGTGCGATAAGTTGGCGATTGCTCACAAAAGCGAAGTTGAACGCACGGGCGAAGCGAGCAATCGACAACACCGCACGGGTTGCACAAACTATTTTTTATTGCGAATGCGGAATAAACGCAAGCATAAAACAGGGGTCCAGACCAAAAATATTAACTAAAATAAAAATATAAACTTTGTAATGCGCGTTCGGATGTTAACCGAAAAGTTGGTGGTTCGAATTTGCGTGCGACAAGGATAGTTTGCGTGTGCTAAGTATAATTTGCGTGCGCCAAGTAACACTAAAATAACGTAAGCGTGCACCAAGTAAACTTGTCGCACTCGAATGACGTAAGCGTGCGTCAAGTAAACTTGTCTCACTTGACAGCTTCAAAAGTAAAATAATTTTGAGGTTAAGGTCTCACTTGGTTACCATGACAACTCAACAATCAAGTCGACCACACATTTTGTTTCGCTGGTGACTTGAAGAAAATAATTTGCATTGTTGAGAATCGAAAAATAAATTTTAAAAATATTTGATTTTCCACCACAATTCGGTGTGGAATTTTCTTTTTGATTTTGACGAAAATAAAAGATCCGCCCCATCAACACAACCATGCTTTCCACCTACATGCACCTACTTCACCGTCGGTGCGTTTTATAGACTTTATGTTATCGTCCTGCCAAATTCTTTTCGTTCCACCTTCAGCAATAATCCAAGTCAACAGTCTTTGGATGTCGGCGGGGTTTATATTTTTCAACTTTCGTTTACTATTTTCATCTTTCACACTTTTTAAAATTGGGGTTAATTTTGTTTCACCAAAACCGATCGCATAACACACTCGCTTACTTTTTTTTTTTATGAAAATAGTCGCAAAAAGGGTAGACCCATCGTGTGGGCCGCGGACGGCCCGCACTGCGACTATTAGGAGGGGAAGGGATTGTAGAAAGGAAATGATTGTGGACACGCTTTTTAAAAAGTTGCAGGTCATAGTTCTCTGGAAAAACTGATTTTGGAAGCTTATTCCATTCCGTAGCAGCCCTGTAAAAGAAGAATTCTTGATGGAGATTGGTCCTTGTAGTGTCAATCTTGAGAGTAAATGGGTGAGACTGATCAGCGTGCCGAGTTCTTCGGGCGAATGTGGCCAATGGTGGTACAAGAGTTATTATTTCTCTGGAGCATCTGCCATGGAAATATCTGTAGAGCAATGACTGGTCTGCAACTCTTCTTCTATGTTCTAGAGGGTGAAGGGTATCTGTGAGAGTTGAACTGTTTATCAAGCGAATGGCTCTTTTCTGAATGGAATCTAGAAGACGAAGAGAATGCCTTGGTGCTGAACCCCAAATGTGCGAGCAATACTCCAGTAGAGGTCGGATTTGAGCCTTGTACGTCGTCAACAGTTGATCAGGAGTAAAAAACTTTCTGGCTTTCCACAGAAAACCTAGCCTCTGGCTTGCCGACTTTGCGAAATATTATTGGACACCGTGACTCCCAAAATCGAGATGGAAGGACTTGGTTCAAGGGTTTTTCCGGACATTGTGATGGAATGATTTGAGGACTTCACTTTCTTGGAAAACGTGGCACTTTGTGTTTTTTGGGCGTTGAACTGAACAAGATTGTTGGTTCCCCACTCGACGATTGCTTTAAGATCTCTATTGATGGAATCAACCTGTTCCTGCCCGAGTCTATTTGTATCATTCACCGAAAGTGATCGATAGGATGTGAAAGTTGAGACAAGTGTGCTATCGTCTGCGAAACTGTAAATGGGGTTCGTGGTGGTTTTCAAGAGGTCGTTGATGTGTAAAAGAAATAAGGTGGGGGACAGGATGGAACCCTGGGGGACCCCGGCATTAGTTTTAAACGCATCAGAAGAAATACCGTCAACTGCCACATGTAAGGAGCGATCTTGCATGAAGCTCAAGAGCTCAAGAGATAAAACTGGTAGCAACGGACCTCCATTGTCTTTTTCCGCAATAAAATAAGCGTGTCCATTCAATATTAATGCATGTCTATTAGGTATTAGGTATACATACACAAAAGTCATTATTTATTGTTTATAAACGCTAGACCAAGATTTTCAAAATCTCATGGGACTTTCAGAGCAATTTATTAAATAAGTCCATTTAAGAGCTGTTATTTTTTTAAAATTTTCCTTTTTAAACGTTTCATCGAACATCTTGTATGTCGATGGTGTAAATTACCCAATAAAATTAATTTTGTTCCATTTAATTTATGACGAAATAATAATTCAATATTGCGAGTTAAACGTCACATACGGCGCCACTTATTAACATTTAATTAAATTTAAAGCCCAATTTCCTCTCAATTACCAAATTGTCGCTTTGGAATTTTTAAGATTTGCAACACAGTTCTCGATAATTGTAGTTAAAATCGCATATTATTAAGGTCACTTTGCGCTACTGAATCTTGAATTACATTAGATATGTAATACCACAAAATAGATGCCATCGAATGTTCTTTCTCGAAAAAAAGACTATAAACGAAACAAGGTTTTATACATGTATATAAATACATCAAGAACTTAAATCATCATCGAAGCAAATAAGATGATTAGACTACACTTAATTTGCCTATTTACAACATACAATTTTGCATTAATGATGTGGCTAGACTATATACAAATTGAATAAACTCGATAACAAATCAGGGCCGACTGTAATAATGTGCAGTGACGCTACAATATTTTTTCGAGCGGGATTTTTGTTGATCATTTTAATAAAAAAAATTTATTCACCAGTAGCAATTACTGGAGTACATTGTAGAGATTATTTGAAAATCCTGACTAAACAGATCAAGCATTTCGGACCGAAAGCAAAACAGTGGCTATTGGACACGTTCAATGCCTGTCTACAACAGTGCAAAATCACAAGCATCTGGCGGAAAGCCAAGATCATAGCCATTCTTAAACCAGGTGCCACGTCTTTTTCGTTCTCTAAAGAGTACTCTGCTAGCGGTTTCTCTACTGGCAAATTATGCCCGAGCTCAGCCGTAGAGGGTAGAAGAAAAAAAAAATATAAAAGTGAGCTGCGCCACCGACTTAAACGGTATAAGCCGGAAACCCCCAGATCTTATAGGCACTAGCAGAGCTACAAGACAATCAACTATGATTATGGTGAACCGAATAAATAAAATTATAGCAAAAATATGTTGGATACTTTACTCACACAATAGATAATTAAGGTACACAGTTCAATAGCAACATCATAACAAATATAGTCAAAATTAACAGCTATGGTAAAATTTTCTTGCTAAAACAAACCAAAAATGTAAAATTTACAACTTTATAAAATAACCAAAACAGAAGTAAGAGTAACAGACTTTACCAACGCTTACATAAAAGCAAAGAGCAAAAGGTAAAACATATATATATATATATATATATATATATAAGTTAACTCATTAATAACACTAATTCAAACATTTACATAAAGGCAAAGAAAATTCACTAGTTAACCGTTTACATAAAGATTTTCACTGCCAAAACAATCGAGTTCATTTAAAAATACCTTTACAATGGTTGTCCTTTAAAATATCAAGATTGTTAGATATTTACAAATAAGTAGGAAGAAAATATATTTTTACTTGGACATAAAGAATTATTGAGAAAGTTATTTTAATCCAATTTTAGTTTTGGCGTATTATCTAATGCAATAAATAGTTTCCAACAATGTACTATATTAATAAACTAAAACAGAACGCAATAGTGGTGTCGGAATGAGTCACTGCGTTATATATTTAAAAAATAAAATAAAAAATAAAAATAAATCACTTATAACCTTTGGGTATACGAATTCACAAAGCACTATATTTATAAACTGAAGCAAGACTTACTCGTGGTGTCGAATGAGACACGGCGTTATATTTTTAAAAATAAATCACTGATAACCTTTGGGTATGCGAATTCACATGTACTCCTGTGGCCTATTCCTGTGCTACTTCTAGGCTGGTTAGATTATGGGGCAGCACTGGTTAGTTAACAATGGCTTCCCTCAAATAAATCCCGATAACGGTTATTTTAACTTGACGCCAGAAATCCAAAAAAAATATCCACAACAAAGGCAAGACAAAATGGTCAAGTTAAAAATCAAATGGTTTTTCTTCAAAATCCAATTAAGATGGCCCAAATACAGCCAGATATGAAAGAAATTCCATAGAGGTTCTGCACACGTGCTAATAACACACCGTCCCCAACAACTTTTACCGACACCTGGCCTCCAAGACTCTCAAAACACGACTGCCGCTCCTATCCCGGAAAACAAGAAAAATGGCGCGGAATAAACGTCAACCCACAATCTTCTCAAATCTGTGCCTCGTCCGTGCGGATATCCAGTCCCCACCCACACAGAAATTGCAAACCAAACGATAATCCTACCCCTACAAGTTATGCAACAAGGAATACGAAACTCGTCTGAGATAATTATAATGAACGGTAGAAGGGAAAAAATAGGCACGTGACACAGGTAAAGAAGCAACAACTCAAAAAGCTACCGCTCAATCTCCCTCTTGTGTCATACATATTGTTGGAAATTAGTACGTCCAACTGTACAATTTCTCAATGAGAAATTCCTTGATTTTTAACACTACTCAGTACAGCCCAGACACCGACAAAAAATTATCTAAAAAACACGTGCATTCATTATCTCTCCAGAATATTCTGAAATCATCGCGCGCAATTGTAGCAATCAACTATACGATCACGTGATGAAAAACGGTTAACACAAAGCCACGTCTGACCGAGCTTCCGGTCTCTCAGCCTCTTTCGCATTTAATCCGCCGAGGAATGAACACCGCTAACGTTCAGAGCACCGCTTTAAAACACCACGTGGTAAAATGCATATCAATATAATCAGATAAAATAAATTAAATTCAAATCTAACAACCAGTAAAATTATTCTGAAGATACATGAGGCTTGAAACTGTAAGCTCCATAAATTAAATTACACAATATATTCTCGATGACAAGTGTGTTGTTTTATTTAGTGTGATAACAAAATTCACGGCGATAAAAGAGAGTAAACCCTTCAACCTACAAAATTAAAAACCAATCGAGCCAGCTCGACTGAATTATCGAAGGAATCCACCATCTACGTTGCGGAAGACGTCGTCGAATAGCGAGAGTGAATCGAGGCCATAGAGGTTCCTGTGAAGCTGCCGCACCCTCAGCGCATTCTCCAACTTTACACTACAACTCCACTTTACTTTCCTGCCAACATCCTTCGCTGAATGTCACTTTCATACTTTTCATCTCTCGTAAATTTTGAACCCAAGTATACAAACTCATTTACTTGTTCCACTCTTTCTCCTTTAATCAGAACTTCATAGTTTGTCATGCTTTCTTTCCATTACTTTCGTTTTGCTTACATTATTTGCATCCCTTTGATTTTCAGCGCATCATGCATAACATTACACATCGCCTGCAACTCCTCTTCAGATGACGCTAATATGACTTGATCATCGGCGTAAAGAAGGCATTTGACGATCAAATCATTCATTTTCAATCCATACGCACTTTCTTTTAAATCTTTTAAACAATCGTCTATGTATAAGGTAAACAGCCATGGCGAAGTCACAAATTCCTGTCTCACACCCTTTTCGATGTTAAACCAGTCCGTGTAAGCTTCGTTTATAATGACACAAGCAGTGGAATCCCCGTAAAGTAATTTCTTTGCTCGTATTAAACTACCGCTCAGTATAAACCGGGCATTGTTTACGCATGAGCTCAGTTTCTTTACTTGCTGGTAGAATAAACAACTTAAAAAGATATGGAGAATGGAAATCTACCAATGTAGTAGAGGGATACGTGAAAAATTCTTTACGAAACAATAGACACATAGCTTCACAGATTGAAAAGGGCCGTAATGTAATTATTATCTCGAAAACTAGTACAATTACTGATGCGTTTTATTCTAAGTTCAACTCTGTTCCTTCTGGTAATATCCCTAATAATATTAATATTGTCATATTTGTGAAATTAATATTCATAAGTAATGAATTCATAAGAGTTGTTTGTACACTGAACCGGCATCATTGTTTATCAATTAAAAGAGGTTTGGAATGATTTCATCACTTAGTGGTCTTCCCCATTCCTGCCCAGGACAACAAGCTCAAATTTTTTAACTTGTGGAATGTAAGAGCTCATAAATAGCCCATAATTCTGCACTACTTTTTTTTATTTTTGCCAAGTGAGGGGTGGGGGGAACAGCTCAGGAGGGGTTATATTTTATAGTAATGGGTCCGATTTTGCGAATCCCGAATTTTGACGTATCCCCAGAGTCGAACATAATAGTTTTTAAGTGGACGTTTATGTGTGTGTATGTACGTATGTGCGTATGTTCGTATGTGCGTTCGGACTGAAAAAAATTGTAAACTTTCGGAATTATTTTTCGTCTCGATTATCTCGAGAACAAAAAATGATATCGACGTGGGACCAATTGCATTCGTCGCATAATTACGAATCTTAAAATTGATTAGATTTTCAGCAATATCGGTTAAGCAGTTTTTTATGGAGAATCAAAAAACTGAAAAAAATGGTTATTTTTGCAATTTATAAATTATACTATATTTAAAACAAAATTTTAAGATCTTTTGAATAATATAATTATTGCATGTTAGGAATATTTGAATGAAATATATGATGACAATATTTCATAAATAGAAAACAAAAATAGGAATTGGAGAATTTTAAACTTGTGTCAGTATTAAGAGAATAGCACATCTTAAAAAGTCATGTTCGACGTTTTAGAAAAGGTACTCAAAACGCAGGAAAATCTTTTTAAGCCGATTACAGCTAGAGCCCCACTACCTTTACGGAAGTATTGATCTCTTTGGAAAATTAAAATAAATGAAAAATTTGCAATAATTTTCAGCTTTAATAAAAATATACGTATTTTTTTGTTGCAATCGAGTTCTGCCAATAAATAACCCGCTGTTCGTAAAATTAATACAAAGCAGTTGCATAAAAAAAAGCATCCAATGCATCAGGAAGATTAAAAACGTTGGCTATATTTTTCACATCGATCATAATTTGAATTAAAATATAACGAATAAAAAAAAACCCTCATTTCGATATGCGCCATTTTATAATAAAAAAACTGCAATGCGTTAATAAATATTCATCAGCAAATACGCGTGGAGTAAAGTCATAACTACATATAACAATAAATCTGTATATATTACAAATAAAAAAGCTTCGAAAAAATGCAATCGACATCAGCTACAAACAATGCTTCACTGCTGTCTCTATATCAAACATCGAAGGAGGATGGGGTGGGTGGTTTATATATGGCAAAAAGGCCGGATTATTTAAATTCGCAATTTTTACGTTTATAAAGTTTGATCAAAGTGTCTGCAGATAGAATGCGGTGGTAAATTCCAACATTATCTAATGCTCCTGTTATTCATCGGTAATCCACTCTCACAGGTATCATAACCGACGAGAACTAGTAAATGTCTTCGGGATGTAGCCAACATTTTTTTCTGCAAATCGCTAGAAAATGTTGACATTCCAGACAAAATTTCTTAAAGAAAAAGTCGAGATTTCCTTACAGTTGTTAGTGTTCTACATAAATGATTGAAATCACGTTGTTTATAAGGAATCAATTTATATTTTGAAAAGCTCAATGCATTGCAGAATACATTTTAAAATTAGTTTGCTATATTTACAGTTGTTTGACAGTTAGTACAATTATTGAAAATTGGACATTATTAGAACTATGAGAAATATTTTGGACAACATGCGAGGTAGTAGGGTTATTTGTTGAATATTTTGTACTGTGAAAATTTTATTTGCCACCTCATGAGATTCTTCGATATATCCTTCAGCAAGGTTTGATGATTTCCATCCGCCATGCCTCTTTAAACTAGAGTCACCAGAGTCAACCAATATTGTTGCAGAAACCGACGAAAGCAGTCACCAGTATATTCTGTCGGATTTTGGAAATTTTCATCATCGCTTATCATTTTACATTGTTTTGTTTTCGATAAGATCAGCAATTAAATTTATATGCGTCAAGTTTGAAAATTCAACATTAATACGTTTCCATAGTAACGCAAACAATTTTATTACGAATTTCAAAGTTTTGTAGAGATGAAATAAAATATATTAATATTTGATTTTTAAAAGTATTAAAAAATTTGTTCATTTTTTTCGCGACCGAGTTAGTAATAACAAATTTTAATTATAAATATCTTAATTTATTAATTAATCTATTAAAAATACGAAAAAAGTGTTAAGTAACAAATTTATAGATATCATTGTTTCTTTTTTTGTTAAAAACTTGTTATTGTACCAGATATTGTTTCCAAAATATTTAAAAAAAATGAAATTTTGGTGAGAGTTTTTTTATGTTTTCCTACCCTTTTAATAGGTTTCCATAATTTTTAACTATATTTTAAATATACATTTATGAAAACGAACTTATACAGGGCTTTTCACGATAAGCGTTAATTAGAAGTTTCTGGCAAACAACACAATGGATCAATCTGCAAATTTGCTGGTATGCATAAATTAATATGATCTTTACGCCTAGACGATACAGTGTTGCCACTTCTACTACTTAGTAGCAGCTGCTTTAATTTTTCAAATAAAACCTCTTGTACATAATATCATATTATGATTATTAATGCTGCGGAGATAAGTAGTCTGAGAAGTATAGCCGGAGTGACTCGGTTAGATAAAGTAAAGAATAATGAGATAAGAGAACGCTGTGGTGTAAAAAAAGATGTGGTTACAAAGATAGATAAAGGAATGCTTAGATGGTTTGTACTCGTAGAAAGGATGGATGAAGGAAGATTGACGAAACAAATTTATAAGGCGAGTGTGAATGGACAAATCGGTAGAGGTCGACCTCGGAGAACATACCTCGATCAGATCAACATTGTTTTGAAGAAAGGCCAGGTCAAGAGTACCAACAACCGACGAGCATATATGAGAGCACTGATGAAAGTAGAGGAATCAAAAGATGTGTGTAAGAACCGTAGCAAGTGGAAGGAAGTGGTCTCTACCTACCCCCATGGGAAAAAGGCGTGACTTTGTGTATGTATGTATGATTTTTCAACACTTTTCCAACAACTTTATGAGGCTTCGCCTCGGCCAACAGACATGTGCTCTGAGACATTTCTTACTTTACTACCATAGGGTCTAATATACTATTTCACGTGTGGTACTCTACGTAAACAAAATAGTTTATAAGTTATCTATCATTGGATTGTCTCAATCCCACCAAAAATGTATCAGTGGGCAGATTAGCTGATATTACTTAGTTAATAAATGGGTAAAAAACTCTCTATAATGTCCAAGACTTTAACCAAGTTCCTCTATCATCATTTTAAACTGTCAATAGAATCAAGACTTCTACATCTATAAACAATGTGATTAGAAAACTTACTCTGTTATTATAAATATTGATGCAAGAGTACTTTATCGCTTATTTACGAAAAAATTGTGTTCCATTTAAGCACCTCTACAAAGTGTAACACTGTGTCGTATAAATGTATGGCACATTTTGCCTCTTGACTATTTTCTTAATATTCTAGTTGTTCTCTAAATGTTCTTCTTATTGTTTATTATAGTACAGAGGTATTTTTAATCTCATTACCAGGAGAGGGTTCGACAATTTTCCTCTAGTAGATTTAACTGCGTAGTACACTATCGACTTAATACAAAATTAGAATTCGTTATGTATGTGTAATGGCATAATTAGCGAGAAAGTAACATGTAATTAGAGAAAATGTTACGTTTAATTGCTAATTGAGTTTCTGGCCGGTGTGATGCTAGTTCCAATTTTAATTACCTAATTACGTGACTCGTCGATACAGGGCCGGTTGACGACAAAATAATGAAACAGGTTACATAAAGGGTGTTGTAATGGTAATATAAATCGAAGTTATTTGATGTGTGGGGTGAGTTTTTTGCTAAAATAACGATCAAAAGATCAATAAAATATTCACCTACGATATAGGATTTTACTCTAGTCTGTTTATTTGGATATAGAGACCAAAGTGTGTAAAATACTAGGTATTTTTGACTCCACCACTTTCAACCCCAAGCGAGAGTAAGATATACCCCAAAATTTTTAAATGGCAGCATTTTAAAATTCCGCTCATTACTTATCGATAAATTGGAGTTTAAATGTAAAACTTATCTGCTCAGCTATTCAATACACAACGTCAAGATCGACATGTACTAGAGTTAGTAAAAATATTTCAAGAAACAGGAAATGAAGCTAATAAAAAACAAAAAATGGAAAAGCCTGTAGTTAATGATGCCAGTGAAGTTGCAGTTTTGGGACATGTTCATCTTGATCCTACATTGAGTACGAGGCAGCTGGCATCTATGTCTGGGATCAATCAAAATAGCATGCAAACCATTTTGATGAAAAACGTACAAGGCTCAAATCAGACCTCTACTGGAGTATTGCTCGCACATTTGGGGTTCAGCACCAAGGCATTCTCTTCGTCTTCTAGATTCCATTCAGAAAAGGGTCATTCGGTTGATAAACAGCTCAACTCTCACAGATACCCTTCACCCTCTTGAACATAGAAGAGAAGCAGACCAGTCATAGCTCTACAGATATTTTCATGGCAGATGCTCCAGAGAAATAAAAACTCTTGTACCACTATTGGCCACATTCGGCCGAAGAACTCGGCACGCTGATCAGTCTCACCCATTTACTCTCAAGATTGACACTACAAGGACCAATCTTCATCAAGAATCCTTTTTTTACAGGGCTGCTACGGAATGGAATAAGCTTCCAAAATCAGTTTTTCCAGAGAACTATGACCTGCAACTTTTTAAAAAGCGTGTCCACAATCATCTCCTTTCTATAATCCCTTCCCCTTCTAATAGTCGCAGTGCGGGCCGTCCGCGGCCCTCACGATAGGTCTACCCTTTTTGCGACTATTTTAATAAAAAATAAAAAAAAAAAACTTAATGAGGATGATTATGACCGCCGTTTTGCAAAATAATGGGTGCGCTAGAAGAGAACGATCCACAGTTCCTTTTTAATATCTGTTTTTTCGATAAATGCAGTTTTTTCTTGCATAAAACGGTAAATCGCCACAATTGCCGCTATTGGTTCGATTCAAACCCAAGAGATTTTCACGAGGTGCATACACAGCAACCGGAGAAATTAAATGTATGGGCTGGCGGTGACCGACTGGTGGGTTCTCTTTTTTCTACCAGGCAATTTGACTGGCGAAATGTATTTGTAATTACTGGAAGAAGCTATTGACCTTGCGTTGACTTATATGTATTTGAAAATAATCCACAGTATGACGAAGATCATTTTTATTTTCAACATAACGATGCTCCTCCCCATTATTCGGTGATTGTTCGTCAGTATTTAGACCAAAGTTTTCCTCGGCACTGGATTGGGAGAAGAGGCAGCATTGAATGTCCTCCACGATCGCCAGATTTTTTGCCCCTCGATTTCTTTTTGTGGGGACATCTGAAAAGTAAAATCTATAAAACACAACCAGCAGCGTTAGAAGATTTGGTTCAAAGAATCGTTGACGATTGTCGTCGAATTACTCCGGAAATTCTTCGGAATGTGCGTTAACGTTTTAATCAAAATCTTTATTATTGTATTGCATCAGTTTGAACATTTAATTAATTAAGTAGTAAGTAAGCAAGTATGTAAGCGACCTCTACTGGAGTATTGCTCGCACATTTGGGGTTCAGCACCAAGGCATTCTCTTCGTCTTCTAGATTCCATTCAGAAAAGGGTCATTCGGTTGATAAACAGCTCAACTCTCACAGATACCCTTCACCCTCTTGAACATAGAAGAAGAGTTGCAGACCAGTCATTGCTCTACAGATATTTCCATGGCAGATGCTCCAGAGAAATAAAAACTCTTGTACCACCATTGGCCACATTCGGCCGAAGAACTCGGCACGCTGATCAGTCTCAACCATTTACTCTCAAGATTGACACTACAAGGACCAATCTTCATCAAGAATCCTTTTTTTACAGGGCTGCTACGGAATGGAATAAGCTTCCAAAATCAGTTTTTCCAGAGAACTATGACCTGCAACTTTTTAAAAAGCGTGTCCACAATCATCTCCTTTCTATAATCCCTTCCCCTTCTAATAGTGCGACTATTTTCATAAAAAAAAAAAAAAAAAACTAAAATTTTAACATGTAATTTTTTTCAAAGTATATTGGAAGGAAAAGTAAAATTTAAAGACTAGCGTAAAGAGAATTGTCAGAGATTTCTAAAGACATCTTATTCGACCCCCTAATGCCTTTTAAACATTTTGGGGTAAATCTTACCGTCGCTTGCGGTTGAAAGTAGTGGAGTTAAAAATACCGGAAAAGAGTATATCCCTTTAATCAAAAATCGACGGGTTCGGACGTGGTACCTGGAAATGGCTTTGTTTCGTTTTCGCTTGGCCACCCAGTATAAAAATGCATGTTAAGAAGTTTCATTTCATTGCACTCTAGTCTAGAAACATCTCTACAACTCGTATGCCCAAAAGTAACGTCATATTCAGTGCCTTTATTACTAATTCATCATATAATTTTAGTTTGGTAATTAAACCGTCCATTTTTTTTGTAAACTTTGCAATGTAATTAATAGCTACGTTAAATTATAATTAGTATTGTCTTAAGTATATGAAATAGTAATTGTACCAATTTTCAGATCATCATCGTTAGAAAAAAGATGTGGTAGAGTGAGTAACAATCATTAAAAATGAATTAAAATTTCTTTAAAAAGTTTATGTCAAAACTTAACGTCCATAATGGATTCACGTAACGGTTAATTTAATCAAAATATTACGTAAATTTAATGAATTTAAATTGTGAGATTCATTTTAAAAAATTTCGGATTGCAATAATTATGTAATGCAAAAAAAATAATTGACGGGATAATTTTTATGGCGTTTATTTATCAAACTAATTTCAAATTACCGAAAACTAATTTAACAATTTTATTTTATTGGATACAAAATTTTATAGTAAACGGAGGTTGTGTTGAAATGATTAGGAAATAAAAAATTAATATGAGTCTTCACGCTACTGAACATTAATTGGCAAAGAACTACATTTTTATTTGTAATTAAAAACAATTATTTTGGTTAAAATTGTTACCGCTAACTCTAGTTCCTTCATACGGAAAAGGAAAAATGTTTCTCTACGACCATTGGATTCTACAACGATTACATATGCGTTATCTATTGATGAATGGATATGATTCCTTGGATATGTTGGATCCTGATACATTATTCACGGCTGCCAACCAATCACCAATTTCACACCAATATTCAGGATCCAACAGGCTAAGACCAATGAGGAAGCTGCAACGAAACAGCTTTTTCATAAGAGTGGGCTCTGCTCCTCTAACTCGATATCACGAATGTTATGTTCATTCTGACGAACTGTCATTTTGATTATTCGATTACGACAATAAGATAAAGAATTTAACGAGTGATAGTGATGGTCTGCGATGGTCGTAGAGGAAGTATAGTCTTCTACTCGCATATACTGGCTATTATTCTCTCGGATGAGTCCAAAACTCGCCTGCGTCTCGTCGCAGACTGGCCGTCCGCGGCCCACACGATGGGTCTACCCTTTTTGCGACTATTTTCAGTAAAAAAAAAAATTTTACGGGTTGCACTCTGGGAGTGCCGGCAGAAGTGAAAACTTAAGTATTAACGTTGTGCGCCCTGCGCCGCCTAAACGAAACAGCCGGCGCAGGCATACATTTTCACCGCGCCGTAGAAAGAGAGGGGGATACTCCCTCTCCTACGCCACGCCAGCTGTCTACTCTCCATCCGTCTTACGAATTTTCGATCAGGTCACGTGTCCTGACGCGAGTTTAACATTTTTTACCCATTACAAAAAAAGTGTACAACGCCGCTAAAGAAGTTTTCACTTCAAAAAATATTATTTTTAATCTGAAAAATATTGTCTCCAGATTTCCATAGATTATGAATAATGCATTATTTTTATTAACGCTTTATTATAAATCATATATTAAACATCAGTACCAGATTTGAATGTTTTCGATTTCTTTCTTCCGCTTTTTGTTTGATCTTTTTTCAATATGGCGCTTTTCTTCCTACCTCGACTTTTTCGTTTTCGGCTACCTCGTTTTCGGTTTTGTCGCTTTTGGCTACGTCGTCTACGGCTTCTGCTTCTATTTTTTCTTCGTCTTCGAGCCTCCGTTATCGGCAAACCAAAACCTAATTTAAACCTTCCCCCGTTCTCTTTGATCAAACCAGCTTTCAGTCCAGTTTTTAATGCTTTTTTAACACAAATTGATGCATTTTTTAACGGCTTCTTGCACTGATAAATTATTTGATCTAAAATTTTGTCGGGGGGAGAACCATTAGAGTCATTAAGACACGCTATGGTGTCCATAACATCCCCTAAAAACGACACCTCTCCTTGGACCATTTTAATGCAGCAAAAGCAGAACTTAATCAATAAACTAATGAAAAGCACTTAAATTTTAAATCTAGCTGCTAAATTAATTTGTCAATATGACATAAAAAATGTACTTGAATTTGTCAGTTTGTTGAATAAGGTTGCCAAGTTACCAGTCAAGAAAAGTCGCATTTTATATTGCTCCAGTGAAATACATCCATCTTACGAATTTTCGATCAGGCCACGTGTCCTGACGCGAGTTTAACATTTTTTACCCATTACAAAAAAAGTTCACAGCGTGCCATAAGAAGTAATCACTTCAAAAACATAACATTAACTTCTGAAAAATAAACTAAAAATGTTAACTCTAAAAAAACATTACAAATCTAATGTAATAATCTTGTTGTTCCAAACAATATCCAAATCTGTAAAACAGAGATAATCTCATATCACTGAGTAGATACTTACTTTCCGTGTCCGCCACATCACATTTTTAAATTTTGTGTTTCCGGTGGTTCGCCATCTGGACTGTCTTTTTGTTTGCCTCTTTTAGGTCCTCGTGAGTACAGGTTTGACTCAGCTGTTCTCAGACGAGTAGGTGTTCGTGGGTCTGCTCCTGTTCACAGTCGCATTTAGCGTCCTCAGTGTAGCCCCATAGATATGTCAGATCTAAGGCGATTAAGTGACTTCCATGAGATGTAAGGTAGGTTGAAACCAGGTGAAGGTTCTTCCTTTGGGCTGATTAAGGATTGAAATAATGAGCTTCGATTTACGAGCTTCAGCGTTCCTTCTTGATGTGGGGTCGGTAGTATGCATGAAACTTTTTCTAGATTTCAGCCTCGGTGGGTGGTTTGCGACGGTCGGACAGGGGGTGTCTGTTGTCGTTTTGTTGTTTTCAGTATTCTATCTCCGCGGCTACTCTACGTCGTACCTGTGGTGGTGCAATTCCTACAAGTGGGTACAGCTTGTGTACAAGGGTAGGTTTGACGCACCCGGTAACTATTCTTGCAGTTTCATTGACGGCGATATCTACCAACTTGGCATGACATGAGTTTCTCGACACAGGGATGGCGTATTCAGCCGTGAGATGCTGAAGGCGACAGCCGACGTACGCAGTACGTAGGGTTTTGATCACCACGAGGAGCCTGTCATCTTCCACAGCAGTATGGTTTGTTTGTGAGGGAACAGTCTACCTAAATACTTAGGTGTGAAGTTGTGGTGGAGTTCTTCACCCATCCATACGATGCGCTGTTTTTTATCAGCGTCTATGTTTCTAAGGTAAAAGGCACATACTTCAGTTTTGGCAGGGTTAAGTTTAAGCTGGTCTTTTTTCATAGTATGGTGTACATTTTTTCAGGGCTTTCGTAATCTTTTGTTCAATTTCTTTGAAGGGCAGCGATGGCGGTATCATCAGCATAGATGAATTGTCTGGTCTCTGAGTCGATGGGCTGATCGTTGGTGTATCATAAACACGTAAGCCGATACTGCCACTTGTTGTGATCGCTTCCCCTTTTATTTATCGATATCACAGTTCCAGATCATTCTACCTCTTTCTCCATTATGCGACGCGGCTTCGAGAGGTTGCGCGACCTTGCTAGGCCCCGTCGGCGGCTACAAAGCAAAGCGGTCGCGGTCGATTTCTCGGTTGCCGACAGGACCGGATTTTTAACAATGGTATACAAATTTACCGTATTGAATTTATTCAGATGACACCTTTAATCAATTACGTTCTAAAGATAAAAAATGGAATGAAATTTTACTGATAGGATAAAGAAAAGGTTTCGATAGCCGAATGACGCGCGCTTGTTTTGTAAGTTATTAATTAAAATTGTACTATGTCTTACAAGACAATTAAAATACCCGTTAGACTAGGGAAAATGTATACGGTAAATTTTGCCAACATAAGAATAGCTAGCCGAAGTCCAGGTCGGTCGGTTTATTATAATATTGAAAATTTGAAAACTTTAATATGTTCTTCGGAGCAGGGTATACGGTCCATTATTCAATTTGGATATCCGGAAAGGGAATCGAGAGATGAATTGTGATGGTCCTTTTCCTCCCTTTTCCGCCCGTTTTGGTTCTGCCCGTCCTGCTATCCTGCTCCTGTTAGTATTTTTATATCGTGGATATGTGTGTGTGTGTATGTACGTATGTAGATACGCGTTGCATATGTATGATAACCGGTCCAACATTCTCCTTTATAGAGCTGAATATTCTCCCGCTCGCCACTTCAAAACGATTCTTTTCCACCAAACGACGTTGTGGATGATGTCATTAAAAATTATTGCTCGCTTATTTAATTGTTGCTGCTGATTAAAATAAGTTATTCGATATCGATTTCTCACAGAGGCAAACGTCTAAAATTTAAATAATATACTTATTTTCGAAAATCCAACACCCACAAAAGTCTACTAATTAGCCTGTTTTCTCTAAAAATTTAAAAAAGATCCACTCGTTTTCTCAAAGGCATATATCACCGAAACGCTTTTGATCAATGGCAGAAATATCGAACAGGTATCATCCTTCAAATATCTTGGCACCATAATCAACTCGCTGTGCGACCCGAAGCGGGAGAGAATGGAGCAAATCAGGAAAATGTTTACCAGAATGAAGCAGTTTTTTTACCAGTCTTGGTTTGAGCTTGGAGCTCAGAATGCGCATGGTCAGGTGCTATATCTTCGGTGTATTACTGTACGGTTGTGAAGGCTGGACTCTCGATCTGGTAACTGACAGAAGGATCGAGGCTTTTAAGATGTATGTATATCACCGCATGCTTCTTATCTGATGGATTCACCGAGTTACAAACGAAGAGGTATTAAGACGAATGAAAAAATCAAAAGAGTTATTAACCATCAATAAGGAGAGAAAAACAAGATACATGGGCCATATCATGAGAGGCGAAAAATACAAATGACTGAGGCTGATAATTAAAGGAAAGATTCATGAAAGAAGATCTGTTGGTAGACGTCAGAACTTCTGGTTAAAGGACCTTAGAATATGGTTAGGGTGCACTTTGACTAAGATATTTAGAGCTGCTGTATCCAGAACTATGTTAGCCATATAGATCGCCAACATTCGTGAGGAGAGGGCGTGATAAGAAGAAGAAGAGGCAGCACCAGTGGAAAAGTACGTATGTTTTGATTTGCCCATTGACAGTAACGTTTAACGTACTTAATAAAAATGGAATTAACGGAAGATGATGTAACTGGAGCAAAATTGAAATTTGTTAGAGTTCAGTATCACCTTGTCCGGGATTTAAAACGCATGCCGTGGTTGACATGTTTCAGGTAATAAAAATGTACTCGTAGAAAGGTTAGTTGTCGTTGACAGTTTTTTTTATATTTTGTCAAAGATTTAAATATTTTATCTAAATATTTTTCTTAATGTTTCCATTTTTATTTTTAAGAATTAAAGAATGAATTGCAAATGGTACTGATAAAATGTTTTTAACGAAATCGATGGTAGTAAATCCTGCACTTTTTCTTCTTCAAATTGGGCAAATCTCCTTTCCCGGACTATTCGTCGTACTTTTTGTTACGCTATAATGTATAATTATATTACTACTGGTCCTGTTGATAATTTTTTTTTTTAAGAAAATAGTCGCAAAAAGGGTAGACCTATCGTGTGGGCCGCGGACGGCCCGCACTGCGACTATTAGAAGGGGAAGGGATTATAGAAAGGAGATGATTGTGGACACGCTTTTTAAAAAGTTGCAGGTCAAAGTTCTCTGGAAAAACTGATAATACTTTAAACTTTATCTGATTGTCTTAACGGGGCGAGAAAAGAGTCATATGTGTCTCTTGGAAGAAAATTTTGAACGGGAGTGAAGTGATAATGGTGAAACTTTTCTTTTTTTAAAAGTCTTATAATAAATAGATGACTGGCCCATTCCTGTTGCTCCTGTCAGATAACGTGAACTTACTGCAGTGATTAGGTGTCATTTGTTTCAGACGACCACCCTGATTTTTATTGTGAAATAACCCTGTTTCACCCAAACGATGAAATAGATAGCTATTTTTATAGGTAAGTGTTTTTTTTTGTTATACCGTGGTGGAATTATGCACAACCCAATCGACTGCTACATAATTCAGAGTCCATCTTCAATTTTTATTATTTTCCACAGTCAAATTCCCTCTATTTTTCTGCCTCTCGGTCGGTCAGTTTTTTCACTCGGCTTCGGAGGGATCCACCAATGTAATGATATTTCCATCCAATCACCCTCTTCGGTCTCCTAAGCTCCCCCACAGGCTCCAAACTGTAGGTAAAACCGCGCTCCGTGCGAGTAGAGACTTCGGGACTCGATCGACATTTATATTTTTGTTGTTTTTTTCTCCTTTTTATTTTGGTTTCTTTTTTTTATTTACGCTCGCTCCCCCTGCATTGACCAATCGTTACATCCAACACTTATGTCGGCATAACGACACCATATAAATCGTAATTTTTTTTTAGTCGAGATATCTCAAAACATTTTGAAGCAAATGTTGCAAATTATAGGGGCGACATTTCTGGACAGTAATAAGTATGGTAGTTTTTTAAGCATCATGGATTGGACATAAATATATCAAAACCAAACTGCTAGTCTTCTCCAAGAGACCCACTGCTGAAACAATTTTGATTAACGGCAATCATATTGAACAAGTCTCGTGTTTTAAATACCTGGGGTACCATAGTCAACACGTGGTACGATCCGAAACGAGAGATCCGTTCCAGAATCAAACAAGCCAGGAAAAAATTCTTATGTCTTCAGTGTGTTGCTTTACGGATGTGAATGAGGGACCCTGGACCCTGCAACTGAAAAGAAAATAAATGCGTTTAAAATGTACTTATATCGCTGTATATCGCTTCGCATCTCATGGGTCCAACGAATTACGAACGAAGAAGGGCTTAGACGAATGAAGAAGCCGAAAGAACTAATGGCCCTCATTAAAGAAACAAAAACTACATACATAGACCACATTATGAGAGGCAATAAGTATAAACTGCTGAGACTAATAATTAAAGGAAAGATTCAAGGGAAAACATCTGTTGGTAGACGTCAGAACTCCTGGTTGAAAGACACTAGAAGATGGTTTGGGTGCACTTCCATTGAAATCTTTTGAGCTGCTGTGTCCAGAATAATGTTAGCTATGTGGATCGCCAACCTTCGATAGGAGAGGGCGTCATAAGAAGAAAAAGAAGAAGTTTTTTAAAGGAACAAATTCATTAATTCTAAAAGTTACGTTGTGTATTGAATTTTTATTTAGCCAGGATATCTCGAGACATTTCGAAGCAAAGGAATTTCATGTGAAGCAGCCAGCGAAAAAATGCGAGGTTTTGAAATTTGTTCATATAAGACATTATATACTTTTATAGAGCTAAGCTTTATTAAACGCTTTTGCATGTTTTATCGATTTAACAAAAGCATTTGTCCGTGTCTGACATTATAAACATCTTAAAGAAAAAACGAACCCCGGCAAAAATTTTAAAAACAGTATGCTGTCTAAACACAGGCAATTCAACCCGAATTAAAGTTGATACAACAAATGATATACCGATATCACAGGGTATAAGACAAGAAGATAGCTTAAGCCCATGTCTATTCAACCTGATTATGGACGAGATCATTGGAGAGGTTAGTGGCTTAAGAATGGTGTATAGGATCAACAGAAAACCCATTAGCATAATTTGCTACGCTGATGACGCGACAATATTGCCAGAAACGGAGGACAATCTGCAAAGACAACTTCACAGATTTAATCAGCTCAGCACACAATTTAATATGCAAATATCAATTTTCAAGACAAAATATATCATAACATTTGCAGGGAACCAACGAGATTTTAAGCCAGTTATAAATAATGTGCTTTATTGACCACAGCAAGGCCTTCAATTGTGTAAGTTCCTGTGGAAAGTGCTCAAAGAAATGGGTGTCCCAAAACTCCTAACAAACATCATAAAAACATTATATGAGGAAAACGAAAATGAAGTAAGAATTGGAAACGAAACTTCCAGGCCCTTCAATGCAAAAGGTTTGCAAAAGGTGTCCGACAGGACTGTATATTATCGCCTAGGCTATTTAATATTTACGGCAAAATCATTATGAGCAGAACAACAGAAAACTGGCATGGAGGAATTTCCATCGGAGGCAAGAGAATTAACATGTGAAGTATCTGATGAATCATGTTAGCTTAGGGGGTTATTATTGATAGAACTGTCAGATGATTTGTCAAACAAGTACCAATGTACAAAGTTGAAAAGGTTCATATCTCGAGAATAATCTTTTACATGGTGTCAGAAGTGAACTGATTCGTAATAATCGTTGATTTAAGAGATAAAGTTATCAATATGGAATCAATTTTTCGCCCACCGAAACATCTCACGTTTGAAGGGAATTTGGCTGAAAACTGGATCTTATGGAAGCAGCAGTTTAATTTGTTCATGAAAGCTTCAGGCAAAAATGAAACTAATATAAAAGAAGACGTTAAATTAGCAATTTTTCTCAGTGCCATTGGTGAAGAGGGTCTGAAAGTCTTCAATTCACTGAAGCTAAATAGCGAAACAATCAAATTGGTGGATTTGTTCAAGGAATTCGAGAACTATTGCAAACCAAGAGCAAATATTGTGTATGAAAGATTCGTGTTCAGAAATATGACACAGAAAGAAGGACAAACCTTCGATAGTTACCTTACCGAATTGAAAAATTCTGTTTCCAAGTGAGCATTTGGGGATCAGGAAGCAAGCATAATAAGAGATCAAATTATATTTGGAATCCGAGACTCGCATGTAAAAGAAGTTCTTCTACGAGATGGAAATATAACCCTGGAAAAAGTTTCGGAATATTGTCGAGCAGTAGAAGCCAGTAAGCAACAAATAGAAGAATTTCAACGTGATGCAAGTGTCAATGTAAATGTAGTAAAAACGAAATCAATCAAAAAAGACGTCATCGATGATTGTAAATTTTGCGGTTACTCTCATAAAATCAGGAATTGTCCAGCGTTTGGTAAAGAATGCGGGTTTTGTAAGAAGAAGGGACATTTTGTCAAGAAATGTTCAGAATATTCGAAAAACAAGAAAAATATTCACGAAATACAGGAAGATGAGTCCGAGCCTGACGATCCAGATTGCAGGGAGGATCCCAATGAACATAATTCTCTCGAGTTATATGTGAATGAAGTAGGGAATACACAAACTGAGCATCAACAAGTCTGCTATGAAAATATCAGCATCAATGGTTTGAAAATCAAAATAAAATTAGATAGTGGTGCAGAAATAAATTGTTTACCGACAAATATTATGATTCTAGGATTTGGAAATTCTACGTCAAAAATCAAACCTTTAGGTATTGCTAAATTGAATTGATAATGAATGATTCGAATAATCTGCTTTTATTTTGTTCTGATTTATATTTGCATTCTTTTATTGTTTCTGTTCAACCTTTTCATTTGTGTAAGGATGTGAAGTATCTGATGAATCATGTTAGCTTAGGGGGTTATTATTGATAGAACTGTCAGATGATTTGTCAAACAAGTACCAATGTATAAAGTTGAATAAAGGTGCATATCTCGAGAATAATCTTTTACAACCTCAGGTACGCTGACGATACCACGCTAATAGCAGGCGACGATCAAGAAATGGAAAATTATTACAACGATTAACAGAAGGAAGCCGAACGCTGGGATTAGAGATAAATCTAAACAAAACCAAGACAATGATAGTAGACAGAGGAAACAAGCTACAACAGTTACAAGATGGAAACAACTTAGCAGACATCGAAACAACCGACAGCCTAACATATTTAGGAGCCTTGATAAATAACCAGCGAAACTGCAGACCTGAAATTAGACGACGCATACAAATGGGACGAACAGCGATGACCAATCTAAAAATAATATGGGAAGACAGACAAATATCGCGAAACACAAAGATAAAACACTAATATTCGCAATATTCATGTATGGTGTAGGAAGCTGGACGATCAAAGAAGCAGACAGGAAAAAAATTAACTCCTTTGAGCTCTGGTGCTGGAGAAGACTACTGTGCATCTCTTGGACAGCATGGAGGACAAATGTATCAGTTATTCAAGAAATAGGCATACAACATCGACTGTCAACAATATGCCGACGACGAATTATCCAATGCTATGGCATTATAAACAGAAGACAAGGAGACAACATGAAAAAATTGATGATACAAGGAAAAATAGAAGGTCAGAGGACAAGGGGTCGCTCTCCCTCCAGATGGGTAGACCAGGTAAAGAAAATTACGGGAAGACAGACCCTTACAAACAACCATTAGAGACACAGAAGATAAAACACTTTCGAAGCAGATTATTAACAACACAAACTAAAAATCATAAAATTACGACCCGTCAGCTTTGAGAGTACGACTGACAGAGAGAGATAAATAATAAAATTGTCGAGCAAGTCACAACTTTTAGATACCTTGGAGCGGATATCTCTAGCTACAACGAACCAATAAAAGATCCAAAGTCCCAGATCAACAAAGCCTCGCTAACATCAGGTTGTTTAAGAGACGTCAAATGGGACAACAAACTGATGAGCATCGACAGTAAAGCTCGAATATACAAAACGTGCGTAAGACCAATAATCACCTATGGCATCGAGACCAGAGCAGACACAAACAAAACAAAATGTATGTTAAGAACGGCAGACATGAAGACACTACGGGATAGAGTGAGGAGCGCAACAATAATGGATGGACCCCAAAAGAATAGCCAAAATTGTGCTAAATGGAAATCCAGAAGGTAAAAGGCCAATCGGAAGACCACCAAAAAGATGGAAAGATAGTTGGGACATCTCTATCACAGGAGAGTTAACAACACTGACCAGCCTTCAAAATAAACAGATCAAAAGGTCTTTATAAAAAATAAGAAGAAGAAGAAGAAGCTTTATCAAACCAATCCTGGTCACAAGAATAGTATCGGCAAAGAAATGTGGCAAAATTGGCACTGATGTACAGGCTGAAACCTAGAATACCTATTTTGGATTCTTCAGTTCTTGTTACGTTATGTTGTATTTCTTAATTATATATTTTTTAACTCGAGATCGATTCGTTTTATGCTCGGTTATCTGAAATAAGACAAATGCGACTGAGTAAAAATGACTCATAATTAATGTCAATTCGAATCGTATTATGGCTTAATTATGCACATTCTGATGAAACCGACCGTCGTAAGAAGGAGACGCAACATTCATAAATAAATTAGGCGTATTTCAAACCGTATGGCCGGCATACGTCATGCCAATATCGCTGAATCAGAAATCAGGTCCGGACAGTTGGTAGCACTGCAACTGGGCAGGGTAAGACTGAATTATGCGCCATGTTTAATGTTTATTAGGTTGCTGGATATGACGGAGGCGCAATTAACTGACTACTAGCCCTGACAACTGAATAATATACTTTAGTTACTAATACATACACCGAGCATCGCATGTATGGAATTTATAATACATCGAAATTAATGATATTTTGTAAAATTCACGGAAAAATGTTTTTACCAGCTAACATTCATCCATAAAAAGACTCAAAAATTAATGTTTAAAAACGTGTTTTTGTCAGAAAATGACCCAGTTACAGCTTGTCGAAATATCAGTTCTGAAAGTAATTTGAAATATCATCACTTTTTTTTCGCTTGATATATTATCCCGAAATTATTTTGTACAAAAAGTCTAGATTTAATCTAGACGATAATAAATATTGATAAAAATAACTTATTTCATTTTTTTTACTTTTTAAGGGACACTAGACTAAAATTTAGTTAAAAAAATGTACGAAAAGAAAAAAGTAAGACAGGGATGATCTTAAAAATAAAATATCTTTATAAACTACTTGAGTAGTCCTTAATTATTTTATTTGAGAGTAAGAAGTACATTATGACTATTAAAATAATTTTTTTACTGAAAATAGTCGCAAAAGGGTAGACCTATCGTGTGGGCCGTGCACGGCCCGCACTGCGACTATTAGAAGGAGAAGGGATTATAGAAAGGAGATGATTGTGGACCCGCTTTTTGAAAAGTTGCAGGTCATAGTTCTCTGGAAAAACTGATATTGAAAGTTTGTTCCATTCCGTAGCAGCCCTGTAAAAAAAGGATTCCCGGTGGAGATTGGTCCTTGTAGTGTCAATCTTGAGAGTAAATGGGTGAGACTGATTAGCGTGCCAACTTCTTCGGCCGAATGTGGCCAGTGGAGGTATAAGAGTTTTTATTTCTCTGGAGCATCTGCCATGGAAATATCTGTAGAGTAATGTCTGGTCTGCAACTCTTCTTTTATGTTCTAGTGGGTGAAGGGTATCTGTGAGAGTTGAGCTGTTTATCAACCAAATGGCCCTTTTCTGAATGGAATCTAGAAGACGAAGAGTATGCCTTGGTGCTGAACCCCAAATGTGCGAGCAATACTCCAGTAGAGATCGGATTTAAGCCTTGTACGTCGTCAACAGTTGATCAGGAGTAAAAAATTTTCTAGCTTTCCACAGAAAACACAGCCTCTAGCTTGCAGACTTTGCGATGTTAGCAACATGGTCATCCAAGACATATTATTAGACACCGTGACTCGGCCCGGCCCGTAGAACTGTTCCAAATCAGTAAAATCTTGGAAAATTTCAAAAACTGCGGCCAGAACAATGTTAGCTATGTGGATCGCCAACCTTCGAAAGGAGAGAGCGTCATAAGAAGAAGTTTTTTTTTATGTGACTTTATGTGACCTACTTTATTATGTTCATTACATAAAAAATAGAACACAAGGTGCTGACGGCAGCTGTTCGCCGGAGAACAGATAAAGTGAGTTCGAGTTATTTACGGCTCTAAGAATGAAAATTCAGATTCATTAAGGGCGCCACCCAATTTAGATATTGCTTTACTATATTTGGATAATTGAGAAAACCAAATATCTATCTTTAACAAAATACCTAAAATGACTTAATATTAAATTTTCTTAGACATTCAGGCTGGGCAAATAGGAGAATAAAAAAACATATCACATATAATAATATAATTAGAACATCAAAGCGGACAAGACAAAATACGTTGTAGACCAGGGTACCATAAAATAATAATTACATAAATTAAATAACATATATAACAATATTAACTAATGTATTATAGCGAAATACATACACTTTTATACCTGGTGTTATACCGCTCAAAGTTACCAGAATGGGGTATAATGGTAAGAAATAAACCTGTGACTGAATCTGCTGTCACATAGTACTATGTGAGAACTTCACAAAAGTTCTTTAGATTATAGTTTATAAAATTATCACGGTGGTATAATATACGATATCAATAATTAGTAATTATTTAAAATGATGGTATGATAAGTACTAATATGATAAAATAGTTATAAAAAAATTTCAAAAAGGTAAGAGAACACTGAAGGTGTAAAAAAACCTGGTATTAAAGTCCAATGGTCCACATATGTAGCCTCTATCCAAGGTCCACTTGATGTAGTTGAAGACACAAAAACGAAGACAGGAAGAAGACAGGAAACAGACAGCAAAACGAAGAGAAGGCAGAAGAAAGGCTCAACCTTCCAGGTAAGCCAGGGGTCGATGATGCAACTCAGCAGGTCTCTAGCCTCTATCGGCTACTACTAGATCTCATCCGGTGGATGTCTGACGATTGCCAGAAGTCTGATGATGAGGGCTAAGCTGTACCCTAACACCCTAACAAAAAAATAATCTCATGAAAGGACATGTGCAAAATAAAAAACCAACAAAATGAAGTAGGTATATTTTCAACCTGATCGATATCATTGCTAGTTCAAAAGTCATAACTTACCTTCTGAGAAGGGAGGTAAAACTAGAAGATATCCATAACAGCAAACAGGACTAAAACGGACTAACAGGACATCAGGACAAAATGGCGGTGTTCCCACCGAATGGCAGCTTACCGGTGTTTGGCACAAATCCCCATATAAGGCTCCAAAAAAACCACTAACGATGGGTGCGACTTGATCTCGGCCCAAACGGCACTTCGTAAATTCCCCCCTAAGGGTTAATTTCGGTTCAATACCGAAAAAAAATCCCAAACACGAGACAAGCGCACCTCATCATGGCCGCACCGAAAAAGAACTCCTCGACGACCACGAGGACAGAACCATCCTCCTATTTCTAACAGTTGCCAGAAAAAACTGCACATCCTGTATGAAATCAGCGCCAGTTTTGAATTCCTAGCCTCTCATTGGTCAGAACCATAAATGCTATTGATTGACAGAATGAATTTCATAGAATGTAATCTAAAAGACCATTCTTCTTCTTTCTTTTCTACTATGGCACGAAACATTAACGGCTAACCGACTTGAGACCGATGACAGAAGTTCTATGAAAGAAGAACAGTGACAATCCGCACAATGACATTGACGTCTAGAAAATAAATAAATATAACCTTTAAGATTATATTTTGAAAAATAAAGAAAAAACCCAGTAAATACCTAGAGATCTCATTCAGAATCAACAAAATCCTGGGACAAACCTTCAATAGCCTAGAATTCATCATACCAGAGAACACAACGGTATGTCGCCTGCTCACATGTGAATGGATGTTTTTATTGACTTCACTATCTTAAATTTCAGAAATCCAGGAATCCAGCCAGAAATCATAAGGTTCCTGCAGCTTGAATATATTACTTTCAACAGCTCTTAGAATGTCAGAAGCAAGAGTATTACCTAGTGTTGAAACTTGTGAAATTTACTAGTATTCAACTATATATATGTTTGTTTTGAAATAGTGAAATAAATGTTTTATTCAGGAATTTGATATCAAAACTGAATGTTCTCTGTAAGTACAATGCCCAATAAATAAAAAAACTATTATATATAAAAAAACAAAATTAGCTGGTAGCAATTTCAAATGCTACAATGCCCAATAAATGAAAAATTTACTATATATAAAAAAACAAAATTAACGAGTAGCAATTTCAAATGCTACAAAAGGAACAAATTCATTCATTTTAAAAGTTACGTTGTGTCTTGAATTTTTATTTAGCCAGGATATCTCGAGACATTTCGACATTTCATGTTAAGCAGACAACGAAAAAATGCGAAGTTTTGAAATTTGTTTATATTAGACAATATATACTTTTATAGAGCTTAGCTTTATTAGATGCTTTTGCATGTTGGATCTTGGAAAATTTCAAAAACTGCGGCCTGTTTACTTGCAGCGGTTTATAAAAGCGAATTTCTCGTCAGTCTTTTGGTTTGTAATAGACTTTTCAACTTCACTCTCCTTTGTCAGTTTAGCGGCAAGAAAAATCACGTGATTTGTCATTAGCAGTAGAGCATGTTTACGAAATCGTGTATATGCTTCAAGAAGCACGAAAAACTGCAGAAGTATCGTTCAGCAAAATTTTCATAGCAGCTGAAAGTTCCGAGACTAACGTTGAAGCAAACAACTTGTTCCAATTATCTAAAAGACTCTGTTGAATCGTACTTTCGGTCTGCTGTTTTTTTCTTTGCCTCGATACGCTGATTCAGAATTTGTCAGACAAATTTCCTAATCAGAACGCGGAAATTTTATCAAGCTTACGGATACTTTTTGGCACCACCCCAAACCAAATTTCTGGCTATGGGCCTGAGTTACACCTTTGATACTAATTTTGATTTCCGGATATTAATATGACCTCGCGTGGTATTCGGTAAGATAATTCCACACCGAATTGTGGTGGAAAATCAAATATTTTTAAAATTTATTTTTCGATTCTCAACAATGCAAATTATTTTCTTCATCAAGTCACCAGCGAAACATAAAATGTGTGGTCGGGAAGTTGCATGAACAGATTCATAGCGCGTCATAGCTTTGTCAGCAATTATTTAGACCTTCAAATTGGTAATTTCTACTCATTGTAGTTGCATGGGAATACCATTTTCAAGATAGAAAACTGTATATTCTTCAATTTTACATAAGTTTTGAGTAACTACAAGTGGTAGAAAATTGTTTTTTTTTGCGTTTTTATTAACGTGCGTTATGCGCGCTTTAATGGTACGGAATTCATAACCAGCGTCAGCAAGCATCAATCATAGGAGGCTGTGATCATTGTATTTTGACACTTGAAAACATCAAAAAAACTCGCGATCTGTGGCAATAAAGCATATTGCACAGCCAGCAAAACCAATAAAATTCTTTGCTTAAAAAATGAATCGATTTAAAAATCATACTATATGCAAAATATGCGTGAAATTGTCTGATGTAATGATCAATCTAGTACCACAACTCCGTTGCCGTGGTGATCTGTCAAAATAACGTATTTTGATTGGTTCAAAATTATAGGTGTGGAATTTTCTTTGAACAAACATGGGGATAGGGGACAAGGAAACAACCCTATCTTAATTCTTTCCTTAATAATTTAACATCGTGAATTTCATAAATAGTTTCGTCGCAATAATAAATTTTCTTTACCTAAACCAAAAAATTAATTTAAAAAAAGTAAAAGAACACAATCTGGTGAAGGAATAAAGATTGGAGGCGAAACCATTTTTAACATTCGATACGCAGATGATACTGTGCTCCTAGCTGAATCATTAAAAGAATTACAATGTATGTTAGACAAGATAAACAAAGAAAGTAATAGATGGGGACTGAAAATCAATGTCAAAAAAACTAAATTTATGGTTGTTAGCAAAATGAATGTTGGCCCGGAAAGAATAACACTTATGGCGAGAATATAGAAAGAGTTCAGCACTTTAAATATCTTGGAAGCTGGATCAATCAGTCGATGGATCCAAACGAAGAAATCAAGGCTAGAATAGAAATAGCTAAAAGAGCATTTCTGAATCTCAAGCCGCTACTCTGTGCCAAGCAACTTAACATTCATCTGCGAAAAAGGTTTACCAAGTGTTATGTATGGTCTATTCTGTTGTACTCTTGCGAAACATGGACGCTCCACCAAAAAATTATTGACCGCATTGCTGCATTCGAGATGTGGCTGTACAGACGGATGCTTAAAATTCCGTGGACAAGCCGAACTAACAACGAGAATGTAATCATCAGAATAGGGCACGATAGAGAGCTCTTAACTACCATCAAGCGCCGCAAACTGGAATACTTGGGACATGTGATGCGTGGACCACGTTATAGTCTGCTTCGGCTTATTCTGAATGGCAAGATCGAGGGAAAAAAATGGATAGGCCGCAAAAAGCTATCCTGGCTTCGAAATCTCCGACAATGGACAAGTTTAACTGCTGAGGAACTTCTCCACGCAGCTCAAGATAGAGATAGATACAATAGTCAATATGGGAGTCGTCAACGCTTGAGAAAGCAACACACTGTAAGAAGAAGAAAAGAACGGTAACAATAATTTCCAAAGAAAATCTTTCAATTTTTCAGAAAGGACAATTAGGCGACGTTTTCATGCAAATGAAATGTATTCCATTATAAGCAGTGATACTGGGCTTTCATAAACTTAAAACTTTTTTATCATGCAAATTTAAATATTTAATATTCCATGTTTCGTAATTGGGAAATTATTTTTAAGCCGCGTGCATTAAATATCGAAGTCTAAACTTTTCTCTTAACAATTTCTGTTTTTACAAAAAAAAATAATAAAAAGCGGTTCTTATTTTTCGGTGTGATCAATTTGATTACATTGTAAGATGACAGACTTACTAATTTAATCGTTACAAAGGGTCAGTATTGAATGTGTACAAATAAGTAATTAAAAAACCGACTGACGGGATTAAAGGAGCGACTTGGTGGAGAGCCTCGGCATAAAATATATCTATTCACAATTAAAATACAAATTAGGCGATTTATTTTTTAAGTGAAAACTTCTTTAGGCGCGTTGAGCAATTTTTAATGGGGGCAAACTTATTGTTTCGCGGCACCTGACGTCAGCGTCAGCGACAGATGTATGACGTCATGGATTTTTCTTCTATCTATCTCTCAAAAAGTGGTCTCAAACTGACAGCCCACTCTTATTAGGTTATTTATTATTCAATGATTTTAATTGAAAACTGAAGATAAGGAGAACAATTTTATATGGGATTTTTATTAAAAAAGTGTCCACCAAAATTAAGGTGGCGATGGTAGACATGAAGTTAGATCTGAACTTAGATATTTTAGAAATGAAGTATGTCAAAGGGAAATAGATAAGTAAAATTAGATGACTGATGAAATAAAAATTCAACGGGGCGTGCGACAAGGGTGTGTGTTGTCACCATTTTTTTTTAACATATATTCAGAAGAAATATTTAATAATGCGCTGTGTGATTCATCAGCAGGAATTTTTATAAATGGTAAACATATCAACAACATCCGATTCGCGGATGATACAGTAATATTCGCCGACAAACTAGAGGACCTACAAAATATGATGAGCCAGCTTTTAATGCACAGTCAGGAATATGGAATAGATATAAATATGAATAAAACCAAATACATAGTGTTAATCAAAAATCCACCACCACCCAGAGAGCTTATTATAAATAATACAGTTATTGAAAAGGTAGAGACTACAACATATTTGCGAACTACAATCAACGAGAGCTGGGATCATTCTCTCGAAATACGTTGTCGAATAGAGAGGGCTCGTGCTGCATTCCTTAAAATGTCGAAATTGTTTAAATGCCACTTTCTGAACTTAACAACTAAAATACGTCTTCTCCGATGCTATGTGTTTCCTGTGCTCCTATATGGAGTGAGTCATGGACTGTAACATATGCAGCCAGTAAAAGGTCCGACGCATTTGGGATTTGGCTGTATCAACGTATACTAAGAATCCCTTGGATGTTACAAACAAAAGAGTACTCGACATTTTAAACAAGCAAATGGATATCATGAGTACAGTCAAAAGTCGGAAATTGGAATACTTGGGACACATCATGAGAAACAGCGCAAGATTCGGTCTGTTGCAGCTTATCCTACAGGGAAAGGTGCTTGGAAAGAGGGGACCAGGCAGAAGAAGGATCTCATGGCTTAAAAACCTGAGAACTTGGTTTGCAACCTCCACCACTGGTCTATTTAGGGCCGCAGTTGATAAAATAATTATTGCCAGAATGATCGCCAACGTCCGGTAACGGACAGGCACTGGAAGAAGAAGAAAAAGAATAATTTTTTAATGAAACAATTATGCTGTAAAAAGTTGCCTAAGTGAATGTAAAAGTAAAAATGAAAATAAAAAAATACACACCTTTTTTTTTCAAAACTTTGGGTGTTTTTTTAAAAAATGATTTTTTTGCTGACTTATAAAAATCCTAAAGCAAAAAGAAGCCCCTGCTAACATAGTAACAACGGTTTACAACCTTAACACTACAAACAGAACGCAAATCAAAGCTGGAGAAAATACAACATCTAGCATCCCCACTCTAGGAGCAATTAGATAGCTTTAGTTCATTTTAACCAACCTTTTGAGACAAAATTATAAAAAAAGTAACATCCCTGAACTCGGGATAAAGAATGAACAATAAGGCTATCAGCATGGCCTACAGAGACAGTTATTTAAGTTTTACAATATCAGTCAATAACCAGTCAACAACAAAAATAGGAAAAGATAATCAAACGCATGAAATAAACAGGAGAATAGGCTTAACCTGGGCGGCATTCGGAAAGCTGAGTCATATTTTAAGAGGCAACATACCAATATGTCTCAAACGTAAAGTATACGATCAGTGTATCTTACCGGTGCAAACATACGGTGCGGAAACCTTAACACTAACAAAAAAATCAGTAAGTAAGCTGAGAATAAGTCAACGAGCAATGGAACGTGCTATGTTAGGGATAAGCCTAAGAGATCACTTACCAAGTAAACAAGTCCGAAGACGATCAGGAGTTCAGGATGTCATTGAAAAAATCGCGAACTTGAAATGGAACTGGGCGGGTCATCTGGCGAGACTTCGAGATGATAGATGGACCAAACGAGTCATGGAATGGAGACCAGCAAAAGAAATCAAGGAAGACCTCCAACTAGATGGGCGGACGATCTAAGAAGGGTGACTAAAAACTGGATGCAAGTTGCCCAGAACAGGAGAACCTGGAACAATTTAAGGGAGGCCTATGTCCAGCAGTGGACGCAAACGGCTGCATTATGATGATGATGATGAGTCAACAACCCAATATGGACATATCCATAGGTAAAACGAAAACCATGACCATCGCTATTCCAATAATTCATAAATTATATTACAAGGAATGGCAGAATTTTAATTCATTATAAATTTATTATTGCAACATTTAAAGCTGTTAAAAACAAATATTTTCTTCAATTACGTCGTAAGGGGGTAAGGAGGTTTTTAAGGGCTGAAACATTCGAATATTACATAAATTATATTACAGAGCGCAGCAGGATTTTAATTCACTATAAATGCACCATGACAACAATTAAATTACTCCATAAGTGGGTGGTTTTGGAAGGTTGAATCATTGTAAAATATTATAAATTATACTCCAAAATATGAAAGAATGTTTATTCTACATATTTGAACATGATTTTGATCGATGTAACACTTAAATCAATGACTTTTCTATTTGTAACACAAGGGGTAGTTTTCACCTCTAAAAAACAAAAAACACCTCGGCACAATATAAATTTTGCTAAAGAGGGAAAAATGAGCTTGTTTACAAATCCATTTTTACCGCTACTAAATGGACTAGTTAATAAATAAAATAACTTTATTAACTATTTCAATAATAATAAATTGGTATTTTTTGAGGTTATTACATAAAACACTGCTGTAACGGGGGGTGTACGATATCTTAAGTCGGTAATTTTCAAAAACTAATGTCGTTTTTACCATTTTAATGCACAACAATAAAAAATTCTGATGATTTTTGTTAGCAAAAGATTCTATATTTTGAGTTACACCATAAGAGTAACAATTTTTAAAAGCAATCAGTTTTGACAAATGACACTGTGCTCGTTACCGAAACCAATGATTTATGATTGTATCATTTCCTATAAATGCCCGTGTTCCTAATGATCCAAAATTAAACGCATTGAAAGAGATCCTTGAACTGCCGGCTACTGCCTCCTAAAAATTACATCTGCTTTATTTCTAGACACTTAATTATAAAGGGAGCCCAAACACTAGCTGTAATAAAAATGGCATTCACAAAAAACCTCTCATAAATTACCATAATGATGCTGGAGTAAATTAGCATCATTTTACGGGGTGTTGCTACGGTTACTTTTTATTTATTAATAATACGCTATTCATGTTTGTGTATAACTAGCTACAAAAAATGTTTAATTAATATTATCACTCAGGACTTACAGTCTTATTTTTAAAAACTGAATACGTATTGTATTTATCCTTTCGGACATGATGTACAAAATGTTTTATTTAAAACAAGTTGATTCTACTTATTTACAACATAATATGTATCTTTAAAAAGTATTTTTATTATAGTAGACCGGAGACTTTCCATTAGTAAGTTTGCCTACTACGAGTATGTAACAGTGGATGCATTAAAAATGACATTCATCTTCTTTTTCTCCTTAAAGTTCCATCTCCATTTAATGAAGGTTGGAAACAATCATGGCAAAATCTATTCGATCTTTTGCTGTTGTAAATAAGAATGGGCATCCAGGTCGGTCCAATCTCTGATGTTTTTCAGCCAGGAGTGTTTTTTTTTTCGCCCCACACCACGCCGTCCTTCGATTTTGCCTTCCATTATTAGATTTAAGAGACCATATTTGGTATAACGAAATATATGCCCTAAATATGATGTTTTTCGTTGCTTAATATTTAGTAGTAGTTGCGGATCTTGTCGCATTCGCCGCAAAACTTCTTCGTTGGTGATATGATCTATCCACGATATGGTTTAACAGAAACTGCTCTAGAGCTGTGGCTTCCAAACAGGCAGCATACCATCGATGGCAAAAAAATCCGGGACCTGAGACCAGAGCAGCATATGTTGAGGCTAGAGGCATATGCAAAGAGACAATAGAATGTTCAAAAGATGCTCATAATGCCAAAATAAGATCAAAACTTGTTGAATGTCCTAACGGATCCCGTTCATTTTGGTCTTTCGCCAAAGCTGTGGGAAGAAACTTCACTTCCAGCTCTTTTCCTCTCCTAACCAATGAAGATGGAACACTAGCAACGACTGCCCAGTAAAAAGCCAATATCTTTGCGCACCTATTTGCTGGAAATTCCACTCTGGATTCTTCGGGAAAACAACCCTCGAACATTACACCTATTGACAGTCACATGCCCGAGATCACCTTTCGCCAACGTACTATCAGAAAGATTTTGCTGGGTCTCAACACCAACAAAGCCTGTGGATCTGACGGAATCCCGCCGATTGTTCTCAAGAAATGTGCCCCTGAACTAACACCTGTTCTTTGCAAGTTGTTCAACCACTCTTACAATTTGGGAGTATTTCCGTCCAATTGGAAAATTGCAAGAGTACAGCCAGTCCCTAAAAAAGGCAAAAAGACCCTACCTAGCAACTACAGACCTATCGCACTGCTATCTATTATTTCAAAGGTCATGGAAAAAGCCATCAACATCGAGCTCATGAAATATCTGGAAGACTCAGGAATTATCAATGATAGGCAATATGGCTTCCGCCATCAGAGATCAACTGGTGACCTGCTCGCATACGTCTCACATATATGGCAGCTATCTATTGAAAAGTATGGAGAAACTTTAGCCGTGGCATTAGATATCTCCAAGGCGTTCGATCGAGTTTGGCACCAGGGACTCCTCGCCAAGCTTCCATCTTATGGCTTGCCCCCTCAGCTGTGTTCTCTGCTTGCTAGTTTTCTCTCAAACAGGTCTCTCTATGTAGTGGTCGATGGAGTTTCATCTGACACTCTACTCATAAATGCTGGTGTTCCGCAAGGATCCATTCTAGCACCAACACTATTTTTACTTCACATCAACGACCTATTGAAAGCAACTTCATATCCCGTACACAGCTTTGCCGATGATAGTACCCTCTATACCGCTTTCTCTTCCAGGGCCCCTATATCAGCCCGTGAAACCAGAAATGAACGAGGAAGAAATGTTAACAATATAAATATGGACTTAGCAACAATTCTCGAATGGGGATCCAATAACTTGGTAGAATTCAATGCAAACAAAACACAAGCATGTCTTTTCTCTAGAAAAGCCGATCTCACTGTGCCTAACATAACTTTGTCAGGAGTAACCATACCACTGAAGTCATCCATATCGATGCTTGGTATTACTAGAGCTATTTCACCTCCAGTCAGCTGCTTATGATCTATAAGGCACAGATCCGACCTGTACTGGAGTACTGTTCCCATATTTGGAGTGCAGCACCTAAACATATCCTAAAGCTACTGGATTCTGTCCAAAAAAGGGCAATTCGTCTCGTCGGTGATGCCTCGCTTACAAACTCGCTCACTTGTCTGGAACACCGTAGAAAAGTTGGCGATTTGTCTCTATTTTATAGATATTTTCATGGGCGATGCTCTTCTGAAATATCAACAATCGTTCCTCCTTTGGCAGTCTCTTCGAGATTAACCCGTCAAGTTCAGTCTTCACACCCCTCCGTGGTCACTTTGGAGACCTGCAGAACATCACTTTCCAAAGACTCATTCATCCAACGAATTGCGAGGCTTTGGAACTCATTGCCTAGGGAGGTGTTCCCCGAGGCATACAACCTCCAGAAATTTAAGAAGAACACCAACTCCTACCTTCTTTCCCTTGGTTCCCACGATGTTCTCTGAACATTACAGGATATCCCTTTTCGTGGGAACCAGAACATAAAAAAAAAAAAAAAAAAAAATTCTTAAAATATCCTCCTCCCCTCCCCCAAATAGTGTTACGGAATACTTGAACGCCCACTCAGAAATATAGAAGGCGAAGCCCGTTCCATTTCCTGATTTTGATCCATCTGTATGAATGTGGAGATGGTTGTCATAACGACTCATTATGGATTGGAGGAGTGCTTGGTTGTAAGAATTTCATTATTTATTCTGCAGATGTTTTTACAGCTAAATTTTTGTCGCATTTTATTTGACTTTGAACTATTTACAATCGTTAGGAACCATTTAGAATTTGAATGTTTTTTATATGTTGATTTTTTTAAATTTAATTACGACTTTTATTTATTAACGACTCGATTTAATCCCTCACTGAATGTTTCGATTGTCGTCGAAAAATGATCGATTATAAAAAGTCTAAGGAGAGTACTACTAGCTTTTATGCTGTCAATAAAGAGGGCCAATCCCCATGCTTTGTCCATGAAGAAGCAGCTAGCCCAATGCTTAGCCTGTGAAGAGGTCAACTCCCGTGCTTAGTCTATGGAGAGTCCAACTTATATGCTTAGTCTATAAAGAAGGGGGCAGCTCCCATGCTTAGTCTATGAAGAGGGCCAAGCACACATGTTTAGTCTATGAAACAGGTACTCGATGACCTGGTCAATGCCAAAAATAAAATCTGGAGAGTCTACTCTCATAATTAGCAACTTAAAGATGACGACCAAGTCTGTGGAAAAGGAAAGATTTAGAGAATTGAGTTTTTCAGTAAGAAACTTGCAGTAAACCCAAAAATTAATGCACACAATTGGGGATGTGGTGTACTTAAACAGGATGGTTACATTGTGAATACCCCTTTTTTATTTACAAGCTATTTATTTCATTTATTAAGGTCCAAAAATGTTTGACAGAAATTGTCCCAGCATCTTTTAGCTCGTATTATTAGTCTTCTTTAAAGATTAGTTTGTTGTTTTAATATGTAAGTAGATTATACAATTCAACATTTATTAACGTTAAAACAAATGGTACAATATATAGAATGGATAATTATATTTATTATTTTACTATCGATGATAACCATAATTGTTGTCCTTTTTGGTAACTAATTGTTAAATAACCTTTTACCTGCCTTTTTTTAAGTACATAGCTCAAAAAAAACAATCTTAGGATATGTCAATAACCAAAGCCAGGTTTTCTCTCTGGAATCTTAGAAGAGTATGCGGCAAATCTTGGGAAATGAATCCCAAACAGATTTACTGGATTTATCAAACAATGATAATATCTATGGTCACGTATGGTTCAGTATTCTGGTGGACCAAAGGGTTACAACAGACAGCTAGAGCAAAGCTTGCTGGCCTTCAACGGCTGACATGCTTGGCGATAGAACACCTAAATCTTTCTCTCCTAGATATTCTCTTAGAGAAAAAGGCCAGGATAGTCTCCTACAGAATCCTGTCTCTGGAAATGCATATTAATGGAGAGCAACTCGGGGACCACTCCGGGTTACTGAGTTAAACAAAAAATCACCAAATTCCTGAGATGGTTCCTGACATGCTAGCCACAAAAATACACGTAGAAAAGTCGTTCAAAGTCCTCTTTCCGAAGAAGGGTGAATGGGTGAGGGGAGACATCCTTTTCCCAGAGGCTGAATACGTAATGATCATAGATGGCTCAAAAACCCTAGATGTATTTGGCGCCATTGTTTTCAGCAGGAAACCAAGGATTGAAATATCTACCAGTCTTGGCAGGTATGCTACAATCTTTCAGGCTTAAATCTTTGCTATCAAATTGTGTACAATAGAGCTGACTAACAAACATTAGTATAATATCAGACAGCCAGGCTTCTTTAAAAGCACTGAGCTCCAACAAGATACAGTCTAAACTTGTATGGAATTGCATCGATTCCCTAGAGTACCTTGGTGCGAACCACAGAGTGACCCTGCCGTGGGTACCTGGGCATCAGGGGCTGGAGGGAAACGAAAAAGCTGACACCCTTGCAAAACAGGGGGCCGAATCTGCGTTTACTGGACCAAAAATATGCGGCTATTGAAAAATCAATACATTGTAGCAGCTCCAAGCAAAATGTTACACAACGATAATCGTTGAACGATCATTGCAAAAGTCGCACCGAGGAAAACGTACCTTTAGAGTACTTTATGTGTGGTGCTGCTGCGTCTCTATTATCTCTCAAACTGTTGGACTCGATATAGTAGAGAGTTGGTCTGATAAAGAATCATTCTTATTTACACCTAGTAATTAATTTTCCTGTGGATATTTGTATGGATTATACTAGTACCTTCTTTAGCTGTATGCACCCTGGCTTCCTTGGTAGGTACCTTGTTTGGTTGTATACCAAGAAATTTGCGACTGAAGTCATCATTTGTTAACAGTATTTACTTCCAGATGAAGTTTTTTTTTTCTTCGAATCTTTATCTGCAAGTAAAGTAATAGATACCCACAACCATTTGGTTAACAAGCAATATTCGTGGTTATATGAAGGTCATTGATAAAATATTTTCCTTTAAAATTCAGTGCAAATATAGCGTCAATAAAGAAGTACAATTATTATTATTGCACCATTGACACTAACAGTCGCGCGGCCATTGGGGCCCTCGTGAGTTGCACTACAAACTCACCGGTGATGTGGGACTGCATGCAGGCCCTCACTGAGTTAGCGACTGCAAATAAGGTCACTCTTACATGGGTTCCTGGGCACACATAGATAAATGCCAACAAGGTAGCCGATGAACTGGCCGAAATGAAACAGTTGGTTGGATTGCCAATTGCCGAAGCGAAACATGAACTGAAACTAATCATTAAGCAAGAACTTTTCGCTTAGTGGAAAGCAAATACTGGCTGCAGAACATCAAGACAGCTGATGAAAAAACCTCTCCAGAAGATGGCAGACGCTCTCTGGACGATGAACCGGAGTAGGCTAAGCAGCACGCTTGGCCTGCTCACAGGACACATCGCACTAAAGGCGCACCTTTTTTGTGAATTGGTATTATGATGCTTTCTTGCCATTTTTTTGGTATTGTCACTTATTTTCGTATCAAATTAATTAGTTGGTGTAATTGCTTGTATAATTGTTCTCCTCCGCTCTTTAATAGTTTTGATGGTATGTCATCCGCTTCAGGAGCCTTTGTGTTTTTAGTTTTTTTACTGCCTTACGAACTTCTTCCATTTATGGTTTTTCTACAGGGAGGTCTGCTGTGTGGTATGTATTTTCAATGTGCTGTTTCTCGGGTTCTCTATTTAGCAGCTTTTCAAAGTAGTTTTAAACAATGCGAAACTAAAAATAATTTTTCGCAAACAATTGTTGGATTGCTGTTAAAAAAAGAACGTAACTTATTAGTGAAATGTCGGTAAAAGTAAATAACAGAAAAAATATCCGGGTACACCTAAGTAACCTTCAAAAATCAAACGTGCATTAATTTTATAATTAGTAATTTATGTCGACACACCCTGTAAGAATTAGCTCTGACTCATAAATTACCATAATGATACTTGAAATTAACATAAAGTATAATGAGTTACTTCGTTCGTAATTAGTGGGACTGTTCTGCTGTGTCTTTAATAAAATCGTGGGCGATTACATTTTGAACGCATAAAAAGGTATCCAACTTGCAATGACCCGTTTCGTTTATTTAATAAATAATTAAATTTGGATAGTCACTGTACAACCGATATTGTTTTCTAGAAAATTAACCAATGAAAAAGTGTGATTTCTTTATTATTAAAACGAAACGTTCCGAATACTTAATGAAGGTTGCCATAAATTTTCAATCTACTACCAAAATAGCTTTTACAACACGTGTCACGTGGCTGATGCTCTGCACGCTACAAAAAGAGCAATTGACAAAATAAACTTGTCAGGAATATTTTTTTCGGTTATAGCAAAATATTTTTGCTTCCACACATTAAATTTTAATAATTTCCTTCTTCGTCTAAAATATGATTGGTTTACTTTATTATTATTAATAACTGTAAGCTCTGTGGCTTCAAAGCGTTGGTAGATAATTTTTAAGAGTTGTAAATACAAGAATTACGAATTATGTCACCTAGATCTTTTGATCCTCTGTGACTACCGCTGTGTCTTCAGGGCATCAGAATTCTATTTCGCTGATTTTGGCAAACCTCAGGATTTCTGTTGGCCCTGTCTCTTTTAGATCGCTTGGATCCATTATCATACAGCCCCAGGTTTGATACCTGTACACCGCTAGCATCGGGCAGTGACACAGAATGTGTATACTGCTCTTCTTCTCCTTTTCGCATAGTCGACAGTTTTTCTCGGTCGTAAGCTTAAGTTTGAAGAGGTGCGCCCTTAGTACGATGTGTCCTGTGAGCAGGCCAAGCGTGCTGCTTAGTCTACTCCGGTCCATCGTCCAGAGTGCGTCAGCCCTCTTCTGGAGAGGGTTTTTTAACAGCTGTTTTGATGTTCTGCAGCCAGTATTTGCATTCCACTGAGCAATATGTTCTTGTTCAAGGATTAATTTCAATAAATGTTTTGCTTTGGCAATTGGCAATCCGACCAACTGGCTTCTTGGTTCCACCAGGGTCCCATTTTTTGCCAGTTCATTGGCTACCTCGTTGCCGTTTATCCCCGTGTGCCCAAAAACCCATGTAAGAGTGACTTTGTTTACCGTTACTAACTCAGTGAGGGCTTGCATGCAGTCCCACACCTCCGATGATGTTGTGGTGTTACTCACGAGGGCCCCAATGGCCGCGCGACTGTCAGTGAGAATATCAATCCCACTGTTGGTCACTCTGTTTTCTGTCAGGTGCGTTGCGCACCTGAGTATAGCATAGACCTTTTCCTAAAAGACCGAGGCGTATTTCCCCAGTGGTATGCTTTCCCTGTGGTTGCAGGATGCTCCAAACACACCTGCCCCGTAGCGTCCCTGGTACTGAGATTAAGTGTGGACTGTATATTTAGAAGCAAAAAAAATAATTATAACCGGCTTTAATAAAATTACAAGTATGGAATGCGATGGCAGAGCTCTCCCTGCCAAGAAAATTAATTCGAATGACAAAAGTGTGCATGAAGGACGGAATATCAAAAGTAAGTGTCAACAATAAACTCTCGGGCAGTTTTGAAATAAAAAACGGGCTCAAGCAAGGTGACGCCTTATCATCTGTGCTTTTCAATCTTGTCCTAGATAAAGCAGTGAGAGAAGCCGGAGTAAAAACAGAGTTACCTACTGCACAAGAACTTAAACTGCTGCTGGCATACGCAGACGATATTGACGTTATAGGAAGATCCACAAGCTCCGTAAAGGAAACGTTCAACAAAGTTGAAAGAGCCACAAGTGGGGTAGGGTTAAAAGTGAACGAAGGAAAAACAAATGTGCGTAAACCGAACACAAAGGCGAGATAGATTAGACCAAAACATCACATTCGGCATCCTCAATTCCGAAAGAGTAGAACGCTTCAAGTATCCGGGAGCAACAATCACCGCAGATAACGACATCATGGAAGAAATATAAAGCAGGACAAGCGACAAGCCGATATTTGTACGCACTGGATAGCATGATGAAATCGAAAAGTCTTACAAGAACATCAAAAGTGAAAATCTACGAAACCATTGTCAAACCCTTACTAATGTATGGGTCTGAGACGTGGACCATGACAAAATAGAACGAAGAAAAACTCAGGCGATTTGAGTGTAAGATTTTGAGAAAAATTTTCGGACCATACCACGACATGAATATAGAATGAGAACAAATTTCGAAATTAGGAGATTGTATAAGGATGGAGATGTGGTACAAGAAATCAAGGTCCAGAGACTAAGATAGGTTGTAGGCAGGTATATGATGAGAGACTGGTGAAGTTGATATGAGAGGAGGTTCCTACGGGAAAAAGGCCACCTGAATGACCCAGAATGTGTTGGAGAGACAACATTGTGTCAGAAATACAAAAAATGAACATCCCCTCCGAACATAGAATGATGGAGGATCGAAACACCTGGAAAAAAATTGTACAGTCAGCCAAGACCCACCCAGGGTTGTAGTGCTACTTGATGATGATGATGATGATAAGATGATGCTCGTTGGTTTGGGTGCAAGTAATAGGAATCCCCGGTTTATTTCAAGAAATAAAGAGTGTTGCGTGAGCAATAACTTTATTTTACTTCACAAACTGACACCACAGAAATTTTTCTTATATTTGTTTCCCGTTTTCTGTTATTGATTAAAAATGAATACTATTTTACAGCTTACGATAAAATCAGGACTCGCGATAAGTTGCAACTGACAAATAACAATTTTAACAAAAGGATTAAAATTTTACGAGTTGTCAAAGTTGTCTTATATTTCGTCAAATCATGCTGCTGATCATTTTAAGAGAATTTCTTTTTTAATATCTCTGCACATAAAAACTATATTAGTTACTAATGTATTGTCGGTAAACTTCATCGAGGTTTTTTATTTATTACAAAAAGTACAATGGTCTGTGTTCTGGACTTCCATTATTACATAATTCTACAGATTCCCCAACTCACAGCAACAGGGAGCAGTAAGAAAAAGGTAAAGTAAGTTCCTACCTTTGTAAAATCTCGCCGTGCCTCGATGTGATGTTGAATCTTCGATAGCTTGGGTTGGCCGCTGTTCTAGTTGTCTTGCTTTACTGTACGTTACAGAATTGTGGGTTATAGCTTAGTCATTTTGTCCATTACACGTTGGTTTGTTTTTTAGAGAAAATAAAACTATATAATTACCCTGTTTAGTATATTAAGATGCTATACAAGAGACGCCATTTTGTCGTCTATTTAAAACATGATCAATTTACAAATTCAGGTCTCTTTTATCCTGTAGAATTTTGTCACTGGCTGTCGACCTAAACTGTATTTTTTCCTTAATAGGATTTTTTACATTTTATTCTATTACTGCAGAAAAAATGAACATTTTTGTTAAAACTCAAAAATTAATGATACATGATACCGCGTGAACTCTACGAAGACCAAAAACGAAGTCCTCCAACGGAAGTGGTCAATAGTTAGTTTTAGTAATAGACGCGCTGATGTCAGCTTTTGTATTGGTTTTCTTGTGACTTTTATGTATAATTGGTTGCCTGTAGCAAGCGCCTATCTGGGAAATCAAGTTAATAATTAGTTGCCTATAGCACGCGTCTATCAGCTGTAATAATGAGATTTTTAAATCAAGGAATGGATTGAAGAGATATTCAACTGTTGAAATTACGTGATCACGGAATTTCAAAATATACTACACTCTTTAAAACCACATTCAAACAAAAATTTTGCAATACCATTTGATGTGATTATTCAATACAAAATGTCTATAAACTTTTTTATTTAAATTCCGCATCAACCGTGTAGGTTATTACAGGTAAATACATTACCTATAGGTTAGATTGTGCTGTATTCGTTTTATATCAAATGTAATAATTTTGTTTCTATAAGAATTTTTTTAATGCTGTCAACCTTGCGGTCCTGACCCAAGATGTCGTTCAGGTTTAAAGAGAGTTTGTTTTGTTTTCTTTTAAATTGATATTTTGGACATTCAATTAATATGTGTTTTATAGACAGGTCACAACTGCAAAGTTGACAGATTGGTTCTTCCGATTTTGTAACTAGATACTCGTGAGTCAATTTTGTGTCTTGATAACAGTACTTGATCAGTTTTTCTTCATTTTTTGACCTGTCTTTTATTTGTCGTAATTTTGTTTTACTTTCTTACCACTGGTTTTGCCACGCACTTTTCACTTTAAACTTGTGTTTATAAATTCCAAGACTTTCATGTTGATGTCTGTTAAGTGCGTGCCTGCCTGTGACACCGATTCAAGTCCGTACCTGTCAAAAGAGAGACAAAAAGAGCAAAACGAAAAGAGATACAATACCAACTCTGTTACTGTTAAGATTTGATAGTTAATCCTACTGAATGTTTGGACTAGAATGATTGCGATATTTTAGCAAGAGTTGGGTCGAAACTTTAGTTGTTTAACTCTAAACATGTTGAAGGGTTAGAAACAGAACGAAGGGAAAGGGAAAAGGGTCAAGGGAAATTAAGAGGATATTTACAACAAGAACTTTGCATTGATGAGAATTAATCGTTTAAGTCTCACAGCTATAAGAACGTTTTTTAAACGTTGTTTTTAAATGTGTTTCGTTCATGGGAAATAATATATATTAACCTAACCGTATCAGTTGTCAAATATACAAATTAGCTAACAACAATTTTATTATAATACACCAATATAAATTGAAAGAAAGATTTATGAAAGAAGATCTGTTGGTAGACGTCAGAACTCCTAGTTAAAGGAGCTTAGAAGATGGTTCGGGTGCGCTTTAACTGAGATATTTAGAGCTACGGTATTCAGGACAATGTTATGGATCGCCAACATTCGCAAGGAGACGACGTGATAAGAAGAAAAATACAATTCAATAAATATTTGCTATTTTAGGTAAACATTGCATCAACACTGATTTACAAATTTTGTCGCAAATCTTTCGGGAATAAAGGTTTGCAAATTCTGATTGGATTCTTGTCTTGAAATGCTTATCCTCACGAACCCTGACATATCCTCATTTTATAGTATACTTAAGAGTGCAAAATTCTGGGTGTTAATATTTGGGGATCGTAAAAGCCATTTAAGCCCTTCTCTATCCCTTACAGAATTGACAGTATCGATTAAAAAAATGCCCGATTAGCCTACTTCTTAAAATCCTGCACTCACTCCTGAACAATTTAACTATGTCTTTATCGTCACATGGGGATTGGTAGAATCCCATTAGACGCAGATGTAGTCGCTCCGAGGCTCCAAAGATTGGTTTTTTTACATTTGGAATCGAAATCTATCTTTGTCACCACATCTTCTTTCACACCACAGCATTCCCTTATTAAACTATTTCTCACTTTATCCATCAGAGTCACTCCGGCTGTAAGTCCGATAACTACTTTCATGCTTTTTCTGTCAAACCCAATATTCACTACAATACAAAAGTTTAGAGACCAGCTTTTCTCTATGCACAGCCTCTTTAGGCAAGTTCTGGCTGCTCATAAGGTTTTGCAGGGTCCCTTCATTTGATGCTAATATAACCTGATCATCGGCGTAAAGGAGGCATTTGACGATCAAATCATTCATTCTTAATACATATGTACTCTCTTTCAAATATTTTATTCTATGTAAAAGTTAAACAGCTATGGCGAAGCCACACATCTCTTTTCAAGACTTTTTTCGATGTTAAACCAGTCCGTGTAAGCTCCGTTTCTCCTGACACAAGAAGTGGGATCATCGTAAAGTGATTTAAGTGCTCGTATCAAACTACCTTTCACCCCATACATAGACAATGTCGACCACAATTCATTCCTCACCACTCTGTCGTAGTCCTTTTTTAAGTCCACGAAAGCGCAGTCAGTAGACCTTTAGACTTTTACCCAAAATTTAAATTTAAATTTAATTTGCAAATACCTTAGAAAGATAGAGGTTGAATGTTAGTAAAACGTTCCCCAAACAAATCACAAACATCACTATATTTATGGTCATGTTTTTGTAATATTTTGCAAATAGGGTCACTTTTACATGGGTTCCTGGGCTAGCAGGGATAAATGGCAATGAGGTAGCCGATGAACTGGCAAGAAATGGGACCCTGGTGAAAAAAAAAGGAGCCAGTTGGCCGGATTGCCAATTGCCGAAGCAAAACATGAACTAAAACTAATCCTTGAGCAAGAACTTTTCGCTCAGTGGAAAGCAAATACTGGCTGCAGAATATCAAGACAGCTGATAAAAAAAACCTCTCCAGAAGATGGCAGACGCTCTCTAGACGATGAACCGAAGTAGGAAAAGCAGCACGCTTGGCCTGCTTACTGGACACGTCGCACTAAAGGCGCATCTCTTTAAACTTAAGCTGGCGGCTGAGAAAAACTGTCGGCTATGAAGAGAAAGAGAGCAACATACACATTCTTTGTTGCTGCCCAATGCTAGCGGTGTACAGGTATCAAACCTGTGGCCGCATGATAATGGATCCAAGTGATCCAAATGAGACAGAGCCAACAGAAATCCTGCGGTTTGCCAAAACCAGCAGACTGGAATTCTGATGCCCTGAAGGCACAGTGGTAGTCACAAAGGATCATAAGATCTAGGTGACATAGGTGCCTATACCAATGGCCCAACTGCAAGATTGTAATGTTTTGCAATGTTTTATATTTGCAAAACAAATACAAGCTGTGCTGTAGTTAACTTTCAATTTACTGTTCTCGGATAAAAACAAACAATATATGTGACAATAAACTGCTAGCGGTAATTGGCCCATAAGTACTACACCCTGCACTAGGCAAAACAAAGGATTTCAAGTGAAAACTGACTTATGATTTACCCTGTATTACCCATTATGAATAAACATACATTCGATTTTAATAACAAAAATAATTTTTTAAATCCATATCTTTTAAATAATTAATTATCAAAGTAAAAATGTTTTATAGGAAAAAGTAGTTGAAAGATGCGGTATTATTTTAAAAACAATTTTTTTACTGTAAGTCTTATTTATCGAATGCATAAATAAGGTGGTTTTTTAGATTATGTAGTTTTTTTACTACCTCAGAGCTTTTTTAAAAAGAATTGAACATGACAAAGCTTTATTTCATGTATGTTGAAATTAAGTAATTGTATTTTATTGTAATTAAGAATTTTTTTACTTTTATTTTACGTAAATAATGATGGGGCATAGAGATCAACCCTCGTAAGTTTAATTTTTATTGGGAATGAAACGTAGCAATTACCATTCAAATTACCACATAAATGGTGGTGATGAAAAGATGAATTTTATCAAAAATTCGGGAGGTTTTTTTTTCGATTTAATAACGTTTGCGAAAAATTCAGTCGCGAGCCGTCCCTGTCCATCTCTCACCCCATCTACTAAAATACGAAACTGGACATTACGAATCTAATTACAATCCTTGCTCATGCGTGCACCCCGCGCTCTAGATTCAACTCCCAACAACTCATGGGGGATACCCCGCCGCCGCCGACCGGTAGGGGTAAGTTCGAGTTGGAGTAGACCGAAATTCAACTCACTTGTTTCGCCAGCAGTCGCCTACTTGACTTCACGAGGAAAAGACAGGAAGCACTGGCGCGCGCTTATTCACCGCATGCTTTGATTCGATACGCGCTTCTGACGACAAATACATTGCTTGTTTGATTTTTGGCGGCAGAACTGTCACAAGTGACGTTTCAGCACGTGCTAAAAGTGCGTTCTCTGTGAGACTTGGTTTCGTGGTGTTTGTATATTTTTGTTGGTTTTGTTGTTAATAGCCTGTGACTGCTTTTCGTTTTAAAACTGTTTTAATTATCATCCAGAAAATGACTGGAAAATTTGGAGACTGTTTGTGAATCTGCACATCAAGACGGCTACCTTTCGCGAAGAGTTTTATTCTAGGTTAAATAATTCTGGTAGGTTGCATGCTGTTTTTTGTCATTTATTTTTCTTACCCTCTGAGAGGTTAAACGAAATATTTATCTGCCAACTCGAGATACTTAAGTAAATTGTTTAAAAAAGTATTAACAATTTTAATAAATATTGCACTATTAAGCACTTGTGTAAGTCTATTATCGTAAATTTTAAAATGCAAATTTGAAACATACAGTAAATTACAACGGTTAAATTTTTAAATTATTATTAAATAAACAAATAAGTCCGCGACTATTTCATTAGGAATTTTACAAATTAAGTAATTAAATATACAAAAAAATTACGTGAAAATATTCAAAAAAAAAAATGTTTAAAAATTTCTGTTTACTTAAATTACAAATCAAAGAAATGCTAAAGCTTAAAGTGATGATGAGGAATATTAAAAGAAAATGAAATGGGATTTATTATGCTAATGTATATAATATCAAATTTAAATATATAAAATATATAAACGTAAATCTTTAATATCAAGAAATTTAAGGAAAAATTATTCTTTTTTAAATATGAGTTTAATAATTCTCTTAATAAATAAATAAACAAGTCAAAATTTTATCTCACTACGAATGAAAAATATTAAATATTGACATTTTTAAAAGTTTCGCAAATCAAAATAAAAGTGTTGAATGAATCCGAAGTAGTTTGGAATTTATTATTTTTGTTATTAAATGAATAAAATAAATCAGATTTATGGTAATTTTAATTTAGATTCCTTTCCAATTATTTTATATTTATTAAAATTTAAATATATTTTTATCACGCAAGTTTTATATAAAATGATTCACTTTAAAAGTAAAAACATTTGCTTTTAGTTTATTTAAAAAAAAATATTTGGTTTTCGTTAAATTTGATATCAATATATACTTAAATATAATAACTAAATTTTATTTTAATGTTAATTTCAATGAAAGATTTAAGAGAAAAATTCGTTATAAAAAGATTGGTTGTTTCTGTCAAACTTATTGTTAGAGAAGTTATCTAATTTAAGGACACGACTGAATTGCAGTATTTATTACGTATTTTAGTTGTACGATTAGTTTTTTCGAGACACTGAGACTTCTTGTAAATTAATAGCTGCTGACGAATCAACAGTCACAGTCTATAGAACACGTAATTTTTTTATTGTTTAACTTTGATGTTTTGAAGAGATGTAGAGTTGAATTTTTTTAATCAGCTGGTGCAAAGCAATTGCTGGAATAGGATTTCAATGCCGTTTGATGTGGTATTTTATAAGAGAATATATCTATCTATCTATCTATATATATATATATATATATATATATATATATATATATATATATATAAATCTTTGTATGTATGTCCTTCAAATACTCCCAAACGGCTGGACCGATTGGGGTACCAGGGGTGGTTTTAGTGCAGGAAGTGGTAATGGTACCTCCCATACAACGCAAATGAAATATTCGTAGCCAAACACCTGTCATTTCAAATTTGTTATTCGAAAATATTCAAGCTGTCAAACATTTATGCATTTTAGTTATTTCAATTTGAGCAAAAACATCAGCCGATGAAAACGTGCAAAAAGTTTTTTCCGATATTGAAAACAGTTACAAAAATCATGATTGGCTTCGCGAACGAGCAATTTTGGCTCCCAAAAATGATGATGTAAACAACATTAACCATCAAATTCGATTAAAGCTTCCAGGTGAAGTTGTCAAGCATAAATCGATCGACACAGTTATAGATAAGAAACAAGCTGTTAACTATCCAATACAGTTTCTTAACTCTGGCACCATCTGAAATGTCACCACACATCTTAAATTTAAAAGTTGGTTCACCGTTGATGCTCATTCGCAACTTAAATCGCCCGAAATTGTGCAACGGAACAAGACTTGCTGCTAAAAAATTATCGCCGAATTTAATCGAAGCTGCGATCATCAGCGAAAAGTTTAAAGGAGAAGATGTGCTGATACCACGAATTCCAATGATTTCAATAGATTTGCCATTTAATTTCAAGCGATTACAGTTTCCATTGCGTCTGGCTTTCGCTATAACCATCAACGAGGCTCAAGGCCAATCTCTAAGTGTTACTGGTTTGATCTTACAAAGTTCCTGTTTTTCGCAAGGTCAATTATATGCTTGCTCCAGAGATGGAACACCAAAAAATCTTTACGTGTTCACCTATCGAAAAAACTATAAATATTGTTTATCAGCTGGCATTAAAATAAAACGTTTGTTAAATAAATAAAATTTCAATATGGATTGGGCTTCCCAGAAAAGATAAAATAAAATAATGGGGTGTAGAGCAACGTACACCGGGTTCTGCTAGTACATAGATTAAAATGAAGGTCCACTTATATTTTATACTGCCTCTATATTTCGGATATCTATTAGAAAAAAATAAATATCCTATTTTTATTTAAAAAAAAACATTCCTGTAAAATTGAATAAGAAAGATAATCGGTAAAAGATAATGTTTACTTAGGGATATAATTTAAAGAACATGCGAATAAATCTGCAAAGCTGGTGATTTTGTTCAAACAATTTGATTTAAGCGATGACAAATATTTTGAATAATTTGCTAAAAATACTCAGTAATAGATCAAAATTATTTATAAATGCGGTATCATTTCTACTATATTATGTTACTTTGGAATGAACCAGTGACAGATTCGTGGGGAAGAGATACGGGCTATGCAATTAGGAAATTTTGGCGGTAAAAAAAATGGTAAAATACGGAATAAAATGTAAATAATTATTATGTAATGTGTTTTTAAAAAAATACACAGCAAAATGTTGCAGATTATAAATCAGGAGGTACCAGCTTGAGCTTTTAAAAAAATATTAAAAATTAAGTAATTGCAAATTTAAATAATATTTCTTTTTTAGGAGGATACGTATTTACAAAAAAGGGTAGTTATATTTTTAAAAAATGACTTTCTTTAAAGAATCATTTGTGACAAACAAAATCCTCGCAAGATCATAATTTTAACATACTAAATGACAAATAGTAATGTCAATAGCGCCATATAATGATCGTTAAAATTTGACACTAGTACGTATTTCAAAATTGCAAATGACAAACAGTTGGGTATGTCCAAGGAGCTGAAAAGACCTTTTGTATATATCCGGGGTATAAAGTCGGGTAAGATGGCCATCTTTTTGCATAGTAGATATATTTTTTGTCATTGCTTAACTATCATCCGAGCGGGTAGGTAAGTAAATAGGTCAAAATACTATTTTTTTTATTAACTTCCCAGCAGTAATGGGTCCGATTTTGCTTATCCCGAATTTTGACATATCTCCACATTTCAAGGTCCCCAGAGTCGAAAATAATAGTTTTTAAGAGGACGTCTGTGTGTGTATGTACGTATGTTCGTATGTGCGTTCGGAATTATTTTTCGTCTCGATTATCTTGAGAACAAAAAATTATATAAAATTAGATAAAACTGTTTCTTTTAATTTGTATTATCCCCAATAAAATAAAAAAAAAACGTGATAATAATAAACTTTTTGTCAAAACAAAATAAAGAGTCTTTTCCATCCAATTTGCTTCTTTTTAAACGCAGCTTTACCACAATTTTGGCAAGTGTTTAAAAAGAAAGAGCAACGTTCATGAAACCACTTCTGACATATTATGCATTGCAATCACCCAAATTTACCCTAAATTTCATTTATTTTATTTTAGGATTACAATAATAATATATCTGTACTGATTAACAACTGTAAAGAGAATAAATATTAATAACAACTATTTAAATTAATTGAAAAGCGTTGCCAATATAAAACAATAAACGAATACAAAAAATTTTAACCAATAAAATAATCCTAATTCTAACAGAAGACGTGCCAATGTCAATAACGTCATCTAGTTGTCGTTTGTAAAATCTTAATTAAAAAAAATTGATTAACTTTTATTAATATTTTAATTTTTCTTTAGGTTGTAGACAAACCTTATAGGTCACTCTTGTCTAGGTTCCTGGTCAATCGGGAATCAGAGGCAATGAGAGGGCTGATAAGTTGGCAAAAGCGGGATCAAAAACTAAGTTCGTGGGCCCAGAACCAGCACCAGGGATTCCCTTCTGTCTAGGCAGTGGGGCAATTCGGGGCTGGCTTAGGGAAAACAGAAACCAATGACAAAGATGACATAGAATATATAGCTAGAAAACTCCAAGAAGAATATCGACAATGGGGTTTAACAATAAACATACAAAAGACAAAATACCTCCCAATAGGAACTGCTACAATTACATCTTGTCATTAATTTTGATACAACAGGTAAAGACGATAATGAAATAAAAAAAAAAGATAAACACCAACAAGAAGAACAATTGGGTGCCTCAACGAAATCTTGTGGTCTCAAGAAATAGGAAAACAACGAAAGTATCATATATATGACACACTGATCAAAAGTAGCTTTCTTTATAAAGCTGAAACTTGGCGGGTAAATTAAAATAACAAAACGAAGATATAAGCAGTGGAATTGGACGTGTTTAAAAGATTTTTAGGAATATCCCGTAAATATAAAATTCGTAATGAAGAAGTAAAACATCGAATGGACATAGAAGAATCAGTATCAACGGAAATCGACAGAAGACAACTAGTATGGTATGGACACGTCCAGCGAATGTCAAATACGAGACTACGAAAAAAAAAAAACCAAATAATGACCACCGGACGTGGATATTAGGCATCGGACAACGTCGAAAGACGTTTTGAAAACCGATATATATATATATATATATATATATATATATATATATATATATATATATACAGAGTGAACCAAAAGTCTGGAAACGGACAATTATCTCGTAAAGTCCGAATTGTACAAAATTCGGGACAAGCCTATTTTAAGATACGGAGATTCCAGATTTGACATTTGCAATAATGACAAATTTGCCGTTTCTCTTATATTATTAGTCACTTTGGTTTTTTAAATACGCCACTCTATATATTCAGTCATTATTGGAATCTCCTCTTCAATAAGAGTTCGGCCATAGGTAACACTTTTGTTTTTATGTACTCTATAGTCAAGGTTTAAACCATATTAAGTAATCATTATGTTAAAAATGTTGTAATTGTTACGATTGGTCAAGATCTAAGCAATCATGGAGAAATGTGGTAAACACATTCTACCATTGATTACGGTACTACCAACTTACAAATGGAGCACATTTTGAACACTAGATTAAGTAATCGTTATGTTAAAAATGCTGTAATCTTTGAATTGTTTTAATGTAGTTGAAAATTGTTTGTATTAAAAAAATTATTAATACACACTTCTGTTTTATTTATTTAAGACCTTTTAGACTACATAAAATCATGAGTGACACATGTTGCTAAACTCGTATTGAAGAGGAGATTCCAATAATGACTGAATATACAGAGTGATATATTTAAAAAACCAAAGTGACTAATAATATCAGAGAAGCGGCAAATCTGACAACATTGCAAATTTCAAATCTGGAATCTACGTATTTCAATAGAGGCTTATACCAAATTTTGTACAATTTAGACTAGCAATTTACGAGATAATTGTCCGTTTCCAGACTTTTGGTCCACTTTGTATATATATATATATAAATATATATAAAACAGAAACCAGACAAGTGCAGAAATGCAAGGGCACTCATACTTTAATCTCCTTGAGAGGAACTAGCCAAAAGTATTATGTCGCTGAGTAGGAAGGATGCCAGACTAGCAGTACACATACTGACAGGTATGGAGAGGAGGAAACCAGCCTTCATATCCTTGGCTAATGCCCGGCGTATGCCGGACTAAGGCAGACTGTACTGTGATCATCTTTACATGGGCCCCAGCAATTAAGGCAATTATCGATTAACGACCTGCTCCTTTTTTAGAGGAAGACGGTTGTAGCGGATCGCTAGCGGCTGTCACAATGGAGACACAATGGACATTGTCTGAGTGCCGTTGGTGGGTTTCGGAAGAAACCGCCCCCCAACTCAATATTATTATTATTTTATTATTATAATGACCTTAAATATTCTATTTTGTAGTGCTTTTGGTAATTTTATTAAAACCATCCATTTTTCGTTGGGATTTGAGTGACAGAAATGTCAATTTTAAAAAATACTCATTGTTGTTGAAACATTGTTTTCTTTTGCCATAAAGAATCGTTCTTATAATTTTACCTCCTTTTTAATTTTAATCCATAAAAAATAAAGAGTGGTTTATTCAGTGGCTAACAAAAGCCGAATGATAATTACATCGGCAAATGTATTTTTAATTATCCAAAAAGCTCATTACGATAGATTGTTATCATAGAGAAATAATGAAAGTTTTATTCATTGCCCTAGTTGAAGCGAATTAAAGATTATAATAATTATCAAAATTCCGTTTCGGTCATTAGATTAATTGAATTTAGATTTGGACTTTAGTCGTTTATTTTTACTGGAAGAAGAGTTCTTTGACTTTTCGTTAATTAGCGATTGCTAGTAAAAATATTGGAAATTTTCCTCAGGTAGTGGGGGCCAGTAATTTAAAATGTTTGCTTATTTTTTTTATTGTCCATGTAGTCGCTCGCGCACACATTTATTTCCAGCACCTATCAAAAGAAACAGCTCAAATTTTTTATTTATTTATGTTTACGGTTAATAATCCTGTGTCGTGCGTAGGACGAGCGCCACTTTTGGAACATAATTGTTTATTTAAACCAAAAACTGACTGGTCGAGAAAGCAATTTTACAAATAACATTCAAAACAATATTTAAATAACAGCATTTAAATCAACATTGCAATTTCTAGGCTAGTTTGAAAGGCTTCATTATATTTGATCTCCAATAACCACTAAATTTTTTTTTTTTTTATATGTTCTGGTTAAAATGATCCTAGTGGTTGGAAATATGGTAGAGGAGCTTGCTGGAAGGGAACGTCTCCTTTTTGTTTTAATTTTGGGCCATGAGTCAACTGCCAAAAATAAAAATTTACCTTCAATAATTTTATTATCAACAAACAAATCGTGGGGTGAGTACTACAACTGGGTAACTACAAATTTTGCAACATATGGGTAATTGCAAAGAACAATTCCATTAGGTTAGATCCAAAACACACTACAACTAGGTAGGTAGACCTGTGAATTGTCTGCAACACTTATCTAGTTAGAGCATGTTATGGATCTAAAGTAATGAAATTTTTTTTTGCAATTACCTATATTTTGTCAAATTTTTAGTTACATAGTTGTAGTACACGTAATATTAGTACAGTTCAATGAACAAACTCAACGATGCTTAAAGTATTTTGCATGTTGTTCTAAGCAAACATTGTATCTTTTAACACTTATTTACAAATTTTGTCGAAAAATTTCGAGACTATAGTCTTTTAAAAATCTGATTCTTGTCTTTAAATGCATTACATCACTAAGCAGCACCAAGGCATTCTATTCGTCTTCTAGATTCCATGCAGAAAAGGGCCATTCGGTTGATAAACAGCTCAACTCTCACAGATACCCTTCACCCCTTAGAACATAGAAGAAGAGTTGCAGACCAGTCATTGCTGAGTTGGATGTTTGGGATATAAATGTTGAATTGAATATAAGGAGTTGAGTCTGTAAGTATTATGCATTTATTGTATGAATCAGTGGTATTAAAATATTTGAGAGCTTGAAATATTGCAAATAGTTCGGCAGATAGATAGAAGATAGAATTGGGAGTTTGGATAGTTATTTTACAAAGAAATTTACTACTACAGCACCTACAGGGTTTTGGATGCATTTGTATAGATGTTTTCGTAATTTGGGTATTTGGATAGCAGATCGTTACATTTTGCTTTTAGAAAGTGAGGATTTGTATCGTGCTTATTGAAATTGCTTAAGTAAGTTATGCACTGGGGAATTTTTATTGTCCATGGTTCTACTGAATTGGGAACGGGATATGGTTCGGGAAGAAGGAAATTGGTATATTTTAGATAAGTTCTTATTCTTTCATAAATAGGTTTAGGTGTACTTAATTTTTGTGTGAAAAATCCTTGTAACTTGGTTGTACGAGTGTAATTGAAGGTAGGATTTAGTTTGTCAAAGCATACTTTGACTGCATAATTCATACTTTGTAGCTGTCTTCGTGTTTTCAATGTTACTTCTCCCAACTCCCACTGTAAACTTTTCACAGGCGTCGATCTGAATGCTCCAGTGATAATGCGAAACGCGGTGTTTTGAATTGTTTCTAGAAGGCTTATTCTGAAGTTCGCAGTTGAGTCATATGCAATGACTCCATAATCTATCTTGGATCTAATTAGGGGTTTATATAGCAACATTAGAGTTGGACCATGCGCTCCCCAATTTTCGTTTGCCACGACTTTTGAACAGTCAAACATTAGTTGGTTAATATGATTTGTCCAGTTTAACTTGCTGTCTAAGTACATTCCTAAAAACTTTGTAGAAGGTACGGTTTTTAGCAAATGTCCGTGTAAAAATAAGTTTGGTGAGTATTGTTCTGTTTTTTTGGAAAATATCATGCAACGTGTTTTTGATCTAACCGTTTCTGATTTAATTTGCGAATACCTTGTCGAGATGAAAAAACGTTTCTTAAACAAATCACAAACATCATTGTAGTTAAGGTCATGTTTGCAAAACAAATACATGCCGACTTCTTGCCCACCCTGTATTTGAACGATTTATTGAAGAAAACATTGTTTTACAATATTCAAACTTTTTATAACACTCAACATAAATAGAATAAATAAGACAAGGATATAGATAGTTTAAAAAACACTTTACTGAAACCATTTACTTTCGAATCAGGATTTAACAGAAGGGTAGTAAAATAAAATATTGATTTACAAATGTTGGATCGTTTTTTATAAAATATTCCACTGAAAAAATTAAAAAAACATTTTGTTCCTATCGTTTCTTTTTCAAGAAAAAACTGATGATGGCGACGAAAACATAACTAACAATAAGAAAAAAATAAAGTTAAAAGACATTTATAAAATGCATATCTTAAATTTACTATTTTAATATTACTTTACCGCTTTAATTTATCTTATAAAGGAGTAATTAAAAAAAGTATTAATTTTACAACATGCATGTAAATCAAATCTGTTAAACATTAAATGCAACTGTAATTATTACTAGATTAAAATTAAATTTTATCTAAACCTACGTACTTAAAGACGAGCTTAAAAAAGAGGGGTAACTGCTTGAGTAAATGTGAGTTAAATGATTATTATGATTATTATGATTATTATGCAACAATTTTTTGTGTAAAAAATATGGGAACAAAATGTTTTATGTTTTTGACTGTGAGGTAGTTAACTTTCCAAACATTTGTAAAAAAACTTTACACCCAATAATATGACAACATATTAAAAATGAATGTAGCTGTACAATACGCAACTGTACAAAAATATACAAGTTATGAACAAGACAGTGCGTTTGGAGGGAAACGACTCTCGTTTGGGTAGTCGGTATTTCTGCGCATTTTCTCCGGGTAACAGCATTTTAACAGGCAATTCGCAGCTGACGATTTCGTTGTTGTTGTTGTACTCGACAGGTTTTAACCAAACTGGAGGTGGCGTTTCCTTGATGATAATCGCGTTGCATTTGAACAGTTCCGAATTGCCGGCGATTTTCGCCAATTGAGTTCGAGTTTCTAGTACAACTTCCGGATGATGAAGTTGGTACAGATTTCGTATGGATTTTGCCAGAAGATTTAAATCTGTGTGTTCCAGACTACATTGCGCCTGACACGAAGAAAGGCACTGGTTTCCAAGTTGATCGGTAATTTTGATAATTGATGCAGTTTTTTGCAGTGTTTTAACTGTTGGAGATAGTTCCGTTTTGGATAATGGCGTTTCGATGCTAAGTAAATGCTTCGCTATGAACAATGAATTCTTGACTGTGGGTACCAGGCAAATTTCATTTTTCTTTCTCTTCATAATGCTGGTTTGCAAGGTTTTGATCTTATTATCTGAATACGAGCGGCATTTAAAGGATTTCATGTTCTTTTTTAGATTTTTCAATGCTTGAAGATACGAGGTACGATAATGTCGTGATGAAAGCAGAGAGGATGTTACCATTTGACGCACATTTATTATCATTACTTACAATTTTGAAATGAAAACTTGTTAAATAATAAAGTTTAAAAGGGGGACATGTCAAAATATGTTTTCGACATTTTTTTCAATGACATTGACAAATCGCGTCGGGTTACTGCAAAAACAAGATAACTTTACTTTTTAACATTTTCGAGTTCACTTTTTACCATTTTCAGTAGTGATACTACAAGTGATTGAATTTTCGCGATAAGTCTATCGATTAATTTCATAACGAAACTGAGTTGCTTGAAAAAATCACCAGTCCGCAGGACGAGTGGTGTTTTCTTCAAGCAACTCAGTTGAGACTTATGAGATAAATTTAATCACGAGTGGAATTTTATTAGACTATTTTACAAACAAAGTGAAGGATGTTACTTTCTGTTTTAATAAGATATTTTTCTACGAAATCATACTACCTAATAGGTTAGGTTAGGTATAATGTGAGTGGGGCGTGGTCGCCCCTCCAATGCGACCTTTAGTAGTTCTATTGTGGCTCACCCCTAGAGGTTACAGCTTTTCAGCCTTTCTCACGAAGTTCATGGTTGTATAGGGTGAGATTTTTTTTAAATCGGTAGGTTCTAGGTTGGTGTAAGCAGTTTCGTCTTCCACGCGGCAAAACCAACAGTCCGTTTGTTGGCTCAGACCCATCCTTCCGAAGTGGTATCTTAGACGACAGTGTCCTGTAAGCAGTCCCGTTAGAATTTGCAGGTCATTTCTGCTTCATTCCAGGATCTAAAATATCGGGAACCGAATTACACATTTTATCTGACCTTTCTCACTCTGGGAACCAAATTGCATGTACCCATTCGAGGTTTCATAAACTCTTTTTTTGATTGATTTTCAGTTAAATCACTTGGCACCCTAACGAGCTTTTAGTTTGCTTCATTTTAGTTCATTCGTTTGGAAAAAAAAATAGATAGATCTGCGAATTGATCTATTTATTCCCTCGCATTTAATTCAATTGAGAAATCAAGAACGCGTAACCCTGAGTAAGTGTTATTAGTTTCTTTTTTCCTGAACATTAGTTTTTTTTAAAAAGAAAAATCGACTATATCCTTAAGAAATAGTTGGTTAAAGGACTTTTTGTACTATTTGGGTAAAAATTAACATTCTTTGCATGACTAGATTTAAGGCTATAACCCCCGTAGCCGCCTTCCTAACCCATGGTCAATTGTAGGACGTCGACAAATAATGGACTTGTTAATTACTTCGGATAAATGTCAGGATACGGTGACATCGAGGCGGAGGTAAGAAACCAAGCGGCAAAAGCAGCACGAACCTCAGCTTACCTGAACGATACAATTCTCCGAAACAAATATATCGGAATCGAAACCAAATCCCGAATCTACAAGGCGGTCATCCGACCTGTATTAACATACACAGCGGAAACTAGACCAGATACATCGAACACAAAGAGAATATTAGAAACCACCGAAATGAAAATAGTGCGCAGGATGGCTGGAAAACCACTTTTTGACAGGGAGAGAAGCGAGGACATTAGAAGAACATGTAAAATAGACAATATAAATGAATGGATACCTGGAAGAAAAAAAGAGTGGAACGAACACATAGACCGGATGAATGACGACAATTGAACGGCAGAAGACAAGAAGAAAAACATGCAAATTGCTTACATTAAAGAAGGAAGAAATATTTTTATAATCATTTTAAAAATTAATGTTGTTTGGATTTTTAGAAAAAAAATTTATGTTGTCGTTAAGAAATTGTGTACTAAACTTCTTGCTCGATATTGTAAGAGCGTAAAAGTGTGACCGATCGAATATTTAGACTAGCCGCCATAAAATTCAGTGGAGAGCAATTTTTTGACTAAAGGTATTAGTCGTTTCAGTAGGAAACTTATTCGAAATGCATTTGTTTAACAACAGCAGCAGCGACCCAACGTGGGCATTAATAAATCACTCGCACCGCGTTTTATTAATATGCATTGGTGGGTGGGGCCATTCTAATGCAATTAACTCTTCGAACACAAGCACTTGGAACTGTCTATAATAGCTGCAGAGTATCGGGTTGACTGACCCTTAAACACATACGTACGTACTTTATTTCTTGAAAATTACTTTAGTTATCGATTCATTCGAATTTCGATGACGAAATTATTTTAAAATCTGCAGTCGTTGTTAACGCTGTAACGGATTCGAGATTTTCAGATGGAAAACAAGCTGTGTTGTGTCATTGGACACCCGATGAGAACGAAGTCCCTTACGCTATTCGACAATTTTTTTTTATTTATAAATTTGATCAAGATATTTTGCTAAAAAAATAAGTCGCGTATAAATTTTTTTATTTTTTAGCTGGTGCCGATACTCTTTTTGATACTGTGCTGGTGTTTTTTTTTTTAAATTAAAACATAATAAATTGTATATAGAACACTAGCTGACCCGGCAAACGTTATTTTGCCATATAAATAATTTCCTAGTAATTTCTAGTGTAGACAAAAAATAGCTTACTTATTGTAAGTATGTATGTATGTTAGAATGTGTATATTGTATGTATGTAAGAATGTGATTGTCGTTGTTCTAATCTTCTGACTTCATTGCGTTCAGCTCGTGTATCTTCTGGCTCTTCTTGATGCAATTGCGCCATTCTGACACGTGCATCAGTATTTTGTTGCTGGATTTGTTCTTCTGTTCTTTCGGATCTGCTATTTCGCAAGTTTCGAGCTTTACTTGTACTGCGGCTCAAATCAGCCCCTTTGCGTTTTCTTGGCATTGCTCACCGTACAAAACATACATAAATAGAATTAATGAAATTATTTAATGATGAAAAATGTTAAAAGTATAATTAGGGCCAGGATTTTTGCCGCAGTTTTGAAATGATTAGTTTTAATTTATGAAATTATAACAAAAATATAAGTTTTATGGAAAAATTTTTCAAACAAAAGTAAAAAATTAAATTTTATGAAAACATTGTCTCTTATAATTTTTTCATACACCAATATTTCCATTGACATTTCAAAATAAAGATTCATAATGATTGATTTTTTGGAAACTATGAAAATCTTAATTGTTCAATTACATTTTTTTAATAAAATTAAATTAAAATTACATTTTTATAAGATCAACAACATTTTCGATATAAATAAAAAAAAGTATACTTACAACACAAAATCCGTTGTTATTGGAAGCTCGTGTCACGTGTTGAGTACTTTTGAGGTTATTAAATCACTTGATTAACTAATCGTGCAAAATACACTCAAAATTGATAATTTAATTAATATTGATAAAATAGGAATGATTAAAAGTTAATATGAGAGTTACACTGAGATAGCAAAATAATAATTGTCAACGTTACTACTACACTTGATGCATAAACAATAATGATGGCCGACAACTGTGTAGGGAGTGAGAAAGAAAGGAGACCGGCTTCGTTCTCATCCCTACTCCGTGCTGTTTACTGGGTCAGAAGTGACACCTGTAGACATCTGGCGGGGATAACTAATTAAATGACGATTGATCAGTTTTCGACCGGAGAGGAAAAATGATTAAATTACTAAAATGGCTATTAAAAAATAAGGGTTGATCGTAGAAGGGTGAAAATTGAGGATTGTATGTATTTTTGTATATTGTATGATAAAAAAATAGAAATTAAAAATTTTGTCTAAAAAATAAAAAAAAAATTTAGGGGTGGACTACCCCTAACATTTAGTGTGTTATTTGTATGACGTAGGCATCCGATAAGAAGGGAATTTTAAGAAATTCTGCCCCTAAGCGGGTAAAAAACTGGGGCAAAGTTTGTATAAGACAACGTGATTCCTTGGTCCAATCTACTTCAAATTTTGCATAAACATTCTTCAACAGAATTGATGGAAGACGCGTGTTTCGTATTTTATTAAAACTCATCGCCTAACGTAGTTAAAAAGGGGTTGTTTTAGAGGTGGCTGTATCGGTGTTTGCGCTTCTCCAACTACTTTTGGCAGTACTGACAATTGCTACGTCACCCCCGCGTCTTTTGTATTATCTTGGCTGCTTTGAGATGAGTTTCGTAAAGGTTCCTTACTATTTTTGTCTTATCTTGATTACTGAATATTTAGAATTTGTTGGGACGGCAAAAGTACCACTTATGTTTGGACGATGAAAATCTTACTGCTACCACTACCACTTCTCCCAGGGCTATTTGAAGACCAATAAACTTTTAACCTCGCCGATTTTCCTCCTCCAAGGTGTCTTGTAGTCTGCCTCTTCTTCAGTGATGTTGATTTGATTTGATTGATTTGATCTATGATTTGTGCTTCCCAGATACTCTTGATAACTTTTCAATATATGTCCCGTCCATCTCATTCTACGATTTTTGATATTGGCAACAATGTCTATCTTATTAAATCAATCTATCACCTAGATAAAATAGATCCTGTTCGAAGGACTACTAATGTTTATACGATGGCAGTTTTCAACTGTTTTTTTTATATTTGCGTTGCTCTCGGTTATATACAAAGTTATGGAAAAAGCGATTAAGATAAAACTCATCAAATATCTGGAAAAATTTAAGATAATTCATGACAGACAATATGGATTTTGATAACTTCGGTCTACTGGAGATTTGCTGGCTTATGTCACTCAGCTCTGGACAAACACTTTTGAGAAGTTTGGTGAATCCCGTGCAATAGCCTTGGATATATCTAAAGCCTTCGACTGCGTTTGGCACCAGGCATTGTTAAAAAAATTGTCCGCTTACGGTCTCCCAACCAAACTGCGCCAATGGCTCTTGAGCTTCATGCAAGATCGTTCCTTACATGTGGCAGTTGACAGTATTTCTTCTGATGCGTTTAAAACCAATGCCGGGGTCCACCAGGGTTCCATCCTGTCACCCACCTTATTTCTTTTACACATATCTTTAAAAGTAACACATACCCCATTTACAGTTTTACAGACGACAGCACACTCTCAACTTTCAAAACCTATCGATCACTTTCGGTGAATGATACAAATAGACTCAGGCAGGAACAGGTTGATTCCATCAATAGAGATCTTAAAGCAATCGTTGAGTGGGAACCAACAATCTTGTTCAGTTCAACGCCCAGAAAACACAAATCGCCACGTTTTTAAAAAAAGTGAATTACTCAAATCATTCCATCACAATGTCCGGAAATACCCTTGAATCAAGTCCCTCCATCTCAATTTTGAGAGTTACGGTGTCCAATATTATGTCTTGGCATGACCATGTTGCTAACATCGCAAAGTCAGCAAGCCAGAGGCTAGGTTTGTGGACAGCTAGAAAGTTTTTTACTCCTGATCAACTGTTGACGACGTACAAGGCTCACTCTACTGGAGTATTGCTCGCACATTTGGGGTTCAGCACTAAGGCATTCTCTTCGTCTTCTAAATTCCATTCAGAAAAGGGCCATTCGGTTGATAAACAGCTTAACTCTCACAGATACACTTCACCCACTAGAACATAGAAGAAGAGTTGCAGACCAGTCATTGCTCTACAGATATTTCCATGGCAGATGCTCCAGAGAAATAAAAACTCTTGTACCACCATTGGCCACATTCGGCCGAAAAACTCGGCACGCTGATCAGTCTCACCTATTTACTCTCAACATTGACACTACAAGGACCAATATTCATCAAGCCTTCTTTTACAGGGCTGCTACGGAATCAAACAAGCTTCCTAAATCAGTTTTTCCAGAAAACTATGACCTGCAACTTTCGAAAAAGCGGGTCCACAATCCTCTCCTTTGTACAAATCCTCCCCTTCCTAATAGTCGCAGTGCGTGCCGTCCGCGGCCCACACGATAGGTCTACCCTTTTTGCGACTATTTTCAGTAAAAAAAATATTTATTCTTTGACATTTTACAAAAAGTAATATTACAAATCTGACGTATTCTAAAACGAGAACACCAACATTCAATTATTATTTGATGCAGAATATTTTAATTAATTTAAAATAATAAAAGAGGCGAACTCAACGGCGACAATAATAAAAGAAAATTGGTAATCCTGCGTAAAAATTACGATGAAAACGCCTTTAGATTAGCGAAAGCAAAACCAAAAACAAAAATAATGCAAACAGCAGTAAAAGTGTATGGAGCGAAAAAGCGCACGCTCGAGCGGCGTGTACCTTTAACTTTTACAAAACACGACTTTTATTTCAAAAGTTGCAGAAAACTTTTGCGTTTCGCTAAAAGGAGTGGTAACCGTTAAAAGGGCAGATCGTCGATCGGGCCGAATGAAAAGAGAAGCGCCCTCGAAAGTGCGGTCGGCGAACGAGAATGGGCGTTAAGTGAAAACAGAAACGTCTCGTTTTAACTAAAGTAGGTAATTCTTTTGGAGATTTTAAGCTTTTATTTCGCGAATTTCACTTGATAAAGTACTGGGTGGGCCGCAAGTGTAAGAAATAATAATACCTTACTCTACTCGAAAACTATATCGTAAAGCATATTCAAACTATTTCTCGATAACAAAAATGCGTCTTTTTACTGTCCTTTTCTTTAGGTACCTGATCTCCAGACCAAACCCATGTACACGCTCTTCTTGCTTACAGGGTGGATCCAAATATATCTTACATAAGCCACTTGCCAAAAATATAAATTTACTTACCACAATTTTATTATCCACTTACAAATACTAGCTAGTCTGCTGTACCGCCTTATTAACCTTTGTTAGAGGAGTGGTAGCGTACCAGACGACTGGTGCAAGGCCGTTATCGTGCTGCTTTACAAGGGAAAAGGTTCGCAACGGGACTGTAAGAACTACCGAGGTATTGGTTTACTCAGCATAGTCGGCTGGATTGGCTAGCTACAAAAGTCAATCAAAGAACGCAAAAGGACACGATTGAGGATGTAAACAAGGCAAGGAATGAGTATAAAAGGTTAAAAGGTGTGGCAAAAGAGGTTGTGGCAAAAAAGAAGAAGAGTGTTAAAGCTGAATTTGATAGAAGGTTTTCCGACGATTTCCAAAATAATATTAAACTCTTCTGAAAGTCCATAAGAACAGCCAGAGGTAAAAATACTACCTCGCAACTGGAAAGAATCAGAAACCAAGATGGTAGTATGGTAAAAGGAGAGGAATGCGTATTAAGAAGATGGAAGGAATACTTCGAACTTGTGCAAGGCCGTTATCGTGCTGCTTTACATGGGAAAAGGTTCGCAACGGGACTGTAAGAACTACCGAGGTATTGGTTTAATCAGCATAGTCGACAAACTGTATGCAAAGATATTGATTAAAAGAGTAACGAAGGAAACTGAGAAGATGATATGGGATGTGCAAGCAGGATTTAGAAGAGGAAGGAGATCAGTATGGATCAGGTCTTTTCATTACGAGGTATAGTCGAAAAATTCTTGGCTAGAAGTCAGAAGGTCTATTGCGCTTCTATAGACTTGGAAAAAGCCTATGACAGAGTGAATTTTGGTCGACATTGTCTATGTATGGGGTGAGCGGTAGTTTAATACGAGCACTGAAATCACTTTACGACGATTCCACTGCTTGTGTCAGGATAAACGGAGCTTGCACGGACTGGTTTAACATAGAAAAAGGTGTTAGGCAGAGATGTGTGGCTTCACTATGGCTGTTTAACTTATACATAGACGATTGTTTAAAATATTTGAAAAAGAGTGCGTAAAGTAAAAATGTCAAGAGACTGAGAGATAGGGATATAATTTTGTGTATTATGTCAAGTATGACACTCCTGGCTTGTTCTTCTATGATTCCAACTTTACTACACTAGGAAAAACAAAGTCTACGGATTTTTAGTGACAACTTTTTTATAACCCACCCTTTATTTAAACAAAAATATCACTTTGTGAAGTTTGCATTACGGTATTTTAATTTGATATATATATTTTAAAACTTGTAATTGCCCATATACTGTGACACGTAAGAACTATAAATCTAAATTATGTAAATACCCAAATACGCGGAAAAACATTCTCGTTTTTAAAACAAAGCACGTTATGTTCGGAATTTTTCTGTTATTATATTTTTCCCTGTAAATAATTAATTATTTAACGAAGTTTTTTATAATTTTTATCTGCTTACTAATAATATATCTACACATAACTAAATGTATGTGGCATTACCCAATTTTTATATATTTTTTAAATCGAAACGAAAGTAATGGTTTTTGAAAGAGAATAAAGCATGACAAACTGTGGGGTTTCGATTGAAGGAGAAAGAGTGGAACAAGTTAATGAATTTGTGTACTTCGGTTCAAAATTTACTAGAGATGGAAAGTATGACAGTGACATTGAGCGAAGGGTGTTGGCAGGAAAACAAATGAATGGGGCACTGCATAGCTTTATGAATAGCCAGTGTCAAAAAAGTGTCAAAAAAGGCACGTCTGGCGGTGTATAGAGGTGTGTTGGTTCCTACACTTATGTATGGTAGTGAATGTTGGGTTTGGCAGAAGAAGCATGAAAATAGGATTAATGCTGAGGAGATGAGTAGTCTGAGAAGTATAGCCGGAGTGACTCGGTTGGATAATGTTAAGAATAGTGAGATAAGAAAACGCTGTGGTGTAAAAGAAGATGTGGTCACAAAGATAGATAAAGGAATGCTTAGATGGTTTGGACACGTAGAAAGGATGGATGAAGGAAGATTGACGAAACAAATTTATAAGGCGAGTGTGAATGGGCAAATCGGTTGAGGTCGACCTCGGAGAACATATCTCGATCAGATCAACATTGTTTTGAAGAAAGGCCAGGTCAAGAGTACCAACAACCGAAGAGCATGTATGAGAGCACTGATGAAAGTAGAGGAAGCAAAAGATGTGTGTACGAACCGTAGCAAGTGGCTACCCCTATGGGAAAAAGGCTTGACTCTATGTATGTATGTATGTTTTAAATCTTAATATGCAAACAAAACATGAAAGTGTTCACTACAAAAACAGTTACATTTATAAAAGGTCGATAAGAACTTTTGCTGTAACCTTGATATTTCTATTCAGTTGTAAAATTGTAGTAAAAGTGTTAAATTTGATTCTGTGCAATATTTGACAAAACGGTTTATCAGAAGAACAGAGGGGAAGAATTATTACTTTAGTAGATAAAGCAGAAGTGTCACAAAGAGTTGTTACAAGAATCATGTTAGTTGGACAAGGAGTTTTGCAAAAACGTAGCCAAGATTTTTAATCAAGTAATATAATTTATTGTGATTTTAAATTTATTCAGGAGCCCAGAAAATCTTCTACGCTATCGAAAGCTTAATTACTCAGAAATTTTTAAATTCTTTTCCTAATTGCTGACTTGCTACCGGTCATATAAATTAGATCCTTCATTTTATTTTTATATTTTGGTGAATTTTTTTTTTTACTGAAAATAGTCGCAAAAAGGGTAGACCTATCGTGTAGGCCGCCGACGGCCTGCGCTGCGACTATTAGAAGGGGGAGGGATTATAGAAAGGAGATGATTGTAGACCCGCTTTTTCAAAAATTGCAGGTTATAATTCTATGAAAAAACTGTTCTATTCTGTACAAGCTCTGTAAAAGAAGGATTCTTGATGAAGATTGGTCTTTTTAGTGTCAATCTTGAGAGTAAATGGGTGAGACTGATCAGCGTGCCGAGTTCTTCGGCCGAATGTGGCCAGTGGTGGTACAAGAGTTTTTATTTCTCTGGAGCATCTGCTATGGAAATATCTGTGAGTAATGTCTGGTCTGCAACTCTTCTTCTATGTTCCAGTGGGTGAAGGGTATCTGTGAGAGTTGAGTTGTTTATCAACCGAATGGCCCTTTTCTGAATGAAATCTAGAAGACGAAGAGAATGCCTTGGTGCTGAATCCCAAATGTGCGTGGGATAAACTCTTATTTATTTTTTATTAACAAAGATAGATAAAGGAATGCTTAGATGGTTTGAACACGTAAGGAGGATGGACGAAAAAACATTGATGAAACAGATTTAAAAGCGAGTGTGAATGGGCAAGTCGGTAGACGTCGACTTAGGCGAACGTATCTCCTGAACTTTTTGGCGAATTGAAGTATATCCCTGTACTACATTTCCAATGAAGTATTTGGAATAACGTTAGGTAGGACGCGGATTTTAATAACTTTTTTGACGGGCAGAAGTAGTAAGTTTTTTTTTCACTTATAATTATCGGGTAAATTTAAGTTTTTTAATAAGAAACTGTTGCCTAGCAATTAGATGAGAAAAACTGTCGACTATTAAAAACGTGACACGGAAGGTGGAGGGAGCGTTTTTGGGTTGACAGTTTTTCGAGTCAAATTTCTAAAGGAAACAGTTAAGAATTTGAACAATAAATTTATCTGATATCATTACAAACATCGAATGTAATTCGGCAGAACAATTTAATGAATAAGAAATTAAGAAACATATCATTGCAAACTTTATTTATAAAACATTAAAAATAAAAACATTTTTATTTGAATTTACAATTATTAAAGACGCAGTTATTGAAATTCATACAGTGATGTCGCTGCGGGTGCCACAGCTAATCGTTTCTGTAGTAGATGTTGAAGCTTTTACTTTTTACAAAAGAATTGATTGAATAATGCTCGAATTATACTCTTTGTCAACTTGGCTTTATTGATGATGAATTGCTGTGTCTTGTTATTTTTATTAGAGCTTGTTCTTCAATTCCGCTTTTACTTAATTCGCTAACTGCTGCCGCTCGATTTGAGTGATAAGTAATTTTGACAAGTTTGACATATATACCAATGCGTTGTGCTGAGGATTTAGTCCATTTGGACATTTTGTTAATTCTAATCGTCACATTCTTATACCAACTTTTAAAAATTTTCTTTTTCCAAAAGGGACTTGGTGTAATAAATACTCAGTCCAATGTTATAAAAGTGTCTCGTTTTTCCTTTAACTTTTTAAATAAACGTATTGGGCAAATATCTTCATCTAAAATATTAGGCGTAATCCATTATCATAATCCATAATCATCAGTTCTTTTTCATTATTTTTAATTTCAGATACGAAATAAGCGGTTTTGCAGGAAGCTGCTTCTCCTCCGCGCCAAGCTAATTCAAACGCCAAAATGTGATATAATTTCTATTGAAGTCCTTCCGGTTCATTTTCGTCATATTATCTGGCCATTGCAAATACTTTAGATTTTTTAAGAGCTGATGCACTAGATTTTCTCTTTTCGGGTTATGCTTGTAGGATTTTACGTTTAGCATTACGTGCAGCTCGTGATGAATTAAACTGAACGACAGTGATTGAATTCGTTATAATATTCACTTTGTAGCATTTTAGCGGTAGTGTTCCAAATTGTTTTAACTACCGCTTCTTTATAGTCTTCTCCGTTACCAATTCACATATCTTGCATTATTACTTTCAATTTCTCGATGGAAGTATCTGGCTCAAATTTATATCATTTTGCATTGCAAAACGTAGAAAAGTTAGCGATTTGTCTCTATTTTATAGATATTTTTATCCTTTAGATGTTTCTTCCAGATTAACCCGTCAAGTTTAGACTTCGCACCCCTTCGTGGTCACTTTGGAGACCTGCAAAACATTTTTTTTAAAGAATCCTTTATTCAACGAACGGCGGGGCTTTGGAACACATTGCCTACGGAGGTGTTCCCTGAGGCATACAACCTCCAGAAATTTAAGAAGAACACAAATTCCTACATTTTTTTCCTTGGTTCTCACGATGTTCTCTGAGCATTATAGAATATCCCTTTTCGTGGGAACCAGAACATCAACAAAAAATCTAGTCGACTGGCAGCCCCAATGTTCGATGTTAACCATTCATCGATTAGTCGAACATTTAAATAAAATAAAATAAAATTCACCACTATAAAATTATACTAACTCAAGAAAGAAAGACGATTTTAATAGAAGAATGTATTTTTGTGAACAAGTGATGGCAATGTTAGATAACAATTGCCACGTCTTTTTCGTCCTCTAAAGAGTACTCTGCCAGTGGTCTCTCTACTGGCAAATTATGCCCGAGCTCAGCCGTAGAGGGTAGAAGAAAAAAAAGGAAAATAAAAGTGAGCCGCGCCACCGACTTAGACGGTTCAAGCCGGAAACCCCTAGGTCTTATAGGCACTAGCAGAGCCACACGATAAACAACTAAGATTATGATGAACCAAATAAATAAAATTATAGCAAAAATGTATTGGATACTTTACTCCTACAATAAATCAAAATACACAGCTCAATAACAAAATTATAACAAATATAATCAAAATTAACAGCTAACAATAAATCGAAACTTCAAAATTTACAACTTTAAAAGGCAACAATAAATCAAAAATCCAAAGTTTACGATTCCATAAAATAATTAAAACAAAGGTAAGAATAACAAACCTTATCAGGTTACCAAAAAAACGTATACAAGTCAACTTTTTAATAATACTCAATCAAACGTTCACGTACGGCTGCTAATTTACTCACGTTTTTTTTTTACCATTTACATAAAGATTTACACTGTTAAAACAATCGAGCTTATTTAAAAATATTTCTTTTTACGATGGCTGTCCTTCAAAATAGCAATATTGTAGGATATTTACAAATAAGTATGAAGAAAACATTTTTTACTTGGACACAAAGAACTATTGAGAATATTACTTTAATCAAAGTTCAGCCTTGGCATATTATCCAATGCAATAAATAGTTTTCAACAGTGTACCATATTAATTAATTAAAACAAAACTTAATCGTGGTGTCAAAAACAAATCACGTCGTTTAAATATTCTAAAATAAATCACTTGTAACCTTTGGGTATACGAATTCACTAATCCTGTGGCCTACTCCTGTGGCCGGTTTGATTATGGAACTGCACCTGCTACTTAACAATGGCTTCCCTCCATCAGATCCCGCATGCGGATATTTTAACTCGACACCAAAATCCAAAATATCAACAACAAAGGTAAGATAGAATGGTCAAGTTAAAAATTAAATGGTTTTTCTTCAAAATCCAATTAAGATGGCCCAAATACAGCCAGATATGAAAGAAAAAACCGTAGAGGTTCTGCTCACGTGTTAATATCAAATCGTTCCAAAAACTCTCACCACCACCCGACTTCGAAGACTGACACCAAACGACTCCCCAAACTACTGACTCCCAGGCCGGATATCAAAAAATGACACGGGACACGCGACAGCCAACAATCTTCGCAAATCTATGTTCCAAACTCATAATCGCACTCGTCCGTGTTGATAGCCAGCCCATCCACACAGAAATGCAAACCAAACAATAATATAGCTGACAACACACGACAATCGAGGCCAAAAATCAAAGCAAAAATCTAATAACAAAAACCCCCACTCCATCTCCATCGATTAACAAAAATGTCACAGCCATTAATAATTGAATCCTGTCACTACAAGGTATGCAACACTATTTACAACGAGTGATAAATTTAAATTACAACAAAATACGGTAAGCGAAACTATTTACGAGCACCTGAGGAATACAAAAGTATCAGAGACCCAATTAATAATGGAACTGTAGAAGGGAAAAAAAATAGGCACGTGACACAATGTGAACAATTAAAATATGTTTTGTTTTCTGATGAGTGCACGTTTACACTTCCCGACCATGCTTATCGTCGAAATTGCCGCTATTACATTATATTTTAAAAAATTGAATAACAGTTGATTGGACAAGTAGTGGCAAAACTATGAGATGATTCATTCGTATTGTTCTTTTTTTTATTGAACTACTTCAAGTTCTGTAATAATGCCTACGTATAAAGCAAACAAAGTGAATTTTTCGACTTATCAAAGTCGGTATTTACCACGCCCTCCTACAACTATTCCATCTCGTAATATTTAAATGGTACATTATCGCGGGCAATATTATATTCCGCATTAGAGATTTATATTATTAATTAAAGTTGGGTGTAACACTACTGACTATTGATAATTTTTTTATTCAAGACAAAGCGATAGATCGCATAGCCTGCACTTTCATTATCATTATTTTAACCCAATGATTATTGCATTATTGCATCCTGTTCTAAATAACTACCGTCTACCTACACCATTACATTTTATTATCATAAATACTTTTTCTTCTTCTTGCGGTGCCGTCTCCTTACAGAAGGTTGGCGACCATCATGGCGTATTCCTCTTTATTTTGTCCTCTTTATTTGGTATTGCGGAATATGTGTCCGAAGTAAGCAGCTTTCCTTCGTTTCACACTGGTCAAGAGTTCGCGTGTTTTTCCAACTCGACGTAGCACCTCGATGTTTGTAACATGATCTACATAAGGTATTCTCATCATTCGACGGTACATCCACATCTCAAATGCTTTCAGCCTGTTCATTAAAGATATCTTTAGTGTCCAGCCCTCAACACCATAAAGCAGCACTGATAGCACGTAGCATTTTATGATACGCCAACGTGTTTCTATTCGGAGACCCCTGCCGCAAGTTAGCTTCTTCAGTTTTAGGAATGTTGCTCTGGCCATCTCTATTCTTGTTCTTATTTCAGTATCGGGATTCCATTCTTCATTCAACCAACACCCAAGATACTTGAACCGCTGCACTCTCTCCACCTCCTGTCCGTCCAGTTTCATCATAAATAAATAATCAAAAACCACTTTTACCATAAAATCGTTAGTGGTATTTTTTGTTAATTTTTTTTCTAAAAATTACTGATGAACCAATTTTACCCCAAACTTCAGACAGATTGTCCGCAGCGAAAAATGTCATTTTTTTTATTGACATACATACATACATAAAGTCACGCCTTTTTCCCATAGGGGTAGGCAGAGACCACTTCCTTCCACTTGCTACGGTTCTTACACACATCTTTTGCTTCCTCTACTTTCATCAGTGCTCTCATACATGCTCTTCGGTTGTTGGTACTCTTGACCTGGCCTTTCTTCAAAACAATGTTGATCTGATCGAGATATGTTCTCCGAGGTCGACCTCTACCGATTTGCCCATTCACACTCGCCTTATAAATTTGTTTCGTCAATCTTCCTTCATCCATCCTTTCTACGTGTCCAAACCATCTAAGCATTCCTTTATCTATCTTTGTGACCACATCTTCTTTTACACCACAGCGTTTTCTTATCTCACTATTCTTAACTTTATCCAACCGAGTCACTCCGGCTATACTTCTCAGACTACTCATCTCTGCAGCATTAATCCTATTTTCATGTTTCTTCTGCCAAACCCAACATTCACTACCATACATAAGTGCAGGAACCAACACACCTTTATGCACCGCCAGACGTGCCTTTTTTGACACTTTCTGGCTATTCATAAAGCTATGCAGTGCCCCATTCATTTGTTTTTCTGCCAACACCCTTCGCTCAATGTCACTGTCATACTTTCCATCTCCAGTAAATTTTGAACCGAAGTACACAAATTCATTAACTTGTTCCACTCTTTCTCCCTCAATCGAAACCCCACAGTTTGTCATGCTTTCTTCTCTTTGATAGGTAAAAAAATACCTTTGTTATTTCCGTAATTACATTTGTTTAATAAATATTATTATTTATAAAATATTTTGCGGACTGCGATGGTAATTTCATTTCTTAAAACGGACTACGAGCGACACTAATTGGTGACTCGTTTGTATTAGATAGTTTTTGATTAAAGAAATGAAAAATACGCGTTAAGATGTATTTTTTTGCATAAAAACGGCGCCCAATACGAAAAAAAGTCAGGAGAAATTTTTTCTTACAAATTTACAGAGAAATTCAAACATGATTTTTAATTTGAAATATCCCAGTGGCGCAACATCATTTTTTTCTTTAAAAAAAATTGGGATCATTACCCGTATGCGCGTCAATGATGAACATAAAATTCTTAATTGCATGTCAAAAAATGCGCAATAATTACCTCTTAAAACCCACCAAATTTCATTTGCATATCTCAACCGGTTTCACTGGTTAAGTGGTATATATAAAAAAATTTAAATTGTTTTATTTTAAATAAATATGCGGTTTATTGTTTAAAGATATTAGTTGATTATGAATTTTACACATTTTCAGTTTTTTAAAAGTCTGCAAAATTATGTACCATCATCAACGATACAAAAGAAAAAGAATAATTTACAATTTGCGTGAAAAAATTACAGTAGGTACGTTTTTTGTGGAAGAAAGATCTATGAAGACATAAATCATGGATGGGTCGAAAGGTACATAAATCAAAAACCTTTTATTTGAGAAGATATTTCAACACATTTTCCAGCAGCTGAAAAATCGTTGAAATAAATTTTTTAAAATTAGTTAGTAAAATTAATGTTATTTTCATTTTCAAAAAAAAATGATTTCGAATAATCGAACAAAAAATCAAATTTAAATTTTTTTAATTACTGACGTATGCAGGATTTGCAAAAGTTGCTGTTTCAAACCGTAAAACGACTACTTGAAAATAACATAAAATAGCCAAATTTAAATTCAATTTTACGCTAAAGAGGATAAATTAATGATTAGTGTGTCCTCTTTATTATTTATAACATCCCGACAACGTCTAATCAAGTAATATCATACATTTCACAAATAAACGCAAACCAAAAAATACAGCGCGAATTCAGTATGATAATTTAGCATTTGTAAGTAAACAACGCCAAATACTTCTGAGCAATGCGATTCACCGAAATTAAAATACTTTTTGTCCTTTGCACACGACAATCTTGCGAGCTCAGAGCCAAGTTGTACATTCAGTCAGCATCCCATTTGAAACTCTACTTAATTTTCAACTGAATCTCCAAACTCATTGTCTGAATCACGCGGACAACTCTACCTACTTACGAGAACAAAAAAGGCTTTAGGGTTGAAACGAAAAGAGTAAAGAGTATTTGCCAGCACGCGTCAATTCAGATCCTCAGCCCTTAGCCCTTGGCCGTTAATGGAACTGTAATAACCGGCGAGGACAGAGGCGAACTAGCCTGCAAAATATTACCACTGAAATAATACATAAATAAAAAACGACTTAATTATATTTTCCAAAAAAAAAATTAATATGATGATTCCGTTTAAAGTTAATTCTAAAAATGTTCTCTAGTTTTTTTATTTATTTAGCTTATGGCATAGGGTAATACATCGCGTGTAAGTTTGTTCTAACTATAAGTTATACACAAATGTCAATAATAATAATAAAAAAATATAAGTAATAACAAGTAAATTATAAAGATAAAACAGTGTCACAGATAACATAGATAATATAATAAGAATACAATGGACGTAGTCAATTCACAAACAAATGTGTAAGTTTCTTTATATAGTGTATTGCACTATCTATCGCCGTCTAGAAATCGCCTACTTCACCAGGGTACGATCTCAAGGGGCAGCCCTCCACTATGTATCGAATGGTTAGTCTATCGCAGCCGCAGTCACAGTGGGGCGAGGGAGGGTACTTTCTGCCACTTGAAACGAAAGTCAGCGCACACTCCGTGGTTGGTTCTTATTCTATTCAGCGTCTTTCAATCCTTTTGAGGCAGTTCAAAGTCTGGTGGCATCTGGGTTATGCAGGGGATCTGCCTGCTGTAAGCTAGTGAGTTTGTTACCCATTCTTTAGTCCACGTGCGAGTAATGTTACCATCGTTATTTGCTAGAGCTGTAAAATCCAGGAGTGGGGGTTTCCTGGATCGAAGCCTATTTCTTTCGAGGTGTTCAATATCTTGATGGATAGGGAGTTCCGGGTTACTGGAAATTTTTCGGTACTCTCGGAGTAGAGCTGATTTTTTGCGAAGATGAGGAGGGGGGTATGGCTCAGGATTGGTAAGAGCTGGGTAGGAGTAGATTTAATTTTTGCTGATATGTTCTCTAGTTAAACCACACAAAATAACGAAACGTCTAGAAATTTTTAGGCAAATACGGTTCCCATTCCCATAACATATTAAATTTGTAAAAAAAACAAATAAAAAAATAAATCAATAAAAGACACCAAACCAAAGGTGTGGAAAAACGAGTAATTTGTTTCTGGATCTGTTAAGTTATACATTTAAAACAAACATGTCTTATGATCAATTTTTATTTCGGGGTTTTAAAATTTAATGAAATTTTTTTGTTTTGTTTTGTTTTTTGTATTGTTCCATCAATTTTAAAATTATGCATTAAGAGTTCAACAAATTAATAAAAAGGAAAAATAATATACCTCCTTATTTACTGATAAAACAACTCCAGAAAGCGGTCGAGTTTTAGTGAGGATACAATTCACTTCCACCCTTATTTCTCTGCCTGACTGCCGGCAGTGCCGGAGGCTGATATTTGAAATAAACACGTATGAGCGCGAAACTGTTTTGTTGACTGTTGTAGGCATGAAAATAAATAGGACTGGTTCTATGAATCCCCGGAGTAGATGAGGTTTCAAAGATGTTTGTGAAATTATCAGGTTCGCCAACATAGTCATGTATGACTTAGCCAACAAATAAATGAAATAAATCACAATGTTTCTTATGTTTTCAGCTCTAAAATACAAACAAAATATTAATGAATTAAAATACATAAAACAAAATATTAATGAAACCATCGCGTAATAGTGCCAGAAAATTTATCCATTAAAAAAGGCACGAAAACGGGCATACTGTAATAAGTGTTTTACATTTCCAGGATCCAAAATAATTGAGCCACCAATATTAAGAAAGTAGGTATGTAAAATTATTTCGATAGAAATTAGCTTTTAATGATTTTGCTACGAAAAATTTGGTTATCAGTCCCAGTGTTGTTTAAGGACCATTTTCAAGTAAAGATAGTACAAAATTAATAAAAATGATTGAGGGTGCTGACAAAATTTCATTTACATTATCATTATCTAAGCCTACAAAAGTAACAATGGGCACGGCAGTGTATTTAGGTTCAAATCCCGAAGCAACTTTTATTTTCACAAATATAATTTGTATATCTAATCTTGGACGTATGAAGTAAGAGTGCGTTGTGGCTGAATGGAACAGCTATCTGTTTAGCACGTCAGTGTATTCAGGTTCAAATCCCTGAGTATTCAACTTTTTTAAAGATATTAAAATATCGTTACGCTTTTGGGAACGTGACCACGCGCCAGAAAAGTTCACAGCGTGCCATATGAAGTTATAACTTCAATAAATCAAAAAACCTTACAGTTCCCAATCCTGAGATAAATGTTACTCCAAAGTATTTATAGAAAGAAATCTTCCAAAGATGCTGATCATAAATTGTAATATTGCCTGCTGAGGTTAAAGGAATAATGCAAATCTTTCGTTATAGGTTAAAAAAAACACTGTTTATATGTTAACGGCCTGATAAAAAACTACCCTTAACTTTAAACGTATTTTGAGAGAATTCAGACAGTTTTTGTGTGGAATTTAATGGCGAACATTTTTGGTTCCCTGCATTTTTTTCGTTTGAACACCGGTTTACTAGAAAATTGAGAAAAACCGGCACAATGTTCGATTCGGGGGTGATTTTTTGAAAAATAAGGGATGTTGTGGACACTGGACTACTTTGTAGAGTTTTGTTTCTGACCTTATTAGGAAAATGTAAACGTGATATGAAAACTTTATAAATTATTTCTCCTGTTCCATGATTATATTTTTAATTTACTAGGATTATTAGGTAACCCGATCCGGCTCTGATTGAATTCGCTTTCTCGTTAACCCACCCCTGCAGATGTAATTACAACTAAGGGTGATTTTAATTTTTATTTCTTGTCTCGCTATATAACAAGGACCGGCAGGCGGTTCCGCATGTAAGGACGTATTTTTAGCAAATTAAATGGGAAAATTAATTCTTAAGCACGCCGTTAGGGTATTTTAGATTACTTATTTAATTTCTAGTCAGCAACCAGAAAAAAAATGCGTCTTAAAATTGTGAATTTTTATTTTTCGTAAGCGCCACGTCACACGAAGATTGAAAATGTTCGCAAAAAATTGCCACTAATTATCAAGATAATTTTCGCCCATTAATAAGGACTGTATATCTGAGAGTCCAACGCAGTTCACAATGACAAAATAACTTCTTACCTTGTGTCATCTTCATCATCAACAGTTATTCCATCCATCCATCGGATGTAAGCCTTTGCCACGTCTTTTAGTTCTCTAAAGAGTACTCTGCCAGTGGTCTCTCTACTGGCAAATTATGCCCGAGCTCAGCCGTAGAGGGTAGAAGAAAAAAATATCAAAGTGAGCCGCGCCACCGACTTAGACGGTACAAGCCGGAAACCCCTAGGTCTTGTAGGCACCAGCAGAGCCACACGATAAACAACAAACAATTATGGTGAACTAGATAAATAAAATTATAGCAAAAATATATTGAATACTTTACTCACACAATAAATTAAAATACACAGCTCAATAACTAAATTATAACACATATAAACAAAATTAACAGCCAACAAGAAATCGAAACTTCAAAGTTTACGATTCCATTAAAATAATTAAAACAAAGGTAAGAATGACAAACCTTATCAGGTTACAAAAAAAAACGTATACAAGTCAACTTTTTACCAATACTTCATCAACGTTCACGAACGGCTGATAATTTAATCACATTTTTTTCTTTTTCATTTACATAAAGATTTACACTGTTAAAACAATCGATCTTATTTAAAAATATTTCTTTTTACGATGGCTGTCCTTCAAAATAGCAATATTGTAGGATATTTACAAATAAGTATAAATAAACGTTCTTACTTGGACACAAAGAACTATTGAGAATATTATTTTAATCAAAGTTCAGCCTTGGCATATTATCCAATGCAATAAATAGTTTTCAACAGTGTACCATATTAATAAATTAAAACAAAACTTAATCGTGGTGTCAAAAATAAGTCACGTCGTTTAAATATACTAAAATAAATCACTTGTAACCTTTGGATACACGAATTCACGAATCCTGTGGCCTACTCCTGGCCGGTTTGAATTATGGAACAGCACCTGTTACTTAACAATGGCTTCACTTCATCAAATCCCGCACGCGGTTATTTTAACTCGACCCCAATAACCAAAATATCCACCACAAAGGCACAACAGAATGGTCAAGTTAAAAATTAAATGGTTTTTCTTTAAAATCCAATTAATATGGCCCAAATACAGCCAGATATGAAAGAAAAAACCGTAGAAGTTCTGCTCACGTGTTAATATCAAATCGTTCCAAAAACTCTCACCCGACTTCCACGACTGACACCAAGCGACTCTCATCCACTCCTCACTCCCAGGCCTTATATCAGAAAAATGACACGGAACCCACGTCAGCCAACCTTTGCAAATCTATCTTTCCAACTCATAATCGCGCTCGTCCGTGTTGATAGCCAGCCCATCCACACAGAGAAGCAAACCAAACAATAATATAGCTGACAACACACGACGATCAAGGCGAAATCTAATACAAAGACTCCCACTCCAATTAACAAACATGTCACAGCCATTAATAATTAAATCCTATCCCTACTAGGTATGCAACACTATTTACAACGAACAAAATACGGTATGCAAAACTATTTACAAGCACCAGACTATCAGAGACAATTAATAATGAAACGGTAGATGGGAAAAAATAGGCACGTGACACCTTCGTTTCTGATGCTTGTTTTTTGCATCCATTCGTGACCAGCTATTCGTTTGATGTCATCGGTCCATCGGGTTTGAGGTCTACCTCTAGTTCTCTTGTGTGATCTTGGCCACCCTTCAATAATTCGCTTTGTCAAACGATTGTCTCTCATTCTTCCTATAGGTCCAGCCCAGTTCCATTTTAACGTGGCAATTTTTTGAATTACATCTGTTACCCGTTGATCTTCGTCTTATTTCCGTATTAGGTATGTGATCTTGTAGCTAGATGTTGAGTATTCTACGTTCTACGCTTAGTTACCTGGAGTTTGTGAATTATGCTTGTTGTCGGTTCCATATGTTAGGACTGGCAGTAACTACTGGTCGAAAGTTTTTGGCTTTAAGGTGTTTGGTATGTTAGATTTAAAAACTGTTTGTAGTCGTCCAAATGCTGCCCATACTAAGGACAATCGTCTGTTTAAATCTGCCTTTAGGTTATGTTTGGATAGTTCGATTTTTTGTGCTGAGTATATATATATATATATTTCCGGTCAACAATTTATTACTATTTTTTATAATATTCTTTAAAGAGTCTCTTTGTCATACCATAATCCGGGGGCATACGAAAAGTTTAAAGAGATACAATTTTAAACAACGATTAAATAACAATTTAAGGCTGGTATCAAAGACAAAACGATAAGATTGAATAGAGATTTAGGTACTAGACCTATTAAATGAGATATGACTTGATACCTAACGCCATTTGAAAAAATTTAAGGGGTATCTCCAATTTTACTCCAAAAAGGTACTCTTGATAAAACTCGATACTATGTACCATTTTTGGAATATTTTAATTTGAAAATTATGAAGTAATAACCAATTTTTTTTTCTTCAACGCATTTGATATTGAATACGGATGGCATTACGAAAAATGTTTACTTACCAAACCCAGTTATTTTTTATTTTTCCACCTATCCTAGAGACGGGGTCACCTTTTTTTGAAACACCCATATACCTGCAAACCAATGTTCTCGACAAATCGAAGCCTCTCTGGACACTTTTCGAAATTATTGGATCGTTTCTTGAGGCGACAGTCGACAGAGACGAACTCGTAACACTATTTTAAATTTGTAAGTCTAACTCTAACTAAAACAGTACTGTGCTAATTAAACATGTCCTCATGTCAAAAATCACAAATTACTGTAAACATAATCACTTTCAAATAGACTACATAGACGAGTTGACAGCCGATGGCGCAGTCGTTGAGGTAACGCAAATAAACAGGTCAAAATTAGGTTGGTGCGACTGTTGTGCCATTCACTATGTAAACGATGTTTGTTTATTTTATCTTTCTCACGAGTTAAAATTAAACGTAACGCCCACAAAACCACTTTGGAATAAAACATCGCAAATCGGATATCACAAGAAAACTAGATGAATAATTGTTACAAAATTACGAAACGTATTCTCCACAGAATTTGTTTTTAATTGGAATCCGCATCAAGAAAATGTATAATTTAATTTGGATAAAATTAAATATAATTACGGAGCATTTAAATTATGATAATTACAATGTACACGTGCATTTATTTTTCTTAGAATTGGAGATTTGTTGACCATAATGAGATGTTAAAACATTATAATTTGAATCGAGAATCAAGTCAGAGCTGGATCTTGTCGTTTCATCATCATCATCATCATCATTCAGCCCTTTGTGTCCACTGTTGAACATAGGCCTCCCTAATCATTTTCCATTCCAATCGATTTTGTGCTGTTTGTATCCAGTTGCTGCGGGTCCTTTTAATATCGTCCGACCAACGCGTAGGCGGTCTTCCTCTACTTCGCATGTCCGTTCTAGGTCATCGCTGATACCGGTTCTTCCGCGCAAATCCTCGTTTCTTATGTGGTCCTTCAAGGTCACACCAATCATGGATCTCTTCATCACCCTCTGTGTAACTTTAAGTTTTTTAGCTGTTGCTGGTGTTAGTGTTAGGGTTTCTGAGGCATATGTCATCACTGGCAGCACGCACTATTCGAAAACCCTTCTTTTTAGATTGACGGGGATGTCACTCTTGAAAACGTCTTTAAGTGTTCCGAAAGCTGCCCATGAGAGAGTGAGCCTTCTCTTAAGTTCGCATGTCTAGTTACCACTTTGAGATGCTGACCTCATGGCCAAGGTACATATATCTATCTACCATTTGAATTTCAGCTCCGCCGATCTTCAAGCCACAGCTGGGAACAAGGTTTGTCATGAATTTTGTTTTTGCCATATTGATATTAGGACCGACTTTTCCACACACCTCTTGCAGGTCCTGCAGCGTCAGTCGCATTTCTTCTAGATTGTCCGGGAATAGCACTATATCATCTGCAAAACGTAAGTTGTTTAGGTTCTTGCCATCTATGTTTATACCTCTCTGACTCCAGTCCAACTGCTTGAATGCACTCTCCATGACTGTAATAAACAGCTTTGGTGACATCGTGTCGCCTTGCCGAACACCACGTTCAATAGTTATGAGGTTGATATTTTCATGTAGTTTTACCGTCATTTTTGTAGATATTGCGGATGAGTTTGGTATATCGGTAGTCGACTCTACATTCCTGAAGTGCATTCCACAATGCATTTAGCTCTATTGTATCGAAGGCTTTGTGAAAGTCCACGAATGTCATTATTAAAGCTTTGTTGTATTCGATTGTATTTTCTATAAATCTTGTCGTTTACGAGGAATCAATTTTCCAAAAGTACAAATGAATCAAGGAGTTTGTTTAAAACCAAATTTTACAATTAAACGTCAATAAACAACTCTCGACAACCCAGCCCAATCGAGTTTAATGGTAACTATAATTTAGCATTTGACTCAGTACATCATAGCTCCATGTTGAAAGCGCTAACAGAGTGCAGTATTGATCATAGATACACGAACTTTCTTTAGAATATATATACAATAACGCAACAGTTGCAGTAAGAATGTATTATGGCGACACAAATAAATTCACCTTGGAGAAAGGTATTAGACAATGAGACACTATCTCTCCAAAACTATTTACCGCCCTGTTGCAGAGCGCCACGAAGAACAACAGTTGGGGAAATATTGGATTCGACATAAATGGGGAGTATCTTAACAACTTGAGGTTTGCAGATGACATAGTCCTTATTGCAGACCTGTTAGATCATGCATGTTAACTTCTTCAGGACCTTCAGAGATCTTGTGCACGAGTTGGACTTAAAATTAACTTCTCTAAAACACAATACATGACCAAGACCAACCTTGTATCGGCCAAAAACATTTCAACGTATGGCACGTAAATAGAACAAGTGTATGCCTATAAATATTTGGGCCAAGAGATTAAATTGGGAGACCGCAGAATTAAACATGAGAATAGGACTGACAAGGGCAGCTTACGGAAAACTAAAGGACTGTCTTTAAATCAAATATTCCCATGTGTCTAAAGAGGAAGGTCTTTGAACAGTGTGTGCTTCCGGTTCTAACATATGGAGCAGAAACACTGACCCTTACCAGGAAGGTAATAAACAAAGTTCAAGTAGCACGGAGAGCGATGGAGAGATCAATGTTGAATATATCCCTCAGAGACAGCGTTCCAAATCATATAATTAGGGAAAGAACCGGTGTTACGGACGCAGTTGAACGGATTACAACGCTGAAATGGAACTGGGTGGGCCTTGTTGCCAGAGTCAGAAATGAAAGATGGACAAAGAAAATTTTAGAATGTAGACACGAGGCATATCGAAACCGATACCTAACCTACCTAACCAACCGATTGTAAATAAATCGTTCATCGCTTTTAGACTACATAGTCCATTGAAAAGTTACATTTGGGGTTGCGTTTTTTAGAGGACGCAATTTTATTTTTTTGATGTGTAGGGGGGGTCAGTGTAAAGCTAAAACCAAGTTTGTGGGGTCGCCACCCTTGTCCCACGGCAGCCATCTTGAAAATAGGGGTTGAAATGGTTTTTACGATATATCTCTTAAACTATTTATTTGATAAAAAAAATTTATTAACATTTTTTGTTGCAAATTAAATTCTCTACAACTTTGGTTCAGTAATTTTTTGTCGTAGAACTATAAATAAAAAAGTTATAAGCGAAAATCTTCAGAAATTCGAGAAAAAAATTTATATGTATTTTTCGATATAACTTTTTTTTTATAATCATGATGATGAACCGCCGACATTAACACCCTTTCCTTCTCCAGTTCTCCCACTGGTATTTAATTCAGAAAGCCGATCAGATGCTGAGCCGCAGCCTGGTCCATCGAAACGACTGAGGACGGATTAGTTCTAATTTAGAAAATCACCGTGGATTATGCCTATTGGGGATAACACGTAAAAAAAACGCGCCTCTAGACTCTACCTCGTGGTTGGTGCGGAAAAGAGTCGATAATTAATTATTAATAATATTGCAAAATTTGTAATTAAAAAAGTTATAATAACAAAATAAAAAAAAAAACAATTACTGATGACATATTACATACACACGTATAATATAGGTATAGTTAAGAATATTGAAAAATAGTACTCACTTCGGAGCGCTGTAAAATCTTAGCTATTGACTTAATGAAAAAATGATGCAAATAAAAGTTGTTCCTCCAAAAACGATCTACAAAAATGGTCGGATATCATTTTTTCGTAAAATGATAAAAAAAAAAGTTATATCGAAAAATATAAATTTTTTTCTCGAATCTCTGAAGATTTTCGCTTATAACTTTTTTATTTATAGTTCTACGACAAAAAATTACTGGACCAAAGTTGTAGAGAATTTAGTTTGCAACAAAAAATGTAAATAAATATTTTTAATAAATAAATAGTTTAAGAGATATATCGTAAAATCAATTTCAACCCCTATTTTCAAGATGGCGGCCGTGGGACAAGGGTGGCGACCCCACAAACTTGGTTTTAGCTTTACACTGACCCCCCCTACACATCAAAAAAATAAAATTGCGTCCTCTAAAAAACGCAAGGTAAGGCCTAAAAAATGTAACATTTCAATGGACTAACAGTGTTTAATAAAGTCATCCTTTTCAGAATTAATATCTTTTCAAGCTTTATTCAATATTTTAATTCTGCAAAATCAAGAAATTCGTAAAAAAAATGTACTCTCTAAAATTCAATAAACATTCCACACAATTCAATCCTAAAGATAACTTTTTCTTAATTTATGTACCGTCCAGTCTTAAAAAATTCGAGAAGAATTTCACGAAAGCACGAACAAGATGCAAAAGGGAACTACTTCTGACAGAGTGGGGGTCGGGAAAAGCATAAAAGGGGGAAATGTAGCACACGATGTCGACGTTGACCTTGACGCTTTCTCGTCGCGACGCCTTTTCAGAGCCTTCTGCGATGCGAATGCGAAAGGGAAAGTTCGACGACGACGGTGTGATGTGCTGAAACAGTGGCGTTGCTGACGCATTTTAAAGTCACACCACAATTTTTATAGAATTTATCAAGTTAAACGGTGTTATTTAATTTTATAACAACAATAATGTTTATTTGATAAAACATAAATTACGTTTAACAAAAAGCTTCACCTGATATTTTATGAATGATGAGGTATGTTACTCGACAGATACCTATTATTCAGTTTTGGCATATGCGTAGAAAATAACATTAACTTATGTATTTTTACAAATTCTTCACAGCCACGAGAAAGGGTTTGCGGATCTGGCAAAGCTGAGCATAAACACATCCTGAATCTTTATTAGTAGACGTTTTACGATTAAAATAAAAAAGAAAACATACACTATCACACTTTAGTATAAATTTACTAAGATAATACAAACAGATACAAGTAGTTAATACTCTTCTTCTTCTTTAAATGCCATGGCATCCCAGAACATTGGCAATCAGTTGCATAATCTTAACTTTGTCCGCAGCGGCAAAGGTTCTAGAGCCAAGATGTTTTTCGGCGACCAGGGCTACGCTTTTCTTTTATTTTTCCATGAATAATTATGATATAATTACTCGTACTTATCATTAGGTGGGTGAAGTACTCCAACTTTCTTCTAAATAATACATATTTTTGAAATTTACAAATGAATAAAAACTTTTATACATTATTGTTAGTGTTTATAACTAGAAAAAAGTTAATTAAGGATATCTTTACGGTAATTTTAAATTTATAAAATAGCAATAAAGTAGTTTATCTTAAATATAAGCTTAAAAATAAGAGATCGGGTATTTTCTGATACGTCTCCGCATATTCAATTTTGTATTTATAGACCCAGGTAAGAATTAATTTTATAAAAACTTATGTAACTGTTTTCAAGATAATATACATTACATATTATAACTTATTATTATATGTACGTAATTTGCTTGCTAATTATTGTTACTTCCTGTTTTAATAATGTATTTTTCTACGAAATCATGCTACCTTATATGCATAAATTACCGTATATGTTCGTTTCTTCTTTCATTCTTTCTCTCTCTCTCGCTTAATTTCATTACCCAAAAAAAAGGCATCAAGGGTGTTACCCTCAGGGATAGAATAAGAAGACAGGATATCAGAGAAGAACTAGAAATACAGGTAGTAGTAAGATGGGCTAGAACACGTAAGAGGTGCTGGAAAGACCATGTGGAAAGGATGCCAGATGAAAGGTGGGCAAAGTAGGCCATGTCGCAAAAACCAAACTCACGAAGACCGGTAGGAAAACCACCCAAGAGATGGTACGAAAGCTGGAGCTCAGCGTCACAGGAAGAGCTCCGAAGAAGTCTAAACGCAACGGACTAAACAGGACCAGGTCCTATTATAAGAAGAAGAAGAAGAAGAAGGCAAATGTTTTTAGTTCTTAATGATTTTTTGTGGTTTTTTTTTACTAAAATTGAAACGATACAAAATAGATTAACATGGCCCCTGCACAAGAATGACACATGTTAACATTAACGTATATTGTACTCTTTTATTAGGTGTTTTTATTTGAAAAAATGTGTTCAATGTTTTACAGTTTTGCCTAATATTCTTGCGCAGGGGCCTTGCTAATATTTTATGTATCGTTACAATTTAAAAGAAATATCGTTACAAGAAAAGACCCAATAATTTTAACGATACAGAGAAGATTGGCAAGGCCCCTGCGCAAGGATGTTTCGCAAAACTGTAAAACATTTAACAATTTTTTTCATGTATGTAAATACACCTAATAAAAGAGTACAATATATTTTAACATCTGTCATTCTTGCGCAGAGGCCATGTTAATATATTCTGTATATTCATAAAAAATTGAAAATTCGGGGTTGCTATTAAACTTTACACGATCATTCGCCGGGCTAATCTAAAGATTGGCTAAAAATTTCATCAAAATCGGTCCAGCAGTTGGCTATAGAAAAGAAATTCCTAATTAACATATTAGCTAAGAAAATTATTGCCACCATTAAGATTGTACCAATTAAGTAATGACACCTGACGGTAAAAAAACTACTAATAGGTTACAACAGCCGAATAATGTCTACATTGTATATAGTTTTATTAAATTATGTAGTTCTTAATAAATACAAGTAGGTAAAATAAACAAATTTGTAAATATTATACCTCACGCACTTTTCTGCTTCCCTGATACTAAATTTCGCTATTAAATAAACAAATTATTGATACATATGGAACTTATTTAGGTATAATTATACTTAGTTCGTTCATACACATACCTCTCTCTCTTTTTCTTTCTTTTTATGATTAATAACAATTAATAATAACTTTATTATATTCGTGGGCATTAAATTTCTACACAAGTGATGTTTTTTATTCCAATTAAAGAACTTTTAAAAGTTAAATTTTAGTTAAAAAAAAATAATAATAATATAATAATATTTTGTATCATTTAAGGCACTAAAATTTAGCTATATGTACGTACATGTATTTTATGAAAAAGAAATTATACTTTTTTGTCATAACTTTCCAAAAGAGATCGGAATTTTTTTGTGAGAAAACATTGGGAACTGACCAATCGAGACATGACATCTGGCGGTAAAAAAGAACTAATAATTGTTGGTAACAGCCGTGTTTACATTGATATTAAATCATTTTTCAAAGTCTGGAGAGCGTTCTGTTGATAGACATTTTTTTGGTAACTTGGAAAAAATTGCTGAATTGAAAACGTAAAAATGAAGTTACTCCACAAACAAAAGTATGTTACATTTTTAATACTTAGATCTTGAAAAACAGGGATGCTGTTTTAGAACATTAGATTGTAAATTATTTCATTTACATTTTTGATTCGGTGTATAAAAGAATTTATAAATCATCTCATTTTCTGTAAAAAAATGTGATTCTTTAATTAATTTACGTACGTTTGGTGTGATGACATATAGAAGAATTGGAGGTTAGAAATTTTTAACTCACTGATAATAATACTGTTTCGTCCGGCCCTGTTGTCTGTCGCGACAGCGCGTCGACCACAATCAGGAGACTGCCAGCGCGGCGATTGGAACAAAGGAAAAGACCGGCAAATATTTTATCAACTGCGGCCCTAAATAGACCCGTGGTGGAGGTTGCAAACCAAGTTCTCAGGTTTTTAAGCCATGAGATCCTTCTTCTGCTTGGTCCCCTTTTTCCAAGCACCTTTCCCTGTAGGATAAGCTGCAACAGACCGTATCTTTCGCTGTTTCTCATGATGTGTCCTAAGTATTCCAATTTCCCACTTGACTGTACTTATGATCTCCATTTTCTTGTTTAAAATGTCGAGTATTTTTTTGTTTGTAACATGGCTGTCCAAGGGATTCTTAGTATGTATACGTCGATACAGCCCCATTTCAAATGCGTCCAACCTTTTACTGGCTGCATATGTTACAGTCCATGACTCAACTCCATATAGGAGCACAGAAAATACATACCTTCGGAGAAGTCGTATTTTAGTTGTTAAGTTTATAAGTGGCATTTAAACAATTTTGACATTTTAAGGAATGCAGCACGAGCCCTCTCTATTCGACAACGTATTTCGAGAGAATGATCCCAACTCTTGTTGATTGTAGTTCCCAAATATGTTGTAGTCTTTACCTTTTCAATAACTGTGGTGGTGGATTTTTGCTTATCACTATGTAGAATACTGGAAATATAAAAATGACAGCACTCGCGAAGAAGTTTTAGTCTTAAAATTTTAAGTTGTTTTGTTAAAGTCAAGTATTTTAAAGAAATTGTAAAGTGAATATCTAAGTGATTTGTAAAATAAAAATTTTTGTGAAAAAGTAATAGAATAAAAGTTGTCAGTTATTGTACTGAGAGTTTAGATATAACCGAACCCAAGAGGAATATACTTGCACCTAGGCGAGGGGAGGTATCGTGTTTCAATTCCTTACATCCCACACGGTAGCAGGTAGGAATGGTTTCAGCAATATGGCCAACTATTTTTCCGTTCAGTAATTTCCTCTGATTTTGTAATCATTAACAAGAAAAATTACAAATAAAATCACGTTGTATTTAAATAAAATTCACTAGTACGATGCAGATTGTTTTAACATTTATTTATTTCAGAGAAAAGTAAATGTAATTGTCTATTTTTATGCATTGTAGCTAGTTATCATGTCAGGCTTCTTCTTCTTCAAGTGCCGTCTTCGTTACGAAGGTTGGCAATCATTAAGGCTATTCTTTTTTTTGAAACTGCTGCTCTAAATAGATTGTTGTTATTGCAGTTGTACCAATCACGTAGATTCTTCATCCATGAATGTCTTCTTCTTCCTACTGAACGCTTTTCGGCTATTCGCAAAAAGGGTAGACCTATCGTGTGAGCCGCGGACGGCCCGCACTGCGACTATTAGAAGGGGAAGGGATTATAGAAAGGAAATGATCGTGGAAACGCTTTTTAAAAAGTTGCAGGTCATAGTTCTCTGGAAAAACTGATTTTGGAAGCTTATTCCATTCCGTAGCAGCCCTGTAAAAGAAGGATTTTTGATGAAGATTGGTTCTTGTAGTGTCAAGCTTGAGAGTAAATGTGTGAGAATGATCAGCGTGCTGAGTTCTTCGGCCGAATGTGGCCAATGGTGGTACAAGAGTTTTTATTTCTCTGGAGCATCTGCCATGGAAATATCTGTAGAGCAATGACTGGTCTGCAACTCTTCTTCTATGTTCTAGAGGGTGAAGGGTATATGTGAGAGTTGAGCTGTTTATCAAGCGAATGGCTCTTTACTGAATGGAATCTAGAAGACAAAGAGAATGCCTTGGTGCTGAACCCCAAATGTGCGAGCAATACTCCAGTAGAGGTCAGATTTGAGCCTTGTACGTCGTCAACAGTTGATCAGGAGTAAAAAACTTTCTGGCTTTCCACAGAAAACCTAGCCTCTGGCTTGCCGACTTTGCGATGTTAGCAACATTGCATTATGTTTAGCTATGATGATTACTCTAGGAAATGATAATGGAGTAGTTTTCCGTTGCTTTTTCCATCGCTGTCTAAATGCCTTTTTGTGGTTACCACTCTGCCGTTTAGTGTCTGATTCACAACCAGATACACTTTATTAATTCCTGCTTGTGGTCAGTTCTGAGACAGCCAGCTGCCGCTGTTCAGTACCAGTTTTGGTCGTCCCCGGGTATTTCATTTCCCCGGTACCACCCATATCTGGAAGGCGTTCTTTTATCCGCCACCTGGGGAGGCGCCCGATGGGGGACTAGCAACCCCTCACGGGATGTCAGGCTTAGTTTCATTAATTAAGAGCAAATACTTCAACCGGCATATGTTGTTTTGAAGCAAGGCGATCAGAGGTAAACAGATTTGCAAGATTGCCGATGTCAACTTTTGCATCAAATAATGTCTAATGATTCGTGACTCTGTCTGAACAAGACTTATTATACAAAGCGCGGCAATTGCTATCACATTATTATTATTTTAATCAAACGACCGGCTAATGAAATTCTCTCAGCATTAAGTATATTTTTTTTATTTGGGTTATTACCCGTCCAATATATTATTTAACTTCATTTTTGTTATCAACACCACATTTAAGTCACTTCTGTTGGCAAGTTCCCAATCATTGATAAAAGAATTTATTGTTCAAGTCATGATGTGAAAAAAGCAAGCAAGAATGAGATAAGCTTCAAAAAGGAATATGAATAATATTTAATCGCATAGTCTTACATGTCGCATAGAGGCGGGTTACGCCACTGAGTAACGGAGAAAGAGTGAACGGAAAAGAGATGATTGCACGTGCTTACGCTCTTGCACGTGGACCTAGGTTAGGGAATGTCTAAATTTTTTATGGGAGTTTCCCGAGAAGAATTTACGGTGTGAAACTTTGTTGACTTTTCCGACTATACTGTATGAGACGTTGGGGGTCAATCAACTCGAACTTTTGCGTGCTATCGAAAGCTTGCAAGAGTGAAATGTAGTCGACGTTTATAAACAAACTATACAGGGTATGCTTTCAAGGGTTGGAAATTACTACTGGTTTTCTTTGGATCAATCAAGTCTTTTTCTTTTTAGGAGCATCTAAGAACAATTTTAAAAATTTTTAAATACAATAATGTCTTGTTAAATTTTTCAGTTAAGTACCAATTTATTGATCCACTAACAAATATTGACGGAATTCTACTACTATTATAAACGCGAAAGTTTGTGAGTATGTATGTATGGATGTATGGATGTTTGTTACTCTTTTACGCAAAAAGTATTTTAATGAAACTTTACAATCATGTAGCTTATACATCAGAATAACACATAGGCTATAATTTATTAAGATATTGTGTGAACCTACTAATATTATAAACAATTACTACTATTACTAACAAGTTTTATTGTTTTGACATCCAACAATGTTTTGTTTAATTTTTTGGTAAATACTAATTTATTGATCTACTCACAAATATTGATGGGATATCTGATATATAGAAACTGGCAGTTGTAAACCCTCGTAAATGCGGAATCCTTCAAGGGTTGGAAATTACTACTGTTTTTCTGTGGATCAGTTCTTTTTTTAATATCTATTTTTCCGATGAATGCAGTTTTTCTTGCACGGGACGGTAAATCGCCACAATTGCCGCTATTGGTCAGATTCAAACCCAAAAGTTTTTCACGAGGTGTATACACAGCAACCGGAGAAATTAAATGTATGGGGCTGGCTTTTGCGGTGACCAAATGGTGAATCCTTTTTTTCTACCAGGCAATTTGACTGGCGAAATAAATTTGCAATTACTGGAAGACGCTATTGAACTTGCCTTGACTGATAAGTATTTGAAAATAATCCACAGTATGACGAAGATAATTTTTATTTTCAACAGCACGGTGCTCCTCCGCATTATGCGGTGATTGTTCGTCAGTATTTAGAGGCAGCATTGAATGGCATCCACGATCGCCAGATTTATCGCACCTCGATTTATTTTTGTGAGGACATCTGTAAAGTAAAATCTATAAAACACAAACAGCGTCGTTGGAAGATTTGCGTCAAATAATCGTTGACGAGTGTCGTCGAATTAATCCGTTTTGAACAATATCTTTATTAATGTATGGAAGCGGGCAACATTTAATCAATTAAGTAGTAAGTAAGCAACTAAAATAATTGAAATTTTAACATGTAATTTATTTCAAAGAATTGGGAGAAAATGTAAAATTTAAAGACTATTGTAAAGAGCATTGTCAAAGCTTTCAAAAGACATCTTATTCGACCTCCAATAATATTTAAAAATTTTGGGGTAATTCTTTAAGCTTGCCTCTGCGCGTCCGATTGCTTCGCTGTTACGTGTTCAGCAAACTGTTTTATGGAATGGAAGCTTGGACTTTGACAGATGCGATGTGCAAAAAATTGGAGGCCTTTGAAATGTGGACGTACAGAAGGCTATTAAGAATCTCCTGGGTAGAAAGAGTGCGTAACACCGAGGTACTTTAACGCCTCGACAAGCAGCTGGAAGTTCTGTTTACACTAAAAAAGCGCAAACTGGATTATTTTGGTCACATCTTAAGGAATGACAAGTATCGACTTTTAAAGCTTATTATAGAAGGTAAGATCGAAGGACGAAGAGTAGGGTAGAAGAAAGATATCCTGGCTAAAAAACTTAAGACAATGGTATGGAGTGAGCACTACCACATTGTTTCGCCGAGCTGTAGACAAGGTTCAGATAGCGCTGATGATTGCTAACGTCCGAGGAGGACAGGGCACCTAAAGAAGAAGAAGAAGGGGTAATTCTTACCCTTACTTGGGATTGAAAGTATTGTTTCGTTCTCGGTTGGCCACCCTGTATAGAAAGTGGCAGTTGAAAACCCTCGTAAATTTGTCATTAATTTTATTTTCAGTAGTTTTTACATTAACATAAAAACATCTTCGTCTTCAATTCAAAAAGTTAAACATGCGATTATCGCATTTAAATGATTAAATTTGAATGATTTCGTTACCATTTATTTTGTTTAACGGTGATTTGTACTTCATTGGTGTTGTATATAAATAGGTAAAATAGAATGAAATTTTAGCATTTTCGTGCAATTAAATTAATTATTTGTTATTTTCGAGTTTATCGATAATAATTGGTTACTTCTGTAAATATTTTGTATCCGAAACATTTGTAACTCTCTAATTCTTTTGTTACGATAAAAAACATTAAATTCATTCATAATTGAACTTGTAGTGACTCAGATTATTAAGAAGGTTAAACCGTTGGGCTAAAATAATGAAAAAAATTTAAAATAATTTTTGTTTCATAGTATTAACAAAATTTTGTAATAAATGCATATCTAAATCATTTTTTATTATTGTAAATCGATTATTTTATTTAACTATTTTAAGTTGATGGATAAACTTTTGGATGTTTTGTCCAAACTTGGAAAAAAAACAAGTTTGTAATTATTTACGATTTTTTAATAAATTTTAAAGTAAACAGTTAAAAAAAATTAAAAACTGCAAAATTTACGATTTAATAAGTGAAAAAATTAATTTAAATATCGAAAATTAAATTTAGTGAATTAGTTAATTAAATATCTTTCTGTATTATGGATTGTTAATACTTCAACACTGGAAGATGCTGGCTGGGAACAGATCCATTTTTTAAACGATTTCTCAGTATTGTTGAAGTCACTATGAATCTATTTTTTTAAGTGCTACTCCTATCGGAGATTGGATATCATTAAGGCTTTACTTTACTCACAGCCGTTCTTAACAACTCATTCGTGGTGCAGCCAAACCACTCTCTCAAATTCCGCAACCAAGACATTCTCCTACGTCCCGATTACTGCGTCCTTCAAATTATCCCTGCATTATGTTCCGCAATAATACTTTTTTCCTCTCCTCAGATGGTCCAGGTATTCTATCTTACTCTTCTTTATGGTTGTCACTATGAATAATCACAATTAAATGATAGATCATTGGACAACAATATCAAACTTACCACTGAAAAAATCATCTTTCACAAAGTACTTGCTGCAAACAAACATAAACTTTGAGATCTTTATGATCATCTTACATTTCTGAGCTGCCTTAGAATTTGCAGGAAATTTAAGCACATATTTAATCGAATTGCCATATGTAGAGCGTTGTAGAACATAGTATATTATTCGCGATTTTATTTTCATATCACCTTTTTTAATCGTTTGCATTTGTCGGATTTTGTGGTTTAACACCAATTCTTCACAAAATATAACACTTTCAATGCTTAAATCGCTCAAAATAATATATAAAGTTCACTTTTCACCCACATAAACAAATGGAGGTTAGTTTGCTGTTCACACCTCGAGAAGTTTATACGATCAATAAAAGATGTCGCCCACTTCGTGATTTTTTTCCTATTCCTTACTTTATCCATCAGAGTCACTCCAACTATACTTCTTAGACTACTTATCTTCGCAGCGTTAATCTTTGTTTAACAAAAATTAATGGATTTATTACTATTTTTAAAAGTGTAGCAATTACACTAAAATTTCTAAAACTAGTGAAACAAAGCGATGTTTAAATGCGAGTAAATTTTGTACCATTTTTTCTTTTCTTTAATATACAATGAAAACAGTTCTCTAGTTACGTTTTTAACAACATTAATCAAATTATCCCGTACATTAAATCCTGTTGTTTCTGCTGCTGTGCAGGCTTACTCCGGTGTCATTTAACTTTTTTCGCATTCAATTTAAATATATTACCGTTAGTATAATTAATAAAAGTTTCCTTCGTACGCTTGCGTAAACGTAGTGATTTTTATTTAATTGTATTCTATATAGTATGACATAATTTAACTAACCATAGCAACGTTGATACAGAGTGGAATAAATTCATTATTTACTTGTGATGATACATTATGTGTGTGTATATGTGTGTGTGGTGTGCGTGGGTGTGTGTGCGTGGGGGTGTGTGTGCGTGTGCGCGCGTGTGTGTGTGTATGTGTGTGTGTATGTGTGTGTGGTGTGTGTGTGTTTTTGTGTGTGTGTGTGTGTGTGTGTGTGTGTGTGTGTGTGTGTATGTGTGTGTGTATGTGTGTGTGTATGTGTGTGTGTGTATGTGTGTGTGTATGTGTGTGTGGTGTGTGTGTGGTGTGTGTGTGGTGTGTGTGTGTGTGTGTGTTTGTGTGTGTGTGTGTGTGTTTGTGTGTGTTTGTGTGTGTGTGTGCGTGTGTGCGTGTGTGTGTATGTGTGTGTGGTGTGTGTGTGGTGTGTGTGTGTGGTGTGTGTGTGTGTGTTTGTGTGTGTTTGTGTGTGTGCGTGTGTGTGTGTATGTGTGTGTTGTGTGTGTGTGTGTGTGTTTGTGTGTGTGTGTGTATGAGTGTGTATGTGTGTGTTGTGTGTGTGTTTGTGTGTGTGTGTGGTTGTCTCGATTATAACAAAAAATGATATTGACGTGGGACCAATCGCATTCTACGCATAATTACGCAATTTAGAACTGATAGATTTCCAGCATAATCGGTTGAGTTGTTTTTTATGGAGAATCAAAAAACTGAAAAAAATTGATTGAATTTTGCAATTCATAAATTATACTATTTTTAATATAGAATTTTAAGATCTATTGAATATTATAATTTTTTTTTGTCTGCGGGAACAAATAATATGATTATTGCATATTGGAATATTTGTATAAAAACGATGATAACAATCTTTTTAATAATAATAATTGTAACAACAAAACATATGGTATTTTTTCATTCTTTCCACTGGCAAGTTAGTCGTGTGGACCTCTCGGGTCGCACCCAGGCCACTGATATTTTCTTTCATTGGTTAGGCATAAGTAATTAATATCAGACTAAACCCAAAAACTAAATTCCTGTTGGCTTGTGAAATTGACGTGTTTCGGGATTTTTTGAAAATATGCACAATAATTGAAATAATTCCATTTGACTGTTCGACACTGTATAACATTCCACCTCTCCGCCTACGAACGAGGAGGAACGATGAAAGCTTATGTTGCATGAATTAAAGGAAAAACGTTCTGCTGTAATAATTTAGGCTTATTATGTAGACGTAGAATTAATGTAGTTAATTCTCTGTTAAAAACCGATTTAAATGTTAACGAATTTTATTTATTTTTGCAGACGAATCAGGATGCGAGGCTGACATGGCAGAAGGTAGCGTCGAGGAAGACAGTAGCGAAATGTTAGGCCCCACTCTAGCACCCGCCCTCCATACCATGCAGACCTCGACCCCATCGAATTTGAGCTGTAAAGATGATGTAAGTACGCAAAAAAATTTCGTTTAAAATTTGTAAAACAACGCTGTTTGTTTATATTTTCCACACTAGCATACTTAGAATATACTCATTATGAAATTATTTTTAATAACATTCACACTCTAGAGTGAGAATATTCATTCTGTAATAGTTGCTTCTTATGGGGTTTGTATTTTCATTTCATCACTTGTTACGATATGAATATTCCGTAATTGTTTTAAGCAATAGCGAATGCCGTGGATGTCAAATAAACTATTTGAAGTAAACGTCAGTTTTAAATTAAAATTACGACGCGTCGTTCTAAAAAGTTTTGTATATAAATGAGCGAGAATTTAAGTGAATCAGATTTAGAATTTGAAAATACTGCACCTGAGATTACATATTACGCTAATAACGTAAGAGAAAACCTACTTCCTCAAAAATCAACCTTCAGTTCTTGTTACACGAACGACGTTACATCTGCCTCATCCAATCAAATGCACCGGTATTTCTTTTTAATAACTGTACCAACACAATAAATATTTTTATTAATACCAATTAATACATATCTAGATTTTAATAAATAACTTAAGTTAAAGTATTTATTTATTTAAATTCTTTGGTCGTGGAGAAAATATCGTCTGTTACACGGTTAGAATGAAAAAAATCGATACTCGTAGTTCCTCGCACTCGGAATATTCCACTCGTATCGAATTTTTCATTCTAACCTAGTGACAGAATATACTACGAGGGCAGTTTGATAAGTCAGTGACTTTTTGAATTTCTCGCACAGTTACTCCAAATGCAACTATAATCTATCTAATTTTGAGCAAGCTACGTCGTGCAGTTGGTATTTGATAGCCGTTCAAAGCAGACAACCTCGTGAATTTTTACGAAAATGGAAAAAAGTGAATTTCGTGTGCTAATTAAGCATTACTTTTTACGTAAAAAATCCATCACTGAAACTAAGGAAAGACTTGATAAATACTACGGGGACTCGGCACCATCAATTTCAATGGTTAAGAAGTGGTTTACAGAGTTCCGTTGTGGTCGTACCAGCACTAGTGACGCCGAACGTCCAGGTCGCCCAAAAGAAGTGATCACGCCGGAAATCGTCGATAAAATCCATGAAATGATATTGGATGATCGGAGAATGAAAGTGCGTGAGTTATCATGCTATAGGTGTATCTCAACTGAACGGGTACATCATATTTTACACGAATATTTGGACATGAAAAAATTCTCTACTAGATGGGTGCCGCGATTGCTCACACTCGACCATAAGCGCAATCGTGTGACCACTTCAAAAGAGTGTTTAGCGATGTTTAGCCGTAATCCGGACGAATTTTTGCGCCGTTTTGTTACTGAGGATGAAACATGGATCCATCACAACACGCCAGAGACCAAGGAACAATCGAAACAGTGGGTTGCTCTGTCAGCCAACAAGGTCATGGCCACAATTTTTTTGCGAAGATAAAAGTGCTGTTCCATCAAGACAATGCACGTGTGCACACTTGTCTAGTCAAAATCCACGAATTGGGATACGAACTGCTACCCCATCCAGCATATTCTCCAGATTTAGCCCCCTGCGACTATTTTCTGTTTCCAAACCTAAAGAAATGGCTGGGCGGTAAGAGATTTGAGTCGAATGAAGAAGTCATTACCAAAACAAACGCGTATTTTGAGAGCTTTGAAAAAACCTATTATTTGGAGGGAATAAAAAAATTAGAAAAACGCTGGACTAAATGTATCGAACTAAAAGGTGATTATGTAGAAAAATAAAATGTTTATTTGCGGAAAAAAATTTGTTTTATTCAAAAAGTCACTGACTTATCAAACCGCCCTCGTATTATGTAGTTATTTCAACGATTATTATCACATCAATTAAATAATTACGGCAGTAACTTGTTTTTAAACGCTTGATAAAAAAAAACAACATCCTGTGTCGAAAGATATCGCAATTTGATCACTAAGCTGAATAATAATGATCTTCAATAAAATATGTCATTTGTTAATAAATTAAAGGTTTTAAATGTTTAAACCCCCATTTCTATTATTTTTTGCCAGTGAAATAATTTAATCCCCAAGTTTGTTAGGTCTGATGATGGATATTATATATCCATAGATGATGGATATATAAAAGAAACATGTCACATCTAACTAAAACGATTGTCTTTTTACATCGTATTTATTTACTTTTCGTACTACTAGTATTACTGTAAATATTAATTGTTTTTTCTCTTTAAAAGTAACCTATCCATTTCTCTTTACAAAGTATTAAAAAACTCCTTCAAACTTTCTTAATCGATTTGTTAATGCCACTGGATTTATTTTTAATTTTAAAACTTTACACAAATATCGTCCACTTCACTTTCCCTCACAAGATCCTTCAAAGTCTTAACTACCTTCTTCAATTTATCCTAATCTTTTTGTTGCTGATATGTATTGTAAATCAAAAAGAATATTCCTGTTTCACGAATTCGGAATTTAGCAGACTGCAAGTCCAGGACCGGACTTTAATTGGATGTGGAAAAACGCTAAAGTCCAACCGATTCCGAAAAAAGGGAAAGAAGACTATTCCTGCGAATTATCGCCCTATTGCATTGCTCTCAATCATATCCAAAGTTATGGAAAAAGCGATTAACACAGAACTCATCAAATATCTGGAGAAATTTGAGATAATCCATGACAGACAATATGGATTTCGAAAACTTCGGTCTACTGGAGATTTGCTGGCTTATGTCACTCAGCTCTGGACAAACACTATTAAGAAGTTTGGTGAATCCCGTGCAATAGCCTTGGATATATCTAAAGCCTTTGACCGCGTTTGGCACCAGGCATTCTTAGGTAAATAATCTGCCTACGGTCTCCCAACCAAACTGCGCCAATGGCTCTTGAGCTTCATGCAAGATCGCTCCTTACCTGCGGCAGTTGATGGTATTTCTTCTGATGCGTTTAAAACCAATGCTGGGGTCCCCCAGGGTTCCATCCTGTCCCCCACCTTATTTCCTTTACACATCAACGACCTCTTGAAAACCACCTATCACATCCTATCGATCACTTTCGTTGAATGATACAAATAGACTCAGACAGGAACAGGTTGATTCCATCAATAGAGATCTTAAAGCAATCGTCGAGTGGGGAACCAACAATCTTGTTCAGTTCAACGCCCAAAAAACACAAAGTGCCACGTTTTCCAAGAAAGTGAATTCCTCAAATCATCCCATCACAATGTCCGGAAATACCCTTGAACCAATTCCCTCCATGTCGATTTTGGGAGTCACGGTGTCCAATAATATGTCTTGGCATGACCATGTTGCTAACATCGCAAAGTCGGCAAGCCAGAGGCTAGGTTTTCTGTGGAAAGCCAGAAAGTTTTTTACTCCTGATCAACTGTTGACGACGTACAAGGCTCAAATCCGACCTCTACTGGAGTATTGCTCGCACATTTGGGGTTCAGCACCAAGGCATTCTCTTCGTCCTCTAGATTCCATTCAGAAAAGAGCCATTCGCTTGATAAACAGCTCAACTCTCACAGATACCCTTTACCCTCTAGAACATGAAAGAAGAGTTGCAGACCAGTCATTACTCTACAGATATTTCCATGGCAGATGCTCCAGAGAAATAAAAACTCTTGTACCACCATTGGCCACATTCGGCCGAAGAACTCGGCACGCTGATCAGTCTCACCCATTTACTCTCAAGATTGACACTACAAGGACCAATATTCATTAAGAATCCTTCTTTTACAGGGCTGCTACGGAATGGAATAAGCTTCCAAAATCAGTTATTTCATAGAACTATGACCTGCAACTTTTTAAAAAGCGTCTCCACAATCATTTCCTTTCTATAATCCCTTCCCCTTCTAATAGTCGCAGTGCGGGCCGTCCGCGGCCCACACGATAGGTCTACCCTTTTTGCGACTATTTTCATTAAAAAAAAATGTAACGGACCACTTAAAATGTTTTTTGTCGATAATAGCAAACATACATACATACATATAGTCACGCCTTTTTTCCGTAGGGGTAGGCAAAGACCACTTCCTTTCACTTGCTACGGTTCTTACACACATCTTTTGCTTCCGCTACTTTCATCAGTGCTCTCATGCATGCTCGTCGGTTGTTGGTACTCTTGACCTGGCCTTTCTTCAAAACAATGTTGATCTGATCGAGATCGATGTTCGCTGAGGTCGACCTTTACCGACTTGTCCATTCACACTCGCCTTATAAATTTGTTACGTCAATCTTCTTTTATCCATCCTTTCTACGTGTCCAAACCATCTTAACATTCCTTTATATATCTTTGTAACCACATCTTTTACACCACAGCGTTCCCTTTTTTCACTATTCTTTACTTTATCCAACCGAGTCACTCCGGATATACTTCTCAGACTACTCATCTCCGCAGCATTAATAAAATTTTCATGCTTCTTCTGCCAAATCCAACATTTACTATCATACATAAGTGTAGCAACCAACACACTTCTATGCACAGCCAGACGTGCCTTTTTTGACACTTTCTGGTTGTTCATAAAGCTATACAGTGCCCCATTCATTTGTTATCCTGCCAACACCCTTCGCTCAATGTCACTGTCATACTTTCCATCCTTTGTAAACTTTGAACTCAAGTATACAAACTCATTTACTTGTTCCACTCTTTTTTCCTTAATCAGAACTTTACAGTTTGTCATGCTTTCTTCTCGTTCAAAAACCGTAACTTTCATATTGTTTACACTTATTTTTATCCCTTTGATTTTCAGGTTATCATGCATTACAGGAAATGACATTTACTAGTAATTATCTGACAGTCCAAAGCGCACTCTTTGTAAATTGAATAATATTTGAATTCCCCTTCTGGGACTCTGAATTGTTCAATCGCGTTTTTCTCGAAAACGTTTGAACTTATCGTGTTTAAACAAAAGTACCAATATTACGAAAAAATGATGTCTGCGTCATATTTTCTGATGAAAATCTCCAAAAAGTTTCGTCAAACCAAGTCACTAGTCGATTTCATCAGGAATCATTCTGGCGGCCGCTATAACAAAATGTAAAATAATGTAATATTCATTGAGCCTCTCTGCCGATTTTGATAACAGTTGAAAAATTAACTATGAAATTATTAGCAAAAAATAAGAACAAAATTTTAAATTTAACGCCTTGTATCTTTTTCCACAGAAATATTTTATTAAGACAAAATTGATCCTATCGTCATATTTTGGTCCATCTCAATAGTTATGAATCACCCTGTAGATATATTAATAATACTGGTTATTTAATTAAAAAAAGAAAAAAATTATCTCTGACTAACTATTTTTTTGAATCTTACAAAATTACACGCCTTTTTGTATTTCCTCTTAATTTCTTTTGGATCTTTTTTATTTTAGTTTCTCTTTTGCTGGTCCAATTGTTTAATGTCTATTTTGTTTATTTTACATTTTTGTGTTGTTTTATATTACTACTGCTTTTAAAATAATTAAGTAATGCATTTTTTTTTTAATTTTTAAAATAGATAACAGAATTTTTTGAATTACTTGAATAATCATCATTGTAGAAAGCAGGTTTTCAAATTACAGTTACACGTTTCTTACAAATAAATTATTTACTGCGATGAATGTAGATGATTAATAATTAACAATAGATCATGATAAATACATTATAAAATCTGGAAAATTAAACACATCGAATTACATAAGAGCTGTAAATACAGCGAACATAATAAGCAGATATCTTTAGACACACCCATCTTTTTTTTTAACTATAAACAACGCATTTAATTCGGGCTCTAAGTGTATTAATTTCCACTTAAATTTATTTATTAAGTAACATTTGTTTCCTCATGCACACAAATGCATGCATAAATGCACAGGGTCGTATCGAGCTAGATAAAGGAATACTTTGATGGTTTCGACACGTAAAGAGAATGAATGAAGGAAGATTGACAAAACAAATGTATAAGGCGAGTGTGAATGGGCGGAAGTCGGTAGAGGTCGACCTCGTCGAAAATATCTCGATCAGATAAACATTGTTTTGAAGAAAGGCCAGGTAAAGAGTACCAACAACCGACGTGCGTGTATAAGAGCACTGATGAAATTAGAAGAAGCAAAAGATGGGTGAAAGAACCGTAGCAAGTGGAAGGAAGTGGTTTCTGCCTACTCCTACGTGACTATATGTATGAATGTGATTAGAGATAAATTTATAAAATACCTTTTTATAGTATTTTTAAAATGTGTTAAATATCTCTCAAGCTCTTTAACTCGTTTTGATTAAAACTCAATGTCAAAAAAACTAAATTTATGGTTGTTAGCAAAATGAATGTTGGCCCGGAAAGAACAACTCTTGATGGCGAGAATATAGAAAGAGTTCAGCACTTTATATATCTTGGAAGCTGGATCAATCAGTCGATAGATCCAGACAAAGAAATCAAGGCTAGTATAGAAATAGCTAGAAAATCATTTCTGAATCTCAAGCCACTACTCTGTGCCAAGCAACTTAACATTCGTCTGCGGGAAAGGTTTACCAAGTGTTATGTATGGTCTATTCTTTTGTACTCTTGCGAAACATGGACGCTTCACCAAAAAATTATTGACCGCGTTGGTGCATTCGAGATGTGGCTGTACAGAATGATGCTCAAAATTTCGTGGACAAGCCGAACTACCAACGATAATGTACTCATCAGAATAGGGCACGATAGAAAGCTCTTAACTACCATCAAGCGCTGCAAACTGGAATACTTGTGATGCGTGGACCACGTTATAGTCTGCTTCGGCATATTCTTAATGGCAAGATCGAGGGAAAAAATGGATAGGCCACAAAAAGCTATCCTGGCTTCGAAATCTCCGGCAATGGATAGGTTTAACTGCTAACGAACTTCTCCGCGCAGCTCAAGATAGAGATAGATACAAAGAAGTAGTCAATATGGGAGTCGTCAACGCTTGAGAAAGCAAGACACTGTAAGAAGAAGAAGAAGATTAAAAATGTCTAATATTGAGGTAATCAACAAGCCGTTGATGCTTTAAAACGTAGCGAGTGCTAATCAAACTTTGGTCCTCAGTAAATTCTCTAGCAACTTTTTTAAAATACGTGTTATTTTAAGTAATGACTAATGAGTAAAAAAAATACAATTTTCTTGGAATAAACGTTAACAATTATTCACAAATGCTTACAGAATTATTCGTAACTTTAAATTTAAAGCGTTAAAACAAAATTTAAATTTCGTAAAACAGTTTTAAACATTAATTTGCAAACAAACATTATTCGACGTTGAAGCAGACTTTGTTTAATTTTGCCATTACCAATATTTAATTTTGTAATACATTGAGTATTGTATTTTCAGCTGTTGTTTTGCGCCTAATTTATTTCGCTAAATTGTTATTAAATTGAAGTTCAACTTAATTACGTGTAATGGTGGCGCGCTTCTAAACGGGATTAATTTTATCGACGAAGAAATTAGGGCAATTGAAATAATTTTCGGTGACGACGAACCACAAAAGTCGTACATACTTAAAATATATATATATTTTTTTATTTGTTTCCTAGTTAATTTACAATCTGTTCAAGAATAGTACAATAAGTAAATGTTGCGTATATAGAAAATGGCTTGTGGAGCCAAAACCCTGTGGTTTTACCCCCTAATTTTTTAGTTTGTTGTATAAACTGCTTATGGCCTAGGACAAGATATGAGTTACAGAGACAGTAAAATTACTTATAACAAGTTAATAAAAAACGTATAGGTTAACATTGTAAAGTAAAGATAAATATAGTTGTTTAAAAGGTATAACTTTTTTTTTTTATGAAAATAGTCGCAAAAAAGGGTAGACCTATCGTGTGGGCCTCGGACTGCGACTATTAGAAGGGGAAGGGATTATAGAAAGGAAATGATTGTGGATACGCTTTTTAAAAAGTTGCAGGTCATAGTTCTCTGGAAAAACTGATTTTGGAAGCTTATTCCATTCCGTAGCAGCCCTGTAAGAAGGATTCTTGATGAAGATTGGTCCTTGTAGTGTCAATCTTGAGAGTAAATGGGTGAGACTGATCAGCGTGCCGAGTTCTTCGGCCGAATGTGGCCAATGGTGGTACAAGAGTTTTTATTTCTCTGGAGCATCTGCCATGGAAATATCTGTAGAGCAATGACTGGTCTCTTCTTCTATGTTCTAGAGGGTGAAGGGTATCTGTGAGAGTTGAGCTGTTTATCAAGCAAATGGCTCTTTTCTGAATGGAATCTAGAAGACGAAGAGAATGCCTTGGTGCTGAACCCCAAATGTGCGAGCAATACTCCAGTAGAGGTCGGATTTGAGCCTTGTACGTCGTCAACAGTTGATCAGGAGTAAAAAACTTTCTGGCTTTTTACGGAAAACCTAGTCTCTGGCTTGCCGACTTTGCGATGTTTGCAACATGGTCATGCCAAGACATATTATTGGACACCGTGACTCCCAAAATCGATATGGAGGGACTTGGTTCAAGGGTATTTCCGGACATTGTGATGGGATGATTTGAGGAATTCACTTTCTTGGAAAACATGGCGCTTTGTGTTTTTTGGGCGTTGAACTGAATAAGATTGTTGGTTCCCCACTCGACGATTGCTTTAAGATCTCTATTGATGGAATCAACCTGTTCCCGTCTGAGTCTATTTGTATCATTCACCGAAAGTGATCGATAGGATGTGAAAGTTGAGACAAGTGTGCTATCGTCTGCGAAACTGTAAATGGGGTTCGTGGTGGTTTTCAAGAGGTCGTTGATATTAGGTTTAAAATATCTATAGTAGAATCTGTTTGTGAGGTCATACGGGGTAAACTTTTTAAGTCTGCGTCTGATAATTGGTTCAGTAACTAGATTTTTGGCAAGGCTATTGGGATGAGACTTTAGTCTTTTGATGTATTTTCCACTTAACATTTTAATTTCTACTTTGACCGAGGAAACTTAAATATCAGGTGCAATGATATTATTAGGCACAAACCAGGTTGCACTTGTTATCATCCTTTATACTTTGGATTGGAACCTTTCAATGATGTCAATATTTGAGGAAGATGCTGATCCCCATAGCTGAACTCCATATGTCCAGATGGGCTTGAGTACTACATGGATACCTCATAACAGGTGGTGATAAACCAAGATGTGAAGTGTGTGGAACAGACCTAAGTGTTAAATATATTTTAACAGAATGCGTGCTATATTACATCGACAGACTTACTCATCACATCCCACAAACAATGAAAGACTTACTTGGTGAAAATTGTGACACCGAACAATTGGTAGCTTTCCTCAAAGATATACACATTTTCAACATATATAAACTAATTTTAAATATCATATACTAATTGAACTATCTGTATTATGCTGTTGCTAATAACTTTAGCGGTTGATGCAACTTTCTTTAAAAAAAAAAACAACCCGTAGACGTAACAGTATTAAATAGTTGATACTATTGATAACAACGTTGATAATAGTTACAGCGTTGTCAGAAAATTGACATAACACCAAAACTACTGTTAGTTATACACATATACTACTTAAGTTTATTAAAAACAAAGAGTAAAATAAACTGCTTCACAAAAGTTAAAGAAGTTCATAAATTCGGAAACAGTGTTTTAACAAATTATGTTTTTTGGTCACAAAGTGTTTATATGTTATAAATTGAATGTTTTTTCTTTTATGTAAGTGTTTGTTTGCCCTTATAAGCAATACTTCTGCAGTTTTAAACAACAAAAACAACAATTTGGAGTTGTGTACCATTTTAATTTTATTAAAAATTAAAATACATTCGTTAATAACGAGTATGCCTTTCTATAATATCAATTACAGTCCAACAACGCCTCTGCATACTTTCAATAAGGTCGTTAAAGTAGCTTTGATCGATTTATAAAAGTTGAGGTAAAAGCTCTCAAAGTTCCTGAAGTGTCTGTGGGGTTGGTTAATGGGAATTCAAGGCTCTCTGTAGCCGGTCCAAAGCATGCTCGATGGGATTGAGGTCGAGCGATAGAGGGGGCAGTGCCAAATGCGGGATACCATGGAAGTCCAAAGCGTCTTCGATTACTCTTGCACTTGGTTCAATAGCAGCATGAAACAAACTTATAACATTGTTATTAACTTATTGTACGTAAATCTGCGCAGTCATATTTCCATCAAGCACAAACAATTATGTACGCCCATTAAAACAAATTCCTTCCCAAACAGCAACCGTACCACCTCTGAACGGATGAACTTCCTTCTTCGATTTCTGGGCACTAGTGGAAAAGTCTATACACGAACACGCCAAAAAAGCTGACTCGACTCATCTGTGAATAATGCGGAACTCTATTCAGCATTCCACTTCAGATGTTCATTAGCCCTTGCCAATCGAGCAGGCATACAAATTTGTTTTAATAGAACTCTTCTCAAAAGTCCTCGTGAACGTATGTTAACCTCGTACAATCTTCGACATACTGTTTCAATTGAAACCAAAACACCAGAAGCATGTAAAAGACGCTGTTGAATAATCCGACAAGTACTCCCTTCTAGGTCTTTCTATCACGTTTTCAGTTGCTCGATAACTAAGGAGAAGTCGCGAAATGATACTTTTTTTTTCTTTTTTCAGAGGTGAAGAAAATCCTTTAGGAGAGGTTATTAGTCCGAAAGCTCAAGGTCTACTGTGAGACTCCATTGACTGTGTTAGGACTACTCACTAAAAACTCCACCCTTATTTAGGTCCGTCTGGCTATTGCCTCCGGTGACACTTAGGGCTCTTGGCCCATTGTATCTTGCCTATGTGTTTTTGTATCATTGTACAATGGAGACTCGACCAGCAGACCGCCCGGCAAGGACCCGAAAACAGCAAAACACGCACTGCGCCGCCGCGAGGCACTGGTCCGAAAAAAACAGGCAATTCTCGGGACCTAGAACCACACTGCACCCATTCCAGTACCTTCGTACCTTGTACAAGTTTGTACAAGTTCTGTACTGGGTGGGAACAATGTAGTCACTCAAGAACCGCTTATTCCCCCCAGCGCCCCGCAGCAGCACAGCAAGCGCTTCATTGCCCCCGGATCCCCGCCGCACAACCCGCAGGCCAGGCCTCCATTATACAGTCTTAGCTGATTGCTGTTCATCGGTAACAGTTCTGCCGTCTTTTTATGGCATGGTCCTTTTATGTTTTATTTCCCGTGTTTTTTTTCCTGGTATACTTTTCCAGTAGTTTTGCAAGTTCGTCTACTTCCTCATTACCTGCAACTTCCTGGCGTCCTGGAACCCGTATCAGTTTGACGTGATTACGGTCTACCAGCGTTATCAGTTCTTCTTTGCAGTCAACGAGTATGTGGGAAGGGGTGGCGCGGCCCTGAGGTGCCCCCTGCACAGGACTAAGGCTGTCTACTACAGGATTTCGCCCGGTTTCCTGTAGGCTCCGTTAGCGACGGTGCTCACCCACCGCCATGCATCCATCAGCGCGGGTCGCATAACACTTTGGATTGGGAGTCTTTTAGTCGCCTTTTACGACAGGCAGACCATACCCGGGATCCATTCTATTTTCCCCGTATCTCCAGGGGATGCGAAATGATACTTTCATTGCATTGGAAAACGTCCGCAACTTCTCTCTAAAAACGATCCGCGTCAATCATACCAATAGCCCTATTAGCTTCATCCGCACTAAGTTTACGTCCAGGCATTATTCAAAAGAAAATACTAAATTTTAAATCACATTTAACTGAATAAAGTGGAAACAATAACTGATTCTTGAAAATACAAAAAAAAACAACTTGCCTTAAACTTATCAACTTGGAAACAAAAAACTATTTAGATAAGCAAGTAAACATTCAATATATTACAAAAAAAACCTTGGTGAATAAAACAGTTAATAATTTTTAACAAAAATCCAATATTTGTAAACTTGCCTAACTTTTGTGAAGCAGTTTATATCGTAGGGAGTCTTTTTAGAACGGTAAAAAAATTACTTCCGAAATATATGGCGGAATAAAATTAAATCTTAAATTTGCTAGTAGAAATACATGAATGAATTACAATTCTATTCATTTTATATTTTTTTAATGTGTCCCAACCAATGTTCTGTAATTAAAGAATTATAGTTACCTTGCAACAGAAGTGGCTTGGCGGGCGACTAGCCTCTAAAATAACAAATATTCGGCTGAATATACTTCACATTCGTAAACTTTTTCCTCCGATTGTACTCGAGACTCACGATTACTGAAAATTTCGTCGTCGCCGATCGTATCGTTATTCGAATGTTTTCGTCGTGCGCAGATTTTGTGATCTCTCGCCCGCCATGCTGCTTCTGTTGCACTGTAACTAAAAACTATCTCAACAATCAGATACATTTATTTTATGGTTTTACGTGGTGCTCACAAAATTATCACAAACAAGTAAGAAGTTTGCCAAAAGCTCCTGAATCCAACACTGTATTCTACGTAAGAGTGGCTTTGGTTTTTCCTTTCTAAAATCCAAATGCAAATTGGAGTATATGACTTCACGGGTTTTTTAATTTCATCATCTCCATACATATCCATATTTTAATACACAATTCATTTAAAGGAAAACTAATGTAAATACATAATTAATATAATTATCGTGCTTAAGACGGATATTAATTCGGATTAATGTGAATAATTACTGTGCATGTAAGTATACAGGTTGTCTAACCATCATTAATTAATTTTTATTTTGATCCGTAGTTTTTTAAATAATATTTAATTACACTTGAGAACAATTTTGTTGCGTCGACTTTTATGTCTTAGTTAAAAATAGACTTGCTGATTTCAAGAACATAGTTGATTTTTTTTTTAACGTCAAGACTCTTAGGCTACACTATATATCTATTCCCCCTTTTATATATAAAACCACAAATGAAGTAGCTAGTTAAAGATAAATAATTCATCGAAATAACGGCATTTCTTAATTGGCATTCAAAAACCTTGCCAAAGCGGTTCTTTGAAATACATGGGCATAGAAATTGTGCAACATTGTGGTTACAAAGATAAATAAAGGAGAATGCTTAGATGGTTTGGACACGTAAAAAGGATGGATGAAAGAAGATTGACGAAACAGATTTATAAGGCGAGTGTGAATGGGCAAGTCGGTAAAGGTCGACCTCAGCGAACGTATCTCGATCAGATCGACATTGTTTTAAATAAAGGCCAGGTCAAGAGTACCAACAACCGAAGAGCATGTCTGAGAGCGCTTATAAAAGTCTTTCCTCGGTCCTATTACCCTCACAAGGGACGTGCCTTTTTTTACACTTTCTGGCAGTTCATAAAGCTATGCAGTGCCCCATTCATCTGTTTTCCTGCCAACACCCTTCGCTCAATGTCACTGTCATACTTTCCATCTCTCGTAAACTTTGAATCCAAGTACACAAATTCATTTACTTGTTCTACTCTTTCTCCCTCAATCGAAACTTCACAGTTTGTCATGCTTTCTTCTCTTTTAAAAACCTTTACTTTCGTTTTGCTTGCATTTATTTTCATCCCTTTGATTTTCAGGGCATCATGCATAACATTAACCATCGCCTGCTACTCCACTTCAGATGACGCTAATATAACTTGATCATCGACGTTAAGAAGGCATTCGACAACCAAATCATTCATTTTCAATCCATACGCACTCTTTCAAATCTTTTAATCAATCGTGTATGTATAAGTTAAACAGCCATGGCGAAGCCACACATCTCTGTCTCACACCTTTTTCAATGTTAAACCAGTCTGTGCAAGCTCCGTTTATTCTGACACAAGCAGAGGAATCCTCATAAAGTGATTTCAGTGCTCGTATTAAACTACCGCTCACCACATACATATACAATGTCGACCACAATTTACTCCTCACCACTCTGCCATAGGCCTTTTCCAAGTCTATATGGAAATTTGCCGGTCACAATATCAGACAAAAAGACGACCAATGTATTTTAAACTGGAGACCCTGGGAAAATAAAAGAAGTAGAAGGAAGACCCCAAATGAGGTGGGCGGATGACCTGAAGAAGCATTTTGGAACTAGATGGATGAACATGGCGACAAACAGGGAAGAGTGAAAAAGGCTAGAGGAGGCCTATGTCCAAAGATGGACCGAAGAAGGCTAAATAGATAGATAGATAGACTCGAAGCATATAACAAGAGGCGGCCGATATGTTTTGCTAAATTTATCGGTATTACTCAGTATAGAATAAAGCGCTTATTACCGGAATATCGCAGTGCCCTAGTAAAATCATCTTTTTTTAACTGATACTGGAAATACTATTTGTAAGAATATTTAACAATACAAAACTCACATTTCATAAATATAAAGCATTGTTTCGTTATGAATTCTACCTAAATAATACCATTAATCCGAAATAATAAATACATTTATCAATTTTTTTAAATTTCGTTTCGTTCAGACCGACCTTTTTATTTTTATTTTGTTGCCGGTAATCACAAATGAAGCTAATCTAAAGTGGACAAAATTAAAATCATTGTATTTTTCCATTTCCGTCTCTGTTTGATTGAGCTGGTCCCTTTCTGACACGCATTTCAATCGAAAAAATCCCGGGATATTTGCAAAAGCTTTGTTTTTAATTATCGACTTTTTTTTGTGTATTTTTTCCCTTTTTTTTTTTAAACAGAGATAGGTACGTATGGAAAAATACATAATATACCTAAACTATTTTAAATTTTACATTGAATGTTGTTAATTAAACCGGACGGGTTTTTATTTCGATAGGAAATTGCATTTTATTTTAAATTAATTTAAACAGAAAATTTATTCGCATATACAATCGAAACATTTTTTATATTTTTTTTTCATGACGTAATGCAGATTGCAACTATACTTAGCACTCGAATATGTTTACTTAAAATACTAACGAAAACGTCAGTGCTGATATTAAAAGAAACCAACCAGGAAAATGATCCAAAACATCCTTTCTATGACCAATCCTCATCAACCAAGTTACCCGAAATCCAGGAAGAGTTTTATGAAAACTACATATCTCCTGACTGAAACTCTGGAAAGAAAATACCTCACAATCGATCTGGGGACCTAAAGAATAAATATCATATAGTAAGTGGAAAACACTGAATAAATTTCATGTGGGAGTCGACAGATGCAAATACAATCTGGCCAAATGAGGAGGTACCTCTCCAAATGGTGATCATGTACAGTTAGCAGAAGCCCTGGTGGGCGTGTTCATGTCGCTGTTGTTGTATTTGGTATCGATATATTTCATTTCATACAGAAAACCGACTATCGATAACATTAAGTGTCAACTGTCAACCCAATTAGTAAGGTTAGTTTTGTTTTTAAAATTCCAATAATTTTGTAAAAAAGAAAAATTAGATCTAGGTTAATTGTATTGATGTACTATTAGAAAAGTTAAATAAATTAAAATAAAACCAGCAAGCTTACAACAAATGTTTTAAATAACAGTTGTTAGCTTTTATTATTGTATTATTCATAAAACGATTCGATTGTAATATTTCGATTATACGCGCCAACCTTTAAATTTTCAAACCTTGCATCGCGATTGGTCGTTTGCGATAACATTAAAAATAGTTGGCTTTTGTTTGCTTCTGTGAACTGTATGCATATGTGGCTGTTCGCGCCACTTCATATTATAAGAATAAGCATGTTGGCAAAACGGGCAAGTGCTGTCCTGACGCGTTTATTTTTACAATAGTAGTTATCGGTTTTTAATAACGAGGGTTTCTACATCTTACGTATTTGAAACGTACCTTTTTTAAATTAACAGTATGAATTAAGCATAAACGTCCAAAAAACTACCTTATAATTATAAAAAATCAAAGCATGATGGTTTTTATTTAAAAAATTTAAATGCTTCTTAAATTACAAATCTTCAATTCCAATTCGAGTGCTGAGACATCCGGAAACTGCCAAATTTCTAAAATTGACGGGAGCTCATTTAATTACAACTGACTAAATTGCTATTTATCATTCGCAAATTGGACTAAGTAAGAATAGGAAATGAAGTAGGTGACATAATGGAGATGGGTGAAGGGGAATGTTAACTGTAACCCCCCCATTATTACCTTCAAATCTCTTTTAATCAAATGTTAATGAAGTCATCGATCAGATGATGATGTATTTATTAGACATACGCTTTGCTCATTCCATAGGAAATTGAAAATAAATGAGGCAAAATGATGTAACGAAACATTTAATTAACGTTTTTAATTTATTTATTTTTTAATTTTGAATAAAAATGCCCCTCAGCTGCTATCGAATTATGTATTTTGTCCAGAGTCTTACGCAAGGTTGCTTATAATGAGCCTCTTGTAGAAGCTCTAGAAGATAACTAGTTTCTTGAAACGCAATAATGAAGACATAAGTCGATAAGGGTGTCATGTCACATTTTTTAACTTTTGAGGTATTTTAAAAACGCGTTTTACACTAGAACTTTTTTAATTACTATTTAATATTGTTTAGTAATATCGCATAAATTAGTTCAAAATAAGTTAATTTCCTTGATGAATACCCTGATTGACAAATTTGTAAGATGTCTTAAAAAATTTAGATTTTGTGTACATTACACCTTCATCCACCAACTTTCAATTAATAGTGTTAAAGAGTTTATCATGAATAAAGGAGTCATGTTGCTATTGAATTATTTACAATATCATAAAATGCGGAAATAAGGTATAAAATCTAAATCTAGTTAATAAACTTTGGAAACATAATGTTTGACAAAAAAACTAATAGGTTTAGGTTAGGTAAGGTTAAAACCGCTTAGGCCTTTTGGCCCGTTGTGATACCGTGATGGACGGCGGTGCCTTTCCCCTCTACTGTGAGAACCAGTTGGAACTTTTAATAAAAAGTATGAGGTCTTTAATGCTAACTGAGCTGAGATCAGATAAGTCATCAAAGTTCGGTTGCCCTAGTATAGAAGGCCGTTTTCTGTCTAGGGCAGAGAAAATGTACCATTGTCTCCTCCTCTTCCTCATCGTGACAGCTTCTACGGAAGTCGTGTCGTAGTTTTGCGATTCCCATGCGCCGTGCATGGGATCCACCTGCCCAGTGTCCTGTTATGGCCCCGACCGCATTTCCAATGGACTCCCTGGATAGAGTTAAAACATCATTAGTTCGACGTAGATCTAGTTTAGGCCAAATCTGTTTCGATGATGTGCATGTGGGTTCATTTTGCCACCCCAAGTTGGTTTTTTGAACTACTTTGCTGTGCAGGAGGAGCCGGCAGTTTGCAATCGGTACTTCTTGCTGAGATAAGACAGATACAGCTGGGATGGTGGTGCCCTCTCTTGCTATCTCGTCCGTCTTACAGTTACCTAGTATGTCCCTGTGTACGGATACCCAGACAATGTGAACTCTAAACTTAGCTGCTATCTAATTCAGGGCGGCTCGGCATTGCACCGCTGCCCCCTAGGTCAAGTAGACTGAGTTCAGTGATTTGATAGCAGCCTGGCTGTCGCAAAAAATGGATATCTCGCTGAACTTTTGTTCGTCGCGGAGTATCCAGACAGCTGCATCGGTAATGGCTCCCTGAGGTTTAATTAGATTCTTGGCCCAATCTTCTCCGCATGGGATTTTCAGGGATAGGTAACTAATAGGTTTAATTATGTCTTTTATTCTACGAATTTTTTACATTTTAATTTACAATTTCTTTATAAAACCATACATAATCTTTTTCAATGAACTGTTAAGTTATTCATTTTTTCAATAGTTAGACCCCCTCATTTTGGTAACTCACGTAACTTTATTTCATGAGAGAGTACATATTTTGTCCTTTTTTGGTGCAACTTAACTTGTGGAAATGGGGTAAAGGGATCTAAGTTTTCTTTGTAATAATAAAATCCGAAATGGTCTACTTTGATCCATTTGACACCATCTTGTAAATTTACTTTCTCGTTAAGAGTATTGTTTTATTTTTTATACAAACGAAGTTTAGCCGAAAGCTCTTCCAAGTTATAAAAAAAGTTATTCATATTGAAGCATGAACTAGCTGTTCTTTGTACTCGCAGATGATTTCTCAATATTGGTCCGGAATTAAAATTGTTTGATGTTTTCTCAGAACTTTTTTAATCCTATTAAAATCAAGATCGGAATCTAAATAAGTGTGACCAACTTCGGGAAATTTATTATCTATTACTTTAAAGAAATTGTTAACTATTAGGTATTGGTAGAGGCACATTATCAAAAAAAAGTTTATTCTGGCCACCGCATGAATTAGACCAGATCAATTTCAGGATGTTCCTCTTTATGCATCTTGCAAAATCGCCTACTTATGCCTTTAATTCATGTGAAAAAAAAATTTAATATAATTTTTTAAATTATATATTTTCTCATATCTTTTAAAAACTCTTTAAATTGATGGTACAATGAGGCTGTGGGATACTGTTGGAATGTTAAGTCAAAATGTAAAATATTTGAAAGGCTGCACAAGAGAGGATTATAGTGTGCACTGTCAAATGCAAATAATAAAATGTTAAATTCAGGGCATTATGAATAATAACGAATATACAGAAAACGCAAAAATCGTAATGGAAGTCGGTAATTTAAGTAATTATTATCGTAATGAACGCTTGGTAGAAGCAGTATAATATCTGACCAAGCCCAAGGAAAGTTTCAAACTTAGGTATAATATGAACTTTGCTAATAGACACCTCAATCAATATTGAATACGTTGTATAAACAGATGTTGGAAGTTTGCGAATTACCTAACTTACCAGGAAATGTTATTAATTGAAACGAATTTTTAACATTTTCAACCATCCTTTGAATGTCTTGAAGATTATAAAAACAGCCAATCACAAAACTAATTATTATTTTTAATTTGAATTAGTTACAAATCTGTTTATTATCAATGCTAACATACAAAACAACAATTCTACATGTTAACACAAATTCGTCATCAAAATTAGGAGGCAAAATAATTTCTACTATAATTTATAACAGAACTGGCAAGAAATGGGACCCTGGTGGAACCAAGAAACCAGTTTCGCTTCGGCAACTGGCAATCCGATGAACTGGCAAGAAATGGGATCCTGGTGGAACCAAGAAGCTAATTGGTCGGATTGCCAATTGCCGAAGCGAAACATGAATTGAAACTAATCCTTGAGCAAGAACATATCACTCGGTGAAATGCAAATACTGGCTGCAGAACATCAAGACAGCTGATTAACAAACCTCCTCAGAAGAAAGCAGACGCAATCTGGACGATGAACCGGAGTAGGATAAGCAGCACGCTTGGCCTGCTCACTGGCCACATCACACTAAGGGTGCACCTCTTTAAACTTAAGCTGGCGGCTGAGAAAAACTGCCGACTATGCGGCGAAGAGGAAGAGAGCAGCATACACATTCTGTGTTGCTGCACGATGCTAGTGGTGTACAGGTACCAAACCCTGGGCCGCATGATCCATGGATCCAAGTGATCTAAATGAAACAGGGCCAACAGAAATCCTGCGGTTTGACAAAACCAGCCGAGTGGAGTTCTAAAGAAGTGTAGACACTGCGGTAGTCACAGAGGATCAAAAGATCTAGGTGCCTATACCAATAGCCCAACCGCAGGAATGTAATGTATAACTGGACTGTCAAAGAAAACGCCTGTATACTAAATAATTATGGTTGCTTAACTATTTTTGTTTTTGTTTTAAATAGGTTTAGATACGAGTTATTGTAATATGACAAAAAGTCATTTCGTAAAATTATCTACAAATAAACTTTTTTGCTACCAAAGAGAGTTTCTGTCTGTTATAAACGATAAGTGTGGTCTTTTAAACATTCTTAAGTATTAATCACTGTGCGAAAAAAGTCTTATGTAAAGTTCTATTATTGCTCAAAGGATGTCGATAACACAATTGACGTTTAATGACTTTATAACATCTTGAAACTCAAGTACAAGGGTGATAAAAACATCATGATGGGTCATATTGCCTTTTACTAAATCCTTGTTTTTCCGGCTACTTTGCTGGCGTTAGCTACTTGTTCTCGTATTTCCTCTTCTACGTTTCCATAACTTGTAATTTCTATACCCAGGTATTTGAACTTCATTTCCTGTTTGATTACTTCTCCATTTATTTCAAGTTTACATCTAAGCGGTTCTTTTGTTGTCGTCATACATTTTGGTTTGTCTGTTGAGATTATCATGTCATATTTTTTTGCTGTTGTGTAGAAAGCAGATCGTTTTCATCTTATGCAATTATTACGGTGTCGTCCTCGTAGCAGAGTATTTTTATTTCAGTATCGCCCAGATGATACCCGTTGCCAAGTCGTACTTTTTTTATTATTTCATCCATAATAATATGGAAAATCAATGGGCTTAGTGAATCTCCTTGTCTGATTCCACTATGAATGGGTATGTCATCTGTTAAATTTCCATTAATGCGGGCCTGAACTTTGGTAGATATAGATGACAGTCTATAAATAATTGTAATCTGATAAACAGTCATCCAAAATTTGTCCTTTATAAACGAGTCCAAAGTGCGGTGTAAGACAGAGCTGTATTGTGTCACCGATAATCTTCAATATATACAATGAGTATATAATGAGAAAAGTTCTGCAAGGCTGGCGAGAGGAATTAACCATAGGAGGAAAAAGAATTACCAACCTTAGATATGCAGATGACACCTTAATACTAGCTCGTTCGGAAGAAGAACTCACGGAATTCATGAGTAAGTTGGACAGGATCAGCAGACAACATGGTCTTAAGTTGAACAAAAAGAAGACGAAAATTATGATAATAGACCGCAACCCCGACAATGTTAGACACATCGATGGGCTTGAAGTGATTGAGAAATTTAACTATTTAGGATCCCTTATCTCAAACCAAGGCGGCTGCGATGGAGAAATTAAACGCAGACTGGCCATAGCACGTAACTCAACAATAAAACTAACTCGAATATGGAAAGACTCTGAGACTTGGACTTTAAAAATGGCCAATCGAAGAATAATAGATGCTTTTGAAATGTGGGCCTACAGAAGAATGCTGCAAATATCATACACAGAACACCGTACTAACCTGTTAATTCTTAAAAAACTAAAAATCACCACGAGGCTATCAACCAGGATAAACCAATCATACCTACGGTATTTTGGACACATTTCAAGAAGAACGAATGGGCCGGAAAAACTTATTGTAGAGGAAAAAATCAATGGTAAACGACTAACGCACTGGGTGGACCAAACCAAAGAAATCATCGGTCACGGTCTGCAAGAAGCTTCTCCTGCAGCTCAAGACAGAGAAGAATGGAGAACTACGATCCGAGCTATTGAGACATGATGTCATCATACTCTCTTGAGAGTGAAAGGACAAGATAGAGAGAGGTGAGTTGCAATTAAAAAAATGAAAATAACAGCGATGAATAGAAAAATAAGAAAAATGGATACATATTTAGAGACGCCCAAACAGGGCACAAACATTTTTATTAAGTGAACGCTTCTCTTGCAGCTCAAGACGGAGAAGGATGGAGAACTACGATCCGAGCAATTGAGACATGATGTCATCATACTCTCTTGAGAGTGAAAGGACAAGATAGAGAGAGTTAAGTTGCAATTAAAAAAATGAAAATAACAGCGATGAATAGAAAAATAATAAAAATGGATACATAATTAGAGACGCCCAAACAGGGCACAAACATTTTTATTTAGTGAACGCTTCTCTTGCAGCTCAAGACGGAGAAGGATGGAGAACTACGATCCGAGAAATTAAGACATGATGTCACCATACTCACTCCAGAGTAAAAGGGCAAGAGAGTGAGAGAGATAAACGAGAAGGACAATAGCTCAACAATTATTTATTACCGGTTCTTCTTATAGTTTAAAGAGAAATCAAAAGCAATAAATTATCAGCAAACCACCGGGAACAGGATGTATTTTGCATTATTTGTTTCTAAAGTCACAACTAAATGTTAATTGAAAAACGCAACCCAACACTGTCCAAGAAGTAACATTACATATGGAATAGTTACTTTAGAGTAGCATGTATTTATTAAGTTTCAGTATATCCCCGGCCGCACATTACCCGGTAGATTTAATATTGGAGCCGGCTAAGCTAGCTAGATTGCAACATTGTAGATTAGTGTGTGTTTATTCAGAACAGAGCGATAAGTTTGCAGTTTAAGGGTAAACGGGGGGTATAGGGATAAGGGATGAGGTTTCGAGTTGACCAGCAATGGCCAGGAGGAACTTCGAACTTTGGAATATTATCGCCTACACTGCGAAAACTCATTTCTTTGTGATAAAATAAAGGTTTTTTATTTTGTTCGGAGAAATTAAAAATTAAATAATAAGTGTTTTTAATCATTTTATTTATTAACCATTAAAACAAATTTGTGTTGTTCTAAATGTGCGCTAATCGAAATTTTCGTCCCCGGTCAGTTCTCTTGAATTATTTGTCTTGTATTTTTCTCATCATTAACATCTTAATTGAATTCCTCGCAAGAAGTTCGACCGCAAGGCAAGTGTTTTCTTTACCTCCCCACACAATATTTATGCAAGCGCATACATTTGAATATAAAACATCGGGAAGGATGATAGAAAATGCTACATTTTATTTAACAATTCTGCAATCAAAGCTGAGAGGTCGTGATTCCATGATTTTCAATTTTTGTTGTTGATGATCTGCTTCCAAAGTGATCTATCTTCTGTGTCGCTAATGGTTGTTTGTAAGGGTCTTCCCGTAATTTTCTTTACCTGGTCTACCCATCTGGTGGGAGAGCGACCCCTTGTCCTTTGGCCCTCTATTTTTCCTTGTATCATCAATTTTTCCATGTTGTCTTCTTGTCTTCTGTTTATATGCCCATAGTATTAGAGAATTCGTCGTCGGCATATTGTTGACAGACGATCTTTTATGCCTATTTCTTGAATAACTGATACATTTGTCCTCTGTGCTGTCCAAGGGATGCACAGAAGTCTTCTCCAGCACCAGAGCTCAAAGGAGTCAATTCTTTTCCTGTCTGCTTCTTTGATCGTTCAGCTTTCTACACCATACATGAATATTGCGAATCTTAGTGTTTGTACAAGTTTTATCTTTGCGTTTCGCAATATTTGTCTGTCTTCCCATATTATTTTTCCATGGTGAGTGACGCTCACTGTTTTCCCTCGCTCTTGCTCTTTTGCAGACTGCGGGTGTGTCGTTTAATTACTTGCTCATTGTGGTTACGGGCGGCTCTGAGGGATTGGAGGCATATGGGCTGTTCGGCTCTGGTTCCTTCTTTTGCTAGGTTGTCGGCTTTCTCATTCCCATGAATACCAACGTGTCTTGGTATCTATTGGTATCTCTAGCACCAGAGCTCAAAGGAGTCAATTCTTTTACTGTCTGCTTCTTTGATCGTTCAGCTTTCTACGCCATACATGAATATTGCGAATCTTAGTGTTTGTACAAGTTTTATCTTTGCGTTTCGCAATATTTGTCTGTCTTCCCATATTATTTTTCCATGGTGAGTGACGCTCACTGTTTTCCCTCGCTCTTGCTCTTTTGCAGACTGCGGGTGTGTCGTTTAATTACTTGCTCATTGTGGTTACGGGCGGCTCTGAGGGATTGGAGGCATATGGGCTGCTCGGCTCTGGTTCCTTCTTTTGCTAGGTTGTCGGCTTTCTCATTCCCATGAATACCAACGTGTCTTGGTATCTATTGGTATCTCTAGCACCAGAGCTCAAAGGAGTCAATTCTTTTCCTGTCTGCTTCTTTGATCGTCCAGCTTTCTACCCCATACATGAATATTGCGAATATTAGTGTTTGTACAAGTTTTATCTTTGTGTTTCGCAATATTTGTCTGTCTTCCCATATTATTTTTAGATTGGTCATCGCTGTTCGTCCCATTTGTATGCGTCATCTAATTTCAGGTTTTCCTGGTTATTTATCAAGGCTCCTAAATATGTTAGGCTGTCGTTTCTTTCGATGTCTGCTATGTTGTTTCCATCTTGTAACTGTTGTAGCTTGTTTATTCTGTCTACTATCATTATTTTTGTTTTGTTTAGATTTATCTCTAATCCCAGCGTTTGGCTTTCTTCTGTTAATCGTTGTAATAATTGTACCATTTCCTGTTCGTCGCCTGCTATTAGCGTGGTATCGTCAGCGTACCTGAGGTTGTTAATTCTCTTGTCTCCGATGAAAATCTCTCCATGCCAGTTTTCTGCGCATAATGATTTCGCCGTAAATATTAAATAGCCTAGGCGATAATATACAGCCCTGTCGGACACCTTTTGCACATTTGAAGGGGCTGGAAGTTTCGTTTCCAATTCTTACGTCATTTTCGTTTTCCTCATACAATGTTTTTATGATGTTTGTTAGGTTTTTTGGGATCCCCATTTCTTTGGGAACTTTTCACAGGAACTTTTATCTTACACAATCGAAGTGGTGGGTTTAATCTTTAAATTTTATTTTAATTCAATTCTTGTTTATTTCTAAATATTTAACAAATTTAGCATTAAAAACACTAGCTTGTGAAATGTTTTGGTGTCAGGGAACACTCACCAGATGAACATCTTACCATATTTGTCGTTATTGTCTCAGTAATATAACAACTATTTATATAGATGTCAATAATGGTTAACTAATAAGTATTTACACTAATGCACACAACAACAAAGCCTTATCACACTAATTTTATTAAACTGCTAAAATATATTTTATTGGCACACTTATAGCGAAACATGCAAGTAATGAATCATATGAGGAGCAGGCCCGGACTGGGATCCTTTGGGACCATCAGCTACCTGTAAAGGGGCCCTATACCTGTGGGTCTGGGGAGTATGGAATACTCCCCAGCAAACGGAAGGCCCGTAAATTTTTTGAAAATTAGGAGCTTGAAAACAATGATAACGCGTTTTTACGCTATTTTGGAGAAATTCGGCTAGGTTTTTATACGAATATTATAATTTTCGGCTTTTGTTGACTTTATTATTTATTAAAATAAGAATTTTATAGTATTTTTATGATACCACAACACTACAAAACACATGCAGTAGAACTGCCGATAATTACAACGGAGTTCAAAATAAAATGCAGTATTTTATACACACCAAAGTATTAATGAATTATGTGAAAATTATTTGTGTACTAAAAATAATGACAAACGGATTTTAGGGATTAGAATAATAATACTAACATTTTTTAAAAAATCATGTGTATTTAACAAATTAAAATGTTGCTATACTAGAATAGAAGAGGCTTAACTTAACTGAGATGATTCCACATTTTATTCCACTAGCCCTAAAGTAACAGCTTCTTTGTAAGCAACTCACTTCTCAAGGCTACTTCATCGATTATTTTATTTTTGTCCAAATCATAAAATAAATCCCTCTCAACATTAATTAAAAGCAGACTGGACACAAGGTCTTGGCCTAAAGACGACCGAAGTAGATTTTTGACCATTTTAGTTTAGTTTAGTTTAGTTTAGAAAAAACTCGTTTACATGTGACTTGAATACAAGGTATGATAAGAACAAATTTATATGCAATATACAGGTTGGTAAACAGTCCAGATTAAGTAAGTTTAACTAAAACAAGAAAAGCACAGGTCAAACACTGGAAACATTGTCTATTTTTAGAGCAATTACCGAGAACACAAAATAACAAAATTTTTTTTGTACGTTATGTTGACGAAAGAGCTATGAATTATCCTAATCTATATTACTCTTTCCTTTTGCATCATCCACCCTTTATGAATTTGTACGATCCATCTTAAAGACAATAAACTATTTGATATCCTTATAATCCTATTTTATTTTACTCTGGTGTCTTTCATTTTTTTTCTGCTTTCTGCAAAAAAATATTATTGTCGATTGTGTTGATGTAATACACAGGATATTTAAATTTAATTAAGTTGGTTTATTAAATAATATTTTGTATTTTTAACCCACATTGCTTGTTGTGAATCAGTAATATTAAGAGAGAGATGCTGAACCTCTACACTTTGGTATCATTAGTCCAAGGGTAAGTTTTCTATGAGAAAAAAAACATCCTTGAAACATTTTAGGCTCTTTGCTTGATCTGTAACAGTAATATTAAGAGGGTAATGCTGATCTACAATACTTTGGGATTATTAGACCAAGTGTACGTCCTTTTTAAGGTCCCTTTTGGTCTGTGAGACCAAGATTAAGTTGTTTACAATGAAAAAACATCCTTGATAACATTTTAGGCTCATTGGTCGATCTGTAACAGTAATATTTAGAGGGTGATGCTGATCTACAATACTTTGGGACTATTAGACCAAGTGTACGTTCTTTTTAAGGTCCCTTTTGGTCTGTGAGACCAAGATTAAGTTGTTTACAAGGAAAAAACATCCTTGATAACATTTTAGGCTCATTGGTCGATCTGTAACAGTAATATTTAGAGGGTGATGCTGATCTACAATACTTTGGGACTATTAGACCAAGTGTACGTTCTTTTTAAGGTCCCTTTTGGTCTGTGAGACCAAGATTAAGTTGTTTACAAGGAAAAAACATCCTTGATAACATTTTAGGCTCATTGGTCGATCTGTAACAGTAATATTTAGAGGGTGATGCTGATCTTCAATACTTTGGGACTATTAGACCAAGTGTACGTTCTTTTTAAGGTCCCTTTTGGTCTGTGAGACCAAGATTAAGTTGTTTACAAGGAAAAAACATCCTTGATAACATTTTAGGCTCATTGGTCGATCTGTAACAGTAATATTTAGAGGGTGATGCTGATCTTCAATACTTTGGGACTATTAGACCAAGTGTACGTTCTTTTTAAGGTCCCTTTTGGTCTGTGAGACCAAGATTAAGTTGTTTACAAGGAAAAAACCTCCTTGATAACATTTTAGGCTCATTGGTCGATCTGTAACAGTAATATTTAGAGGGTGATGCTGATCTTCAATACTTTGGGATTATTAGACCAAGTGTACGTCCTTTTTAAGGTCCCTTTTGGTCTGTGAGACCAAGATTAAGTTGTTTACAAGGAAAAAACATCCTTGATAACATTTTAGGCTCATTGGTCGATCTGTAACAGTAATATTTAGAGGGTGATGCTGATCTTCAATACTTTGGGATTATTAGACCAAGTGTACGTCCTTTTTAAGGTCCCTTTTGGTCTGTGAGACCAAGATTAAGTTGTTTACGAGGAAAAAACATCCTTGATAACATTTTAGGCTCATTGGTCGATCTGTAACAGTAATATTTAGAGGGTGATGCTGATCTTCAATACTTTGGGATTATTAGACCAAGTGTACGTCTTTTTTAAGGTCCCTTTTGGTCTGTGAGACCAAGATTAAGTTGTTTACAATGAAAAAACATCCTTGATAACATTTTAGGCTCATTGGTCGATCTGTAACAGTAATATTTAGAGGGTGATGCTGATCTACAATACTTTGGGACTATTAGACCAAGTGTACGTTCTTTTTGAGGTCCCTTTTGGTCTGTGAGACCAAGATTAAGTTGTTTACAATGAAAAAACATCCTTGATAACATTTTAGGCTCATTGGTCGATCTGTAACAGTAATATTTAAAGGGTGATGCTGATCTACAATACTTTGGGACTATTAGACCAAGTGTACGTTCTTTTTGAGGTCCCTTTTGGCCTGTGAGACCAAGATTAAGTTGTTTACAATGAAAAAACATCCTTGATAACATTTTAGGCTTATTGGTCGATCTGTAACAGTAATATTTAGAGGGTGATGCTGATCTACAATACTTTGGGACTATTAGACCAAGTGTACGTTCTTTTTGAGGTCCCTTTTGGTCTGTGAGACCAAGATTAAGTTGTTTACAATGAAAAAACATCCTTGATAACATTTTAGGCTCATTGGTCGATCTGTAACAGTAATATTTAGAGGGTGATGCTGATCTACAATACTTTGGGACTATTAGACCAAGTGTACGTTCTTTTTGAGGTCCCTTTTGGCCTGTGAGACCAAGATTAAGTTGTTTACAATGAAAAAACAACCTTGATAACATTTTAGGCTCATTGGTCGATCTGTAACAGTAATATTTAGAGGGTGATGCTGATCTACAATACTTTGGGACTATTAGACCAAGTGTACGTTCCTTTTTGAGGTCCCTTTTGGCCTGTGAGACCAAGATTAAGTTGTTTACAATGAAAAAACATCCTTGATAACATTTTAGGCTCATTGGTCGATCTGTAACAGTAATATTTAGAGGGTGATGCTGATCTACAATACTTTGGGATTATTAGACCAAGTGTACGTTCTTTTTGAGGTCCCTTTTGGTCTGTGAGACCAAGATTAAGTTGTTTACAATGAAAAAACATCCTTGATAACATTTTAGGCTCATTGGTCGATCTGTAACAGTAATATTTAGAGGGTGATGCTGATCTACAATACTTTGGGACTATTAGACCAAGTGTACGTTCTTTTTGAGGTCCCTTTTGGCCTGTGAGACCAAGATTAAGTTGTTTACAATGAAAAAACATCCTTGATAACATTTTAGGCTCATTGGTCGATCTGTAACAGTAATATTTAGAGGGTGATGCTGATCTACAATACTTTGGGACTATTAGACCAAGTGTACGTTCTTTTTGAGGTCCCTTTTGGTCTGTGAGACCAAGTGTAAGTTGTTTACAAGAAAAAAACATCCTTAATAACATTTTAGGCTTATTCTGTATTCTGTATTAGTAATATTAAGAGTTGTTAGAAATATTAAAAAAAAAACTAGGTAGCGGTTTGAATAAATTTTGTCACGATTAACTTGTATTATTTTATCAACTTTAAAACCTTAATATGGTTGCAAATTTTCAGCTCAAAATAAATAGATTATTTCTATGTGTATGTTATGTAGAAAGAACATCTAACTTCATATTTTTTTTAGTGTAGAATACTTCCCAAGTTTGATTAATTTTCTGAACATTCTTGTTTTCTTTCCTTTAGATACACGTTGCAAAGGTGCCTTCCAAATTGGAAATGTTAATCTACCATTTCCAGTATTTCTATCAGATTTCGTAAATATATCCACAGGTGCTCGGTTAGCCCAAAACTAATGATTCCTTTTGTTCAGTGTAAATCGGCCCCCATTGGTCCGAAGTAAAATAGATCCATAGTTTAGGGCAAACAGGAAAGAGAATACGAATGCGAATACGGTCAAGGGATCCGTTTGAATTATATCGCATGCTGATGGCTGTGAAACGAACCTTTGATGGGCTTTACTGATTTCCGATGAAACTACCTTGTCTGACAGACCATAATTAATTATAACAAATAGTTACATAATGCTTACACGCTATGAGAGGTCACCACAAAGCGCACAACTCAAGGATGTACGGATTTCGGAGGGACCGCGTCTTGAATCGAGATTTTTTACTGCCTGTTATCTCACATCATTTTATATTTAAGAGGGTCCTTTCCGAAAGACAAAGCGTCGCTCATTAAATTTAATATTAATGTTGGGTAAGCCACTTGGAGACACGCAATTTGGATTTAGGAATGGCATGGGAACACGTGAAGCACTTTTTGCTCTTCAAATTCTTATACAGCGATGTAGAGATGTCAATGCCGATGTGTATGCATGCTTTATAGACTTTAACAAGGCTTTTGATCAGGTGAAACATGACAAACTTATTAACATCCTTAAATTAACAGGCATAGATAAAGCAGATATTAGAATTATACAAAATCTTTATTATGGACAAAGAGCATCGGTAAGAGTGGAAGGGCAACTGACAGAAGTGGTGGACATTCTAAAGGGAGTACGGCAGGGGTTTGTGTTATCACCACTGTTATTCAATATTTACTCTAAGGAAATTTTCAGTGAAGCACTTGATGACATGCCGATTGGAATAAACATCAATGGACATCTGATTAAAACCCTTAGGTATGCCGATGATACCGTCCTTATAGCTGACTCCCTTGAGGATTTACAACAACTGCTAAATAAAGTCATTGATGTGGGAAATAAGTATGGAATAAGCCTTAATACCAATAAAAACGAAATTTATGGTAATTACCAAGAATAGTATGGACGCCAACAAAATTATAAGACTGTATGCGAACGATGTGGCATTGGAAAGAGTGGAAAGCCTCACTTACCTTGGATGCTTAGTAAATGATCCATGGGACCACAGCAAAGAGATTAAACAACGAATAGAAAAAGCAAGAACAATTTTTCTAAAAATGAAAGATGTGCTCTCAAACAATACTTTAAGTTTACATCTGCGCATGAGAATAGTTAGATGCTATGTATTACTGTATTACTGTACGGCGTGGAGGCGTGGAGGCATGGACACTCCCGGAAGCTGCTAGCAAGAAAATTGAAGCATTTGAAATGTGGGTGTTCAGGCGAATCCTTAAAATTAGCTGGACAGACCATGTGACAAATAAATAAATTAAAGCGGTTGCTGGCGTAGCGACCGTCAGTCTTCCGTCCGACCAAAAAAAAAATTGAATGTAATAACGAAAAAATGGGATCTTAACGATAAACATGAAGAAAATTACTAATGACAAATAACAGTTGTCAAAAACAACGCGTTTTTTAAAATTCAGTATATACACAGTATAAGTATAATGTGGCACAATTAAAGAAAATGAAGAAACACTTCATGCTTACGAATGCAGACAAAAATTAATGTTCAATAAAATATTTAAAAAAATTGCAAAATTTCATGTGAAAAATTGGAAACATTCCACTTTTCAATATCCTAATGCATGAAACCTCAAATTCAAATTTAGAAAGTTAGTAGACAAAGAACATGCGGAAAAATAAAAGTACATGGTTTGTTTCAGTTTTTTGTGCTTTTTTTCAAATATTTAAGCAGATTTTAAAAATTCGAAAATACAGGGCGTTTTTTTGATGCCCCAAAAATATGCTCAATTTTTGTTAATTCAGACCTGGATTTTCCAAATGACTGATAAGTAAGTCACTTGGGTAGACGTAGGAGAACGTTCGTATTAATTATCAAAAAAATATAATTTGTAGTTCGTGAGTTATGACCCCACAAAGTAATGAGCAAAATTAATAAAATACCCAACAAAAATGGTACATTTAGAACCATCTTGGTGCCCTCTATTCACAGTTGACGTTTTTCTGTTTCCAAATGGAACATACGGTATAAATGAATGAATAAATAGGAGTTGTGGAAAAGGTTTTCGCTAGGCACTGCAGCATTGTCTGCTTTTTGTACATTTCCAGCTCCTTATTTTAGTGTCCCATTTCTTCAATTCTCCTATTAAGGAGTAGAAGCTTATGTACTGCCATTGCTCCAGGTGGATCACTCACTTGGTCTTGTATACATCCCAGGTAGTACCTCTACTGGGCGTTGGCTTCACATTCGAAGATAATATGAGTGGCTGTTTCCTCCTCCTCATTACATAATCTGCATAAAGGTTCTGTGTCAGACATGCCTATATTGTGCAGATGTTTTCTAATTAATCTAATTTATTTTACTTTACTTTATCATACGCCCATCCACGACAGTTCCGCCATTTGACGCCGAGCCTTCCAGTATCGAAGTGTAGTATTGCTTGGTGTCGATTGCAGTTGGGGACAGGCAGCTAGGTGGGCACCGTCCATTCTTGCTGTACTACATAGGGGGAAAATTTCGGTTTCCGCCAGTCCGATCCTGCAGAGGTGAGCTTGCAGATAGTCGTGTCCAGTAAAAGTGCGCAAGAGGGCTACCGACGTGCTTCTCTCCAGGGTTCTGGGTAGCAGTTCCATGGTGAGTGACGCCCACTGTTTTCCCTCGCTCTTGCTCTTTTGCAGCCTGCGGGTGTGTCGTTCAATTACTTGCTCATTGTGGTTACGGGCGGCTCTGAGGGATTGGAGGCATATGGGCTGTTCGGCTCTGGTTCCTTCTTTTGCTAGGTTGTCGGCTTTCTCATTCCCATGAATACCAACGTGTCTTGGTATCTATTGCAGCCATGTAACCCATAATCAGGTATGATAAAGATGTTTCACATCTGATCGTTCTGAGGCAGTCAGTGGGTGCGTTGCTGCTGACAGCTAGGATTGCAGATTGTGAGTCCACAAAGAACACCACTTTCCTTAATGGAGTATCCGATGCCTGCAGGCAGTTGATTGCTTCCTCGACAAAAACCAGTGTCCGGTACAAAGCCTCACAACTGTTCTAAGTTTTTCGCTACTTAGCGAGAGCAGCTTCCCTGCCTTCTTGGATGAGGGTTCTTTTAGCATTAACTTGCTGTGTCTAGCTACCTCTGGCCGTGCCCACTTCAGCTGATGCTGAAAATGGACCCAGCCATTGATCGCTGCTTTAACGCTGGCCTTGGGTATCCCTAATATTGGTTCTGGAATAAATAATTAATTCTTCATTTGCAAAAGTACTGGCATAGCCACATTTAAGAGCTGAAAATAAATTACACATATCCATAAATTTATATGCAAATTGGCTGAAAACTTTCAATTATTTTAGGTTGGAGATTTTACGTTAAAATTTCCAAAAAAAAAGGAATAGTCGTGAACGTATTCAACCGAATTTACATATGTATGAGAGTCGGTTATAACTTTCGTGCTGATTTTTTAAATAAATCTTAATTTCCGATACACCGTCGTTACGTTGTTTAACACTAAAAACATTTTTAAACGACATTTCGAAAATATAAACATTCCTTTATACGGCGCGCAAACTGCGCATAACATATGTATAATATAATTAATTTTATTTAATTGCACCGAAATTATTGTAATATTACTTCATTATTATACAGTTTTCAGGGTTTCATATGCATCCAGGCAAATACATTACGATTATATCGCGGTTTTCCCTTTTATACCGCGAGCTAATAATAAACACTATTTATTTCGAAAACTGTTATTTAGGTACGTTTTAAAAAAATCCACCTATAATCATCTAAACCACCCATGTCTGTTTATTCGAATATCACGCAAAAACTGCTGAATCGATTTTGACACTTTTTGTGTTTAAAAGCTTATGATTGGATTTAAAAGCTGCTATTGGCAGGGTGCGCGACAAAAACGACTGCATTAAATCAAGCTCTTTAACCGTAAAAGACACGAAAGATATATGTAAATAATAATAAATAGACAAAGTATAATAGGTAAAATAAAATAAACAGTATTGCCGTAGCATAACTAACTTTTCTAAACCTTTCAAACCAAGGTTTTTTTTTCTATTTTATATAGTTACCCTTCGGTTCGGAAAGGAAAAAGAAAAAAACCCTGAAAGTTTCATTGCCCTAGCTCCCCTTCTGAAGTTATCGTGCGAAAAGTATAAAATGCGGTAAATTTAAGGATCACCTTGTACGGCAGCTACCTGAAGGAATGTACCGTTATGGCCCATCTTTGAACACACACACACACACGCACGCACGCACGCACGCACGCACGCACGCACGCACGCACGCACGCACGCACGCACGCACGCACGCACGCACACACACACACGCACGCACGCACTCACACACACACGCACGCACACACACACACACGCACGCACACCCACACACTCGCACGTACACCCACACACACACACACACAAAATGTAAAATGAAATAAAACCCAAGTGTCTACAACTATGTAATTGAAATTTTATTTTTGTGAATTATTTTGGCATACCAATTGTTGTTTTTAGTGTAATTAGATAATATTTGATTATATTTTAATGAAAGGCTTTTTGTAAGTATTCACTCTGACCTGATAAGGCCTATTGTGCCCTCCTCGTGGTTAGTGCTCCTCCTCCAGCACTAGTTGTTTCACCAACTTCTAGAGGCTGGTTGGGTGGTCCTGATGTAGCTCTCTGGCTCAGATTTTTCTTTACCTAAGGCTCTTATATATATCTTATAATTATCTTAATTATCTTTTAATTGCAATTACCTTTTTTTTTTATAATTTCCAGACTTTACTATAAATAAGATACAGTGATATAAAGTTTTGTGAGTTTTTATACATAACGACAGCAAAAAATATCATTAAAATTTGAAATTTGCGTCGTTTAATAATTCTTTTGAAAAATTGATTTTAATTGTGTCATTTGAATATTTAAATCATTCACCAACGCTTACTGGTAATATAAAGCGATTTTAGTAGTGTGCAGGGGCTTTTAAAACTTTTGGTGTTTCTTTCTTATTGTTTTTTTTTTTGCTAGAACAAACTTTTCAGTCGTTCGACTAACTTGTTATTATTGTTTTTTAAGAAATACTTGTCATCGACAATGTACATTTTCTAAAATAATTGGTTTTGACGGGGCAGATCATTAATTTATGTCTCACTAATTTTGTTTATTAACTTCGCAGTGGGAAGTTATAATAATGGGTCCGATTTTGCAAATCCCAAATTTTGACATATCTCCACATTTCAAGGCCTCCAGAGTCGAATAAAATACTTTTTAAGTGGACGTCTGTGTGTGTGTGTATATACGTATGTTCGCGGGACCAATTGCATTCGACGTATAATTAAGCAACTTAGAACTGATTAGATTTTCAGCAAAATCGGTGAAGCTATTTTTTATGGGGAATCAAAAAACTGAAAAACATGGTAAACTTTCGGAATTATTTTTCGTCTCGATTATTTCAAAAACAAAAAATGATATCAACGTGGGACCAATTGCATTCAACGCATAATTACGTAACTTAAAACTGATTAGATTTTCAGCAAAATCCGTTGAGCTGTTTTTTATGGAGAATTAAAAAACTGAAAAAATGGTAAACTACCTGAATTTTGTAATTTATAAATTATACTAATTTTAATACAGAATTTTAAGATCTTTTGAATAATATGATTATTGCATGTTGGGAATATTTGTATGAAAAATATGATGACAATATTTCATAACAAGAGATAGTTTTAGAAAACAAAAATAGGAATTGGAGAATTTCAAACTTGTGTCAGTATTGAGAGAATAGCATTGAAGACGCTATAACAGTGAAAAACTATTGCTAGTAATAATCAAGCATTTTTTATAACAATTAAATATTTTTGCTAAGAAATGATTATTGATCATAATAATTTAAAAAAAATTTCAATTGTTATATACAATTGAAAATAGCTCCAGCTTTTGAAATGAAAAAGTTTGAAAGAATACGGTTGACATAAACAGAATATTGCTAATGACAATTATAATTTGTTGTAAACAATTTAAAATCGTTTTTGATAATAATTTTAATAATTATATATAACAATAAAACATATGGTATTTTAATCATTCTTTCCACTGGGAAGTTAGTCGTGTGGACCTCTCGGGTCACACCCAGTCACCTGATATTTTAGTACAATTTGACTCACATTTTAAAAACGCCCCAAATTGTTAATAACATTATGAGTTGTTAAAAAAAAACCGTGTTATCAAGAATTGATAAAGATCAAAGAAAATCAATAACATTTGTTAGTAACACATGTTACCCAACCTAAAATTTGTAGTAATATTTTTTGGTAACATTAATTGCCTCCTTTACGACGCATATTCCTCCAGGGTAGATCCTCCACACTCGACATCGTCACAATAACTGCGGCGTGGTTGAGGTAAAGCAGGTGACCTAACCAAATGTTTAGGTATAAAGTCAACCTGGACCTGGGGAAACAACTAACAACTTAAAATTGATTCACATTAAGCTGCGATCTTCAACAGAAAACAGAGTAATGCAAAACTTAATTAGAGAAATGATGAGTAAATATCAGTGGTCTGGGTGCGACCCAACTAACTTCCAAGTGGAAAGAATAAAAAAATACCATCATATTAAACAAAAGATATTAAAATTCTGTATTAAAAATAGTACAATTTATAAATTGCAAAATTCAGATAGTTTACCATTTTTTTCAGTTTATTGATTTTCCATAAAAAACAGTTTTACCGATTTTGCTGAAAATCTAATCAATTCTAAGTTGCTTAATTATACGTCGAATGCAATTGGTCCCACGTCGATATCATTTTTTGTTCTCGAGATAATCGAGACGAAAAATAATTCTGAACGCACATACGTACATACACAAACAGACAGAAATGTGGAGATATGTCAAAATTTGGGATTCGCAAAATCGGACCCATTACTATAACTTCCACTGGGAAGCTAAAAAGAAGCTCGAAGAACGGAAACACCAGCAGGAACAACAGAGAGAGCTGTGATAAAACTCAGAAACGAGAAGACTTTGCCGCTCGTATTTGACGATATGTCTACGAGACGTCTAGACACGACAGAGGGTTTCACACCCACGTGATGATTGACTCAAGCCCGTGTAGTGCTTAAGGTATTTTCCCCCAATACCAAAAAAAGGTATAACAAAACCAAAAGCAAACTTTAGTTTGTTAATAACTTTTGTTAATAATTTTGTTGGTAACATAAAAGTTATTAAAATTTTGGTGTAAACGTGGCTTAAGGTCAGCCCTCCACTTATGAAATGTAGTCGCGAAATTTTAAACCAACTGACCATGTACGAATATTTTACCATTTTCCTGCCTTCCTTCTAGGCGCTTTTCGAAAACAATTCCTCGTATAAAAAGATTTTTCCTCATTTTCAATGAATGTTCAGTAATGACCTACAAATAAGTGCACTAAAAAAACCGCGCTGGAGTCGTACGTTGCAAAACGGCCAAACGTCACACATAAATCGGTGATGTAGTAGGGAGAGACGCAGAATCGGAAACATCGCGACGGCGATGCGAAGCAATGGTCGTCCACTCGTGGAAAACTAATTATGATAATGACGTCGACCGGCGACGGCGGTGGTGGTGGTCCAAAAACTCACCCCATCACACTTAGTGGAACGCTACTAATCAACGTTGAGGCGGTGGTGGGAGAGAGCTCTCTTCCTAAATCTACGGTTTCGTAACTACTGTTATTTTTTTAATTTTTATGGGGTTGCGCTGAAATTACCTGATATCGATAAAGATAAAGATAAAGAACTTTAATTAAAACCTACTTCATACATTCTAATTATTAAGTGGTCAAACAAAGCAAGTCACAGTAATGTACGTCTTTTCCTTACTTGCACAACACAAAACACAATCCTAAAAATTATCTTGAAAAAAAACAAACGTTACTCTACTGATATCATCTACCAGGAAACAAAAATATTGAATATCAAACTACTTTTCGCCCACCAATGTTCAAAAAAAATGTACACAAATCATAAAAATTTCCACCAAATAAAAAATAGAATAACCAGATCAAATGCAAATATGAATCTCAACACACAATTGTTCAAAAAAACCTTAACACAAAGATCGTATTTCTTCTTCGGACCTAAATTTTTCAATGCCATCCCAACCGCTCTAAGAAAAATTTCAAACCAGAAAAAATATAATATTGAAACAAAACAGTATATTTTAAAAAACCCAAAGATATTCTACAATATATTGAAATCAACATCTACTTGACAAAAAAGAAAAAAAAAAAAAAAAAAAAAAAAAAAAAAAATTATACTTGCCTACCTTCCTGCACCATCTGCTTGACACTGTAAAACCTCTACAAAAATTATTTTTCGAATTATGAAAACTTCAACAAATATATTTTAAATCTATAATCTACTTACAGACTTAACATGATAAATACAAAATGTACGTTGAACTTATAAAGTCCTCAGATCGAGCATAGAGCAAGACAGGCAAAATTTGCCTAGGCTCATAATGTTCCAACTGGGATCTTATTTTAGATACAATTTATAACACCTGTAATGTACTTTATCGAAAACAATAAAATTTGATTTGATTTGATTTGCATTATGTTAATTATACCAGTCGCGTATCCTAATTTTTTTCCTACTTAATTCTATCTTGTCTTAGTTTATAAACGGAGATTAGGCTCTCAACGAAACACCTTTGGATCTCCTAATCAAAGATAGAGCCAGAAACACTGCTTACAGACTAAAGTGTCAGAGTGGGTGGAGGAGCAACAGGATTGGTCACACCAAGATCGAGGCCCTTCGCAAACACCCCTTCACAATAAAATCAGATTCCGAAAAAGACCTTGATAGGAAATTATAAAACAAAAATACCAACCAGAGAAGACTGGTTAATGAAAACGCCATTGACCAGTCCAGGAGTGAAACGATGGTACACTGACGGATCAGGGACGCTACGGGGCAGGTGCGTTTGAAGCATCACAGGGAAAGCATACCCCTGGGGAAATAGCTTCGGTCTTCCAGGCCGAGGTCTATGCCATACTCAGGTATGCCACGCACCTGACAGAAAACAGAGTTACCAACAGTATGATTTATATTCTCACTGACAGTCGCTTGTCCATTGGGGTCCTCGTGAGTTGCACCACAACATTATCAGTGGTGTGGGACTGCATGCAGGCCCTCACTGAGTTAGCGACTACAAATAAGGTCACTTTTACATGGGTTCCCGGGCATACAGGGATAAATGGCAACGAGGTAGCCGATGAATTGGTAAGAAATGGGACCCTGGTGAAACTAAGAAGCTGGTTGGTCGGATTGCCAATTGCCGAAGCGAAACATAAATTAAAACTAATCCTTGAGCAAGAACATATCGCTAAGTGAAATACAATTACTGGCTGCAGAACATCAAGTCAGCTGTTGAAAAAACCTCTCCAGAAGAGGGCAGACACACTCTGGACGAGTAGGCTAAGCAGCATGCTTGGCCTGTTCACCGGCCACATCACATTAAGGGCAAACCTCTTTAAACCCAAGCTGGCTGCTGAGAAAAACTATGCTCCGAAAAGAAAGAGAGCAGCACACACATTCTGTGTAGCTGCCCGATGCTAGCGGTGTACAGGTATCAAACCTGGGGCCGCATAATAATGGACCCAAGTGATCTAAATGAGTCAGGGCCGACAGAAATCCTGCGGTTTGCCAAAACCAGCGGACTGGAATTCTAATACGCTGTTCTTGTGCTATCTTGTGCTATCATTTTGTTTTTCAGCTATGTACCACTATTTTTGTTTAGTTTTAATTAAATTTTTTGTAACTGGGGCTGTGATACAATAAAGACGATTATTATTATATTAAAAGTAATTTAATATTTCATAATTTCAGATTTAAAAATTAAGTTCCGCATTTACAATATGTTCTAGCAACATATAATTGAAACTTTTCAAATTCTGTGATTCTTTCATATTTTTTGATACCTTATTGAATATATCCAAGCCTATAAATAATAGAAAATTGATACAATTTTTTTAATTTGTTTTTTTAATATGGAATTTATTTTTCGACTTTATCTCACAGCCATGTTCAACACAATAAATCTTTTAAAATATTTGGGTTGTAAACCCTTTAAGATTTTGTATGTAAATATTATCGCTAAGTAGTATACATTCCTACGTACTGGCATCCTTATTTGATTTAAAGATTCACTTATGTTTTTAACGGCTATTTCTAAATTCTTATTTGATGTAAAGGGTGTTTCATTTAAAGGTATTTATTTTTAGTACATAAATTAATAAAAACAATTTTATTAGCATACAAAAGAACCATTCCTTACAATTATTTCTTAACGATAATCTCTTTTAAATATTGTCGACGACTACGGTTAACAAGGTCCATTCTCAAGTTCCAATTTTCAATTACGCGTAATAGTATTTCGAGTGGTATTTGGCCAATGACTCGAGTAATATTGTCCTCCAATGCCTTAGTCGTAGCCGGTTTATTCATGTAGACTTTTGACTTTACATAGCCCCAAAGGAAAAAGTCAAGAGGTGTGATGTCACATGATCTAGCCGGCCAATTCACTGGTCCAAAGCGTGAAATGATCTGTTCACCGAATTGTTCTCGCAGTAAAGCCATGGTTTCATGGGCTGTATGGCAAGTGGCGCCATCTTGTCGGAACCAAATTTCGTCGACACCACGGGCTTTAATTTCAGGAATCATGGCGCGATAACGGTCACCATTCACAGTAACATTTCGACCGGCCTCTGTTTTGAAGAAATATGGACCGAGTATTCCACCACACCAAACAGTTGTTTTGTCTGGATTTAATGGCAGCTCTTTGGGTTGTTCATCGTCCCAAATACGGGCATTTTGTTTAGTTACGAACCCATTTAGCCAAAAATGGGCCTCATCGGTAAACAATTTTTTTTTCGAAAACAGTGGATCTTCTGCAAGCTTGTCAAGAGCACAACGACTAAATTGGAAACGATTCGGAAGGTCGGTTGGCTTCAGTTCTTGCATTAATTGAATTTTACGCCAAGTTGTTGAGTACGGCGACGAATCGACACTTCACGGTCTTCGCGTACACTTCCCTACCGCCCCTATATTTTTTTTTTACTACGTGCTGAATATGGTCTATTTGGCCGAGTAATATCCAATAAAAATTGGTTCTCAAACTTACTGATGGTAGAGCGAATTGTGCGTTCGGTAGACCGCTAATGTGGACCATAAGACCTCTTTCACACGTAGATTCTGTAGCTAAGATTCTGTAGCCGAAATTCAGAATCCATAGAAATTCTTTCCGGCTACTGTATCTGGTCGTATATGCGACGCTATGCGTCAGTATCAGTGCAGTTCATGTGCAGAATGGAAGTGGAAGAAATTTTATTGCTTTGGATTTTGCGACGAAAAAAAAAGAGAAGAAGGACTATGTGGGTTCATCCCATTGTAGAACTAAGGGATGCGAAGGGAGCGTTTACGTTACTCTGCTCCGACTTGGTGCAGGATCCTTTAAAGTTTTTCAACTACTTTCGAATGTCGGTGGGAACATTTGAAGAGCTACAATGGAAATTAGAAAGTCATTTGTTAAAAAAAGACACTCCAATGCGTAGAAGTATTTCACCACGAGAACGACTGGCAATTACAGTGAGGTAAGAAATAGTAGCTAACTATAATTTGCATTAATCATTTGCATAAAGTACAAAACTGAACTTTATTAGTATTAATTTTTTTTATAACAGGTACATAATAGTACAATACGTATTATTATTAAATATCATTCTCATCAGAGTTATATTGAGTGAATAGACCTATAATAGAGCTCTCATTTGATGGAGTTGACGACTGAGAAGAGCACACATTACTCCTTGGACTGGGTGCTGGTTGTGATGTAGAAGTGGAAGAATTGATTATTTCTGAATTACTGACGTCTGTGTATGTACTCGGTTGTGTCTGTGTTTCAAATTGTTGCTGAGGTGATCGCAGCACGTATGGACCAGCACCAATGTATTGCCGTGGCAAAATCGTTATACTTAACATTGTTTTACCCAATAATAAATAATTGTGTACTTACCATAATCGTTTTGCTTGACCGATGTGAGCTCATCGAAGTTTTCTTCCATTCCTCTGCACACGTCGATCCATGCCTCCTGTTTTTTATTCCGATTGCAATAATCGGCATGAGACGTATCCCACAAACACTGTTTTGGCTCAATTAAATTAATGAATTTTTCATTGTCGAAAACGCTTCGCTCCATCGCGACTGCACTTGACTGCGCCTATGATTCGACTTACAAAAACTTGCAAAAGAATTCGCGTCTGAAAGGTCCGTAAGACGCAATGTAAAATCTGTCGCCGGCGAGTAGCGGGCTACAAATTTCGTCGCCGGCGGCTGGAAAGACGAGATTCTAAAATTCGGAATCTGGCTGCAGAATCCGAAGGGTAGCCACGTGTGAACGGCTTCATTTAACGCATGTATATTTCTGAATGCGAGATTCGAGAATCCGGGATTCCGAATCTACGTGTGAAAGAGGTCTAAGTTGCTCTAAGCGTGCGATAAATATTCTTCTTAAATATTGTAATAGAACATGTGCCTTTCGATGCCTATTTTGGAACCCAATTTTCTGTTAATGCAAGTCAACGCTCGACTTCACATAGCTGAAGAGGTACTCAATTATCCAAGTTGGTATACCAGTTATGGCCAATGGCAATCAAAAATCCCGAATCTGAATCTGCTCGAGCTATGGGATCATATCAAGAAAAATGTTAAACGGTAAATTACTGCACCTAAAAACCTGAGGAAACTTGAAAATCACACTAGATATTCAAAATTTACTTGGAAGCATGCTTAGACGCATAAATCCGCTGTAATCCGAAGTAACGGAAGTAACACACGCTACTACAGTGTCACACTTACACTTATAATTTTGCTACTTGTGTCCTGTTTGCCCCATAATTTATTTTATTTTACCGCTACAATTTTAAAGTTTAAAAAATAATTTTAATTTTAATCTTATAGAGAAATATTGAAGCTTTTAATGTAAACAATGGTCATAAAAAATAATTAAAATTAATTCATTAATGTATGTATGTATTGTATGATTTAACATGTTGTTTGTTTTAGGAGTTTATGTTTATATTTCCAACCGTAATTTGATACTGAGTATGTTGAAATGCAAATCGGCAATGAGATGCTGGTACGAATATGAAAAAAAAAAGATTATTTTAATAATAAATAATGAAAAGTGAAGATGTTACCAATTTTACATTTGATTGCGTAACCCCATAAAGAAAAAAGTGTGCAGGATCAGAAACCGTATACCTACCTAAATCCCTTGCCAGCATCATCCTCCATACCCCATCCCCCTACGCCAAACAAAAACCTTTTTCCAATACATCGCTATATCCAGTGAATAAATGAAAACGAAGGACTATTGGTTTTTAGCTTTTGTCCGCTGTTCAAATGAGTATGTGTTGGAAAAATCAGTTAGGAGAACAAAACGAGCCGTCGGGAGGCGGGCGGGTAGCCACCCCCAGGACGCCCCCTCCTGTACACGTCCGTGTTTTTTATTCTTTGTGATTAGTCCGCAGCATTTTACTCTTTTCGCGCATGGCTTTTTTATAGTGGACGCTTCAATCTGTAATTTAAAAACACGCGAATGTCGGTATTGATTTTTAATAAAATTCATTTTTTCGGTTGGCAACCGTTCGACCAATAGCAGTAACCAGCACTAATGGCCAAATACTGCATAATTAACTAATTATGAAATACATTTATCGGTTTTTTTGGTACTGCAGTTATTGTCATCCACCAATGTAAATTATATTATTAAAACACCGAAATAAAAGTTAATATTTTATGGGATTTTTAATTTTTCTATCTCTCGCCATAAATTCCTGATGCTGCTAATTTCTCTCGCTATATCTACCTATATTGCTGCGAACATCCTAAATGACGTTTAATTTACAATTCAAACGCTATGATTTCACAAAAACCTTCGGCATATTATTTACGAAACATCAACGGTATCTACATATACGCCGAATATTTCGATACCAACTTAAATAACGTTGGTATGACATACCAAATTTCAAAAAATTCCATATCCGATTTGGTAGCTTGTTTTTGTTTTCACCAATGGAAGGTACATATTTTTTGATTTCCCTATATTGACAGTAAAATAAAAACGCATATCTTGATATTAAAGTAAGAAAATAAATACATACATACATACATAAAGTCACGCCTTTTCCCCATAGGGGTAGACAGAGACCACTTCCTACCACTTTCGCTACGGTTCTTACACACATCTTTTGCTTCCTCTACTTTCATCAGCGCTCTCATACATGCTCGTCGCTTGTTGGTACTCTTGACCTGGCCTTTTTTCAAAACAATGTTGATCTGATCGAGATATGTTATCCGACATGTCTATTCACACTCGCCTTATAAATTTGTTTCGTCAATCTTCCTTCATCCATCCTTTCTACGTGTCCAAACCATCTAGGCATTCCTTTATCTATCTTTGTAACCACATTTTCTTTTACACCACAGCGCTCTCTTATCTCACTATTTTTTACTTTATCCAACCGAGTCACTCCGGCTATACTTTTCAGACTGCTCATCTCCGCAGCATTAATCCTATTTTCATTCTTCTTCTGCTAAACCCAACATTCACTACCATACATAAGTGTAGGAACCAACACATCTCTATGCACAGCCAGACGTGTCTTTTTTGACACTTTCTGGCTATTCATAAAGCTCCATTAATTTGTTTTCCTGCCAACACCCTTCGCTCAATGTCACTGTCATACTTTCCATTTCTCGTAAATTTTGAACCCAAGTACACAAATTCATTTACTCGATCCACTCTTTCCCCTCAATCGGAACTTTTTTTTTTTTAATGAAAATAGTCGCAAAAAGGGTAGACCTATCGTGTGGGCCGCATTGCAACTATTAGAAGGGGAAGGGATTATAGAAAGGAAATGATGGTGGACACGCTTTTTAAAAAGTTGCAGGTCATAGTTCTCTGGAAAAACTGATTTTGGAAGCTTATTCCATTCCGTAGCAGCCCTGTAAAAGAAGGATTCTTGATGAAGATTGGTCCTTGTAGTGTCAAACTTGAGAGTAAATGGGTGAGACTGATCAGCGTGCCGAGTTCTTCGGCCGAATATGGCCAATGGTGGTACAAGAGTTTTTATTTCTCTGGAGCATCTGCCATGGAAATATCTGTAGAGTAATGACTGGTCTGCAACTCTTCTTCTATGTTCTAGAGGGTGAAGGGTATCTGTGAGAGTTGAGCTGTTTATCAAGCGAATGGCCCTTTTCTGAATGGAATCTAGAAGACGAAGAGAATGCCTTGGTGCTGAACCCCAAATGTGCGAGCAATACTCCAGTAGAGGTCGGATTTGAGCCTTGTACGTCGTCAACAGTTGATCAGGAGTAAAAAACTTTCTGGCTTTCCACAGAAAACCTAGCCTCTGGCTTGCCGACTTTGCGATATTAGCAACATGGTCATGCCAAGACATATTATTGGACACCGTGACTCCCAATATCGAGATGGAGGGACTTGGTTCAAGGGTGTTTCCGGACATTGTGATGGGATGATTTGAGGATTTCACTTTCTTGGAAAACGTGGCGCTTTATGTTTTTTGGGCGTTGAACTGAACAAGATTGTTGGTTCCCCACTCGACGATTGCTTTAAGATCTCTATTGATGGAATCAACCTGTCTGAGTCTATTTGTATCATTCACCGAAAGTGATCGATAGGATGTGAAAGTTGAGACAAGTGTGCTATCGTCTGCGAAACTGTAAATGGGGTTCGTGGTGGTTTTCAAGAGGTCGTTGATGTGTAAAAGAAATAAGGTGGGGGACAGAATGGAACCCTGGGGGACCCCGGCATTGGTTTAAAACGCATCAGAAGAAATACCATCAACTGCCACATGTAAGAAGCGATCTTGCATGAAGCTCAAGAGCCATTGGCGCAGTTTTGTTGGGAGACCGTAGGCAGATAATTTACTTAACAATGCCTGGTGCCAAACGCGGTTAAAGGCTTTAGATATATCCAAGACTATTGCACGGGATTCACCAAACTTCTTAATAGTGTTTGTCCAGAGCTGAGTGACATAAGCCAGCAAATCTCCAGTAGACCGAAGTTGTCGAAATCCATATTGTCTGTCATGGATTATCTCCAATTTCTCCAGATATTTGATGAGTTCTGTGTTAATCGCTTTTTCCATAACTTTGGATATGATTGAGAGCAATGCAATAGGGCAGTTTGTCATGCTTTCTTCTCTTTCAAAAACCATTACTTTCGTTTTGCTTACATTTATTTTCATCCCTTTGATTTTCAGGGCATCATGCATAACATTAACCATCGCTTGTAACTTCTCTTCAGATAACGCTAATATGATAAATAAAGGGAATAAAATATATTAAGAAATAATTTATCATGCCCACTTAAAATTGTGCATTGGCAAATTGTAATTTTGACAGTGATTTTTTAAAAATAAAATAAATATTTTACGTATCAAAAAACATAACGATAACTTCTGAAAATAAACTAAAAATTTTAACTTTAAAAAAAACGTAATAAATCTATTGTTATAAAGGTTCAAATAAACCACCTTGTTCCAAACAGAAACAGAGATAATTTCATATCGCTGAAACGATTTGGTGTAATGTTGATACAAAGTGGAATTTTTATTTTTCTCAAATTCGTGTCGATAAACGGATTCTTGCAGATATTCCTACAGAAAAAAATCATTTCGAGATAAATCTGAATATCTGACAGGCCACGTGATCGTACCACGGGTAGATATTAAATGATCAGAAAACTTCGTTTGAAAAAATTGTGTCACAGTTTGTGCATTGTGACTTGAACAACCATCCTGTTGAAATCAAATGTTTTAAAATGTCATGATCAAGCTTTTAAAAAGCCTGTTTAAATAACATCTGTCTGTACTTGTTCATCTAAATTTTGCGCTATTTCCTAAGTTACCTGTAAATGTATGAGAGCACTGATGAAAGTAGAGGAAGCAAAAGATGTGTGTAAGAACCGTAGCGGAAGTGCAAGGAAGTGCCTCTGCCTACCCCTAAGGGAAACAGGCGTGACTCTATGTATGTATGTATGTACCTGTAAAAGATTTGTAACAGCAGAACGTTCTTTCATAAAACCATGTTGATGTAATGATATCGTGAGACCGTGAGTTATTCAAATTCTAAAAATTCTTTTCGCAAACTATTCTTGTTGTTCCCAAATCAGACTCGCTAGAGTGATAATTGCTCGTGTCCCGAAATATTAGCGGTGTCGACATCCAGAATGGGGAATGCATAGGAATCGTTAACATCATTTAAATTGTAACAAAACTGCATTACTTTATCAAAAATCCACTCAATTCCTACAATTTAAATGCATATCGGACATATTAACAAAAAATGTTTATCAAATTATCGAAATTTTTGCATAATTTGTTACCGAAATATTTACTACATTCCCCTCTGGTTTTTTTTCGGTAGACATGAATTTTAATCACCTATTTTTAAAAGAGTTAAAAAATTCGTTTTGCAATTCATTATTTTATTCTTTTTAAAGGCATTTTGGATTTGAAATGAAAAGTGATTAACTATTGATAATTTAAATTACTCTTAGTAGAACTCCCTAGAGGTAATTGCTCGTTTTCCGAAGTATTAGCGGTCTCGACAGGAAGGGGGCAAAAACCCTTTTTGCTCTACCTAAACGACGCATCTGGTGTTGGACCAATTATTTCCACTTCCACTTCGACAAAACTACTTTCTCTTATTCTCAGATTACCCTCTTAAATCTTGAAATAAAATAACTTGTTAAAACTACCCTTTTAATAATCTTTAACTTATTATTTAATGGATCCAACAAAGATATTTGCATCATTTATTTCTTGGTGAAGCACTGGAAATTGCTATCCTAGTCTATACAATAAAAAGCTTATTAAATGTTAAATATTTTTAAATTCTAATATTGCAAATAATTTTCCATATTTTGCAAATAACTTGATTACGCAAGTGACAATCGTCGTTGACGGATTTGCATACAAAAAGGGGCTGCGAATAATGTTGATGTTATATTGGTACAAAATCTCATGGGGATTACGATAAAATGTTTACGTTAATGCTGCTAGATGGCGCAGACGCGTTGCCGGTAATGGCGAAAATCAACATTATCTCATACAATTTACTCAATTCGCATGTTACTATTTTTATTTTCCAAACTAAAAAGCTGATTTACTACGAGGACAGTTTGATAAGTCAGTGACTTTTTGAATTTCCCGCGCAGTTACTCCAAATGCAACAGTGCTGCCGCCGTCAACTATAATCTATCAGTGGGCAACTTTCTAATTTTGAGCAAGCTACGTCGTGCAGTTGGTGTTTGATAGCCGTTCAAAGCAGACAACCTCGTGAATTTTTACGAAAATGGAAAAAAGTGAATTTCGTGTGCTGATTAAGCATTACTTTTTACGTAAAAAATCCATCACTGAAACTAAGGAAAGACTTGATAAATACTACGGGGACTCGGCACCATCAATTTCAATGGTCAAAAAGTGGTTTACAGAGTTCCGTTGTGGTCGTACCAGCACTAGTGACGCCGAACGTCCAGGTCGCCCCAAATAAGTGAACACGCCGGAAATCGCCGATAAAATCCATGAAATGATATTGGATGATCGGAAAATGAAAATGCGTGAGTTGGCTCATGCTGTAGGTATCTCAACTGAACGGGTACATCATATTTTACGCGAATATTTGGACATGAAAAAACTCTCTGCGAAATGGGTGCCGCGATTGCTCACACTCGACCATAAGCGCAATCGTGTGACCACTTCAAAAGAGTGTTTAGCGATGTTCAGCCGTAATCCGGACGAATTTTTGCGCCGTTTTGTTACTGTGGATGAAACATGGATCCATCACAACACGCCAGAGACCAAGGAACAATCGAAACAGTGGGTTGTTCGGGGTGAACGTGGACCAAAGAAGGCGAAACAGAGTCTGTCAGCCAACAAGGTCATGGTCACAGTTTTTTGGGATGTACGCGGTGTCATTCACATCGATTACCTCAAGAAAGATAAAACGATCACCGGCGAATATTATTCAAAGCTTTTGAACAGATTCGACGTTGATTTGAAGCAAAAACGGCCGCATTTGGCTAAGAAGAAGAAAGTGCTGTTCCATCAAGACAATGCACGTGTGCACACTTGTCTAGTCACGATGGCCAAAATCCACGAATCGGGATACGAACTGCTACCCCATCCAGCATACTCTCCAGATTTAGCCCCCTGCGACTATTTTATGTTTCCAAACCTAAAGAAATGGCTGGGCGGTAAGAGATTTGAGTCGAATGAAGAAGTCATTACCGAAACAAAAGCGTATTTTGAGAGCTTTGAAAAAACTTAATATTTGGAGGGAATAAAAAAATTAGAAAAACGCTGGACTAAATGTGTATCGAGCTAAAAGGTGATTATGTAAAAAAATAAAATGTTTATTTGCGGAAAAAAATTTGTTTTATTCAAAAAGTCACAGACTTATCAAACCGCCCTCGTATATTGCTGAACGATTTTTTATTGTGTCTTATTTTATAATTTATCTAGTCATTATAAGTGACTTAAAGAACGTTGAAAGTATTCTATAGCTCATTTCACCAATATACGGTGGTACTTGATTAGTCACCAAGGCATCGACTTAACGGGCGCATTGTGTTGGGAGGTAAATTCCCTTAAGATTTAAACCCGAAAATTTCTTGTTTATTATAATGCTACTATTGGGAGGTTATTGGTACCAATTTAATAAATATGTCTAAGCATGTAGTACTGTAACCTAACCTGGTTTTCAGTGGCCACCACACAGTTGTTCAGAGCCGCAGTAAATAAAGTATTGATAGCTAATATGGTTGCCAACATCCGGAACAGATAGGAACTGCTAGAAGAAGAATATCAGAATCAATGTGGTCGCTATCCTCATTCGGATTGTAAATGATAACAGGATTAACTGCCTCGATGCGGTTTTCACGAACCCACCATTCCTCTATTAAATGTTCACATTTTGTGACACATTTTTCCCAAATTTCAGGAGTGGCAGTATTAAGTGCTCGTTGCCAGGTTTCCAAAACAGCCTTATCACTATAACCATTAGATTCAATGTGATTATCATAATAAGTTTTGCATATCCTCCAAATATACTTAATGGGATTAAATTGGCAATGATAAGCCGGAAGTCTTAGCACACGATGTCCATAACTGAGTATAATTTGATCTACTTTGTAAATATGTTCTCTTTCGTGCTTATAATGTAGAAATAAAATATTTTCGTTCGTTAACTATCCTTTTATTTACTGTACCGTCGAGGAGTTTGTTGGTTGCTTAATTAAAATTTACGAATGTACGGAGCATTATCTAATACAATGACAGATTGTTCATGTAACGATGGTAATAGTTTCTCTTTTAACCATTTCACAAACATCTCTGTATCCATATTGTCATGATAATCGGCCGATTATGATTTTGACGAAAATAAAAGATCCGCTCCATCAACAAGCTGTTTTATAGACTTTATGTTATCGTCCTGTCTATTTTTTTTTGTTTTACCTTTAAAAAAAACCAGGTTTCGTCCATATAAACAAATAAAGAGCATTCTTGTTTACAGTGAATATAATTTCTTAAAAATCGGTACTATACGATTTTAATGTTGGTATCCACTACAATGATTACTATTTACTTTTCTAAATATCTAACAAAAATTTCAACAAAAATGAATCAACAAGCAAAATTATTGCTTAATAGCTTAGTTAATCAGTAAAATTTGTTTGAATTACTTACCTACCTCTCTTATTATGTACAATAAATAAAGTCATTAAGAACAGATTTGGTTGCAAAATTAACCGTGCTAACAAACAAACAAGAAGTCCATTATAAAATAAAATTCGTTACCTACGAAATATTAGAGGAATTTACTTTCGTACTTCTTAAATGTACAATTGAGTAGTGGTTATCGAATTTCTAACGATAATCCGAAACCAACGTATATTCGTGAAATATGCTGTAGTAGAGTTGCAGACGAATACATTTTTATCAATAATTGCACAGGTTGGCTTTAATAATTTCCATACATGTCAGTAGTAAAATATAGATGTCATAACAACAAGTACTGTCAAATACGATCTTAAAGAAGTGTTGACTGTAATTCACAAATATTTTGACTGATGAAAAGTATCATTATTTGACAGTTTTATGGCGAAAATCAAAATTATATCATAACATTAGCTCTATTCGCATGTTACCTTTTTTTATTTTTTACACGAAACAGTTAAATCTTCTGTACTGAACAACTTTGTAGTGGATTTTATTTTAAAAGTGTAGGTATCTACTTAATATAAGTGACTCAAAAAAATGAAAGTATTTTTATAACGAATGAATTATTTTTTTTATTAATAATTGCAGAGGCTGACCCATAATAATTTTCATATATGTCAATAGTAAAATCTAGATGCCAAATCAACAATTACTGTCAAACAAGATCTTGAAGAAACGTTGATAATTAACAAATATTATGACTGTTGAAAAGTATCATTATTTAACATTTTGAAAATTGCATGGATAATTTTATTAGAAAATTGTATACATTAATATATATATATATATATATATATATATATATATATATATATATATATATATATATATATATGTTAAAAAAAAAATGATCCGTATTCCATCATTGCTTTTAGTACACAGACGAGGATATATACAAAGCAGCTTTGACCGCTTTGTTTGAAGATTGCTGGGGGTCCGGGAGTGTCGTAGGTGCAGCACCGCGTGAAATTACTGTAGCAGGTCCCGGGGGAACACACTAACCGATGTCCATTGCACCCTAACCTAAAATCCCACTTCACTGGACCTTCACCCCTATAAACACAAGAATAAGATTGAGCTCTGTAAATTATAAACTTTTAATTAGAATTTAGCGTCATTACAGCAATCATGTCAGGTTATCTCCACTATTTAGTATCTACAAAAGATTGTTTTATTGCGCGGATACTGTAAACAAACTGTTTATACAAATAACGGACTACGCATAGTTAGATTAGACACTACCTTTATAATATAAAACAAAGAACAATAGTGGTCTAACTTTAGTACTGCAGATCTAAAGAAATTAAAGGGTTTGTGAAATTAACAAAAAAAAGTAAGGAAATGCTCCAAATGTGTTTTAATTGTTTATTATCAAACACTAAATATTGAACACTAAATCATAAAAACAGACACCGTAGAAAATTTAAAAAATATATTGGTATAACAAAAAAATTGGGCTTGGATTTTTATTAAGCACTGATTTTGAAATTGCTGTTTCGTAAAATGGAACATAATGTCTATTCAACCTCTTCGACTTGATTATGGACAACAGGATGAAAGGATGGACGACAAGAGATTGCCGAAGATTGCGAGGGATGGTCTCCAAAGATCCAGCAGACCACCTGAACGTCCACTGATATGTTGGTATGAATGTTGGAATTCATCATCCCAGCTACAACTCCAAGAAATTAGAGAACAAGGCAGATGTCTTACAAAAAGGAAGAAGAAGAAAAAGATGTCTATTATATGGTGAGGATTTATTTATTTATCGTATGGCAATACATCACATTAGTACATAGAATATGTTGAATAAACACTAATTAATTATAAAGTTATAAAACAAAAAAATACAAAAGAGAGTACAAACAAACATCTAAATTTCGGATGTATTCGACCGCATTGTGTGTTGCATCCAGGAAATCATCGAAGGAACCAGCATCAACCATTGTTTTGTAAATTCTCCAATGTTCAGGACTACTTTTAGTGGATACCGTCAAATCCTCGTGCCTAACTGGGTGTATGTTCTCTCAATGCAGACAATATTTTTTTCTCATAGATAAAAGATGTCTCATTAATTAACCGTCAACCTTTAAAAGCAGATAGTACATCTCCCGAAGATGCCATCCACAACGTCGAGTATTAACTCAGATCTACGACGGCCTATAAACCCGAAAAACCATTTACCAGTAAACGATGGCCTTTTAAAATATGTTGGAAATCAGTACTTTCAACTGTACAATTCTTCTTTGAGAAATTCCTTGATTTTTAAAACTACTCAGTACGGCTCTGACGCCGACAAAAATCAGCTAAAAGAAACACGTGCAGTTTTGTGATCTACCATGTTTTGATCACGCACTCATCACGTGAAAATTAGCATTCGGCTAAAAACAAAGCGTCCCGTGCAATTTTAAAATCAACTAAAAAAAACACGTGCAGTTATTGTTTCAGAACATTCCGAAATCGTCGCGCGCAATTTTAGCAACGTGTTATACGGTCACGTGACCATACAGTGACCAATCAAAAACGCAGAATTTAACGCGAGAAGAAGCCAAGTTCGAAAAGGTTTCCGGCTTCTCGTTCTCTTTCGCATTCCGAACGTCAAGCAACGCGTCGCTCCCTTGTTAGCATATCATCAGCCGAGGAGGCATCGCCGCTTTAAAACATCACGTGGTAAAATGCACATCAATATAATCAAATAAAATACATCAAATTTAAAGCTAACAACCAGTAAAATTATTCCGAAGATACGGGAGGCTTTAAACTGTAAGCTCCATGTATTAAAGTTATACAATATATTCTCGTTGACAAGTGTGTTGTTTCATTTACTGTGATAACAAAATTCACGGCGATAAAAGGCAGTAAACCCTTTGGCCTACAGTAGTAAAAAACAGATTGAGCCAGCTTTACTGAGATATCGAAGGATCCAACATCTACGCAGCGAAAGACGTCGTCGAAGAGCAAGTGAGTTAAGGCAACAGAGGTTCCGGCGGTGAAGCTGCCCCTTCCTCGTCGTTGGCGCCGGCGCGCACAATATGTTTTCTTTCTATTGATAATGGCTTTTCCAAGTTTGATGTGCTCAAATTTTTCACGATATATTTTTGTAATATCAAAATGTGGTTTCAAGCTTTTAGCATTTCTTTTATATTTAATTTTTTGCTGTGAGCCATGTCTTTGGCTGGCATTTTCTATTACACCAAATAATCATAATACAGTTAGCAGAAGCAAACAAAAGCCCTGGTGGGCGTGTTCATGTCGCTGTTGTTGTATTTTTGGTATCGATATATTTCATTTCATATCGAAAACCGACTATCGATAACATTAAGTGTCAACCGCCAACCCAATTAGTAATGTTAGTTTTTTGTTTTTAAAATTCCAATAATTTTTAAAAAAAGGAAAATTAGATCTAGGTCAATTGTATTGATGTACTATTAGGAAAGTTAAATAAATTAAAACATTGGCAAGCTAACAACAAATGTTTTAAATAACAGCTGTCAGCACTCATTATTGCATTATTCATAAAATCATTCGATTGTAATATTTCGATTATACGCGCCAACTTTTAAACTTTCAAACCTTGCATCGCAATTGGTCGTTTGGGATAACATTGAAAATAGTTGGCATATTTTCCACGGCTTTTGTTTGCTTCTGTGAACTGTGTAAGCACATTCATGCTTTTAATATATTTTTCTTTTTTTTTCTTTCAACGCTGTATCACAATATTGAATATTTAAATATTTATTATTTTATTATGTGGAATTGTGTTATAACAAAAGTGTCTTTTATTTTAAAATATTCCTTATTTTCATAAATACCGTAGGTACATGGAAGTGACTGTTTCAATCAAATACCATGTCAAATCTTTATCAAAAGGCATAAATATATAAAAAATATATTAAGAATGAATATCAGAACCAGACAAATTATTTAATGTTGGGAGCTTTATCCTGAAATAAAAACAAAACAGAATAAATTTTGTAAAATATTTTGTGAAATTTTTTGTGATCAATAATATACCTCTATTAAATTTAAAATAAATACAACCTGGTCTTCTTTTTCTTCGGGGTAGCTCTACAACCCTTCGTGGGTCTTGGCTGCGTTAACGATTTGCCTCCACCGATCTCGGTCCAGCATGGCCTCCTTATAGTCATATATTCGCATAATTTGTAGGTTTTGTCCAGTTTTTGATATAGTTCCTGGACTTCCCAATTTGTCCTTACTCGATATTGTTCGGTGTTCGGGTCCTTGAGGGAGTCAAACATTCTCCTCAAGATCCTCCTTTTAAATTGCTTCAGTAGCTGCTCATTATGCTTCGTATGGGTCCAAGTTTCGCAGTCATAGCAGATGATAGGTTTGATTACCGCCTGATAGACCTTTAGTGTTGACAGTCTCTATTCGTGCTTTAATTTCTTCGTTGCTGTTATTGTCCGAGCATATTTTGGCTTCCAGATATTTAAACTGTCTGACACATTCAAGGTTATAGGTGTCCATCGTTATGTTTTGACCGATTCTCTACAACCTGGTGCATTTTAAAAATGTTGCAGAAATATACTTGTATTTTTTCAATGCTCCGACTTAACAAGTATATCTCAACTTCGTTAAGAGAATTCCAACTCTAACCACTTAAATATCTCATGGGGTTTACCAGTGAAGTGAGCGCTGGTTAACATGATTTTGAAGCGTTGATAGTCTCCTTTTACATTAAAACTTTCCATTACAAATCCCTCAAACAAAGAAACTGTTCAATGCTTGTCGTCAAATTAAAATATATCTCTTGATCATCCATGATACACTATTGAAATATTAGAAATTTCATTCCAATTATAATTTAAAAAAAGAAGCATTGACCCATAGATTAATATTCACAACACTTTTATTAACCCACTTTTTCTGAAAAATAACCACAACACAACTTAGAAACAAGGAACGTAACGATGAAACTAAACTGCCTTCGACATTACTTACAGTCCTCCATATTTGTTTAAGCCCTGCAACTCCCTCAACGGTATTTAAAAACGAGAATTTAATAAAGTGTTGTTCTTTTAAATACGAATCAAGCATTTATTAGTTTTTATGAGTGTCGGATCAATATCGTCTAACTGTATTTAAAATAATGAAATTTATTTTGTTATTAAAGCCATTCGAGTCTTTATGTATATGTTTAATTACGTTTTTGCATCAGTAATTTTATTCAATAAACTCTCTAAATGCTCTATGACGGCGCTTTAATTTGATAAATAAAGAGAAACACTACACGTACAGCAGTATTGGTTTATTATGGTTTGAAACGCGTTAAAATTAACAATATAAAACATTGTTAAACAAAACAACAGTGTGTAATGTTTTGAAAATTTAGAAGTGTTTGTAATCTGGTAAAAAAATTAGCACCGCCCGAATCAGATATTTTTTGGTAGTGGCGAAGAGTTCCCATATCATTCTGTGTTTGATAGAAGCACCTCCCAACTAGCAAAATGGAATTCTAAAAGGACCGAATTTTTGTATAACAGTCGAATAGCGTTGTTTTAAGGACTGTTTTATTAAGCCTTTTGTTGCGACAATTTTATTTTTTAAAAAAAATTGTTGTATTAAACGATTACATAGTGACTTTTACAATATATGCTATAACGCACAAAATGATATAATACTTACAAGCAAGTTTATACAATATCAAAAATATCATTTTATAATACTTTTATACCTATTGTATCTTCTTCTTGAAATTCCGCTCCTATCGGAGATTGGAAATCATCACCACTACTCGAACCTTATCAATCGCCCACCTGAAGAGTTTTGCGGACGTGCAACCAAACCACTCCCTCAAGTTGCGCAGCCAAGAGATTCTTCTTTTGCCAATCGTTTTCTTGCCTTTTATTTTGCCTTGAATAATTAGCTTAAGGGTATTATATCTATCTCCTTTTAGAACATGTCCTAGATATTCTAATTTTCTCCTTTTTATGGTGTTACTAATTTCTTTGGCTTTATTTATTCGGCGCAGTACTTCCTCATTTAAAACCTTGTCAACTTACGGTATTCTCAGCATCTTTCTATAACACCATATTTCAAATGCTTCTATGTTCTTGATGTTTTCTGATTTGAGTGTCCAAGCCTCGATTACATACAATAGAATGGAGAATATATAGCATTTTAGCATTCTGGTTCTCAGTTCTAATGTTATATCTCGGCTGCAGAATATTTTATTCATTTTTATGAAAGCGCTGCGAGCTACTTTAATTCGACACTTGATTTCTTTTGTATGTTCTGCTGTTTCAGTTACCCATGTGCCAAGATATTTGTAAGAGGATACCCATTCCAGATTGTCGTTATTAATATTTATAGATGGTCTATTGTGATTTGTGCTTTGGTTTTTTGAAGTTGCCATGACTTTGGTTTTCTTAAGGTTCATATCTAGGCCATACTCTTTGCAAAAAATGCTTGTTAACTCAACCAGATGTTGTAGATCTTCCAGACTCTCGGCGAAGATAACGGTCTCGTCTGCATATCGCAAGTTGTTAATTGTATAAAATTTCTATAATATATATATATATATATATATATATATATATATATATATATATATATAAAGAGTTCTATATAACTAGTAGCTACAACATTATAAAACTAAAGCTTGTCTTATTAAATCTGTATAATGTTGTATAATAAATATTTCATAGCATTCAATTGCGTTGCATTATAAAACACTTTTATATGTGAAATTTAAATACTATAAGCCTTTCTCCTTTATAAATGCCTCATAGGATAAAACAGTATGTAACAGAATAAATTCGTTCCAAAATCTGCGTTATAAGACTGAAGTGACTTTTGCATTAAAATATTTTATTCAAATAAAAATGCCATGGTGATATGAGCTACTTCCCAATTAACAAAACAGTGTGCTTTATGGTGTTTTCATACGTGGTCGTAGGAAAAATTCTTATTACCATATAAGATGAGGCAACCTCTACTTTTCGCGAATCTCAATATAATTATTACTTGTCTAAAATAGTTGTATAGTGCGTAAATATTCTTCGTTACAAAACAGTTTTATCGTATACCGTTTCATTTTACAGTGAAATATTGTTTAAGGCATTTCTTTGGGATAAAATTGTTGTATTATAAATCGGCATGTTTTAATAAAAAATTCTTGTACCGGCTATCGCCGCCATTATGAGCAATTGAGTTGGAAACATGAAACTAAATTGAAAAATGTGACTTTATTATTATTTGGAAAATTATATTGTGAAAGAATTGTCGTATGAACAATCTATAAGTAAAATTTAAGGCGTATTAAAATTTGGTTTATACAAACCTTCCAAATGATTTTATAATTTTTACAACCGATGTCCGCCCAAGCTGCCCAAATAGTTTTAATAGGTCTCCATTTTTACAATAAAATGCATGATGCACTTTTAAATTAAAATATAATTTGGTTCTAATATTCTTTACTAAACAATAAAATGCTTTTTTAAAGTAGCTGTATAAATGAGTATAAAACAATCGTATAAGAGTTGTATAAATGTGTATAAAACAGTCATATAAGAGTTGTATAAACTTTTTATAGCACTCTTAAACTACCTAACTGTTGTATAAAAATGGGCCCTTTTTGATTGTATAAGGATCATTTAATTGTTTTGTAGACCGTTATAAGAATTTTCGTATCCTATAAAATATATCTTATAGCTGTTTATACAAATGCTGCGGAGATGAGTAGTCTGAGAAGTATAGCCGGAGTGACTAGGTTGGATAAAGTAAAGAATAGTGAGATAGGAGAACGCTGTGGTGTAAAAGAAGATGTGGTTACAAAGATAGATAAAGGAATGCTTAGATGGTTTGGACACGTAGAAAGGATGGATGAAGGAAGATTGACGAAACAAATTTATAAGGCGAGTATGAATGGACGGAAGTCGGTAGAGGTCGACCTCGGAGAACATATCTTGATCAGATCGACATTGTTTTGAAAAAAGGCCAGGTCAAGAATAACAACAACCGACGAGCATGTTTAAGAGTGCCGATAAAAGTTAAAAAGTAGAAGAAGCAAAAGATGTGTCTAAGAACCGTGGCAAGTAAAAGGAAGGTGTGACTGTATATATGTATTATGTAACCACAATATATTGTTACGATTTTTTGGGTCTGTCTCTGTCGACCTTGTCTTGAGGCGACAGCGAATCGACCACTATTAGGGTGAATACCTAATGAGCCGCTAGTAATAGAAGACACTGGATGATTCTCGAATTTTTTTGAATAGTGTCGATCGATTTGGAGGTATTTAAACAGAATCATACATCGAGGTTTTTAAATTTAACTTAGTTTAAAGTCAAGTATTTTGAAGTAATTATAAAGTGTTATACAGTTGTGGATTTTTTAAGTGATTTATGAAATAAAATTTATTGTGTAGAAATATTAGAATATAAGTTGTTGGTTATTGTACTGAGAATTTAGAATTACCGAATCCAAAGGAGAAAATATCGTAACAATATGTAAGTTGTCTATTTAAAAAAATTATTGAAAATGGTTTTGTCACATACATTTTTTTATTATCGCTCTAACTTACTTATACAGTGAGATGTTATTTTAATAAATCATATATCATGATATAATTGGCAATTTTAGAAAACAGGTACGTATTTGATTTTATTAAAATCATAAATTGTATAAATAATGTATCACCGTATTTCTTGTAGAACGTTTATAAAACGAAATGTATTTATATATTTTCATCGGTTATTGCATCTAAAGCATTCATTTCAATACCTAAAACTAGCATTCTGTGAAATTTTATTTAGATGCGCGTTTTTTCCAGCAGGATATCTGCCATCTCTCATATAGTATATTATATTGAAATATTATTCGGCTTCGGCCAATGTCCACATCTAGCAATGCATAACAAATATATGTAGAAATGATTTTCTATCACCCCATTTCTACCCTATTTCTGGTATCCAATAAGGGTAGTCTCGCAAAAACCCCTGGGGTATTGGGAGATCCCAGTTCCAACTACCGTTGAGATGCCCTCTATGCAAATACGAATAAGATTGTGAAGTAAATGCCCTTCAGGGCTCCGAAGCCCTACTGGACTTAGTTCGATATCTTTATGATGATGATGAAGTTGCATTTGGTTATAAAAATGGAGATTGGGAAAGTCTTTGAATGGGATATGAGGCTCGACGTATTTTGTCGGATAAAGTTACTTTTCAACATGTCAGACCCGCGATACTTTTTATTGAGTTTCATCTTAGCAATTATTAATAATATCCTACGGGATGTTCCAACCTTAAATTTTTTAAAAAACGAATATTTTATTTTACAGCAACTCGGGAAAAATTTTCACATAAATTTTTATTAAATTTAGGATATTTTTCTTTTTTGGAAACAAACGCTAATTTGGGGCTGTCCAATTTTTGATCGTATAATTATTTTTATTTATACAAAAAAACAAATATAAATAAAAAAAAAAAGTGGAGAATTTGAGGGTGTTGGTTTCCACTAATCAGTGTATTAATATTAACATTAATATTAATATTTGTTGTTAATTAAAGAAGCAACCGAGTAAGTGACTTATGTACTTACTTTGCGACAGCCAGGCAACTATAAAATCACTGAACTCAGTCTACTTGACCTCTAGGGCAGCGGTATAATGCCGAACCACCCTGAATAAGCTAGCAGCTAATTTTAGAGTTTACATTGTCTGGGTACCCGGACACAGAGACATACCGGGCAACTGTAAGGCGGACGAGCTAGCAAGAGAGGGCACCACCCTCCCAGCTACATCTGTCTTATCTCAGCAAGGAGTACCGATTGCAAACTGCCGGCTTCTCCTGCAGAGCAAAGTAGTTTAAAAAGCCAATTTGAGGTGGCAATATGAACCCACATATACATCATTAAAACATATTTGGCCTAAACTAGATCTACGTAGAACTAATGATGTTTTAACTCTATCCAGGAAGTCCATTGGAAATGCGATCGCGCCCATAACAGGACACTGGGCAGGTGGATCCCATGCACGGCGCTTGGGAATCGCAGAGCTACGACACGACTTCTGTGGAAGCTGTTACAATAAGGAAGAGGAGGAAACAATTGTACATCTTCTCTGCCCTAGGCAGAAAACGGCTTTTTATACTATAAAAACCGAATTTTATTGACTTATTTGATCCCAGCTCAGTTAGCATTAAAGACCTCACACTTTTTATTAAAAGCTCCAACTGGTTCTCACAGAGGGAGAAAGCATCGCCGTTTATTACGGTATCACAACGGGCCAAAAGGCTTAAGTGGGTTCTCTCCGAACCGCTGTTTTAACCTGACGTAACCTAACCTAAGTGACTTACCATGCAGGGAATACCTGTATTATGACTATAAATTTTACATTCGACAAGCTACTTTTGCAAAGATACGTGCTTTCCAGTATTCAACCCAAGTTTAAGCCTTTGAGCTTAGCAAATTAGAGTACCTAATGTTTTCCTAGAAGTAACTCAAAAAGACCAATCTTATTTCGGGTAAAAAGGATCCGATTGCAAATCACACAATATCAATTGATTACATTCTTACTAGAAACAGTGGCTCAGTATAAACTAAAATTTTTACTTTGATTTTTCTTACGTCTCTATTCCATACTTTTAAGTATGTCCATCCTGCATGATTTAATGTTTTCTTATTTGCTTGAATGTTCAAGAGCGGTCCAGCGAGATCTTTAATTTTCCAGTAACCTTGTTGCTGCTAAGTCACGCCAGTGGCGTGACATAGTTGGCATGTATTAGTCATTTTACTTTATCATTGGTGTAGGGATGACTTTGTTGTGGATATTTTTGTTTGCAAGGCATATTTCTATGCAGATCGCAACAACTGTCGTGGCATCAAATAAAAGATTTCCAAGATATTTTTAAGACTGCTTTAGGTTGTTTTATTTAAAAAAAATAGTTTTTACTATAATATTATCGATTGACTGGGTTCCTGGTCACTAGGGAATCATGGGCTGTTAGAGGGCTGATAAAATGGCAAACGATGAACTAAGCAAATTGGCAAAAGCTGGTCTAAGCTGACTAAGTTTGTCGGCCCAAAACCCAGACCAAAAATAATGTACAGAAACCATAGACAAGTGTAGACAGGGATCCTTATAGGCCTTTTAGGGGAGTTTGCCAACAGCACTAAATGTGGATTGTGTGGAGAGGAGGAAATTAGCCTCCATACACCGATCGGTGACTTGCTCTTATTCTAGAGGAAGACAGGTATAGCAGATCGCTAACTTCCGTTGACGAGAATCGAAAGAAACCACCCCCAGTTTATTATTATTAATATTTTGTTGGCGTGACGGATGGAAGAAATTGTAATTACGCACATCCAAGGCATTGTTAACCGGACTCGTCGAATAGTGTGAGACTCACCTTATTCAAAGGTCATACTTACTTAAAACATTTACCACTGTCATTGTCAGTGACGACAGCACGTGATTCCGTTTTATCTCGCTCCAAACAATGGTAGTAAGGGCAATGGCTGTGGCTAGATGTGATGCCACTTATTAAACTCCAAGCTACAAGAACCTTCACGCCCGCGGAGTGCTCAGCAAGTCTCCTTTTTGCATTTTTTTCGGCCAAGATGGACACTTTCCTGCATGCCAAAATGAATTTAAATTACTCTACGAATGATGATTCAGAACACCGATAATAAGGATAACCGTCTTCATGTTGTACCCTGGATAGAGCTTTCCTAACTGGGAAAAAAGGTCTTTGTACTTTCCTCGCTTCTGCACTTTGCTTAATATTATTATTATAAGTATGGATATGATTAGGTAAATGATAGATAAAAAGTAAAACTTTGTATGAAATCAACGACGTGTCTTTTATTTTACAATTAAATCGGGAATTTTAGTAATAAAATTTATCACTTTAATAGCCGTTTTAAATTATTACACAACTAAATCAATTTTTGTTATGTTGTATGATTCAATGAGATGTTATTTTTGTTTTTGTGCGAACAACTTTAATTAGAAATAATCACGCTATTTAAAGGGTAATACGTTCAAAAAACAAATTAATAATTATAATCTGCGTGTTTGGCTCTAACAAATACTAATTAGTTGTTATTTTAAGAAATGATTATTCAACGTTCGAGCAACAATGAACTACCATTAGCATTAAACTCATGCTGACTAACAACATTCAATAAAACATTAAAAATGTATGTTAAACCAACTCCATTAAAGAGACAAAGGATATCTTAATATTAGTAGCTAGTTAATATATCCTTTAAATGTGAGAAAGTCATATAGTGTATTTTCTAGTCGGTGATTATAAACATTATACGAATGAGCATCATTGCAGGATGAACTGTAATTATACAATGTGCACAGATGGTACTCGTATATATTTGTATGGTCATTAGTAGTTGAGTTATGCTACAATTTTTCTAATAATTATTCAATGTAAATATTGTTTAATTTATTTTTAATCTATCTTTTAAGTATCTTAACGTTTGCTAATACGAATTAACCTAAATAAAAAGAAAACCATTACCTACACTCTTTACTCTATAGCGATTATTTATTATTAATCTAAAACCGTTTCTGGTCGCTTACGTTTTATTTAGTAATTATTTGAAACAAAGGGATTTACAAATCTTTAGACCACCAAATCTGTCCAAGTTACATTTACGAACCGTCGTGGAAACTGCCCACCAATTAAACTTAACAACAGTCAACTGCCACACCATGACGTAGCGAAATACTTGGGAGTTTACCTTGACAGACGACTCACATGGAGAAAACATATATTCATAAAACGTAAGCAGCTGGGTTTTAAACTAAGGCAGCTCTACTGGCTGATTGGAAGAAAATCAAAACTAAACTTGATAAATAAGCTTCTAATTTATAAAGCCATCCTAAAACCAATATGGAGTTACGGGATCCAGCTGTGGGGAACGGCATCACTCTCCAACATAGAAATTTTAGAACGTTTCTAATCAAAGGCTCTTCGACTGATGACCAACGCTCCATGGTTTGTTCCAAACTACATAATATCGAGAGACCTGCAGATGAACTCTGTGAAATCGGAAATAACGAACTTCTACGATAAGTACAACATTCGTTTAAATAAGCATCCAAACAGATTAGCTCGAAACCTAACGCATAGACCAACTGTGATACGAAGACTCAGGCGTTAAATGTCGTGGGATTTAAAAGATAGATTTTTATAGTGTAGTGTTATGTACTCCCAAATTTTAAACTTACTTTTTAACTTTTGTTTTAAGTAATAATTTATAGGAAATTGTCACAGGACACTTTTCCTACATGACAAATTTATAAACAAACTATTTGCTTATTGTTAAAATTTGTAACAGATTGCAAATAAAGTGGGAAAAATAAAAAAAAATGTTTTGAAAGCCTTTTATCTTTTTGCACGTGAAATTAGATAATTTTTTTACGTCCATATTTTTTGGTTTATGTTATTTTATAATACAAGGTGTCCTAATAGTTCTTGTGTTCCATTATTATGATAAATACGAAACAATTATAGGAAAAACTGTTAAAGGGTATTCTATAGCTTTAAAACTAACTGTTTTTTTAAAAGGCATCAACTATTTTTTATTTTGTTTTTAAACCTGGCTTGTTTTAACGAGTCTTCTGATGGGATGTTTGTTTGCCATTTACTCCACTACCATAATGTTCAATCTCTTCTTAATTCTGAGTTGGTCCAGAATGAATTGGTTGTTTTTTTTCTCAGTCCGGGACACTCTCAGCATTCTGCGCCAACAAAACATTTCGAAAGCATCTATCTTTCGTTTATCAGTCTTTTTTAAAGTCCAGCATTCTGATCCATATAGAAAGACTGAAAACACCAAGCTCCTGACCAATCTCATTTTGGTGTTAAGGGATATGTGATAACTTTTCAAACTTTGGTTAGTTTGGTCATGGATTTCGCTATTGCGCTTCTCCTCTTTTTTTCCTCGCTGGATCCGCCCTTGCTCGAGATTGTAGTACCAAGATATATAAAAGCGTAAACTATCTCGATGTTGTTTATCCTTTTTAATTCAGGTCTGTTATTATTTTGGCGATCAATTATCATTATTTCGGTTTTCTTTCTGTTTATCTGCAAGCCTACTTCGTTGCTTGTTTCTTCGACTCTTCGTATAAGATTGATCAATTCTTCTTCCGATGCAGCAATTAGAGTCGTATCATCGGCGTAGCGCAAGTTGCAGATTTTGATGTTATTACTGGTAATTCCTCCCTGCCAGTCATCGAGAGCCTATGACCTTAAAAATATGTGCGCGTCGATTCAAACAAAATTATTTAAATGAAAACTAAAAACATTGACTCAACTATTCGATTAGTGGAACTGTAATAGTGTCAAACAAACGTTTGAAAATTTAACTTTTTATTTTTTTTTTAAATATAAAAGCTTCCTTTAATTAATTTTCCAGTGGGAATTTATAGTAATGGGTCCGATTTTGCGAATCCCGAATTTTGACATATCTCCACATTTCAAGGTCCCCAGAGTCAAATACAACTTAGAAGTGATTAGATTTTCAGCAAAACCGGTCGAGCTGTTGTTTCTGGAAAATAAAAAAACTGAAAAAAATGGTAAACTTTCGGAATTGTTTTTCGTCTCGATTTCCTCGAGAACAAAAAATGATATCGACGTGGGCCAATTACATTCGACGCATAATAACGCAACTTAAAACTGATTAGATTTTCAGCAAAATTGGTCCAGCAATTTTTTATGTAGAATCAAAAAACTAAAAAAAAAAGTAAACTTTCGGAATTATTTATTGTCTCGATTATCTCAAAAATAAAATATTATATCGACGTGGGCCCAATTGCATTCGACGCATAATTACGCAACTTAAAACTGGTAAGATTTTCAGCAAAATCGGTCGAGCTGTTTTTTATGAAGAATCAAAAAAACTGAAAAAAGGTAAACTACCTGAATTTTGCAATTTATAAATTATAATATTTTAAGATATTTTGAATTTTTTTAATAAAAATATTTGTGTGAAAAATATAATCACAATATTTCATAAAAAGAGATAGTTTTACCTAAAAAACAGAAATAGGAATTGGAGAATTTTAAACTTGTGTAAGTATTGAGAGAATAGCATTGAAGACGCTATAACAGTGAAAATTATTGTTAGTAATAATCAAGCATTGTTTTATAACAACTGAATATTGTTACTAACAAATGATTATTGATCATAATAATTAAAAAAACAGTTTCAATTGTTGCAAACAATTGAAAATAGCTCCTGCTGATAAAATGTTAAGAAAAAGTTTGAAAGTATACGGTTGACATAAACAGAATATTGTTAATAACAATTCTAATTTGATATAAACAATTTAAAATCGTTTTTTATAATAATTATAACAACAAAACATATGGTATTTTTTTGGATATTTTATTGGATATAATTATCAGATACTAGCTTGGTGACAATTCAAATTGTCAACAAAATTATGAAAGAAATTATCCTTACTGCAATTTGCGATCTGATTTCCATATAAAACCTTTGATGATGCCATTTTAGAATGTTTAAAATTGTCCAAACACGATTTCTTGTATGCTTAAATAACGATAAATAATTAATTTTGCTGGAATTTTCGTAATTTTCACAATAATTATTGTCATATCGAATTTAAATTATTTTCGTGTTATTAATAGTTTTTCTGCGATAGCTGGTTTTCATCGGCTGCCAGCGGGTGGTCTATAAATTATTGCTGGTGTATCATCGCAAGAAAAGAAATGAATTTAAAGAGTCGACGCCAGTGGCACAGTGTGGGTGCTCAGTAATTATCTGTTTGCTTCTAGATCTGTGCTACATTGGACGGAAGCTTTGTTTAAATACGCACAACTATACTAATAACATGGAATTACCTATTTATCTGGAGTTAGAACACATTAAGACAAAAATATATTATTTGATAATATAACGTAGTTTATCCAAATAAATTATTTTATGAAAATATTTAAAAATATAATTAAGAATATTTACGTCAGAGATGAATTATTATTGTTAGTGACCACTTTCGGTTAAATCAGTCGGAGCTACATGAAACGTCAAAAAACACGACTGTTGCTTAATAACTCTGCTTGACAATAAACATAGAACTTCGCGCGTATATCTAATCATGTGGAAGATGTAAAGGTGTGGTTGGGTGGTTACCAATTCGGTTTAAAACGGCACTCTACCAAACAGAATAAATGAATAAACACTACTATACTTGCAATTTTAATAATAAATATCACTTTACAAATCTGTTCCGGGTGCGGACTGGGCGTAAACCCGGAAAATACAGAACTAGTACTTTTTACGAGAAGAAAAAAAATTCCCGTCTTACTATTAACCTCTCGAAACGAGCTAGGTACCTGGGCCTAATCCTAGACAGAAAGCTGTTGTGGAGGAAGAATATGTAGGAAAGGGTGCCACTTTGGCGACTTATACCTGCAGAAGGGCCATCGGCAAACAATGGAGGCTGCAACCCGATGTTGTTCATTGGCTCTATATTACGGTCATAAGACCGATTCTAATGTATGGAGTTTAGGCCAAATCTCTTTCGATGATGTAATTGTAGGTTCATTTTGCCACCTCAAGTTGGCTTTTTGCACCAATTTGCTGTGCAAAAGGAATCGGCAGTTTGCAATTGGTTCTCCTTGTTGGGATGAGATAGATACAGCTGGGAGGGTGGTGCCCTCTCTTGCTAGCTCGTCCGCCTTACAGTTACCTGGTATGTCCCTGTGTCCGGGTAACCAGACAATGTGAACTCTAAACTTAGTTGCTAGCTCATTCAGGGCGGCTAAGCATTGCACCGCTGCCCTAGAGATCAAGTAGACTAAGTTCATAGATTTTATAGCAGCCTGGCTGTCGCAAAGAATGGATATCTCGCTGAACTTTTGTTCGTTGCGGAATGTCCACACAGCTGTCTCGGTAATGGCTATCATTTCGGCTTGATACACACTACAGTAATCCGGCAAACGAAACGACAGGCTAACCGGGGGGTCTTTTGAGAAGACACCGTAACCTACTCTTTCCTCCAGTTTAGAGCAACGGAGTCTTTATAACGAAACAGGAACCTTACCATTAACAAAGAATCTGGTCTTGATTACTACATACATTAAAACCGTGAGAAAACACTATAGAGAAAACAATATAATCCCTAAAATAAATTCTCGATAAGGGGCACGTGCTACGCCATTGATGAGTTGGGTTAAAATAAAAAAAGGGGTGATGTAATAAAAAAAAGAGGGAGAACGAAGGGTGTACACTCTTTAAGTCGCCGTAATTAAAACGTTTCGTGAATTAAATGAAAAAAGAAAAGAAATATAATTATGTTGACAGCAGTATACTCTCGTCGGCCACCTGCTGAGTTGACGTGACGTTTCTCGTTTACAGGATTTAACTCGCCCGAAACTCGATCTCAGATAAAATAACAATAAACGCATAATAAACGAAGCAAAAATATCAGTGGTCTGTGGTCCCGAGAGGTCCTCACGAATAACTTCCCCGTGGAAAGAATGAAAAAATACCATTTATGTTTTGTTGTTATAATTATTATCATTGTAAAAAAAATAATAATATTTAGAAACGTATTCAACTCAAAAACTATATTTAAAGTAAAACGTATTTAAACTATCCCTCGATAACAAAAATGCGTCTATTTATTGTCATCCCTTAATCAAGACTGCCGCCAGCCTCTTTCTTGTCCCTTTTTCTAGATACCTGGCCTCCAGATGTATTCGTGCTCTTTTCGTGCTTTTTTCAGTTTTTTTTATTCTTCATAAAAACAGCTTGACCGATTTTGCTGAAAATTTAATTAGTTCTAAGTTGCGTAATAGTGCGTCGAATGCAATTGGTCCCACGTCGATATCATTTTTTGTTCTCGAGATAATTGAGACGAAAAATAATTCGGAAAGTTTACCATTTTTTTTAGTTTTTTTATTTTCCATAAAAATCAGCTCGACCGATTTAGCTGAAAATCCAATCAGTTCTTAGTTGCGTAATTATGCGCTGAATGCAATTGGTTCCGCGTCGATATCATTTTTTGTTCTCAAGATAAGGGAGACGAAAAATAATTCCGAACGCACATACGAACATACGTACATACACACACACAGACGTCCACTTAAAAACTATTGTATTCGACTTTGGGGACCTTGAAATGTGGAGATATGTCAAAATTCGGGATTCGCAAAATCGGACCCATTACTATAACTTCCACTGGGAAGCTAAAAAAGAGCTTGAAGAACGGAAACACCAGCAGGAACAACAGAGAGAGCTGTGATAAAACGAGAAGACATCGCCGCTTGTATTTGACGATATGTCTACGAGACGTCCAGATACGACAGGGGGTTTCACACCCACGTGGTGATTGACTCAAGCCCGTGTAGTGCTTAAGGCATTTTCCCCCAAAACCAAAAAAAAGTATGACAAAACCAAAAGCAAACTTTAGTTTGTTAATAAATTTTGTTAATAATTTTGTTGGTAACATAAAAGGTATTAACATTTTGGTGTAAACGCGGCTTACGGTCAGCCTTCCACTTATGAATTGTAGTCGCGAAATTTTAAACCAACTGACCATGTACGAATATTTTACCATTTTCCTGCCTTCCTTCTAGGCGCTTTTCGAAAACAATTCCTCGTATAAAAAGATTTTTCCTCATTTTCAATGAATGTTCAGTAATGACCTACAAATAAGTGCACTAAAAAACCGCGCTGGAGTCGTACGTTGCAAAACGGCCAAACGTCACACATAAATCGGTGATGTAGTGATGTCAAAATTCGGAATTCGCAAAATCGGACCCATTACTATAACTTCCACTAGAAAGTTAAAAATAGATGATCGTAGATTCTCAGTTGATTTACATAATTATCGTTAATTATGTAGAAGAATTGTTGTAACAGCAGCAGTGGTCAATTAAACTCAAATTAATAAAGTAAAAATGTATTCGACAAAATATAATATTGCAATGACATTGAAAAAATATGTTAACATTCTACAAACTTTTTTGTTGTAAATGGAGATGTGAATAACAACTACTAAGACATTAAATTAAAATTCTAACGCCCTTTAATATTTTTTTGTTTTATAATACAGGACAATTACTTTATCCATTGTAATGAGAATAAACTAAACGGGTTTTAAAATGTTAATCATTAGGTGTATTCAAAAATATTTGAAAAGTTATGACAACTATTGAGAAACAGTTTATATCAATGACTTTTTTAACCCCAAATGCATCTTTAGAAAAGATGTGTACTCTATTTTTGTGAACCGTACTCATTTTAAAACCTGCACTTCATCGCATTATTTTATATTACCCTGTAATCCTATAAGCATAACTATTATTGTAAAATGTGCATCGGTATTAAAAAATTCGAGTGCTTCAAATGTGTGAAGTGTATTTTAAACTTTGAATCGCAATCTTATCATCTACAGGAAAACTTATTTATTAAGGATTTTTCGACAAAAAGTTATTCTTGCCAAACGTTTGTGAATCCCCTAAAACTAAAAATGCACTAAAAACATGGTAAAACACACGTAATATACGAGATAGCCATGACATCAAATCTAGATATAGTTTTTAATGCTGAACAACTTTTAAACGAGAGATATATGACAGTGACATTGCGCAAAGGGTGTTGGCAGGAGAACAAATGAATGGGGCACTGCATAGCTTTATGAACAGCCAGAAAGTATCAAAAAAGGCACGTCTGGCTATGCATAGAGGTGTGTTGGTTCCTACACTTATGTAAGGTAGTGAATGTTGGGTTTGGCAGAAGAAGCATAAAAATAGGATTGATGCTGCGGAGATGAATAGTCTGAGAAGTATAGCCGGAGTGACTCGGTTGGATAAAGTGAAAAATAGTGAGATAAGGGGACGCTGTGGTGTAAAAGAAGATGGTTACAAAGATAGATAAAGGAATGCTTAGATGGTTGGGACACGTAGAAAGGATGGGTGTCGAAACAAATTTATAACGCGAGTGTGAATGGACAAGTCGGTAGAGGTCGACCTCGGCGAACATATCTCTATCAGGTCAACATTGTTTTGAAGAAAGGCCAGGTCAAGAGTACCAACATCCCACGAGCATGTATAAGAGCACTGATGAAAGTAGAGAAAGCAAAAGATGTGTGTAAGAACCGTAGTGGAAGTGGAAGGAAGTGGTCTCTGTCTACCCCTACGGGAAAAAGGCGTGACTTTATGTATGTATGTATGTACTTTACTCTTGTCTCAAAATCAAACTTTTAAAGGTTCCTCGTATATTACGTGTGTTTTACTATATTTTGTTGGTGCTTGTTTAGTTTTATGGGATGGACAAATTTTTACCAAGAATTATTTTTTATCGAAAAACCCTTAAACACCACTGACTCACTAACTTTGTGATCATTGATTCTCACGACAAAATTATTAATTTAAGGGATTTCATCCCTCAACAGATGGGTATATTTTATTATTTGTGATTTTAAAGTTTGACGAAAATACTTTGTAAGTATAGTATTTTAAAAACGATATTGAGTCGAATGTTTTAAATAGGTTTTCTCTTGTACCGTCGTTGTAATTTTAGTTATAATCACTTGGTTTTATTTTATAACATATTTCTTACTATTAAAAAATATTATTGAAAACCAATATCCTTTACAGCATGAAATACACTTAAGTTGGTGGGGTCATGATACCTCATCGTATAGTGCTTGTGGGAGCAAATGTATTGTACAGTCTTACATGCAACTCAAGTGCGAACATTTGAAATCACTGGTATGGGTTGTATACAATGAAGCCATGTGACAACATTTATAGAATTTTGACCGAGTACCATGTTCTAATTCGCTAATATGCCTCCCACAGTGAAATATAAGCAGCAACTGCATCTGGTGGTCTATTGTGATGGTGAGGTAATTTTATACCCTGATAAGTTTGAGTAGAGAAGGCACATATTAGGGCTGAAGTGTTGAGTGCCCACTTTGAGCCTCTCATCCTTCAACACATTGCTTTTACTACATATATTGATGTAAGACTCCCCATCTGTACCTCACTAGACAATGAGAGTCGTTTTATTGTTTTTCTTTTATGTATTCTAAATTATAAAATAATTGTATGGATGTTACTAGACTATACGGAGTATGTGTAATCATATACTGTAAAAAAAAATAACTGAAAGTTTCATCGCACTAGCTCTCCTTCTGAAGTTATCGTGCGAAAAGTACAAAATGCGGTAATGTTAAGGATTACCTTATACGGCAGCTACCCGAAGGAATGTACCGTTATCTTCGAACTCGATCTTGTCCTTCGACCAAAACTTCTACCCTGTAAGTTTTAGTGACCTACTGCCACTCTGTCTCAAGATATCGTACCCACAAGATTTTCCAACACACAGACACACACACACTACACACAGACAAAATTTGAAACAGCCGTCACGCTGAAAATGGTGCTATTCGACGCGTGGGGCCATGAAACGTGCAGCGCACATGGTTGTGGCGATTTTGATTTTTTGGGGTAAACCAAGTTCAGAAAAGTAAAAAAAACGAGTGTACTTTAGACCACACGACTGAAGTAAAACTTCTTTAGCTCCATATATATATATATATATATATATATATATATCTGATACATCAGTAATTACAAATTATAATTAACACAATATTAATTTATAAAATTGTTCAAGAACGAAATAAATTTACGAAACAAAAAAGAAACGTCCCTGGGTGGGCACGAATCACCAACCTTTCGGTTAACAGCCGAACGCGCTAGCCAATTGCGCCACGGTGGCTTGGACACAATATACGAAACGTAACTCTCTTTTTTCTATCTTCACTAACTTTTTTCTTCCTCTCAACTTCCGTTCGACTCGCCCGATCACAGTTTTCCTAACGCTCTCGACACGGGTTCACCAGCTTCCGTTCGACTCGCCCGATCACACTTTTCCTAACGCTCTCGACACGGATTTACCAGCTTCCGTTCGACTCGCCCGATCACACTTTTCCTAACGCTCTCGACACGGATTCACCAGCTTCCGTTCGACTCGCCCGATCACACTTTTCCTAACGCTCTCGACACGGATTCACCAGCTTACTTCCCAAGTTAAGCGTGCGTAAAGAGGTTTGACTTCAAAATTACGACACAAAAGTGCTATATTCTTGTAAGAATATGCAGGCAAGTGAGTTCGTCCAGTATGTCAGGAAATTCTGTATATATTGTAACAATTTTACTATCAGGAATAATCTTAATCCCGTCCTTTTCGTAACTTCTGGTTTTTTCCCTTAATTCTTTTAGTATTTGATTGGATGGATGAGCAGTTAGCTTGCGAAAGTCGCGAACAGACAGAAAAGGATAAAAGCAGCTAAACTGTAATCAGATTAAAGATTTAATTATAATTATTTTGCAATAAATTATATTAGAAAATTAATAAAGTTCCCAAAATAAAAAAAAAAAAATATATACAAGGTACAGTACAGTACAGTGAGTAGTCACAGCGATAATACGGTTGGTAATGTCAATTTAGGATTGTGGTCTTTGTGTAAGGGTATACGTCTTCCCAAACAAAAAATTTTCTGCGATGTATGTAATAGCTTTATAAACAGCCAGAAAGTGTCAAAAAGGCACGTCTTGCTGTGCATAGCGGTGTGTTGGTTCCTACACTTATGTTTGGTAGTAAATGTCGGGTTTGGCAGAAGAAGCATGCAAATGCTGCGGAGATGAGTAGTTTGAGATGTATAGCCAGAGTGACTCGGTTGGATAAAGTAAAAAATAGTGAGATAAGAAAATGCGTTTGGTTTGGACACGTAGAAAGGATGAATGAAGGAAGATTAACTAAAAAAAATTTATAAGGCGAGTGTGAATGGACGGAAGTCGGTAGAGGTCGACCTCGGCGAACATCGATCTCGATCTGATCAACATTGTTTTAAAGAAAGGCCAGGTCAAGAGTACCAATGACCGACGAGCATGTATGAGAGCACTGATGAAAGTAGAGAAAACAAAAGATTTGTGTAAGAACCGTAGCGGAAGTGGTCTCTGCCTACCCCTACGGTAAAAAGGCGTGACTATATGTATGTATGTAAATCTTGGCTATCAGAAAAAGTTTGTCAATAAAGTATCATTTCGTTCTTTTTCAGCAATGGTACCGTTGAAAAATAAAATATGTATCCACACAAAAATTAAAAGAAAAATAAAAATTAAAATGATGTAACAATAAAAAAATTTAATAAATTAAGACCTAATAAACTGTTTCTTAATGTATCAATTATTATAGGGATATTTACATTAAGTAAACAGTTGACCAATAAAATTATCATTGTTATTATTAGTTGTTTTACTCCTACCGTTTTTAGGAAAAAAATTGCTTGCTTCGTTTGGAAGTTTACAGCAGCTTTTAGGATGAAATGAAACTCTTAATTAAATTGTTTATAGAAATAACATTTAAAATCAGTTTGGAACCGCGACTTAAATTATGAAAAAAATTGTTATTGGGAAACGCCAAATCCGTTTAATTTAACAAAAGAATGCGTTAGCGTTCCTACTCAATCAAAACGATTACAGAATTATTCTATTTTCCATTAATTACATTAACCATACAAGAAAGTATTTATAGTTTCAAATTTCAAATATCTAAGTTTGTGTATGCAGTTGTGCAGCAATTATGCAATTATTTATTAATTAAAACAAGTTCCCGGCATTTAATTACGGAAGCTTATTACGGATAATTAATTTATAGATCCTAATATTTCATATTAACATTTATTGCTGGTTGCTAAACGTATTAAAAAAAAATTGGTTCAACTTTCTATGATCTAATGATATTATGTCATGCCTTAAATAGGGCAACAATTTTAAAAAAATTTCTATTATCAGTCGTCATTATCTACCTTTTTAAATTTTTGCCGTTATAATTTTTCCAGGTTGTGTTGTTTTTTATAACCGCATTATCTTTTTATCTTGTTCTCGGTCTTCTTCTCTTTTTTGATTTACCGCTTATACTTTCGCGTCGTCATAATTCTTATGGTGCATTTTTATGCTAAGGGTCAGCATAAAAATGTACCATTATACTAGACTCTTTTTCGATTCAAGTAGAATATGTTTGATTATTACAACGTAAAGAAGTACTGATTGACAACATTTACAACTACAAAGAGTAAATATTAGTAAAGGAGCATTTGTAAAAAATGATGTGATGCTAATGACAAAAAATGTGAAAGAACAAAAACAGGACAAAAATATTTATTATAGAAGACACAGAAAAGTTAAACATAGAGAAAATAGAGCAAGTAACTTTTGTTTAATATGTAGGAATCATAATATCAGTGGTGTGGGTGGGACCCGAGAGGTCCACACGACTAACTTCCCAGTGGAAACAATGATAAAATACCATATATTTTGTTGTTATAATTATTATTATTAATAAATTTATTATAAAAAACGATTTCAAGTCGTTTATAACAAATTATAACTGTCATTAACAATATTCTGTTTATGTCAAACGTATTCTTTCAAACTTTTTCTTATCATTTCATAAGCGGGAGCTATTTTCAATTGTTTATTACAATTGAATTTTTTTATAATTATTATGATCAATAGTAACAATATTCAATTATTATAAACAATGCTTGATTATTACTAATAGTTTTTCACTGTTATAGCGTCTTCAATGCTATTCTCTCAATACTGACACATATTTAAAATTTTCCAATTCCTATTTTTATTTTTTAAAACTATCTCTTTTTATGAAATATTGTCATCATAATTTTCATACCAAGTATTTCTAACATGCAGTAACCATAAGCAGCGTTGACGCACTAGAGAGGCCTCAGCCGTTAATGTAGAAAACTTTGGAAGCAGCAAAAAATTGTGGGTCCTTACCATGAAACGTAGGAACTAACTCGGCGAGGTCCTACGGATATTATAATAGCCCTAAATTTCTCCATTAACGTCCAATACAATTACATAATTTCTATTTGGTCGACAACTATATTTTTACCTGTAAAAAAGTTCCAATCGATCTCGAATAAACATTAAGTCCGATCAATTTATTACGGAAAATTTTGTTCAACTTTAAAAGAGACCACTATTCGATAAAGAAGCACAAACAAATTAAAAAGTAATTTAGCCCAAAATGTAGTTGGGGTATTATGAAACTCACCTTAATGTTCCAAGTCCGTTCGATTCCTCTAATTATTAAAGAACTCGTTCGCAAGAACCCATTCATTTTGTTAATTACGAATAATATCGAAGCAGTTTTAACTATTTACCAGTTGGTGTAAAGTTCATCAATACTAAGGGGGTGGTTACATCGGATGAGAATTCGTACGTCTAAGAGTCATTTTACACGAGGTACGGTTCTAATCCGGTGACATTTAAGCGGTCGCCGGTCGTGTGTGAAACCGACCACTTTCTTACAGTTTACAATAATAATTTATCGTGTTTTTGTAATAGTTATTTATATACCAAGGACGAAAAACTGAGGTGCATATTACAGAAAGTAAGGAATGTTTGTATTGTTTTTTGTATAAAATTCGTAATTTCTGGGGGAGTAAATCCAAAGTGGCCGTAATTGCCTATTCCCGCAGCTCCGGAGAATACGAAGCATTCCTCTGTGAAGCCACATTACGAATGCCTCTAGTCCTTACTTTCAGAGTCCACGTCTCTACTCTACATAGCATTCAACCTTGCGTTGTCTTGACTTCAGATTTAGGTTGTCATTGCAAAGAAAGAATATCATATTATTAAACGTTGCCCGAGCAATCTCTATTCGGCACTTTAAGAATGTAATTAAGGATAAATTTATCAGATTTGAGAGAAATGTTGTCTTTTATTCCTTTACTTATTCATGGTAGTTGAAGGGGTCTCGGCATTTGTTCGATCGATTATCGTTTCTTTGCCCACCCCCCTCACCCCCAACCCTTTTGTCCCTCTACCCGAACACCTCATCAGTCAGAGTCATTACTAGCACAGATAATTAATTACATTTAGTCTTCCACCTTCCTAGAATTGCATAACATTAATTTTCATCCCTACGGCCGTTCTGTACGTTTCTACACCCCTCGTTCCCCTTCGCCTCGACGGCCTCGTGAAACAACCCTTTCGAATCGAATATTGGGGATGTACCGAATCCAAATTGTCTTTTCTCCGACACTATGCGGAATATTGTTTAGGATATGATTTAAACACACGTAATTCGATAAAAAATTAATAAACTATTCAATACTGACAACAGTCCATTTTCTTTTATTTTTTAATTTCCAAGGTCAGATGGTTATTATTATTTGCTTATTGTCAAGAGACTGGTAAATGGCATTTTGAACATCTTATTTAAATATTGTATTTTGTTGGATTATTCTCTTAATAAAATAAAAAAATAATTTTTGTTCCCCCCTTACAAACAAATCAAACTATTTATTATCATTTAATGCAATATTGAAAGATCTTTCAGATGAAGTATCACAAGACATCAATCTATTTCTATTTAAAAAATTACCGATTACGTCACCACATTAAAACCAGTGACATAACTTCTTTAGAATCTTCTTCTAATAGGTGCCATGACCGTTTAACGATCGTTGGCGATCATTCTGGCTATCATGTTTGCAATAATTATTTTTTTGGTAGCCGCTCGGAAAAGTTGTATAGTGGTGAGACCAAACCACTGTCTGAGATTTTTGAGCCAGGATGTTCTTCGTTTACCGGGGCGTCTCTTACTATTAATCTTACCCTGAATTATGAGATGTAGAATGTCATACTTTTCTGGGTGTCTCATGATATGTCCGAAATATTCAAGTTTTTGTTGTTTTACAATATTGACCACTTTTGTATCTTTATGCATTCTTCTAAGCACCTCCTCGTTTGTGATCTTTTCCACCCAACTTACTTTTAGCATCCTCCTGTACAACCACATCTCGAAAGCTTGTAGACGTTTGAGCGTGGATTCTGTTAGTGCCCAGCTCTCGACTCCATACGAAAAAACTGAAATGGCATGTGCTCTAATTATCCTCATTCGCAGGGCAATCGATAGATCGTGGCTGGTAAAAAGTTTTTTCGTGCGAATAAATGTTACCCGGGTACACTCAATACGTATTTTGATTTCAACTGATGGATCCCAGTCCTCGTATATCCTGCAACCAAGGTAGCTCGCACTTGAGACTCTGTCCAATTGTGTTCCTTTGACGTAGACACTAGCAACTTGATTATGAATTCCTTTGCTTATTATCATGTATTTTGTTTTTGCCGTGTTTATTTTCAAACCAAATACTTCGCAAGCCTCAGTTACCCTATTAATAAGTCTCTGTATGTCATCGATGGACTGCGCGAGTATTACAGTGTCATTCGCGTATTTTATGTTGTTGAAAATTTGTCCATTTATCTCAACTCCCACATCCGTGTCTCCTAGGTCCTGCCCAAATAACTCTTTAGAGTACAAATTAAAAAGGAGTGAAGACAATATACATTCCTGTCTCACACCTTTCTTCATCTTCCGTCAGGTGACCGTTAATTCTGACTTTGGCAGACTCTTTAGAATGCGTTCCATAATTTAGCCGCACACTGTATAATCTGCACCTGGTACTCCGTATTGGGTATTCCTGTAGGTAACTAGTATTTTTCTAACCAAACATTGATAGCGATCTGACAACCACACAAAAATTTTAAAATAAATATATTTTCAAAAAGATACCTCCACCTAAAGGTATTTAATTTCTTTTTATAAAAAAACGTATATCCAGAAAAAAGTGTTTAAAAAAAAACTCATTTCACCAATATACGACGGTATCGGATTAGTCACCGAGACATCGACTTAACGGGCGCCCTGTGTTGAGAGGTACATTAGTAAATTCTTCTTCTTCTTCATCAGCTCTATAGCCTAGTACAGGCCAAGGCTTTCTCCACACTGTCCAACCACCTTGTATTCGGTCTTCCTCTTCTCCTTGTACCCTCTATCTTTGAAAATGTCAATTTTTTAGCAGGGTCGGAATCTTCTCGTCGAAAAACATGTCCCAGCCATCTAATCCTGTAGGATTTGATAACTCTCAGTATGTCAGGTTCTTTGTACTTGTTATATACTTAGTGGTTATAAAGACTTCTCCAAGTGTTATTTTCTTTGACTACTCCAAAAATTGATCGAAGTATCTTCCTTTCAAAAATGAGTAGTCTATTTTCTTCTGTCTAATTTATTGCCCAAGTCTCGCTACCATAATGGATTATTGGTCTGATTAGGGTTTTGTATAAGTTTACTTTGGTACTAATTGAGAGGAATTTTAATTTAAGTTGGTTCTTTAGACCAAAGTAACATCTATTTGCCATCAAGAGTCTGTTCCTAACTTCAATTTTAAGATCGTTTTTGCTGGTAACAAGCGTGCCCAAGTATTTAAACTGTGTGACTCCTTCAAACGTATAGCTCCCAGTAAAGTAAATTCCCCTAAGATTTAAACCCGAGAATTTCTTGTGTTTTATTATGCTTTTGTTGAGAGGTTAAATTTTTATTTTTGCTTTATTGTGGACAGAAATCGTTGACGTAGCTTTCGATGAGTTTTTTGGTTAGAAATAGGCACATATTTAATTATGTTAAAAGGGAATGCAACAAAAATAAATTATCGGTACAAATTTAATAAATATTTTTAATTATGTAGTACTTACGGTATTATCAAGCATCAGATTTATAGTCATCATAATGGGAATCACTGTCGTCGCTATCCTCATTCGGATTGTAGGTAAATGATAACAGAATTAACTGCTCCGATGCAGTTTTCACGAATCCAACATCAAATTGAGGAAATAAGATTGTTGTTGAAAGAATATTGAATATCTCAGGTTGCAGAAAGAATTGTGAACAGTTGGACTTTCTGATTTTTGATTATTATTTTATAAGTCAAAATAAGAAAAAATATATCGTAGTGCATAACTCTGTATAAAAATGTTTCAGCGTTGTGCTGGGAAATAAAAACCCAGGTAGGCATTTCCCAATGTCTCAATAGAATTTAATTATAGTTTGTGTAAATGAATTTGCTTCAATCGATGTGTGAAGGCAGCGCCATGTGTTTAATTAAAAAATCTATTGTTTTTAACTTTAATAAGCCCTTCGGTGACTACGCGCGCCCTTCCGTCGACTCCGCACGAATAGTTTTAAATGCCAATTCCCAATTTACGTCACAATTAAACTCTTCGTTCATATTCTAAGCTACATAAAATACATCGGCTCACAAAAAACCACTTTTTTTTGTTTGTTTTAAATGGCGAATTTGTTGGGGGAGAGATTTTTACGGAGTATAACGTCGCGTTTTTATTTTGTTGAATTGTGTACGCGAAAATCGTGAGGTCTGACTGCTTTTGACGATCAGTTCAATGGATTTTCAGCCAAACGTAATGACTTAAGACGTGTAAATCAACATACCAGGATTGACGATAAAGTTTTAGGACTCAGACACTGTCAATTTAAATGTCATACGTCATATGAGTCAAATTCTAAACAAAACAATAAAAAAAAATTCCTAAAACATTACTATTATTATTATGATGAACAAAAAATATTGTTTAGAAAATCAGGTTGGTTATGTTTACATCTTTGAATATAAAAAAACCATGAAGGAGCATAGCCTCAGATGGAATAGAGGTTGCATATGACCAATTACTGCTTCCGTTTTGGCAGAGGTGTAGAGCTCGAAAGTAAAATAAAATTAATAATAATTTATTCGTGTAGTAAGAAAGATTGTAGATTTTAGGGGGGGTCGTGAAGGCTATGCTGCCTCTTAAGTACTTTGACAGCCCCTTCCAGAAACTTGAGCCTATTGCAGAAAAGCGCTGGGCATTCGCAAAGCAAATGTTCTACAGTTTCAGTGAAGTTCTCGCAGTAGCGACAACTATCACTCTCTGTTTTGCCCATCTTTCTCAGATAATACCCCAGAAGGCAGTGTCCAGTGAGGAATCCCGTCACCAGTTTCAAGTCTTTCTCGTCCAACTCGAGGAGCTGTTTAGCTTTCCTTGGTATTTGCCCTTTCCTTGGCAAGGCAGTCTGCTTCCTCGTTGTCTCTAACTCCTCTGTGATCTGGAACCCACATCAAAGTGACCTGGTTGTTTGCTGCCAGTTGTCTCAGGGATTGTTTGCAGTCCCGAGTCAGCTTTGACTTCAAAACTTTTAGGTACGCTTGGCTATCTGATAGAATATAGATTTTTGCCCTTTGGGTGTCCTATTCGAGGCACTACTGGGCACATATCTCTATGACATGTAATTCTGCTTAATAGATGGTTAAAGTGTTACCAAGTCGTTTTGAGAGCCATAAATTCTGCCCTCTAACGCCCACTTAAACCCTTTCATCCATCTTGGAAGAATCTCTTGGCTGCGCAACTTGAGGGAGTGTTTTGGTTGCCAGTCCGCAGAACTCTTCAGGCGGGCGATTGATAAGGTCCGAGTAGTGGTGATGATTTCCAATCTCCGATAGGAGCGGAATTTCAAGAAGAATAAATAAATAATAATAATAACTATAACAATAATGAGCTTTCTCTATGGGGATGCATAAACATTTTTGAGCCCGATTGTAGGTGGAGCCCTTCTTCCGAAGATTTTTACCATATCTGTAGATAAAGTTAATAGTCGTCGCTTTGTTATTTTATGTTGTGCGTTTTTGTACGTACAGAAATGAAAAATTGCGTCGAAAAATACCATCAATTCGCCGTGTATCATTAATAAAATCCAATCTGGACGTATACAATTGGTGCTTTGAATGAATTTGTAAAAAAAATGAACAACCGTACATATTCGTCGCGATAGCATTATCTTGGCGAGCTCGTCGTGAAACGCAAATGAAAACCATAGGCATAAACAAAGCGTGCAGCTTAACGCACGGAGCGGGTCCGGGAAGAGCAGAGCGACGAACGGGGCAGAGGGAGGCGGGTAAAAAATAAAAAAAAAAGTCCGACACCGGCCAATAATGATGATTTATTCGGAAGTAAAAATTGCCGGCTCACCGGTGCATGAGTAATGCCCTCGAAACGTTCGGTCGAAGCTGAACAGATAAAAATAGCCGCCCTACCGAAAAAATCAACCACTATATTATATTTTTACGGCGCATTTAAATAATGCCCGCCATAATTGGACGTCGTTTAGAATGTACGCGGAAAATTTGTTTCGATGGCTTACTATGCAAGTGTTCAATTCAACAACATCGTTGTGAAACACAAACCCAGATATCTTCATGAAAAAATCAAATATAGAACTGATATTTATAATTTAAAAACCAGCACTCTGTACCAACCCACAGGATCGATCATGCGTGTGTTCAAATTCACAACTTCGTTGTGAAACAGAGTCCCAGATAACTTCATGAAAAAATCAAATATAGAACTGATATTCATAATTTAAACTTAAGATTATAAAACCAGCTCTCTGTCCAAACCCGCAGGATCCATCAATCGTTATTCAATAAAAATCCAGGATGAACTGAGTAGCTCCTTATCAAGGGGACAACCGAAACATTGTTTCTTATACCAACTTCTTCTTGGTCTTTTTACCTTCTGGAGGGTGTAGTAATACTATTTTAGGTATGTGTTTGAATTTGTTGTTACCATGCGTTTCTATCTTGTGCTTAGTGTTCATGATTTCTCGAGCTTTTTAATTTCTCGGGTCTCGAGAATTCTCGAGGCTAATTTCTCGTGAGTTCTCGGGTTGTCGAGAAATTTACATTTACGTACGTTTTCTTATATTATTTGGTTCCAATAACGTCAACAAATTCAGTGGTTTTCCTCTCAAATAAAAGTATAAAATTAATTATAAAACTTTTATTGATTATATTCAAAAAAATTAATCTTTTGAATAAGCTAATTAACTTTTTTAAAAAAAATACAGAAATAATATTATTCAGACTCATAATTATAATGACAGCACCATTTTTGGCTGGTTATTTAGAAAAAAAAAACTTAAAACTTGTAAACAAATAGCTTCTATAAAACAAAAATAACATGAAAAAAAAACGTTAATATCTTAAATTCAGATAGAAAATTAATGTAAATGATAATTAAATTACAATCATAGCACCATTTATGGCATGTTAATTAGAATAAAAACAAATGAAAACTTTGCAAGATCAATGAAACATCTCACGCTGAGGAGCTGAACAGACAAACAGATACACAACGATTATGTCAGCTTACTCTGCCTGATGAAATATGCCTATAGAAAAACTAAAGCATTTATAGCTTTATCAGACAGTCGGTTTCTTATTTTATTAACTATATTTCCTGAAATTAAAAACACAACAAACGGTGATTTAATTTCTATATAGCTACATGATTTCTCGAGTTCTCGGCTTTTCTCGGCTCGAGAATTCCCGGGAATGAACCCCAAGGCAAAACCTAAATTATTGGCTTTTTTCATAAACTTACATTTCAAGACAAAACAATTTTTATATTCGTAAAAATTAATGTTAATATAAAACTAAAAAATAAATTTAATATATATATATATCTTACTAAAACAATAAAAAACCAGTACAAAAATCAAAACATAAATGTATTTACAACGTTTTAAGTTTTGAGCTGTTTAAAATTAAATTAAGTAATTTTACACATTTAAAATTATATTTTTAAATTACACAAAAATTATACAACTATAATAATAGTGTATGTCTACAGTGCAATATAATTATCAGTATTTTTTAAAAGTTGATTATTTATCTCAATAGATGTAGGTTTTTTATTTTTCTGTAAAACTTTCTTTTGCTTTTTGGGGGTAAAAAATCTTTGTGGTGTTTGTTTATTAGCACAATTTTTCGTTTCTTTGTCACAGTCGCAACTTTGAACCCAAGTATAAAAATTCATTTCACTCTTTCTTCTTTAATCAGCACCTCGCAGTTTGTTATGCTTTCTTCTCTTTCAAAAACCATTACTTTCGTTTTGCTTACATTTATTTTCATCTCTTTGATTTTTAAGGCATCATGCATAACATTAACCATCGCCTGTAATTACTTCTAACATGATTCAAGGAAGGTGAAGATGTATAAGACCACCTTATAGTAAGAATATATTAGATGGTTTATAATTAAATTTGGTTTTCCAATAGAAAAATTTATTTCGTAAAACAAAAACCTTTGCATGTTTCATTTCTTTTGGTAAAATGAATCACTTGGCATAAATTGTGACTAAATGATCGTAAAGGCAAGTACAGACCAGGCAACACGTGTTGGCAACATGTATCTCGTCAACAAGATACAAGTTGCTAGATACACGGCAACATTGGGCGGCGTGACAACAAAGAAATTAGTTGGTTGTTGCATGTATCCGTGTTCCCCATTCAAATGGAAAACATCGCTTAGTGTGTACGTGCTAATGCTGTTGGCAACACAAAATTTTGCACGGTAGTTTGTATTCTTTTTTACGATTTTAGGGGCTACCAAAGAAATAATATGTTCAAAATCAGATTTGGTCAGTCTAACGAAATTGCGGAACGAGGTACCATCGTTTAAACGTAGTTCAGACAATAGGTTATCCCCATGGTGTAACGTGCCTATTTTTTCCCTCCTACAGTTCCATTATAATTGTGTCTCTGATAGTTTTGTACTCGTAAATAGTGTCGCGTGCCGTATTTTGTTGTAACTTAAGTGTATTATTCGTTGTAAATAGTGTTGCATACCTTATTGTGATAGGATTCGATTGTTAATGGCTGTGGCATTTTTGTTGATCGCTGGAGATTGAGTGGGGTGTTTTCGTTATTAGATTTTGCTTTGGTTTTTGGCCTCGATTGTTGTGTGTTGTCGGTTATATTATTGTTTGGTTTGCATTTCTGTGTGGATGGGGCTGGCTATCAACACGGACGAGCGCGATTCTTGGTGTGGAGCATGGACTTGCGAATATTGTTGGTTGACGTCGGTTCCGTGTCATTTTTCTTGATATCCGGCCTGGGAAGTAGGTGGTCGTGTGTTGACAGTCTTGGGAGTGGTGTGGTGAGAATTTTTGGGGTGGTGTGATATTAACAAGTGTGCAAAACCTCTACGGTTTTTCTTTCATATCTGGCTGTATTTGGGCCATCTTAATTGGATTTTGAAGAAAAACTATTTAATTTTGAGGGAAGCCATTGTTAATTAGCAGGTGCCGTTCCATAACCAAACCGGCCACAGGAGTAGTGCATTCGTATACCCAAAGGTTACAAGTGATTTATTTTCGAATATTTAACGACGTGACTTATTTTTGACACCACAGTTAAGTTTTGTTTTAATTTATTAATATAATACATTATTAAAAATTATTTATTGCATTGGATAATATGCCAAAACTAAACTTTGATTAAAATAATCTTCTCAATAATTCTTTGTGACCAAGTGAAAATATTTTCTTACATTTGTAAATATTCTACAATATTGATATTTTAAAAGACAACCATTGTAAAAATGTTTTTAAATAAACTCGATTGTTTTAACAGTGTAGATCTTTATGTAAATGGTAAGAGCATGAGTGGATTAGCGGCCTTATGTGAACGTTTGATTTGATTTTAAAAGATATTTTTAATAATTTGATAATGAAAAATGTGTACAACTTTGTCAAAATTAATTTATCAACAGAAAAACTTTAATTTTTCCGTATATATCTATTTTGTCTCAGTTATGAGATAATACATCGTGGCAAGTAGGTACAAATTATTTTTATGTTTATTTTCATTACATGAGAACCCATTTTTACAGAGCCTTGAGGAAGAATAAAATTCGAAACGTTGGTAAACAATTAAAAGTTCTTTCTTTAACTCCAATTTATTATTGGATCACGAAACCTGTCAGACCATTTATAATATTTTGTCATTTCTCATCTATACAAAAATCTGATTACTTCGTATTTACTAAAATCAATAAATGATTACATTTGCATTTAGTTTTTATTTGCATGATTTAAAATAATCGCGTATCAAAGGGCAGTGGTAGACTTGCATATACACAATATAATTTATCCGAAGCGAGAGAGAGGGAGAGAGAGACGGAAAGTACTGAGCAGAAGAATGAATCGTTCTCTCTGCCGCTGCCGTGGAGCTTCATTCGTTCCTGGAACTGTAATCTTATTAAATTTACATATTAATCAACGGATTTTAATTATCCCCTCCCCTCACCCTCCGCTCTCCTGCTACTGAGCACAACGCGTCTCGTAATTTACATTAATCCAATAATTGCATGGAGGTTTGCTAATTAGAAATTCAAATGAGGTGGTGCTCTCGCACAGAACGAGGACCCTACTCCTCCTCCCCCCCCCCCCGTTCGCCGCCCTCCCTTTACGCCGAACCCCCAGCCGATTTTCACCCTTTTGGAAGGTCTGGCCTCGTCCTCCTCCATACTCTCTCTAGCTATTGCTTTGTTACTACAGTCCGAATCTCATCGATTTTCTATTACATAACTAAGTCTATCCCTAATTTGTCTTGTGCGGAATTGCGGTTCAATTACGGGGGGAATACAATAAATTTCCCGAATGCTCTCTTCGCGTACACTGCCCCTCTCAAGTTTTTGAAGTGATAACTTCTTTTGGCACGCTGTGAACTTTTTTTGTAATGGGTAAAAAATGTTAAACTCGCGTCAGGACACGTGGCCTGATCGAAAATTCGTAAGACAGTTTGGCTTTCAAAGTGGCAAAGGCACTAATGATGCAATTTTCTCACTCATGGAAAAAGTTTATACTGGAATCAATAGTGGCGAGGTTGCTGCTGCAGTATTTTGCGATTTTTCGAAGGTTTTCGACTGTGTGGATCACGAAATACTGTTGCGGAAGCCTCCTTACTACGGCTTCAGAGGAGTGATACTGAGCTGGTTCAGCTCATATTTGTCAGGTCGTAGTCAGATGGTGAAAACAAACCATCGCTCAGAAATTGGGAAAATACATAATGGTGTACCTCAAGGTTCAATACTAGGGCCAACATTGTTCCTCATCTACGTCAACGATTTGACAAGTATAAATATCGCAGGAAAATTCACACTATTTGCAGACGATACTACCATTTTTTGGCAATCAGACAATGCAAATGATTTAACTAAAATCATATCCAATGATATGAAGAAAGTAAAGAATTGGTGTGGTGCAAAATTTAGCTTTCTCGGTTCACATGCATTTCTAACCCGTTTTTTCCGACGTAACGACTGGGTTACCTTCGTACTAATAAATCAAGCCACCAAAATGGTTATATTTCTTCGAGGATATTGAACTAACCACTAGTTATCCTACTTTTAAATTTGGTAGTAATAAAATTAAAATAAAAATATCTGTTTCTGCTTATACTACTGATAAAGTTTGGATCATTTTGGTTTTAAGACGAAATTTAATGTAGGTCATTTATTAGTAGTTCGTAATACCCTTTGGAGTTTTTTTGGGTACGTTTAAGAGGTCCATTTTCATAAAAATATAATATATGTATATGGAAAGTATGAAGTCAAAAGATGAGGGAGTAATATGACGGGCGCATTTTTCAAAAGCAATAAGTGAAGAGGTCCGAACAAAATGCGACTCATCTATACAGGAGCGCTTCAAGGAGTTCTTATATAAATAAAAATAAATCTACAAGTCAATAAATATACATCGGATAGTGCGATTCGCATCATCACAGTCATAACATCTTGTCAGATATGTTGTGAACTCATTTTATTGTCAGTTGTTGCTGGTATTGGCCGAGGCATTACTGATATAGAGTTTGTCGATTGTTCTCCTATCGGTGTTTCACCATCCCATCCGATTAGAAGTCAGTTTGGAAGCCCCGCTGACGTTCAGATCAAGACACATCTTTGTTAGATCCACCCAGCGTGTAGGAGATCGACCACGTCGTCGACCAGTTGGGGAATGGCCCTGAACAACTAGTTTCTCAATGTTGTCATTCCTGTGAATGTGTCCAAAAAATGTGCTTCAGTGCTATGGAGGATAGGTGCTTTGGATTACCAATCTCATTTAGAATTGAGACGTTCGTTCTATGTGCCTGTTCACAGAATCCGCAGCATTCTCATCCAGCACCACATCTCGAAGGCATCTATACGATGGCGATCAGCTTGTTTAGTAGTTTACGTCTCCGACGCGTACAGAGAGATGGAAAAAACCAGGAATCGGACAAAAAATATTTTAGTTGTTTTGGTGATGCTAGAGTCATTCCATATTCTACCGAGTTTTGTCATGGCTAGTCATGCCTGTTGAATGCGCCGGCGGATTACTTTTTCGCTGCTGCCTGTGTTTTCGATTAACGATCCGAGGTATACAAAGTTCAGCACCACTTGACAGCTTCCAACTTGGGATTTTTAAAGAGGTTGTTATGTTCTTTGTCTATAATCATCACTTTGGTCTTGTTGTAATTAACTTTAAGGCCATAAGCCTCGCTAGTTTGTTCTAAGGTATTAAGGAGAGCTAATAGTTGAGCTTCTGTGGTTGCTAGGAGAGCTGTGTCGTCGGCGAATCTCAAGTTAGACATTCTAGTTCCACCAATGGTTATACCTTCCTCCCAGTTGTCCAGCACGTGTCGCATGATCAATTCAGAGTAAACGACGATTTGATTTGATTTTATTACATTTAAAAACTACAAAGTAGTTTAATAAATTCAAAACAAAAGTTCTAAAATGTCTGGTAATGGAAATCTCATACATTTAAGGAAAATACCATTTTTTAGTAAAAACAAATGATAATAAAACAAAGTTAATGGTTTCTGTTCTATTAAGACGTATTTAAAGTTTTATGGATTAGTTACTGGAAAAACTTTTAAATGGTTTACTTATTTATTATTTAAAAACATAAATCGATTATAAATATGCAACACTCAATATCATTAATTTGCTTGTTTGATAAGCTAATTTATTGTAGGTATCATCGCCATTGAGAGTATTATTTAAAATTTAATATTTATATACTGATTCCGTTAGTAATATTTAGAAATAAATAAAACTCATGTTTACTGCTTCATGTTTGGTTCTGTGCGGGGCAGTTATGTAAAACTCCAATACTCCGGTGACCTCGAGGGACAGTAGTTGTCAATAGAGGCCTCCGGCCTACTCACCAAACCTATCACCTCTTCTCTGGTCTTTGCCTGCCTTCCCGGAACCGCTCTCGCGTTACTACAGGAGAGATGGCTGTCTGTTCTGGGTCTCCTTTTTTTTATTACTCTATATTTTGACTTATATTGGTTTATACCTTTGTCGTTCTTCTAACTTCTTTGTTTGCATATTTGCTTTTACGGTGCTGTACGAAAAGTTCCAGCATAACTCCGACTTTACCATTTGTTCTTTTAACGTCTCTTTGTTAATGGGTACGCCGACTTGGTTCATATACTCTCTTCTGTTGGCTTCCCACTTCTGACATATAAAAAGTGTATGCTCTGCTGTATCACTGCGGTCACAGTATATACAGGTTTAGTCCGCTGCTTGGTGCCTTTCATTTACATACTTTTTAAAGCATCCGTGGCCTGTCAGAGCTTGTGTTAGGAAGTAGTCTGTTTTCCCGTGCGGTCTGATTATCCATTTCTTGATGTTTTAACTCTATCAAGGAGTCCATTGAAAATGTGATCGCGGACACTAGGCTGGTGGATCCCATGCACGGCGTATGTGAACCGCAGAGCTACGACATGACTTCTGTAGAAGCTGTCACGATGAGGAAGAGAAAGAAACAATGGTACATCTTCTCTGCCACTGCCCTGACATAGACAGAAAACGGCTTTTTATACTAGGGCAACCGAACTTTGATGATTTATCTGATCTCAATTTAGTTAGCATTAAAGACCTCACACTTTTTATTAAAAGTTCCAACTGGTTCTCACGGTTCTCATTCCAACCGCCGTTTTAAACTAACCTAACCTTCCTAGAGAACGAACGTTGGATACAAACGAGCATTATTTAAAAAATAATTAACTTGGTCTTAAGAGCATTATTTTTAAAATATTTTTTCGTCACTTATCTCAATGCGTTAATCGGTAATGCATCATACTCTTCCCATCATCAAAAATTAGTCCGAAGCGGACAATTTCGCTGTTAAAAGCTTACTTTATAAAATATGGAATTATTTGAAATTGCATGTTTTGATAAAAATAAAGTAGTTTTAATGTCAATATTACGAATGTTTGAAAAATTGCGTTTTTTTGTGTTAGTAGCGTTGAACAATTTACTACACGCATCTAATAAATTATTTCCAGTTGGTGTGACAAGATCACTGTCATAAATTGGGTAGATTAAAAGAATACGTCTTTCGTTCTCAAATCCTTTCTTCGACTGTCCCTGCCATCTTAGTCTTCGCGTATTACCGTCGGCGACGGTGCATACCATTATGATTCTTGGGGTTCCCCTCTTGTTATCTTTAAGACCACAAGAGCCGGCGATGTCCAATGCATAACGACCGATCGATAATGACCGCATATTGACGCTCATTTCAAAACATGCCCAGTGAAGGGTGCGAGGTATTTTAAGTCCGTTTATAATAGTAAATACTACTGCTTCATTCTTTGTGTCTGTGTAAACATTATATCATATTTATATTTAAGGTCGAACTTGTTTTTCACCGCTGTACACTCGAAGAGCTACTTTAAATAATCCTGAAGATGAAACATTATGTTTCGAAACGTAGACTTTTCACTTTGTTTCTTCTAAAGTCCTACCACTTTAACAATCAAAATAAATACATTTTTTTGTACCGATATCTTTCATTGTTGACAACGGATATATAAATAATTTTAATATTTTGAATTAAAATTTTCTATTTACAAATGTTCACTTGATTGTCATGTCGTTCGTAGTAGTTCTTGCGTAATTTTTATTTATCATAAATAAATTTTAATTAATTATAGAGAAGATCAATACGTTAATAGACATGTCCTTGTGTCTAGGGTATTAAAACTTAAATGCAAATACCAGAAATTTAAGAGATGTTTTGGACGATTGGTCGCTTAAATTTATTTATAAGTTGTTAGTAATTTTTATACCTTATTCACTTAGGACTCATGTTTTTTTATTGGATCGATGCATTATTATTGAATCAGAATGTTACCGTAAATGTATGCAGGGTGTTCCATTGCAAAACGGAAAAACTATGAATAGAGGGCACCTGAATATACCATATTTTTTTGGTCTTTTTTGATTTTATCAATTTTACTCATTTCTTTGTTGGCTCACCTGACAGAAAACAGAGTGACCAACAGTGAGATTGATACGACAGTCGCGCGGCCATTGGGGCCCTCGTGAGTTGCACCACAACATCATCAGTGGTGTGGGACTGCATGCAGGCCTTCACTGAGTTAGCGACTGCAAATAAGGTCACTCTTACATGGGTTTCTCGGCACACAGGGATAAATGTCAACGATGCAGCGGACTGGAATTCTGACGCCCTGAAGACACAGCGGTAGTCACAGAGGATCAAAGATCTAGATGACATAGGTGCCTATACCGTGCCACGTCTTTTTCGTTCTCTAACGAGTACTCTGCTAGCGGTTTCTCTACCGGCAAATTATGCCCGAGCTCAGCCGTAGAGGGTAGAAAAAAAAATATAAAAGTGAGCTGCGCCACCGGCTTGACGGTATAAGCCGGAAACCCCTAGATCTTATAGGCACTAGCAGGGCTACAAGATAAACAACTATGATTATGGTGAACCAAATAAATAAAATTATAGCAAAAATATGTTGGATACTTTACTCACACAATAGATAATTAAGGTACACAGTTCAATAGCAACATCATAACAAATATAGTCAAAGTTAACAGCTATGGTAAAATTTTCTTGCTAGAACAAACCAAAAATGTAAAATTTACAGCTATATACAATAACCAGAACAGAAGTAAGAGTAACAGTCTTTACCAAGTTACAACAAAAAGTAAGACATATATAAATTAACTCATTAACAACACTAATTCTAACATTTACATGAAGGCAAAGAACAAAAGGTAAAACATATATATCAGTTAACTCATTACATAAAGATTTTTACTGCCAAGACAATCAAGTTCATTTAAAAATACCTTTACAATGGTTTTCCTTTAAAATATCAAGATTGTAGGATATTTACAAATAAGTAGAAAGAAAATATGTTTTTACTTGGACATAAAGAATTATTGAGAAGGTTATTTTAATCCAATAGTTTTGGCATATTATCTAATGCAATAAATAGTTTCCAACAATGTACTATACTAATAAACAAAACAGAACATAATAGTGGTGTCAGCATGAGTCACTGCGTTATATATTTTAAAATAAATCACTTATAACCTTTGGGTATGCGAATTCACATGTACTCCTGTGGCCTACTCCGATTATGGGGGTGGCACTGATTAACGATGGCTTCCCTCAAACGAATCCTGATAACGGCTATTCAACTTGACACTAACTCCAACAATATCCACAACAATGGCAAGACAAAATGGTCAAGTTGAAAATCAAATGGTTTTTCTTCAAAATCCAATTAAGATGGCCCAAATACAGCCAGATATGAAAGAAATCCCATAGAGGTTCCGCACACGTGCTAATAACGCACCGTCCCCAACAACCTTCACTAACACCTCCGACTTCGATGAAGCTCTCCAAACGACTGCCGCTCCTATCCCGGAAATCAAGAAAAATGGCGCGGAATAAACGTCAACCCACATTCTTCTCAAAGCTGTGCCTCGTTCGTGTGGATATCCAGTCCCATCCACACAGAAATTGCAAAACAACTATCGAAAGTTTTGCAACATTATCTACAACGAATGATATTCGAGTTATAGCATACTGTACTGTATGCAATCATGAATACGAAACTATAGAAAAAAATAGGCACGTGACAACCGATGACCCAACCGCAAAAATGTAATGTGGGGTCATAACTTACGAACCATCCAGTTTATTTTTATGATATTGTTACGAGTTGCGAAGTCCGTCTCTGTCGATTGTTGGCTTGAGGCGAAATCGCGTCGACCACAATGAAAACAAATGATGAATGATTTATGGCCGCGGCGCGGTTGAAAACGCTAGACGATTCTTATAAGGTCCAATTATTTCGAGACAATATCGGGAGTAAGGAAAGAGAATTCTCATTCTTTCGAGTAATAATTTGTAGGAATATAAAAGATAGCGGTCGTGAAAGTTTTTAGTTTGAAATTTAGTTTTTAAAGTTAGTTATTTCTAAAGTGTTATAAAGAATTTTAATAAATTGTGTCAGATATATTTGGATTCACCCTTTATACAAGGTCCATCGGTGGAGTCATAAACGAGGGTTACTTGATATAACAATAACAGAAAGATCTGTTTTGCTGGGTACCTTAAATAGGAAGACGAGGTGGGGTGCGGGATATAGTAGGTAGTTTAGCAGACTTTGGTACGAGATTGATAGTCTTGACTACGTTTTACGATAAATGTATTTTTGAAATAAAATAGGATATTGTTACTTCTTACAATTGTTTAGTTTTAGTACTGAGTGTTTAAAAAATCACTGAACCCAAGGGTGAATATCGCAACAATATTTAAAACACACGTTTTCCTACTTCTATACAAGCGACTTGCCTATCAGTCAGGTAAAAAATCCAGGTCCAGATCAACAATAATTGACCATATTTTTGGGTCTCTAAAAATAACCCTGTATTTTTGAATTTCCGAAATCCGCTTACATATTTAAGAAGAGAAAAGCTGAATTGAATTGTGTGATTTTTATTTTTCCGCATGCTCTTTCTCTACTAAATTTCTGAATTTGCTTTGAAACTTTGGTGAATTATGTAAAAGCATGACTGCCTGTACTAAAATGATCGTTACAGTTTTGTAGTCGTCGAAAAAATATAATATAATATAATATAACAAAAGAAATTCGTAAATCCATCTCTCTAAATAAAGACGGGAAAACTCCTGGTCCTGATGAAATACAAGGGGAACTTTTTAAACTCCTAGACAACAAAAGTATTGATAAATTAACTAAAATATTCAATAAAATATATATTACTGGAAAGATTCCCAAAGAATGGCTCAAATCTACCTTCATTGCTATACCAAAAAAATCCACTTCAAGACGATGCAATGGCTATTGTACCATAAGCCTCGTGAGTAATCTTCTTAAAACCTTCTTGATTCCACATATGAGATTATAGTCAAAATGTGAAGAAATTATGGGTAACACTCAATTTGGATTACGAAAGGCAACAGGAACAAGAGAGGCATTGTTTTGCATACGAGTTCTATTTCAGAGATGCAGAGATATGGAGTGTGACATACATGCATGCTTTGTGGACTATCAGAAAGCTTTTGATAGAGTAAAACATAACAAGTGAATAGAAGTGTTAAAGAAGATATGTATTGACAACAATGACCTCTGGATAAATAAAAAATATTTACTGGAATCAAACAACACAAGTTAAAAACAAAGGTCAGATGACTGATGAAATAAAAATTCAACGGGGCGTGCGACAAGGGTGTGTGTTGTCACCACTTTTATTTAACATATATTTAGAAGAAATATTTGATAATGCGCTGTGTAATTTAACAGCAGGAATTCTTATAAATAATTAACAAATCAACAACATCCGATTCGCGGATGATACAGTAATATTCACCGACAAACTAGAGGACCTACAAAATATGATAAGCCAGCTTTCAATGCACAGTCAGGAATATGGAATAGATATAAATATGAATAAAACCAAATACATGGTGATAAGCAAGAATCCACTACCACCCAAGCAGCTTATTATAAAAAATACAGTTATTGAAAAGGTAGAGACTACAACATATTTGGGAACTACAATTAACGAGAGTTGGGATCATTCTCTCGAAATACGTTGTCGAATAGAGAGGGCTAAGAATCCCTTGGACAGCCCATGTTACAAAAAAAAGATTACTCGACATTTTAAACAAGAAAATGGAGATCATGAGTACAGTCAAAAGTCAGAAATTGAAATACTTAGGACACATCATTAGAAACAGCGAAAGATACGGTCTGTTGCAGCTTATCCTACAGGGAAAGGTGCTTGGAAAGAGGGGACCAGGCAGAAGAAGGATCTCATGGCTTAAAAACCTGAGAACTTGGTTTGCTACCTCCACCACGGGTCTATTTAGGGCCGCAGTTGATCAAATAATTATTGCCAGAATGATCGCCAACGTCCGGTAACGGACAGGCACTGGAAGAAGAAGAAAGAAACTCTAGCGATTCTTCAGACTTACGAATGCAGACAATAAGTATTCAAAAGGATATCAAAGAACATTGCAGAATTTAAATAGGTAGTGATACTGCATTGGGAAATTTCTCTTAGTTCAGCCAGAGTTGGTTCTCTGACTAGAGTGACACCAAACTATCTTGGAGCAAGTGTTTGATTATCTCGTCCTCTTGTTTGCATCAGCTTCTGAATAGAGGTAATAAAATTATGATAAAACATCTGGAAATCGCCAGACAAAATATTTATGCTTCTTTGCTGTAGTATCTTGATATTCTATACAGCTGGTTGTCATGCTAGTCATACCACCGATCATTAAACCATTTTTGGGTGTTTTTTTCGATCTTTTTTAAAGTTGCCCTAAGAGATGTAACAGTAGAGTTCAAGAATACATACTTTTCGATGATCAAAGACTACAAAGTCGTGAGCATAAGCTAGTATAAATGCTTGTAAAGCACCAATCAAAATGGTGCGAAAGAAAGTCTAAATAACTGCCTATTTCGTTTAATAAGGAAATATTTTACCACAAAAATCTGAAAAAAATAATTGGTCCTAGTTTTATTATACCAGTTTTAAAGGGGGACAATTATATTTTCATTTATTATTTTTATTTAATAATAAATATTATCAAATTTGGGTTCGTCATCCTCGTTGGAATACAATTGTTGGATTAAGAGAAGAAAACAATGTAACCTCTGTTTTTTCGTGTGCTTAAAATCCATAGAAAATGCCTACATCGGGAAAAATATTAATTTTTAACGAAGCAGACGTTTTGATTAAATCGTGTATACGTCAGTGTTTCAAGAGTTTTGGTATTTGTCCAGTTTTTAATTGCAAATTTCTCTTTATTATTAATAAAAATGCGTTTTCGATCAATTCCTTGTTATAAAAATATTCTGTTATTATTGAACTCTGCAATTTTGCTCGAAACCTTTATAGGTTTACAATCGAGCTATTACACACACCCTTTGTTTTGTTAGTTCGCTATTCAAATGGTTATAAAGCCGGAAATTATTTGAATTTTTATTCCTTTTAACCACCGTTTTGGTATTTACCAGAAATTAAAAAACCGTAAAATAATAAACCAATTAAATACTTAAATAAATTAATTAAACTTGCATATGCGAATGAGTATGACAATAAAGATCTAAGAGTCGTTGTTTTAGAGCAGAGGTCCCCAAATTTCTTTTTCAAATGAGTATTTGAAAGTTAAGACAGTGCTACTGCTACATATCCTACTTGAACCAAAGAAAATCTATGAAAATTATAACTACACAAAAAAATAAATGCTTCTAATTGAACCTAATGATTTAATGGCAAATTTTTAATATTTGGCTTCGATTTAGTCAGATTTTTTCTAAAATTTCCTTTGTAAAAAACATGGTAGTCCGGCTAAAATCCTTTTCCGCGAGGTATGACAGTGGAAAAGCTATCAATAACTTTCTTGTGATGGTCCATGTTTCAAGTTAAGTAATAGGTTTGTCTCTCTGAAACCCCAAATTGCTGATATCTCTTTCTGAACTGTACCTTGAGTTCTTCATTAGTTTAACAACTAACCAAAAGACATGTGGATAGTAACCCAGTTTTAAATTATAGTTACATTGCAACACTGGGTCAGTATAAATAATTATAGATAAATGACATAAAATTTTAATTTAAAATCTGTTGGCTAAGTCATATGGAGTAAAATGTTTGAGTCTGCGTCTTATAATGCGTTGAAACTAAATTTTACATTTGGATTATTTTCAAGTCTGCTCAACCGACAGACAATTATGCAATAATAATATCATTGTAGGCACAAGCTATGAAGCGTCAGTGATTAGTCTAAGTCTTAGTTTTTGATTGAAATCTCTCTATTATTGCTTTGTTCGCATTTGATGCAGATCCCCAAAGTTGAACTTCATAGGCCAAAATTGGTTTAAGGATCTTCTTCTTCTGGTGTCCTGTCTGTCTTCAGACGTTGGCTTTCATCATGCTTATGATTTCCTGAAATCTTTCCCTATCGGCTGCCGCACGAAACAGTTCTTCGGCCGAAAGACCACACCATTTCCTGATATTGCGTAGCCAGGACAGCTTTTTTCGCCCTATCCATCTTTTACCATCCACTTTTCCCTGTATTATGAGGCGCAGTAGCTAATATATAGATCCTCTGATTATGTGTCCAAAGTACTCCGTTTTTCTCCTCTTTATAGTGTTTAGAAGTTGCCGTTCCATGTCCATCATTCTGAGGATATCCTCATTGGTAGTATGCGAAACCCACGATATTTTTAGAATCCGGCAGTAGCACCACATTTCAAATGCTTCAATTCTATTCACCGTTGTAACCTTTAGTGTCCACGTCTCGTAACCATAAAGTAGGACAGACCACGCATAACATCTTAAGACTTAATATTAAGGATAACTTAATATAATTCTGGTAATAGTACACATAAAAAAGTCTTAGACCCACCTCGTGTTTGCTGGAGTTCCTTTTCTCACTTCTTTACAGATGATATAACTGTCTCTTCGGGATACAAAGATATACCGGTCGCCGGTGACTCCGGAAACTATAAATCCCTTCAATGTTCGCTATTCGAAATGCCACGTTAAGCTTGTCTATGAAATGATGCACTATCGTGTTAGATATGAATCCATGGTCTAAACATCCTCAAACTCAGTTTCGCATTAAGTGAAAAGTTAATTTATTTATTTATTAAGTAGGCAAATCCTAATATACAAAAAACAAAAGTGTAAATATCTTACAACCTTAATAATTTAAGTAAATATAACGAACATTAGAGAGTATATTTAAATATACATACACATCACTAGATTGTTAGGTTGGATCACATTAATCAAACACAAGAAAGAATACTAAGTATCATCATGAGCTGTCACTAATGTGCTTCTTTAATAATGACTTAAACTGAATTAGATTCTTTTACAAATTGTGGTAGTTTATTAAACTCATTTATGCCTTTATGAAACATACTATTCATTCCATGTTTAGTGTTAGTTTTTTTAATGTAAAAATTATTATTTCTTCTCGTATTGTAATTATGAGCTTGATTAATTCTCAATAACAACTTTTGAAAGTAATAAGGTAGTAATCCTTTATGTAGCTTAAATATAAATGTCATAGTCATAAAAAATATACGTTCTTTAACTGAAATCCAGTTTAGACACTCTAACATCAATTTAATTGTCTTATAACAACTACATCCCAATATTATTCTCAAATCCCGATTTTGGAGTTTTTGCAATTGTGCTATTTTATTTTTATCAAGTAGAAACAGTATTGTTGAAAAATAATCAAAATGGGGTTGTTTTAAACTTTTAAAAAGAGTCAACCTAGCATACATAGACACTTTATTACATATACGAGAGAAAAAGAAAAGTTTTTAGAAATTTTTTTACAAATAAAATCAGCATAATTAAGTTTCCATGTTGTAGATTGTAGGGGGTGTCGTGAAGGCTACGCAGCCTCTCAAGCACATCGATCTATCAGAACTTTTGTGCATAACCCTTAATCTATTCGAGGCCCGGCATTCCGAGATTTTAAGCAAAGTTTATCAGTTTCCTGGGGGCTAAGTTTCTGACATCGATGGGCTTTAGGAAGGCCACTTCCAAAAACTAAAGCCTCTTGCAGAAAAGCGCTGGGCATTCGCAATGCAAATGTTCTGCAGTTTCAGCGAAGTTCTCACAGTAGCGGCAACTATCACTCTCTGTTTTGTCCATCTTACCCTCAGAGAGCAGCGTCCCTGTCCCAGTTTCAAGTCTTTCTTGCCCAACTCGAGACGCTTGGCGAAAGGCTTATCAGCCTTTTTGCTTGTTTTTGTCCTGGCACTTTATGCCAGTGAGATTTCATTTTATCTGTTTCCCAGCGTCGAACCTCTTCTTTCAAGTGGGCTTTGGAATTCCACAGAAGGGTTCTGGGCCGGAAAATTGTGTATTTGCCCCTTCTTTAGCAAGGCAATCTGCTTCTTTGTTGCCTTTAACTCCCTTGTCACCTGGAACCCACATCAGAGTAACCTGATTGTTCGCTGCCAGTTGTCTCAGGGACTGTTTACAGTCCCAAGTCAGCTTAGACTCACAAGTGTATGACTTCAGAGCTTTTAGTGCTGCTTGGCTATTTGATAAAATATAGATTTCTGCCCTTCGGGTGTTTCTTTCGATGCACTCCTGGACACATATCTCCATGAAGTTTCCCTGTTCATCTGTTATCTAATGGTGCTTTATTGTCAGACTTCGTACAGTCATAAAAATATTCGGCAGCTTAAAGAAAATACGCATTTTATTGATTAAAACATATTTTTAAAATGGCGAGTAAAATAATGTTGCAAAACCCTTTTAAGGACTCATAAAACTGACTGTAAGAAATATTGACTGTCAAAATTGATGTGTATAAAATAAAGTATAATCGGATATTCACGACAAACACACGTTTAACATGCTCGATTTTTTGTTTCGAAAATTACCTCTTGTAACATACAGGCCGTTGTAGTCGTAAACGAAACTCATTAAATTTTCTGTAACGCTCCCAAATGACAATAAATAAACATAAATGTATAAACCCGAAACGTATTACCAAGAAGCAATTAAACTGAAAAGTCGCGAAGGAGGTTCGTTTATTTATCGTAAAACAATTGAGTGTGTATTACCTACTATTGTTTTGTTTTTACTCGGTTTCAGTATCTGTCAATTATTGTGCTACCCAGCTTGCTTGATTTATTTCATACAAATGGCGTGTCAATTTTCTTTTACTTTGCAGTATCGGTTATATTATTACAGTGAAACTTTTTCATAACGGACACCAATGGGGTGTCCGTCGTGTAGAGTTGTCGCTAAATCAGTTGAAATAAAAAAGAGGTTTCTATTTGCTTGAACTTTAATTATACACTTTCGTTTATACAGGGTGTTTCAAAAAAAGGTGACCCCGTCCCAAGGATAGGTAGAAAAATGAAAAATAATTGGGGTTTGCTCAGTAAAAAATTTTCGTAACGCCATCCGTATTTAAGAAAAAAAATGTATACACATTTGTTACGATTTTGCCGAAACTACTGGAAACATTGTAACGAAATTTTATAGTAATATGTTTTAGAAGCTGATTCATCCCATGAATTTGTTTTTATATTTGACTCTCATAAAGGGCGCTAGTTACACGGTTCATACCAAGTAGTACTGAACAAAACTTTTTTAAGGTTAAATTTATTAATCAAAATTTCAAGTGAACTTAAACATCATTCAATTTTACACCATAATGGTACTCTTGGTAAAACTCAATACTGTGTACCGTATTCGAAATATTTTGATTTAAAAATTATGAAGTAATAACCGATGCTGGTATAAAGTAATGATATAGTTATTAACTATTATTATTAATTAATAATAATAATAATGTTTATTTCCCAACAATTTACAGAGTGTATTAGAACAATAGATATAAATAGAATAGAAAAATAAACATGATAAATCACTGAAGCTTGAAGCTTGTGTGTGTGATAATACCTTTATAATAATAAACTAATACCTATACAATAATATACGATAATGATTATAAATAAACAAAAATGCATGTGCAAAATAATAATTCACTAATGTGAATGCGCTTAGAAAAGTTCTTTTCAATTATGGTGGTCTAAAGTCCATAGTACTACCATAGTACTATGTATTATGGGAATTAAAAATTTTTTGTCGCGTACATGAGACCTCATCGATAAAACGGATACATGTTAAAAAATTGGGATTGAGGGCTGTCCTTTCTTGTAATGTTGTACAAAAATCCACTGTAACCGGTAGATCGTCTGGCAAGAGCTCTTGGAGTCACTCCAGCTATACTTCACAGACTACTCATCTCCGCAGCATTAATCCTATGTTCATGCTTCTTCTGCCAAACCCTACATTCACTACCATACACGTTCCTTTTTTGCCACTTTCTGGCTGTTTATAAAGCTCTGCAGTGCCTCATTCATTTGTCACTGTCATACTTTCCATCTCTCATAAACTTTGAACATAACTACACAAATTCATTTACTTGTTCCACTCTTTCTTCCTCAATCGAAACTTCACAGTTTGTCATGCTTTCTTCTATTTTAAAAACCATTACTTTTGTTTAGCTTACATTTATTTTCATCCCTTTGATTTTCAGAGCATCATGCATAACATTAACCATCACCTGTTACTTCTCTTCAGATGACGCTAATATGACTTGATCATCGGCGTAAAGAAGGCGTTTGACGATCAAATCATTCATTTTCAATCCATACGCGCTCTCTTTCAAATCTTTTAAACAATCGTCTATGTATAAGTTAAACAGCCATGGCGAAGCCACAAATCCCTGTCTTACACCTCTTTCGATGTTAAACCAGTCCGTGCTAGTTCCGTTTATCCTGACACAAGCAGTGGAATCCCCGTAAAGTGATTAATTGATGGTAGCTAAAATTCAAATTTTGACAAGACCCCGTTGATGACTGTAATCAACATTAATTCTCCCAAACTCTGATCAGCTTATTAGCAGCGAAATTATATCTCGTTAAACTAATATTATTAAATAAAAATTGTATTGTAAAATGAAAATGGATCGTATAAAAAAGGGTTGTTTTCGTCAATCCCTGACTGACATCTTTTGAATTTGTAATAAAAACGTCTGTTTTGGGAATTGAAAAAAGTTTAAAGTCGTCAACAATAAAACAAAAGCCGGTCGAGCCGTTCAAAACATGGCTGCTGTGCGCCCCAATCCACCAATCATTTGTTTTTAGTTTTTTTTTTTTCGCGCTTTGCAGTGACATTTGGTCAGTGCGAGGGTCGGCGGGGGCGCACTGTCATTCGGCCTCTAATGAGTAATGACTAACGAGAGTCGCGTGAAAATATGCAAATCAAATTGGAAGTCCAGTTTAATTATTCTGTGTAACTTTTTCTATGAAAAATGCACTAATACGATTTTTGATGTAACTGCAATGCGGCCGATGCTGCTGCTGCTTTCACGTTTTTTGGTGTTTTTCTTTTTTTTTGGATTTTTTTCTTGTCGATAGTATGATTGAATGCGAGAGTTTTTTCGTGTTTGTTCTGCTGACAGCTCGTTGGCTTGCCGGTTATTGCGAATGAATTTGCAACATTTTTAATTGATTGAATGTTTTAGGTCCCCTTCAAACGTTAGTGCAATATTCCTTCTTTTTTTTTATTTCCTATTACTGTGTCTATTCGGTAAAACAATAATGAGCACTGGCCTGGGTAATTGGATTATTAACAGTAATTCACTATCAAAATGGTGAATAAATAAAAAAAAGATGGTGCACTATGTGCGCATATTAAAACTGAAACTTCTAACGTTTAAACGGCTAGGATTTAATTCAATTATACTGAATATATAAGGAATATTATAAGGATTGGAATGAAGGATTTATAGAACGACATACACAGTACTGTTTGCACGTAAATATTATTCTTAACTAGGTAACTAGCGTTGTCCTGCCCGAACGTTGGCTTGCCTTCTTTGCGAATGTCACTATCAAACTCAGCGATGCCGCAAACTATAAATTCGACACTAATAAAGCGTTTTTAAAAGATTTTTTATTCCATCCCCTTTCTTAGGGGTGCTAACAACATTGGAGATATTTCAATCAAACTCAGCGACATTGAAAACTATGAATTTGTAACTATAATCGGCGTTTTTAATAGTTTCATATTTTATCCCCTACCCACCCCTTTCGTAGGAGTGCTAAGAAATTTAGGAATGTTACTATCAAAGTCAGCCACCCCACAACCTATAAATTCGATACTAATATTATCCGTATTTGATAGTTTTTAAATTCTATCCCCTTCTCACCCTTATCGTAGGGGTGTTAAAAAAATTGGAAATGTTACCATCAAACTCAGCCACCACAAAAACAATGAATTTGACATTAATATCAACCGTTTTAAATAGTTTTTATATTTTATCCCTTTCCCACCCCTTTCGTAGCGATGCTAACAATATTGAAGATATCACATTTAAACTCAGCGACCGTAAAAACTATGAATTAGTAATGCGTGTTACCCAGACAGCCCAAGGAGACAGAGTTCTATTAAATTAAATGTTTATTTGCAAAATTAAAAATATATACAATAAATAAAAGAAAATAAAAATAAGATTCTATCGGTGATATCACCCACTAGAACATAGAAGAAGAGTTGCAGACTAGACATTACTCTACAGATATTTCCATGGCAGATGCTCCAGAGAAATAAAAACTCTTGTACCACCACTGGCCACATTCGGCCGAAGAACTCGGCACTCATTTACTCTCAATATTGACACTACCAATCTCCATCAAGAATCCTTCTTTTACAGGGCCGCTACGGAATGGAATAAGCTTCCAAAATCAGTTTTTCCAGAGAACTATGACCTGCAACTTTTTAAAAAGCGGGTCCACAATCATCTCCTTTCTTAATTCCTTCCCCTTCTAATAGTAACAGTGCGGCCCGCACGATAGGTCTACCCTTTTCAGTAAAAAAAAATTTTTAAAATGGGTCAAGTTATTTTCTTACAACTACAACATTTTCATCACTTTTAAAATCCCTCCAAAAATTATTATCTAGATACAATACTGAAATAAAATAAAATCAATAAGGGGTTACATCTGGTAAGAATTTTCTAAAAAATCGATTTTTCGTTTTTGACGGATTGACATTGAGCGAAGGGTGTTGGCAGAAAAACAAACGAGCTTTATGAACAGCCAAAAAGTCTCAAAAAGGCACGTCTGGCTGTGCATAGAGGAGTGTTGATTTCTACACTTATGTTGGGTTTGGCAGAAGAAGCATGAAAATAGGATTAATGCTGCGGAGATGAGTAGTTTGAGAAGTCTAGCTGGAGTGACTCGGTTGGATAAAGTAAAGAATAGTGAGATAAGAGAACGCTGTGGTGTAAAAGAAGAGGTGGTTACAAGGATAGATAATGTAATGTTTAGATGATTTATAAGGCGAGTGTAAATGGACGGAAGTCGGTAGAGGTCGACCTTGGCGACCATATCTCGATCAGATCAACATTGTTTTAAAGAAAGGCCAGGTCAAAAGTACCAAGAACCGACGAGCGTGTATGAGAGCACTGATGAAAGACGAGGAAGCAAAGATGTGTGTAAGAACCGTAGCGGAAGTGGAAGGAAGTGGTCTCTGCCTACCCCTACGGGAAAAAGGCGTGACTATATGTATGTATGTATGGATTCTCAAATTATGACATTTCGAAAATATTTTTTTTAAATTTTTATGTTGATCCGTTTAAAATTAAGCGAGTTACGGCCATTTTTACTGTTTACGATTTGTGGGCCGCGCGACCTAGGTATAAAGGAAAGCACTTTTTTCTCGAAACAGCTTTTTTAAACTTGGTGACCACGATATCTCAAAAACGAGAAGACCGATTTACTTAAAATATTGCATACTTTTTAGGAAGTGAAACTTCTATACGCGCACTGCGAGTAGTGCACACTTTTTTTATATTCGAAGGCAGTCTTTGATCAAAGGATTTTTTTTTCGATACATTTTTTATATACCAAGGAAAATGAAGTGATTTTTCCACCAAAATCTAGACTTTCACTTTGGATCGCTGACCATTTTTTTAAAAATTCATATTTTTTTAAATCTTTTCATTAAAGACTAGATAATACAATACAAAAACTTAATTTATTTGGATTTTTCAACTCAGATGATCGGTAGAGAAGTTACAGTGGTCACCGCGGAAGGCCTTTTATTATCATTGATATTGAGCCAAATTCAACCAACAATCACTGTAATTGATCACTTGTCCATGCGGACTATTATTCTAATCAGAATAAAGAGACGTTGCCAAATTATAATAAGTGCACCAAAAATCTTGTCGCTTAAGCGCCCTCTATGTAAGTCAGATATAAAAACAAATTCATGGGATGTAGCAGCTTCTAAAACATATTCGTATAAAGTTTCGTTGCAATGTTTCCAGAAGTTTCGGCAAAATCGTAATAACATTATTTCTAACTTTAAAAGCCCCGCACCATTTTGTTTTTCCAGTTCCATAAACCGTTCGCATATAAATCTTTTACTTTTTAAGTTAAATTTAACACATTTTTAAATGATCAAACGAATTCATGTGATTTCCGGTATTTCAGTGACACTTAACTGATTAATGTTTTACATAACTCCAAAAGAGGGAAAGTCAATATTTATGTTCTGTTACTCTATTCATAATTCAAGTCCCTTTATTACAATTTTACACGCTCTATAAGGCCGTAGGTCTTTTTTCTTTACATGGTCATTATGATTTTATTACAGAGAGACTGGGCAATTAAAAAATATATTCAATGAAATTGTTTGCAACTTTTAGCGATTTTGGTGATAAAAAAAGTTAGAAGCTTTTTTTAATGCATCCGCTGTGCTGCTTGTTAGTCCAAATAATAGGGAAAAGTGCGTGCAAAAATTAATATCCAAAAAAAAATATGAGCGTATAGTTAATTAAAGTTCAGGATGAGTTTCTATGTCATGCGACTCGATCCTGATTACCGAACATAACCTAAAAAATTGGCAAAGTTGCGAACATCGGTTTTTGTTAATAACTAAAAAACTACAGTTCCGATCGAAAAAAGTTAAATCAGGAAATTGTAGATATTAAAAAAAAGATTATCTACTAAATAAATTATAATTTTTCGATATCATTGATAATTTTCGAGTTATATTGTTAATTTTTTAGTTATTAACAAAAAACCGCTTTTCGCAATTTTGCCAATTTTTTAGGTTATGTTCGATAATCAGGATCGAGTCGCATGAAATAGAAACGCACCCTGAATTTTAATTTTCTATACGCTCATATTTTTTTTTATATTAATTTTTGGACATATAACGTTGGGCCGCTTCCTCGTTTCTTGGACTATGTAGTTGAAAGACGCTTTCGGTCACTGATTTTATATATTGATATCAAGAGCAGCAGAGATAGTTTAAGAAATGCGGTAAGACCTCCCCCGCTTGCTACTGGTCATCTCTAATAATACCCCCAGAATACAATGGTCCCCATTTTACAAGGGTATTGATTGGATCGAGCAGCTTGCGCAAAATTAATTACCAATTCCCATATTTGCAGTGACACAATAATTGTAAAAATTTGAGAAACTTCTGTATAGTTTTAAAAACATCCGCGTTTATGGGTGAGTCTAAAGGAAGGATTTTTCATTCAAGAAAATTAATTACCCGCTCGCGCGGCGTTGTCTCGTGAAAATCTGCTAAAGCAGATTCGACACCTTAAAGACGTGTCTCAATATCGAGCGGACGCGAGACTAAGGAGGCGGGACTATGTCAGCTTTGTAAACGGAGCCCGCCGTCGGTGGAACTGCAACAATAGGTACAACAACATTTGTCTTCGTTTATTACACGACCGGTAGAACGGATATGAGAGCACGAAGAGAAGAGAAAAAACTGACATGGAAGGTACTAAAGGGTGGTTTAAAAGTAAAAATAAGGAATAATTCGTGTGGCTATCAAAAGATATATTTTTGCTGTTTTAATTTTTAGAAAATATATGGCAATCTTATTATATTCGGGTTCAAATGTGAGTATATATTAACGAATAAGAAAAAAAATATTTGAAAGAATATTAAAAAGAAAATTATCCGAAAATAACAACAGCAGGAGAAAAAATATACAAATAAGTCTTCGAGAACAGTGTGCAGAAAAACATATAGTTACGCCTTTTTTCCCTAGAGGGAGGCAGAGGCCACGTCTTTCGCTTTTTCTACTTTCATTAGCGCTTTCATATATGCTCATCGATTGCAGGTCCTCTTGACCTTGCCTTTTCTCAAAAAAATTTTGATCTGATCGAGATACATTCGCCTAGGTCAACCTCTATCGACCATTCACATTCGCCTTATAAATCTGTTTTGCCAATCTTCTTGCATTCATCCTCTCTTCGTGTTTATACCCTGCAGCCTTACCCAATGTCTTACTGTACAACGCTTCCACAATCTCTTTCATTCTAATTTCAACTTTCACTCGTGTCCCCGCATGGGACTTGCGTTTGTGTGATCTCCTTCTTAAATAAACTTACGATGTATTCCTTCCATCTCTTTAGAACGCATTTCTCTCCTCTCATCATACTACCTTTCTGGTTTCTGATTTTTTTCAGTTGCGAGGTTGTATTTTTACCTCTGGCTGTTCTTATGTACTTCCATGTTGTTCCGGAAGTCGTCAGATAACCATATGTAGAAATAGGTGGTTTGAAATTTCCCTTTTTTCTACACGGGAGAAATAAATACTCAACTAAAACAAAATATAGGTTTTTCTATCTTAAAAAAAATAATGTATTTTTCCCGACGGCTGCAAGCGATGAAATTAATTTAAAGCCGTGGAAACTAACGAATGAAAAGATTCGCCACTATCACTGTCATACTTTCCATCTCTCGTAAACTTTGAACCCAAGTATGCAAACGTATTTACTTGTTCCATTCTTTCTTCCTTAATCAGAACCTCACAGTTTGTCATGCTTTCTTCTCGTTCAAAAACCATTACTTTCATATTGCTTACACTTATTTTTATCCCTTTGATTTTCAGTGCATTATGCGTAACAATAACTATCGCCTGCAACTCCTCTTTAGATGACGCTAATATGACTTGATCATCGGCGTAAAGAAGACATTTGACGATCAAATCATTCATTTTCAATCCATACGCACTCTCTTTCAAATCTTTTAAACAATCGTCTATGTATAAGGCAAACAGCCATGGTGAAGCCACACATCCTTGTCTCACACCTTTTTCAATGTTAAACCAGTCCGTGTAAGCTCCGTTTATCCTGACACAAGCAGTGAAACCCTCGTAAAGTGATTCCAGTGCTCGTACTAAACTACCGCTCACCTCATACATAAATAATATCGATCACAAGAGAAAAAAAATTCCACTAAAATACATACGTTGGCCATAGTGATATTTTAAAAAATAAACCCAAAAAAATTATTATGTAACATACCCAAACTAATGCGCTAATGCTAATTGGCACACACTAATGTCATACAATATGCTTTTGCCTGACACTTTGTTTGCATTTGTCATTCAAAGCCAAATATGTTAGAGCCAACAATTCGCGAACTATCCTCGTACATCCAGGTGTAATTATGGTTTTTTAAAACCTCGTCGTTAAAAAAAAGTATTCGAGACACTGAGCGAAAGAAATAGAGAGAAGTGAAAGCCGATGTGCTGAATACCAACAACATTACAGCTAATATAAGCTATTTTTCAAAATCTCGAATCTACAGCTCTAATCTCTTCGAGATACACACTGACGTTAAGGTACTGCATTGCATACTGAACGAATCGTGTGGGTATCCCCGACGTCGAAACTTTGATTGATGGTACATTATTAGGAAAATCGCTGTATTCGTATTGTGTTCAGGTTTGCTGACTGTCCAAAGAGTTTGTTAGAATCCGTTTTAGTGATTTTCGATCCCCGTTATTATAATTATAATGCATCCCAAAAAAACATTTGCTGTATCATTTTTCTAGTGGAGTCTAGTGGATTTTTAAAATACTTACTGAAATAAGAAATTGATATTAAAATAAAATGAGATGGGGCTTTCTTTGAAATAAACGCATTGGATGTATCAGCAAAGCCTTCAATTAATTATTTCCATTTTAAAGGATGCACTGTAAGTCAGTTGACACTAGCAGTCTAAGGGTATTTTGTTAGTTGTTATCTGAGAACAATAAATAAAAAGTTAATTACAGAACAGTGTGTATTTGTTTTGCATCCATGATGGAAACATGACCAGATTTACAGATGATTATGATTTGTTCGAGGAACGTTTTCCAAACATATAACCTCTATCTTGACAGGATATTCGCAAATTAAATTTGATTTAAAAAGACCTGGTTGGCAGCAAAGCTTTCTAATTCGGATGAACCAAAATCTGTTACTACAGAAAATAATCTTAATGTTACCACGCAATGTTTTTGCAATTACCGATTAAATCTCAAAGAAAAGCATCCAATTGATATGCCAAAATATGGGGTTATTTTGAGAAACTTTTTTAATAAAAAATGGTCTCAACGATTCCCAGATAACGTACTCATTGATTTTATAGTCTGGGGTATACTACATTAGATTACATTACAATCTTGCGGTTGGGCCATTGGTATAGGCACCTTACCTGTGTCACCTAGATCTTTTGATCCTCTGTGACTACCGCTGTGTCTTCAGGGCATCACCGCAGGATTTCTGTTGACCCTGTTTCATTTATATTACTTAGATCCATTATCATGCGGCCCTAGGTTTGATACCTGTACACCGCTAGCATCGGGCAGCAACACAGAATATGTATGCTACTCTTTTCCTCTTCGCTGCATAGTTGGTAGTTTTTCTCAGTCGCCAGCTTAAGTTTAAAGAGGTGCGCCTTAAGTGTGACGTGGCCGGTAAGCAGGCCAATCGTGCTGCTTAGCCTACTCCGGTTCATCGTCTGCACTCTTCTGGAGAGGTTTTTTCATTAGCTGTCTTGATGTTCTGCATTCCACTGAGCGATATGTTCTTAAAGGATTAGTTTCAATTCATGTTTCGCTTCGGCAATTGGCAATCCGATCAACTGGCTTTTTGGTTCCATCAGGGTCCCGTTTCTTGTTAGTTCATCGGCTACCTCATTGCCATATATCCGTGTGCGCCCAGAAACCCATGTAAGAGTGACCTTGTTTGCAGTCGCTAACTCAGCGAGGTTCTGCATGCAGTCCCACACCACCGATGATGTTGTGGTGCAACTTACGAGGGCCCCAATGGTCGTGCGACTGTCAGTGAGAATATCAATCTCACTGTTGGTCACTCTGTTTTCTGTATGCGTAGCACACCTGAGTATGGCATCGACCTTAGCCTGGAAAACCGAGGCGTATTTCACCAGGGTTATGCTTTTCCTGTGGTTGCAGGATGCTTCAAATACACCTGCCTTTTAGCATCCCTGGTACCCATATCGGTTAGTGAACCATCGTTTCACTCCAGGGCTGGTCAATGGAGTTTTCTTCAACCAGTCTTCTCTGGTTGGTTGGATGGTTGGTTGATTGGTTGTGGTATACTAAAAAATTAGATTTATTCCCTTAAGATTTGTAATGTTGAGCATTTGAAGACAGGAATTAAATCATAATTTTAAAATCTACAGTCCTGAAAGATTTGTTACTCGTAAATCAGCGTTCAAAAGATGCTTATATTTGTTTTGAATAGCATGAAAAACATTTTGAGCATATTTTTTAGGTTCATTTAACTGTACTAGCAGTTTTATGTTGATAATACGATTGTTAATAGTAAATTTGCATTTTTGACACCTGACCTATTCCTCACCCTGTATTGCTAAAACAAAATTATAACGCAAATTTAGATATAATTTATTATTTAAAATATTATATGTAATATGCTTTAATTTAATACATTTTTGGAACATTTTTTTTTTATGTAATAAAATAAATGTTCGTTTAAAAGCATGACTCCAGCGAATTATAAATTTTAAAAAGATGTTAAAAAATTGGTCGAAACATGCATTATTTTCACGAGTATGCCATCATTCGTTCCGGTCTAAAATTGGGCCGATCTGCATTATATAGCTAATGATCAAAATGCACATCACGTTCGACGCTTGCCACCCCCCACAACTTCGAGGGGTGCGGGGGGTCAGCCCAAGAACCGCCTCCCAGCCCCCCGTTCTTCCGATGCCGGGCGCTCGAACTCCCAACTAAAACTTAATTATAATTAATTAATGCGACTGCTACTAAGTCTATAGGCTATACGCTATGTAATTAGAAACCTTTATATAAAATGAATACTGTTAATTAAGGAACTAAAAGACATTATACAGTGCTAGATTGCAGAAATAACTTAAGTACAAATAATATTATTATTGCCAAGTTTCAGTAAATTCACACCCGGCAGTTTTAGAACTGAGAAGTTGGTAGCACTTAAAAAGAGAAACCCGACTCTCCGGAATATTCAATAAGTTGTAATTGCTAAATTCAACGCACACTACACACAACTTTGAATTCAAAGGAAATAACTTTTTCCCAAATACTTTTATCCTTAAAGCTAAAAATTGAATGAAAAGGAAATTATTTTTTATGGACATTGGTTACATTTAAAGTTAGAAAAAACGTTTTCGGATATTTTAAAAGTAAATTAGCAACAATATCTCTCTATAAGATTGACCTTTTTTTTAAAACAATGTCGATGTGATTGAGATAATTATGTTCGTCGAGGTCGATATCTACCGACTTGCCCATTCATACTCGGCTTGTAAACATGTTTCGTTAATCTTCCTTCATCCATCCTCTCAACGTTTTTAAACCATCTTTATTTATCTTTGTATTCTTCCCATGCTATAATAACTACCTTTTTAAGTTCGCTCAGGTTTCTAGGTGCGGGTATTTGACGTTTATCATTTTCCTTGAGGTGATCCCACAAATGCTTGATCGGATTCAGATCCGGGCTTTTTGGTGGCAACTGCATAACTAATATACTAACTTAATTAAGACAATTGTGTTCCAAAAAAGGACCGAACAGACATACAGAGCAAACCTCTCTCTTGGACTTGTTCACGATCATATGGATGTTTTATGCTATCCCTAGTTTCATCTGTGAATAAAACTTAACCTGGCAAGGGTGCAGTGGCTCCTCTCTTACTGTTTAATCCAGCTTCATTTAACCGTCTTCTACATTTTAACATTGCGGACAGCTTCGAGTTCGTTTTTGATCACAGTGACAGTCCTGTTTCTTAAAGAGTATTGTCTAATAAAACGTGCATCTCGGTCGTTAGCGCATCGTTTTCGTGCTTGCCTGGCTTTCTAAAATAATTTCGTACTTCATTCAAACCTTATTGCTCAATTCATTTTTTGAATTTTTGGGGGTCGAAAATAAAACAGTCCATCACGAAAAATGTATTACTCTTTTTAAAAAAGGAACAATTTATAAGCTTACTTGTAACGAAAATCTATCAAAATTACAATATTATTTATCTTCTAAACGAGGATTCCACTGCTTGTGTCAGGATAAACGGAGCTTGCACGGACTGGTTTAACATCGAAAAAGGTGTCAGACAGGGATGTGTGGCTTTGCCATGGCTGTTTAACTTATACATAAACGATTGTTTAAAAGATTTAAAAAAGAATTTGAAAATGAATGATTTGATCATCAAATGCCTTCTTTACATCGATGATCAAGTCATATTAGCGTCATCTGAAGAGGAGCTGCAAGCGATGGTTAATGTTATTCATGATGCCCTGAAAATCAAAGGGATGAAAGTAAATGTAAGCAAAACGAAAGTAATGGTTTTTGAAAAAAATTAAAGCATTACAAACTGTGAGGTTCTAATTAGGGGAGAAAGAGTGGAACAAGTAAATGAGTTTGTATTTTTGGGTTCAAAGTTTACAAGAGATGGAAAGTATGACAGTGACATTGAGCGAAGGATGTTGGCAAGAACACAGATGAATGGGGCACTGCATAGCTTTATGAACAGCCAGAAAGTGTCAAAAAAGGCACGTCTGGCGGAGATGAGTAGTCTAAGAAGTATAACCGGAGTGACTCGGTTGGATAAAGTAAAGAATAGTGAGATAAGAGAACTCTGTGGCGTAAAAGAAGATGTTTAGATGATTTGGACACGTAGAATGGTTGGATAAAGGAAGATTGTTAGGCGAGTGTAAATGGACAAGTCGGTAGAGGTCGACCTCGGCATGTATGAGAGCACTGATAAAAGTAGAGGAAGCAAAAGATGTGTGTAAGAACCATAGCAAGTGGAAGGAAGTGGTCTCTGCCTACTTCTACGGGAAAAAGGCGTGACTCTATGTATGTATGTATATATGTCTTAACGAGACAAAATATGCATAGCCTACTACTCAAATACTCGATAAACTTAAAAAACAGTAATCAGAAAAAAAAATGTTATGGATAATTTCATATTGTTACCATTATTATAATTTTTTTATTTTTTATGAAAATAGTCGCAAAAAGGGTAGACCTATCGTGTGGGCCGCGGACGGCCCGCACTGCGACTATTAGAAGTGGATGGTATTATAGAAAGGAAATGATTGTGGACACGCTTTTTAAAAAGTTGCAGGTCACAGTTCTCTGGAAAAACTGATTTTGGAAGCTTATTCCATTCCGTAGCAGCCCTGTAAAAGAAGGATTCTTGATGAAGATTGGTCCTTGTAGTGTCAAGCTTGAGAGTAAATGTGTGAGACTGATCAGCGTGCCGAGTTCTTCGACCGAATGTGGCCAATGGTGGTACAAGAGTTTTTATTTCTCTGGAGCATCTGCCATGGAAATATCTGTAGAGCAATGACTGGTCTGCAACTCTTCTTCTATGTTCTAGAGGGTGAAGGGTATCTGTGAGAGTTGAGCTGTTTATCAAGCGAATGTCTCTTTTCTGAATGGAATCTAGAAGACGAAGAGAATGCCTTGGTGCTGAACCCCAAATGTGCGAGCAATACTCCAGTAGAGGTCGGATTTGAGCCTTGTACGTCGTCAACAGTTGATCAGGAGTAAAAAACTTTCTGGCTTTCCACAGAAAACCTAGCCTCTGGCTTGCCGACTTTGCGATGTTTGCAACATTTATTCAAGCGTTTTACCATACATCTTATTGTGGAATGATTTTTGCCTAACAAATTGGCAACATAACTTTGACAATATCCCTCGTCCAATAAAACTGGGGCACGCACTACCTCTTGAACGATTAAATTTCTTGCTCAATTTATTTTTTGAATTTTTTGGGGGTCAAAAATTAAACAGTCTACCACAAAAAACGTATTCCTACTTTCAAAAAAGGAACGATTTATACTTACTTGAAACGAAATTAATATTTTTACGATAATTTTTTTCGAGATTTTATTTCTACTCAACCCGCACCATACACTGATAAAAAAAATTGATAGTTTTTGTTAAAAAAACCTGGAATTCGCGAGATTAATACACAAAACAATTAGTACCAAAAATTTTCTTTTTATTTCGTCACTGGCGAAAAGAACCAGTTTTATTCAATCTCAATTTCAATACATTTTTTTATAGAAAAATATTCGGTAATCGTTACAAAATATTAAGGATACGCTATTGATAACCATTTCGGTTTAAATCGGCACTCGAAGTAGCGCTGGTGTAGCGATCAAGTGGGCGACGTTACAAGTAATTTATCCCTTCCTACGTTTATAAGTTACTTTCTTTTTATTGGTGCGAATCGTCATTTATCAAGTTGATTCTTCAAATTAGTAATTAGAATCCGTTAAGTATTATTAAAAGAGAATTAATCACATCCCAAATAAATAATTTTTTAATTTATTATCAATTACTTCTTTGAAATGCTTACTTGTTCTTTGTATAATGCTCGATTATAACGAGCACAATCAATGCTTCGAGCAGATTTTATACTGTCATTCTTTTTTCGTTAAATGCAATTTCAAACATTCAGACAAATTCGATAGGGAAATAGTAAGTTTAATAGGAAATTCCAGTTAAGAGTCTACAGTTAATGCCCTGAGTGTCCAGCAGCAGATTATTCAGCGCTGTCGATACACATCGTCGTAGCAATTAAAGAACTATCAATTATGCACAAACCGAAAATGCATCTGGTAAGTACAGGGAGTCATCGTTAATTCATGCGTTTAAATATTTAAAGTGTACAAGGTCCAGCTGAGAATAGAAATTATAGATGATTGGCAACTATAACAGTGCTTGTTATCTACAGCTGCACAAATACCGTCTATTTCTCCAGTCTAATTAAATACGCCATCACACAGGAGAATCAATAGAAAATAAAGGAAGGGATAATAGGGGGGGTCCGGTAATTATTGAAACTGCCCCAATTTTCAACGGAGACATTTTCAATTAACAATGACCGTTACTTGAGTCGATAATTTAATAGACGCGAGTTCGCGCTAAAATTGGATCTCGAATTTCAGGGCTTTTTTTACTATTTAATTAAGTACGTCTCCAACCTATATTGCACCCTTAATAGAATTCGTTTGTCCGATTCGCGTTTTATTTGGATAGATTTCATTCGAATGTATAATTAAGATACGTCTCGTGTTACAAAATGGTTTGGACACGTAGAAAGGATGGATGAAGGAACATTGACGAAACAAATTTATAAGGCGAGTGTGAATGGACGGAAGTCGGCAAACATCGATCTCGATCAGATCAACATTGTTTTAAAGAAATGCCAGCTGTCAAGAGAACCAACAACCGACGAGCATGTATGATAGCACTGATGGAAGTAGAGGAAGTAGCAAGTAGATGGAAGTGGTCTCTGCCGGCTCCTACGGGAAAAAGGCGTGACTATATGTATGTATGTGTCACTTTACTTTTTCGTGTCCGAATCCTAATTTTACAGTTTTTCAGCCCAAAATCGGGCTACGTCGATTGCTTCATTGTTAACGAGCCACAAATCATCGAGAGTGCATTCCTATCATACCCCACTTTGCCAGGTTGGACTTGACAGGGGCGACGCCAGTACGCATGCAATTTAGCATGCGCCAGGTTTTCCGTGAGAGGGCTCTTGATGCAGGGGGTAAGTCTCTGGGGGTTCTATGGTGACAGTTCTCATAAAACGTTTTCTGGACTTAAGCCGGCTGGATCCTCCAGGTTCTTCGAGCTGGTGCAAGTGGTGTCTGTCATCAAAAGTTTGTTTAAACCTCTCCAAGTACTGGACACACACCGAGATATTTGGGTTTGTCTGTGTGTTCCAACACTTTTCCCTCCCAGGACACATTTAATTGTTTCTTTGCTACATGGGTGTTTAAATGGAAGGCAGATACCTGGGTTTTGGTAGGGTTTGGTTTCAGTGAGTTTTCCTAGTAGTAGTGAGACATCATTTCTAAAGCTTCCTCCAGTTTAGTTTCAACCTGTTTGTATGTTTTGTCTTGTATTGCGATGCCAAGATCGTCAACATATATAAAATGTTTCGCTTGAAGGTGAATTGATTGATCGTTACTGTAGATATTAAAAAGGGAAGGGGCTAGTTAGTACACTTTTCTGTGATAAGCCATTTCTTTGTGTTCTCCACCTACTTTTCTTCCCATCCAGATCAACGTAGTAGCGCCGGTTACATACTATGTATGTGTCACAAATCTTATCATTAAATCAAGGAAATTTATTAGCAAGAATCTCTACTATTTTTATTTTATATTTATACCATTTTTAAGTAAATATAAGTCACATAAGTAAATAAAGTCACTTTATAGGCTTATATTTATATATATATATATATATATATATATATATATATATATATATATATATATATATATATATATATATATATATATATATATATATATATATTTATAGCATATAGGCACTTCTTTCCACTTTCTTCGAAACAATTTACTACCATACATAAGAATAGGTACCAGCACTCCTCTATGCACTGTCAGTCGTTCCTTTTTTGACACGTTTTGGCTTTGTTTACGCTTTGATATATGCCAAATGCAAATCTGATTGTCAAACTCCATTTTCTAGCATGCCAAATGCTATTAGCATTTATTCGTGGTTTAACACAAAAAATACAGAAACATACCATGCGGGTTAGAAATAAAATGTATCTTATGTATCAACTCAATAATATTTAGGTTCAAATTAATCTCCTTAGATTATTTCCATGTGTTTATATTATCAGTTTCTAGCTCTTTGGAGAAACTAAGGTGGGTTTTATCTTTTGAATAAACAAGTTTTTAATCACTAAAATTATTAAAAATAAAATTTGCATCTTTGAATTAAATATAAAAATAAAATTATATTTCAGCTCCTTGGAGAAACTAAGGTGGGTTTTATCTTTTGAATAAACAAGCTTTTAATCAATAAAATTAATAAAAATAAAATTTGCATCTTTGAATTAAATTTAAAAATAAAATTTTTTAGTCCAATAAAATGGGATTTTAAGTATACATAGTTAAAAATTATCAAAATCTATTTAGGGGGTAGAAAAACAAAAACCTCCCAAAATAATTTTTTTTTAAATATCTCGGAAACAATAACCGATACGATAAAAAGTTTTTAACAAAAAAGAAAGATATAATAAATATCTATAAATTTGTTCCCAAACACTTTTTTCGTATTTTTAATAAAAATTGAGTTATTTGTAATTAATAACTCTGTCACGAAATAATTCAACAAATTTTTAAAAATTTATAAAAAATATTAATATATTTTAATTATTTTTTTTAAATATATTATTATTTTATATATACAGATTTTTCTTATATTTATTTATTAAAGTTATTAAAAATTTGATCTGTTTCTTTACGTAAGAAATTATAAGTTACACTGTTAAAATAAAAATTTTTGGTAAACAAATAATTTCACAGATAAATAAAACAATTTTTTATTCTTCTTTATATTTATGTATAAAAATTAATTACCGCATGTATATAAAAGATCAAGACTTGAGAACTGCTTGACCAATTTGGCTGATTTTTCTTTTTAAATGGACATGTAAAATTTCACTTTATTGGACCATTTGGGAGATTTCACAATTTGAAAAGGCCAGATGCGAATGTGTGTTATTATGTTTTGAAGTAATAAGATGCGTCTTTAAATTGGGCACGTGTCGGGGTCAAAAATTGAGTTGAAGATTTCAGCGTGAGTTTTGAACAGTTTAAAATACACATCCTAAATGAAGGAAACTCGTGATATAATTCTCACTAACTCTCAGAACAAACATTCAAACTAAGAAACAAACCCCCACTCTCCCTTCCTTTATTTCTCTCACCCTGTCTTCACAATACATAATCTATTCCAGCATAATGATAATCAAGCGGCCCTGGAACAGTCTCGCCCTCGTATAATAAGGGTTAAGGGCCTGCAGAGGGGGTAAAAGGAGAGGGGGGGTTCGGACAGCGGCCAGCCAAGCGAGAGCTCTTTGTGTAGTTAGTGTAATTAGTGCCCCTCTCTGCCTTCACCGCCCCTCCGTTCTACGACTACCTTATTTAAATGCAAATGAGCTTCATTTCGCAATATTAATGTTTCCCCCCCATCCCCCTAGCGCCGACGGTGAAACCACCACCCTGCCTTCGGAAGGGTTGGAGAACTCGTAGGACGAACAGGACAGGGACAGGCCGACGACTTCAATCATACGATGACAATGTGTCCTAGACACAGGGATTAAGAGGCTTTTGTTGTCCTTCCATAAAAGTCTAATTATTTACCTCTATGTTATTTTTAAATTTTAAAAGCTACAAACAGTACTATACATTTTTACTACGGTATAAAAAATATTATTTAAGGCAATCATTCTTTTACTAGTTATTTGATTACCTATCTGATTAAAAATGATATTTAAACAAACTTTTTAAAGGCAAACGAAATTAGTTTTGTTTTTTCTCAAACCGAAATGATAACTTTACAATTACAATATTAAAAACCTTTCTTAAGCAAACTTTGGTTTGTAATTTTATAGAATACGAATTTAGAAACAATTATATAATTATATGTATACGCACCAAAATATACAAAATAAGTTAGATAATAAAAGTATTAAATTTTCCTTTGGGTATTTGATTATTTGATTAAAAATAATATTTAAAACTTTTTTAATGGCTAACGAAAAAGAAAATTGGGTTTGTTATTTTTAAAACCAAATGCTAATTTTACAACTCAAATAAAATGACATTAAAAATCTTAAATAAATGTAAGCAAAACTAAAGTAATGGTTTTTAAAAGAGAAGAAAGCATTACAAACTGTAAAGTTATGATTAAGGGAGAAAGAGTGGAACAAGTAAATGAGTTTATATACCTGGGTTCAAAGTTTACGAGAGATGGAAAGTATGACAATGACATTGAGCGAAGGTGTTGGCATGAAAACGAATGAATGAGGCACTGTATAGCTTTATGAACACCAAGAAAGTGTCAAAAAAGGCACGTCTGGCTGAGCATAGAGAAGTGTTTTTTTCCTACACTTATGTATGGTAGTGAATATTGGGTTTGGCAGAAAAATATGATTAATGCTGTAAAGATAAATAGACTGAAAAGTATAGCCGAAGTGACTCGGTTGGATAAAGTAAGATAAGAGAACGATGTGGTGTAAAAGAAGATGTGGTTACAAAGATAGATAACTGAATGCTTATATGGTTTAGACACGTAGAAATGATGGATTAAGTAATATTGACGAAACAAATTTATAAGGCGAGTGTGAATGGACAAGTGGGTAGAGGTCGACCTTAGCGAACGTATCTCGATCAGATCAACATTGTATTGAAGAAAGGCCAGGTCAAGAGTACCAACAACCGACGAGCATGTATGAGAGTAGAGGAAGCAAAAGATGTGTGTAAGAACCGTAGCAAGTGGAAGGAAGTGGTCTCTGCCTACCCCAACGGGAAAAAGGCGTGACTATATGTATGTATGTAAAAATCTTTTTCAAGAAGATTTTAGTTCATAATTTATAGACAACACATTTAGTAACAATTATTGTAAATACATTGATAAAATTAAATTTGTGAACGCCGTTATTTCTTTTTTATATCAAGATATCAATAATTTTCTTAAGATAATTCACTTATTGATATAATTAAAGAGTGGAAGTACCAAAGGCACTGATTGTCAATTTCATTATTTTGAGATAATTGAAAAAACCGATTTAACATTTTTTATTTTTTCCATTATAAACATTGTAAAATGATTCCTAACATGTAGAAATAGTAACTGGTAATGTTTTTGTCAAAAAACTAAAATATTGAACTTTGTTCAAAACTAAAACTGAAAGGGCATAAGTGCCACACTGTGATTCCTAAAAAAGTTATAAACAAAAATTAAAATTTGGTCATAAGTGCCTCACAACTTTATAGTTATAAGTACTAATTAAGGATGGGTTGAGTTGCTGCTTGGCTTTTCTTCGCTTAAACTAAGAAGTGCTCTATAAAATATTTTGTGTTTAGGGATTTTCCAGGTAAGGAATCATGGTCGATAGAGATTTTTTTTATTAGCTGAAATATTGTTCTCAGGGGGTAAAAGTGTTATTTCTACAGATCTTAGATTTTCAGTGGTTTTTCCTTTCTTCAATATGATCTTTTTCCAGGCTTTTAACTCTGAGAAAAATTTGTTTACATAAAGTACTGTTGGATTTTTATAATCAATCATTATTCTTACTGCCTTACTGATAAGCTTTAGTGTTGAGAAATGTGTCAGCAGCTTCTTTTATATCCCAAATTCTGTTCACAGACATGTCAATCCGAATGGCGGATCATATTTTGCAGAAGTTATTACATTCTGTAAATTATTTGGCACCATGGCCTTTATAACACGCTTTCTGTTTTCGATGAGAGATAAAAGAGCGTCAGCGTCAGGTTTATTAATGCCTTAATTTTAATTTTTTATAGTACCGGACTGTATTAATTATTTTTACTTTACTCTGTAGGTACTCGTGTACTCGAAAAATTAATATTACTTGCAATTGGAATGTTTATCATATTTTATTCTCCACCACGATACACCTTGTTTTAGCTGACAGTGACAATTGACTCTAATAATTTTAAGTATTTTGACTTCACCAAATTCTAATAAGAGATTTTTATTGCCATCAAATGGCGCTGCGGTGACATTGAGCAAATTAACTTAAATCTTTGAGATAACTGAAATTCCCTTCAATAAAAACTTTGGTTTTACAAGTGATCAAATGACAGAATATTTGTTGTTCACACCTCGATCCGATATTTTGTCATTGACAGCGCCATCTCGCGTTACGTGATTTTCCCTATTGTAACATTTTTTTTGTAAATAATTTTAATGTACAGACACACATCTATAGCTTTTTCCTTTTTAAGATGTAAAACAGTAAAAGTCTTTTATGACTTTTTTTTTTTTTATATGTTCTGGTTCCCACGAAAAGGGATATCCTGTAATGTTCAGAGAACATCGTGGGAACCAAGGGAAAGAAGGTAGGAGTTGGTGTTCTTCTTAAATTTCTGGAGGTTGTATGCCTCGGGGAACACCTCCTTAGGCAATGAGTTCCAAAGACTCGCAATTCGTTGGATGAATGAGTCTTTGGAAAGTGATGTTCTGCAGGTCTCCAAAGTGACCACGAAGGGGTGTGAAGACTGAACTTGACGGGTTAATCTCGAAGAGACTGCCAAAGGAGGAACGATTGTTGATATTTCAGAAGAGCATCGCCCTTGAAAATATCTATAAAATAGAGACAAATCGCCAACTTTTCTACGGTGTTCCAGACAAGTGAGCGAGTTTGTAAGCGAGGCATCACCGACGAGACGAATTGCCCTTTTTTGGACAGAATCCAGTAGCTTCAGGATATGTTTAGGTGCTGCACTCCAAATATGGGAACAGTACTCCAGTACAGGTCGGATCTGTGCCTTATAGATCATAAGCAGCTGACTGGAGGTGAAATAGCTCTTGGCACGAAACAAAAAACCAAGTTTTTGGGATGCACTTTTGGCAATGGACCTCACGTGATTTTCTCAGGAAAGCTTATTGCTGATAGTAATACCAAGCATCGATATGGATGACTTCCGTGGTATGTTTACTCCTGACAAAGTTATGTTAGGCACAGTGAGATCGGCTTTTCTAGAGAAAAGACATGCTTGTGTTTTGTTTGCATTGAATTCTACCAAGTTATTGGATCCCCATTCGAGGATTGTTGCTAAGTCCATATTTATATTGTTAACATTTCTTCCTCGTTCATTTCTGGTTTCATGGGCTGATATAGGGGCCCTGGAAGAGAAAGCGGTATGGAGGGTACTATCATCGGCAAAGCTGTGTACGGGACATGAAGTTGCTTTCAATAGGTCGTTGATGTGAAGTAAAAATAGTGTTGGTGCTAGAATGGATCCTTGCGGAACACCAGCATTTATGAGTAGAGTGTCAGATGAAACTTCATCGACCACTACATGGAGAGACCTGTTTGAGAGAAAACTAGCAAGCAGAGAACACAGCTGAGGGGGAAAGCCATAAGATGGGAGCTTGGCGAGGAGTCCCTGGTGCTAAACTCGATCGAACGCCTTGGAGATATCTAATGCCACAGCTAAAGTTTCTCCATACTTTTCAATAGATAGCTGCCATATATGTGAGACGTATGCGAGCAAGTCACCAGTTGATCTCTGATTGCGGAAGCCATATTGCCTATCATTGATAATTCCTGAGTCTTCCAGATATTTCATGAGCTCGATGTTGATGGCTTTTTCCATGACCTTTGAAATAATAGATAGCAGTGCGATAGGTCTGTAGTTGCTAGGTAGGGTCTTTTTGCCTTTTTTAGGGACTGGCTGTACTCTTGCAATTTTCCAATTGGACGGAAATACTCCCAAATTGTAAGAGTGGTTGAACAACTTGCAAAGAACAGGTGTTAGTTCGGGGGCACATTTTTTGAGAACAATCGGCGGGATTCCGTCAGATCCACAGGCTTTGTTGGTGTTGAGACCCAGCAAAATCTTTCTGATAGTACGTTGGCGAAAGGTGATCTCGGGCATGTGACTGTCAATAGGTGTAATGTTCGAGGGTTGTTTTCCTGAAGAATCCAGAGTGGAATTTCCAGCAAATAGGTGCGCAAAGATATTGGCTTTTTCCTGGGCAGTCGTTGCTAGTGTTCCATCTTCATTGGTTAGGGGAGGAAAAGAGCTGGAAGTGAAGTTTCTTCCCACAGCTTTGGCGAAAGACCAAAATGAACGGGATCCGTTTGGACATTCAACAAGTTTTGATCTTATTTTGGCATTATGAGCATCTTTTGACTATCAAACAGTGCCGTTTTTATTTTGTAGAAAATCTGAAACGTTACAGTAAATATTGTAACGTCGTCAGTATTAAACTTCTTTTGGTTAATATACATAGTTGATAATCCGGTGTCGTCACCAAATTCGTTTATTCTAGTAGAGGAGCTTTCAATTTAAATATAGTTTTTAAACCAATTACGAAAATCGGATCTAATCTGTCGCCCGAGAGAAGCAACCCTATCGTGCACAATTATCATAAGTACCAACCCAGGCAAACCGACCCTTTAGACTAAGACGGAGAGTATACAGATTGTGAAGGGCGCATTATGAATAAACATGGGTCCGTTCTGGTCGATTCAATTATAGAAGAGAACACACACACACACACACACGCAAATTTCATATTCTGCCGCTAGACTGTCCTGTCGACGTCTTTATCTCGTTGGGACCCTCTTAACATTTATATTCTCCCAGAACGGGGGACACCGTGATTAGGAAATCTCGCACCTCTTCTTTGTTGTTCTCGCTCTATCGCTACAGGTACGGCCTCTATTTTTTTTGCTTGAATAGAAATCCAATAATATTAATTGATTTTAAGTGATCTAATTAAACATAACCAATCAGAACAACATTATACTGAAAACATTTTGACAGTTCTAACAACCTTTCAAATTTGGTCATTTTGTGTCATATGAAATAATTTTACCAATCATGTCAACATTACACTCAATTATATCTATGACAACACGATTGAGTTCGGTCGGCCCCCCCCCCCGTTCCGAGGGCCGGGCCCTCTTAACTATCAATTTTTTTGTAATCATAGACAACAATCGTTAAATTTGATTAAGATTGTTGTCTATGATTACAATAAAAAATGTGTTTCTATTTTGAACCGGCCGTTAACTCAACATTGGTAGAGTTTATTCTATTCGGTTGGTCATACTGCATCGAATGATACTAGTGGGAGTGTTTTGAATTGCGCCATGATGAGAAACCCGCCTCTAAAAATGAAAAATTAAAAAGTGTTGTAACTTTTAAAAGGGCCGTTTGCTGAACTTGGGAGTGGTGCCAATCGACTCGGTTGATAATGCTGCATGAAATAAAACCATCGTACAAACTGTGCCCAAAAGTTTTGGACGAGAAAATGTGCCTCCAAAAATTGGAAAGTTGAAAATTTAAAGGGGCCTAACTTTTAAACGGGGCATTTCCTCAGCCTGAGAGTGGTGTCATTCGGCTTGGGTGTACAAGCCGCATCGACAAAAATTAATATCTTTTTTTTTTGTAAGTGTGCTAAAGTACATTTAAGCATAAAAAAAGTACTATAATATGACTCGTTTAACAATATAGTATTTAAACCAGTCCGAGATGCCCGCGATGCAATCAGGAAGAAGCAGATCCATGTAAACGTTCTGTTCAGTTTCGTTAAATTTGTCTGAAGTTAACAAAATAATATTGCTATGGAATAAAAATACTCCTCAAGGTCTTATTCGTAAATTTTACCATATTGCTGCTGTAGAATTAGCGTGGCGAGGAAGAGAGGCAGTTGCTTGTCTGTTAGATTTTTTTCATATCGAGAAAAATAATGACTCTCCAACAAATCGCATTGAATACAATCCAGTGTGCAATAAAACGTGCCGAGGTGGTTCTAAAAGCTGTACAAGCAGTAAATGGTTGGTTTCCAATACTGAAAGACAAAGCTGCCCTGTACGTTTTTTTCATAGACTGATATTAAAACGAGGCGACAGTATAACCTCACCACGACTGTTCTTAAAATCAAATCGACACAATAATTTACTTGTTAGAAGAAATACAATAAATTGGTCGACTAAATCTGCTGCTGAGGCAATTGGCATGAATGTAAAGGACAAAAATTACTGGTCATAGCAATCAAAATTATATTATGCATGGTAATAGATGTTTCTCTCAAAATAAAATACAGAATAAAGAAGGCCAGACCGCATTTCTGAAAATGTCAAAATTGTTTAAGTGCCACGACTTATCCCTGCCAACCAAGATCAGACTGTTGAAGTGATATGTGCTACTCTACGGTGTCGAGTCTTGGACTCTGACTGAGGCTTCCTGTAAAAACTCGAGTCGTTTGGAGTGTGGTTGTACCGACGAATTTTGAAAATTCCATGGACGGACTTTATTACCAATCTTAGTGTCCTAGAACAAATGAGTTAACGAAAAAGAATTGCTTGTTTTAATAAAAACGAGCAAGCTGGAATATTTGGGACATATAATGAGAAACAGCCAACGGTATGAACTACTACAACTGATATTGCAGGGCAAAGTAGAGGACAGGAGGTGACCTGGAAGAAGAAGAATATCATGGTTGAAAAATTTGCGCACAGGGTTTAATACAACAACACGGAACGGATAGGCACCACAAGAAGAAGAATAGATCTTCTATAGTAGAAAACAGCAACGAATCTAATGTTAAGTTAATTATTAATTATTATTAATTAAGTTATTTATAAAAAATTTTCCGCCGAATCTCCCTCGGACATTGACAAATGCCTCATAATTTTATGACAAATTTTTCAAGGTCGTTGCTTGGTAACAGCCCGAAGCCGAAGGCTGAGGAACGAGCTTTCAATTGTCATAAAATTATTTCGTCTATTATCAATGTCCTATAGGGATATTACTTCTAAACGAGACTCAGCGGGCTGTTTTCACGCAGCCGCATCGCTATGGATAAATTTTTAACATCTGTTTTTATTGTTGCAGGAAAGCGACTGCGAAAGCAGCATCGGATCACCGGAACCCGCGATGGGTGCTGAAAATGGTACTGATCTTACGATAGCATCCAAGCAAGTACACAATCGTTTGGAAGAAATTAGTCAGACTGAATCTAAAATGACCAGTTTATCTCCTACGTCACATATTAACGGAGCAAGTAAGTGAATATTCTTCACTATTTTGTACAAAATACTTCGACAATTACCCCATGGAACAATTATTTTCAAATATCTATTATAAAACTGATCTCATTCAATAAATAAACATTGTGGCGTAAATATTGTTTCGATACTTCTTTATTTTCATTTGTATGATATATTAAATATTTTGGTGGTCTTTTTGTTGCAGTGGCTGGATTGGTAACGCTGCAAAATCTCCAAAATTTAGCATCACTGCAGAACCTTCCGCAAGTGGCTTCCTTAGCTGCAGGTCTATCAAATATGGCTAATCGATCAAGTAATCCCGCTGTAAATGCCCCCCTTAATCTAAGCGTTAGTGCATCAGGTACGTACCTATCAATAAGTATCACTTTGGCAACGGTGTGTAGCTAAATTGTGTGACCTCCATTGCATTTTATTTTGTATTAACTACACACGACTATCCTTAATAGCCACAATGTTAATCGGTTTATTTCAATAATAGATTTTGATTCCTAAATTCATTGCGTCCATTTTGCAATAAGAAGTCATAAAAATGTAAAACAAGCAGTTTTATTCTTTGTTTTTTTAACAGTTTTCTTTAGTAAAGTACAATTCAAAGAACATGTTTATATTCAGTAAGATTGATGAATGTTTAAGGGTTCGTTAAAAAAAATGAATTTTTTACAATTTAATTGTAATAGATATTTATGATGTAAGGATCATAATGACGACTCATCTGAAAACACGGCGTGTACCATAATGATTAATTATGATCCGAATTTTATACAAAATTTTATATTTCGACGATTTCTTTAAAAATAGATTTCTTGTTGTATTACAATATGTAATGTAAACGACATCTGTGGGCGACATCTATTATTGATTGTATGAACTTTTCGAGGTGTGAACAACAAACCAACCTTCATTTGTTTATATGGGGGAAAAGTGAACTTTATATATTATTTTAAACAATTTAAGTATTGAAAGTGTTATATTTACACGATATTTTGTAAAAAATTGGTGTTAATAAACCACAAATTCTGAAAGTGCAAAGTATTAAAAAATGTGATATGGAGATAAAACCGCGATAAATATGCTTTGTTCCACAATGCTCTACATATAGCAATTCGATTATCTATTCTTCTTCTTCCGGTACCCTGTTCGATTATAAAACTTTGGCAATCATATTGGCTTTAATAACTTAGTTTATCGCAGCTCGGAATAGTTCAGCGGATGATTTGCGATACCACTCTCGAAGATTTCGGAGCCAAGATGTTTTTCTTCGTCCTGGACCTCTACTTCCGGCAATGTTACCCTGCATCACAAAATTAACAAGGTAATATTTCTCTGGATGCCTCATCACGTGGCCGAAGTATTCGAGTTTTCGGCTTTTTATTATTTTAATTATTTCTGTGTTTTTCCTCATTCGTTGGGAAACCACCTCATTTCTTATTCGGTCCATCCAGCTTATTCGTAGGATCCTTCTGTAGACCCACATTTCAAAGGCCTCCAGTCTCTTCAATAATGAGTCGGTCAGCGTCCAACTCTCTACTCCATAGAGCAATGTGGAGAATATATAGTAGCGTATTAGTCTGAGTACTCCATAAATATATATTATGGATGTAAAATTATAATCCAATTATGTTATTATTTCTTCGTAATTGTTTTTATAAAATTACAGGAAAAATGAAAATTTAACAATTCTGCATGATAAATGCATTATATTAGGTATATTTTACCTTTTTTAAATACGTTTTTAATCATTAATACCGCCAGACAATATGCATATGCATATGCATATGCATTTTTAGGTAAGAGAAATTATACGATTACCTCTTGTTAAGACTACATTTAACTAAATCGGACTCGCATGGTCAGTCCTTAAAGCTGCTGTTAAGCGAAATTTGGCTGTCCAATTACCGCAGATCTTAGCAAGAGAAGGCAGAGCAAATTTAACACAAACTGAGTTCCTCCTTCAGCAACTGGAAAATCCTGTAAATAATAATATAACTTGCATGTATACACTTGTGCAAGAAATATCGCTCATATTCTAAGATTCATTCCTGACGCTTTGAATGTGATCGATATGTCTTATTTGTTATTGCTGTTATTTTGTTTAATAATTTTATAAAATGTTTATACTATTGTAATTTAAATAGTTTCTCAGTTTTAAATTGTTTGTGTTTATCCCCATTTTGAAATTGATTATTCTCTGTCATCAAAGAACCACTTTGTCGGGTTAAAAAACGTTTCAATATCCAAAAATGATGTACGATTTCTTTTTGCTTTCAGCAACGACCCCTAGGTGTACCCAACAAATGACGATAGCAGAAACTCCTCCTATAATGAATTCTCCATTAAATGGCCAACCAACTCTCCATCCGCCAGCGTCAATGGCACCACCCAGTAGTACGTTAATGGGGTCCCAACAACCAGCAACTATGCCTCAATTCATCTTAGCTTCCGGTCAACTCGTTCAGGGAATCCAAGGAGCGCAGTTGCTTATACCAACATCGCAGGGTGAGTATTTACATTGGAAATATTTCCATTTTTTTGAAAAATTGCTGATCCCCTAACTCTATGCTTTCCATATACACGCGAAATGCAGAAGCGGAATAAACAGTGAAAAACTTAGTCTCTTATCAAAGTGTTAAGGACGCAAAAGAAACTAGAATTAATTTTAACTAAAATTAGTCCATGAGCGTCTCACAGATTTATTATAGAAAATAAGAGGGTGGCGCGAACATTTGTAAAAATTATTCTTAACTACTTTCCTGGTATTGGCTTTTTATATTGAAAAACTAATCCAGATTTGTGTATTTTTCTGATTATTTGTTCCATTACTATGTTGGATCTCCTTGTCATTTTATTTTTTATTTTCTAAAGTGTCATTTTTATCAGTTTAATTAATATCGTTGAAATTCACAGATCTATTATCGTTTTATATAGTTTTTCTCGAATGATGGTGTCATAGGCCTGCTTAAAATCTATAAAAAAGCAAGTGCAACCCTAATTCTGTGCTTAGCTGTTTTTTTGAATACCATTTATTGTAAAAATCTGGTCAATTGAAGATCTTCCAGCCCTAAATCCCCCTTAAGTAGTCTCCGATTATTTCATTGTCAAATGCTTTTATTCTATTGCGCGTTAGCTTGGCTAAGATTTAACCCAGTTAAAAAGAAAAGCAAAACTAAATAGCAACGATCGTAATACAGTCGATTATCTAAATTGAAAATAAAGATTCCAAATTGGTCGCCGAAATTCAAGGGTGAACGAATTAAAGAAGCTTTGTCGAGAGAGCTCTCTAATCCGAAACCTCCAAATGAGTTAACGTTTGTTTAAAATTCATTTTAGTTTAATTTGTTACAATTATAAGTCCACCATGAAATTCATCTATAATTAGAGCTGATTCTTTGTGACTGGTGTTATTAAGCGAAAAGATTTTTTTTTCGAAATAATTGTGGAATTAATTACGTCATTCGCGTAACCTATTTCTTGGGAGTTCTAAGTGAACGAAAAACGAGCGTTAACTTATTTTTCATTGAGATCATTAAAACCGATTTGGTATGCACTGTTGAACGTTGTTCGTGTTGCTCTTCAGTAAAAACATTCGTTTTTCTAAAAATTTTTCAACTGTTGCATCTTTACCCGTATGTCATAACTGATGTGCATTATTAAAAAACGGCAAGGTGCCGAAGATGCACGAACGACGATCGTACTCAATCAAAATGGACCTCAAGTTGGTCGTTTTCACTTCAATTCACTTCTCATATTTTTCATGCCATGGCAAGGCGTAAGAAGATTTACTTCATAAAATCGTGAAATTGTAGCTAAAACAAAGTCCACATTATAAGTAAAAAATAACGTGGAAATAGAAGCTACTAGGTCAACTCCATCGTTCTGGAGTTTATATAGATATGGAAATATATTTAAGTAATATGGAAATTTCAATGCAAAATGTGCACGAAAAGTTGTGTCACAATGAAAAACGTCTCCTTCTTTTTCGGTTGGCACTACAACCCGGGGTGGGTTTTGGTCTGCTCTACAATAGTCTACCATCTCTTAAACAACAATAAAAAATTATTAATCTTTAATCCCATTTATTACACTATAAAAATAAATTGTTATGCTTATGACTGAAGGATAATTCCATGCAAAATTTCAAAGATGTACCAATAATATATTTTCGTATTCGTTTATTATGTTATTATTCTATTTTAGCAGTGTTTTTTCCTTTTTTTTTGTTTTCTACGAGGTTGGTATCAAGATTAGGTGTGCCATGTACTGCGGTCCACAAGGCTCTTATATAAAATTGGGCCCTCTCAGTAGCAGTTCTGTGCCTGAAAAAATTCCAGGATATTGCCGATGGGGGTGTTGCCAAGCATTTTAGGTTCCAATTTTGGTTTTTCGAAGTCTCTTTATCTACGAAACGAGAGTTTTTTTTTGGTAGTATAGGCAGTGAAGAGGAGTTTCACCCTCCCCTCTTCACATAACCTACAAACTGGCTTTTTACAATGTGTTTATTTATGCAACCATGCCCTGTTAGGATTCTTATTTCATGCATTTTTGTCCTTCATCCAAACTTCAGGAATGGATGCCTTTGCGGTGGTTGTTTCTTAACTGCTCTCTAGCAGTACTGTAAGCAATACTTTAGGTTGGCTCTGTACCTATCAGCTGCTGTGATCCTTTAGCTCCTACTAGCATGTCTGCGTCTGTGTCCAATATTTTTCCCAAATACGTAAAGTTTTTAACCAAACTATTAACTGTAAATATTCCAGTTATGCGGAATCATAGCCACTCACAAGTGCCAAACATGGGGTTAGGAAATTTCAATAATAAAGCAATAAATACTTCAAATTTAAAATTGTCGAAAGACTTCAAGCTTTAAAGAAATTCGACTGCGAAACACAAGATAGTAGATGGTACTGCTCTAGTTTAGAGAGAGTGAAAATACTGTCTCTTTTAATTGTTCAAAATGTTGATAAATCATCAAAGCATCATCATTCCCTGCTTAAAAGACAGATAATGTTAGTTCATTTTATGTTGGGGGTTACAATTGATACTAAAAAGGTATGTCTTTCAATATCTTTATTATTTAAAAAAATTTCATTTCATTTCCAATATTATTATGATCCAAAAAGCATCTAGAGAATAAGAATTAATAAAGATGCAAGAAGCTCTACAATTACAGTGCAACAGAAGTAGCTTGACGGGCGAAGAAACACAAAATCTGCGCACAACGAAAACATTCGAATAACGATCCGATCGGCGACGAAATTTTTAGTAATCGTGAGTCTCAAGAACAATCGGAGGAAGAAGTTTATGAATGTGAAGTATATTCAGCAGAATATTTTTTTATTTTAGAGGCTAGTCGCCCCCCTAGCTACTTCTGTTCCACTGCAAAATATAAGTCGACGCCGATTACTGAGTTTTGGAAATTTGTACCAGAATCGAAGTATCCTGAATTAAAAAAGGCTGCCTGTCGAATTATTTCAATATTCGGAACAACGTACTTATGTGTGAATCATTTTATTCCACTTTAAAATTCGTGAAATCCAAACACCGATCAGTATTAACTTACCAGCATCTGAAAAAATTACTGAAAAGTGCTGTTATCAATTTTTTTACCAAATTTTAAAGAATTATTTCTTTCTTCTTCATCTGCCTATCTACACTGTTGGATGTTGGCGATCACATTTCTGCACGCTTTACGGTCTGTTGTTGTGTGTATCAGGTCTCTTATAGTTCTTAAACCTGTCCATTCTCTTAGATCTCTTAACCAGGACATTTGCTTTCTTCCCATTCTCTTTTGCCTTCAATCTTGCCTTCAACTGTCAGTTGTAGCAATTGGTATTTTGGATTTATCATTAGGTGCCCAAAATAAGTGGTTGTCCTTCTCTTTATGTTAAGTAAAATTTCTCTGTTTTCCCCATTCGTCTCAAGATTTCCTCATTCGTTACTCGGTCGGTCCATGGTACTCTCAGCATTCTTCTGTAAGTCCACATTTCAAAACTTTCAATCATATTTATGGATGATGGTTTTAGCGTCCACGTCTCCACGTCGTACAGTAGAGCGGACCACACAAAACACTTAGCTTATCTTAATCTTAGACTTAAAATTATGTTTCTGTTAGTATTTCTTTAAATTTAAAAAAATAATTGCGGGCTGTTTTTATTCTACATCTAATTTCCTTATCGTTATCCCATTCTTCGTACAGCCAACTAAAACACGTTCTAGTGTGGGATGGTTTATTGTGACTTAAGCATTGGGATAAGGTACTTTGTGCATGATAACTATTATGAACTTTGTGTATTTATTTCGAGTCCATATTTATTACTGATGGTGTCCAGTTGATTAATCATCCGTTGCAAATCTTTATTACTATCGGCTATTATGACTGAGTCGTCCGCATATCTGATGTTGTTGACGAATACTCCATTTACTTTGATTCCCATGTCTTTATCTTTAAAGCTTCATTGAAAATGGCCTCAGAATATAAATTAAACAACAAAGGTGTTAATATGTGCCCCTGTCTAACTCCTCTGCTTATTTCCATATACAGATTTTAAATACAGCGAATGTCTTTCAGTTACATCTGTTGTTCTCAATATGTTTATTAATTTTTTGTGTAGAACTCTGTCGAATGCTTTTTCAAAGTCAACAAAGCAAAGGAAGATATCTTTCTGCACATCCCGATAGTTCTGTATCAAAACTCGGATACCGAAAAGAGCCTCTCTCGTCCCCAACCCACTTCTAAAGCCAAATTGGGTATCTTTAAGGTTGGCTTCACATTTTCTAGAATTATCAAGAGAAGTAAAATAAATGTGTTTAATTTATAATATTTTAATTTAATACACACATTTTGTACTTTTAATTAAATGTTTTTAATAAATATAATTTCTGTAAAATATATTTTTTTAATACCTTTTTTGCATAATTTTGTAATACGTATTTAATTTAATTTAACACACACATTTTGTACTTTTAATTATATGTTTTTAATAAATATAATTTCCGTATAATATATTTTTTTAATACCTTTTTTGCATAATTTTGTAATACGTATTTAATTGTGGCTCGCGAAAAATTTCAAATTTTGAAAAATTGCTCGGAATATGAAGGAGCTTGGCCACCACTGTAATATACATTCTAACGGTTTAAAATATACACAACTTCGAGTCAAGAGAGTTATTTTAAAAATATGTCTTTTATTTTTTTTTGAATACCGATGTATAAATTTGACTTGTAGAGTAATAACAGACAAGAAAAACACGCACTTCATTTTTATTTTTTCAAAGAAACAGAAACATTTGAAAATGTCGAAAACTAAAAAATACTCTTTTAATAAAAACTTCAAAAAAACACGACAAATGCGATTTAATAATGTATGTGAACTCTTCGAATATTTACAACTTCTAAGCATCGTTTGGACATCAGAATTAAATGATCGATATTCTGTTGGGGTATTTAATTCTAAGCTTCTCGAAGCGTTTTTAACGAAGAAATCTCCTATTCCATCGTGCTTAACAGGATCCGAGGACTGTGGTGACTGAGATCATTATATTGTGTGTTTTCAAAAAATTTATTGCAGCCATTGACAAGTGTCATCCAGCATTGTTATAATGTGAACAAAGTTGAGACTAATCGTTGCCGCACATGGACTAGACCCTTAATTGTACCCCCTGTTTTCTTGAACGTTAAGGGGAGGGTTTACATTGAGGTATTTTTTTAAACGTAGCGAATGTTTGACCCTTAAATGCGTGTAAAGGAATTTTAAAACAAAAACTAAAATATCTCTAGACATTGCAGTTGTGTGTTTATACAAATACGAAACATTCTTTGTATATGTCACTGTAAAAGATGTATCATTTCTTAATGGTAGAAATCTAAACTGTTGTTCTATGATTTAGGAATTTTGCCAGCATTTACAAAGCAAATTTTAATATTAACCTTAGAGACAAATGTTGAATTGGTAACCCTAGCAGTGTGCAGTCACAAAAAGATCAAAACAATAACACTGTCGAGAATAAATGGGAATCTTTCCTGGTACTACGATATCGTATCATCAGAGCCGGTCCTGGTATATTAATGGATTTATTTTGATTTAAAAGCCGTAGCCGGTCGTGTTTTTATAAATTGAAAGGATGATACGATTGATAATTTGTTGTTAAAATTATTTTTTTGAGTTAAATCCTTAGTTTATCAAGAAAAGTCGGTTATTGTTGTATTGTAATTGTAATGTGTTCGATTTAGAGTATAATTGATAAGTTTATTTTATTTAATTGTGGTATTACTTTTCCAGAGTAGCGTAATCTCATTTCATTATTACTTAGCTATATTCTGTATGTTTTCTTTGGGAAAGTGATGCTGATATTTATTTATTTGTTGAAATCTTTTTTTGTGTGTGTAATTCAGCATTTTTTGTAAGTTTTTTAGTTAATTTCAATTTCAATTTCAATTTTGTTCGAGTTAAATGTTTAATACTAAAAACCATGTCCGTGTCGAAAATATGATTATAAATGATTATTATTTTTTACCTATTTTAACGTACGCCATAGAAACCAGAGCTGAAACATCAACAACGAAAAGAATAATGAGAACGAACGAAATGAAAATACTAAGAACCATCAAGGGTGTTACCCTCAGGGGTAGAAAAAGAAGCCAGGATATCAGAGAAGAACTAGAAATACAGGATGTGGTAAGATGGGCTAGAACACGCAAGAGGTGCTGAAAAGACCATGTGGAAAGGATGCCAGATGAAAGGTGGGCAAAGTGGGCCATGTCGCAAAAACCAAACTCGCGAAAACCGGTAGGCACACCATCGAAGAGATGGTACGAAAGCTGGAGCTCAGCGTCACAGGAAGAGCTAAACGCAACGGACTAAACAGGACCAGGTCCTATTATAAGAAGAAGAAGAAGAAGAGAAATGATTATTAGTTTTTAATTTATTGTAGTGACCGACTTTTCTACGTTTAGCCTTTTCGATTTTCGGATATTTTTGGACTTTTTAACGTTTTCGACGTTTTGAGTTTCTACCTTATTGAATTGTAAGGAAATTGGATTTGGAAGTAAGAATTTTCCATTGGGACTACGAATTTGTAGCTGTTCGAATGTAGAAGTTTTCCGTTTGGACGAATGACTCTCTTTCTTTAAGTTGAACAGGAAGAAACAAAAACCAGCCGGTTTTTTTGTCTTCATCAAGTGTACTTACACATTATATTATAGCTTCAAATTTCACCTTTTTCTTTAGTTTATATATATTTTTTTCTAGGTTCTGTAAACAGTTTTTTAATTGTAATAAACCTGTAAGTATTAAACAAAGATATTAACTAAAAGAGTGACGAATGAAACTGAGAAGATGGGCAAGCAGGATTTAGAAGAGGAAGGAGAAGGTCTTTTCATTACGAGGTATAGTTGAAAAATTCTTGGCTAGAAGTCAGAAATTCTACTGCGCTTTTATAGACTTAAAAAAGGCCTATGACAGAGTGGTGAAGAGAGAATTTTGGTCGACATTGTCTATGCATGGGGTAAGCGGTAGTGTAATACGAGCACTGAAATCACTTAACGAGGATTCCACAGCTTATGTCAGGATAAACGGAGCTTACACGGACTGATTTAACATAAAAATAGCTGTAAGACAGGGATGTGTGGCTTCGCCATGGCTGTTTAACTTATACATGGATGATTATTTAAAAGATTTGAAAGAGAGTGTATGGTAGTGAATATTGTGATTGGCAGAAGAGGCATAAAAATAGGATTAATGCTGCAGAGATGAGTAGTCTGAAAAGTATTGCCAGAGTGACTCGGTTGGATAAAGTAAAGAATAGTGAGATAAGGGAACGCTGTAGTATAAAAGAAGATGTGGTTACAAAGATAGATAAAGGAATGCTTAGATGGTTCGGACACGTAGAAAGGATGGATGAAGGAAGATTGACGAAACAAATTGATAAGGCGAGTGTGAATGAACAAGTCGGTAAAGATCGACCTCGGCGAACATATCTCGATCAGATCAACATTGTTTTAAAGAAAGGCCAGGTCAAGAGTACCAACAACCGACGAGCATACATGAGAGCACTAATGAAAGTAGAGGAAGCAAAAGATGTGTGTAAGAACCGTAGAAAGTGGAAGAAAGTGGTCTCTGCCTACCCCTAATGAAAAAAAAGGCGTGGCTATATGTATGTATGTATTCGCATTCCAGTTTTTTTTTAATTGTTTCTGATAAAAAGTGATAGCAGTATTGAAGCTGGTCGAAATACGTTGCTCGTTTTACAAGTACTAAATTAAATAGCACAGCTGAATTCTTTTGAGGTTTTATCTACTTGTATTTCTTATAGTGATTTTTAGGAAAATAACTTTGCGCTGTTAAGCTTAGTTCATTAAGTTAGTTTTTAAAAAAAAAAAAAGAATGAATTGGTCCGTAAACTGATCTCTTCATCCCCCCAAAATAATTCATCTGAGAAATTGAGAACGCACCACCCTGTAAATAATCATAGAACAGTTCGGATTGTTACCATAAAGACTTGGTAAATCTTGAATTTTACTCAGTTTGAGCATATACAAGTAACCGTATCCAGTGGACCTGGTGTAAGCAAAAGTTTATTTTTTTTGTTTAGAATTTAATCCAAGAGATTGTAAATCATGTTTTAACCACCAACTTTCTGTTTCTTTTTAATTTTTGCAATCGTTTTTGTATCTTTAAACATCTTAACAAAATCGTAGGATAATGATTGTCATTGAACGTTTCACCAGTATGAAATTGTTCTTTCCGTTACGATTACGAATGTTTGTTGCTTCATTGTCAAACGTAAACATTTATTTAAATTGTTTGCTCGTTGCAGGTTTGGCAACGCAGACGATTCTAACAATTCCAGTTAACCATGTAAATAGCTCGGACCAGATGGTAAATCTGGCACTAAATAATGGGCAAGTGATGCAGACATCTTTAGCCAATTTGCAAGCCATGGCTCAAACTAATTTATTAACCAATCCCGCTAATCCAGGTAAGGTCGATAAATTCATCACTACTATATAGGTTGTCTCACTATTAATTCGGAATATTCGTTAAAAAGATTTTTTACAAATATCGATTGGATGAAATTTTTGTATAACACCGGTTAACACGAGTTTTGGGTCTCGCCTCCTGTCAATGTGTTTTATTAGATAAGGTTTGCTTTTGTAGATACCAGAACGATATTTTAGAGAATAAGAAAAATTACCTGTTTTTTCTCTATCATTTATTGTAAAAAACAGTTAAAAAACCTTTAATTTTGTATTTAAATCACTTTTATTAAACAATTACACTTAAACATAAACTACAAATGTAAAAAATTGATAAAAAAACTTTAAAAAGGAGTATTTTTCTTACTTTTATGTTTGTATGGACTTCCCTGTATCCAAACCCAAACGTAAACTCTTATCTTGTTTTCATTATACTGCCCCTGATAACGTCACACAAAGTCCATCACATCTTGGCTAAAACTTTCTCCTTGCTCTTTTGAATAGATACCCATATTTCCATTGAATAAGTTAGTATTGGCCTTACACATGACTTACATGTGTGTATTTTCCCGTCCAACCTCATATCTTTATTCCTCCAGATAACATCCCATAAACATCCTGATACATCAGCTGCTTTATTAGCCTGCTTTCGTACACTCTCTTTTAGGTCTCCGTAGCTGGATATTTTTATTCCCAGATATTCGAACTTAGAAACTTGTTCGATTATTTCTTCATTAATTACGATTTTGAATCGTCTGGGTTCCCTTGCTACTACGAGAGATCTGGTCTTAGATGTTGATATCTGCATATCGTAGGTTTCCGCCGTTGTTTTAAAGGTATGCAACAAGCGCTGTAGGTTATCTTCATGAATCCAATCAAGCACGTTTACATATTCACTTTTTGCAGCCCACGAATTTAAAGCTGTTAAGCATAGTTATCATCAATTCTTTATAATTATTAGCTCTAATGTTTTCAAAAAAATGACAAACTAAACCAAAGCTGTTCCAGGCTTGTTTTTCGTAAGTATTAAGTACCGGTGTAAATTCGTCACTGGCCATTATTTTCTTTATTTTTATATACATACATACATATAGTCACGCCCTTTTCCAGTAGGGGTAGGCTGAGACCACTTCCTTCCACTTGCTACGGTTTTTACACACATCTTTTGCTTCCTCTACTTTCATCAGTGCTCTCATACATGCTCGTCGGTTGTTGGTACTCTTGACCTGGCCTTTCATTAAAACAATATTCATCTGATCGAGATATGTTCGCCGAGCTCGACCTCTACCGACTTCCGTCCATTCACACAAATTTTGTTTCGTCAATCTTTCTTCATCCATCCTTTCTACGTGTCGAAACCATCTAAGCATTCCTTTATCTATCTTTGTAACCACATCTTCTTTTACACCACTGCGTTCTCTTATCTCAGTTTATTTAACCGAGTCACTCCGGCTATACTTCTCAAACTACTCATTTCCGCAGTATTAATCCTATTTTCATGTTTCTTTTGCCAAAACCAATTACTAGCCTGACGAAAATACCTGCTTTTAATTTCACTTTGGATAATTTCGGGAAAGCTTTGTTAAGCTTTAAAATCTTAGTTAAAAGCTTTTACAAATTGGTTTAATAAGGTCTAATTTTTTATATTATGGAGGCATCAATACATTCTTAGGCTCTACAACCGGTTCACATTTAACGCTATGTTTCTATAGCTGAAATCGGTTATAACGCTGTAAAGTCTGAGCGGATACTCACTACTATGTACTATGTGAATGCTATACTACTTGCTCCCAATCCTTCTCCATACCAGCAACCTTTTTATTTAATCGCGCTGCCACCTTCTTCAAAAACTACTAACCAACAACTTTTTTATCAACGAAAAAAAGACAAAAGCAATCTTTAAAAGTAAAATTTATGAGAAAATTTTAGTTAATTTATCAATTTAAATAGAAACCCAAACAAAGTGGCTGTGTAATTTTATCAAGAATAATTTTATAATCTGGCCACCAGGTGGGGGTAATAATTTAAAATAATAATTAATAATTATTTTTTCAGCACCTCCAACATCAAACGGCACCATCAATCCCAATCTCCTTAATCCAGCAACTCTGACCCACCTACTTTCGAATGGTTCGGCGCAACAATTACTTCAAACTCTGCCCCAACTTCTGAACAACCATCCGCACGGCAACGCGAATTCATCGCCTCTAATTAATCCTCTAGCTCAAACGATTCTTCCCAACAGATCGCCGATACTTAATTCGTCACCATTGCTTAGCACGCCCTCTTCCCAAACCAATCAAAGTAGGAATCAATTGACCGTTTCGAACGTGGGCTCCACGTCCATCGGTACAGCGCACGGATCCGGCCAAAGTGGTCACTACGTGGATACGAAGATGCACGGCGCTAATTTGGGAAATGTACCCAGAAATCCATCGCCGGGCGAAAATAGTTGTAGGATTAATGGAGAAATTAGCGTCAATACGAACCACCTCGGCAATTCTAGTCATAATATCAAGAGATCACCCAGTTCGCTTTCGCCTAATTGTACAGATAATTCGACCGCTGATCTACTGGTGGATTCTCCAAGTAAGTTGGAATAATTAAATCAATACTTTTTCCGCTCACTTGCCAACATAAATACCATTTGCTTTTTTTTTATTTATTTAAAACATCTGTTAAATGATAGATGGTTAAGTCCATTAGCATGGGGGTCACCAGGGGGCCCCTTTCCATGTACCTATTATAAATACAACAAAATACAATGCATGTCAACTATATCCTAGATATTCAGAGTAGTGATAACACCTATTACATACATACATATAGTCACGCCTTTTTCCCGTAGGGGTAGGCAGAGACCACTTCCTTCCACTTGCTACGGTTCTTACACACATCTTTTGCTTCCTTTACTTTAATCAGGGCTCTCATGCATGCTCGTCGGTTATTGGTACTCTTGACCTGGCCTTTCTTCAAAACAATGTTGATCTGATCGAGATCGATGTTCGCCGAGGTCGACCTCTACCGACTTCCGTCCATTCCTTATAAATTTGTTTCGGTCAATCTTCCTTCATCCATCCTTTCTACGTGTCCAAACCATCTAGATTTTTCTTTATCTATTTTATCTTCTTTTATACCACAGCGTTCTCTTATCTCACTATTTTTTACTTCATCCAACCGAGTCACTACGGCTATACTTTTTAAACTATTCATCTCAGCAGCATTAATCCTATTTCCATGCTTCTTCTGCCAAACCCAACATTTACTATTATACATAAGTAAAGGAACCAACACACCCCTATGCACAGCCAGACGTGCCTTTTTTGACACTTTCTGGCTGTTCATAAAGCTATGCGGTGCCCCATTCATCTGTTTTCCTGCCAACACCCTTCGGTCAATGTCACTGTCATACTTTCCATCTCTCGTAAACTTTGAACCCAAGTACACAAATTTATTTACTTGTTCCACTCTTTCTCCCTCAATCGAAACTTTACAGTTTGTCATGCTTTCTTCTTTTTTAAAAACCATTACTTTCGTTTTGCTCACATTTATTTTCATCCCCTTGATTTTCAGGGCATCATGCATTACCAACATTAACCATCTCCTGCAACTCCTCTTCAAATGACGCTAATATGACTTGATCATCGGCGTGAGAAAGGCATTTGACGATCAAATCATTCATTTTCAATCCATACGCACTCTCTTTCAAATCTTTTAAACAATCGTCTATGTATAAATTAAACAGCCATGGCGAAGCCATACACCTTTTAAAATATTCAATATCCATCAGAGTGCCCAAATTTTTGTTGAATAAATTTATTAAACTACTTTAAACACATTGTTTTGTACCAGTTTATGTTGCTGAACTATTTATTTACAAATAGAATAAAATAACAAATTGAAACTTGTTTATATTAGTTCGTAATACTGTAAAATACATTTCTACGAGCCTTAAAAAATACGCAGTTGGCGTATTTTGTGTATTATTCCAGTCTTCTATGTGTTAAAGTATTTAAATTTAGAACCTTTAACATTTGTAAATAATTTATATTCATTTCTATTTATTTCCAAATTAAAGCCATAGTATCTTAGGAATGCTTTCCAAGAGGTCTATATTAGCATGGTGACCAAATGATAGAATTGTTTTCAAGTATAGACCTCACTTGTGCACAATAGATTCTTCTAAAAACTTCTTTGAATCACTCGTCGTTCTTTTTTGAACTTTCATCGATCATTCTAGAAAATTCTCTCAGTTTCTCGTCCATAATATTTTTCATCATGACTTCGTCCACCGACTGGAACTTTAACGTTTCTGGGTCGTCTCTATTACTGATTAGAACTTCCTTCAATCGTTACAAAGGACTTTCTTTGAGCCACTATTATCTGCATTACATTCTACCAATTGTTTAACTGAGAGGTATTTTAATTCCATTTTGGTTTATTTACTACAACACGAACGAATACACAAACGTATTTTTCGAAATTGTTCTTAAAAAGTCTTAAAACCAAAAACTACCGCACCAAACAATAGTTTGAAAATATTCTAGAAACTTTTACTGTAATTGTAGATTCTAGATAGTAGGGAGGGTCGTGAAGGCTATGCAGCCTCTCAAGCACCTCGACCTGTCAGATCTTTTGTGCATAACCCTTAATCTATTCGTGGTCCGGGATTCCGAGACTTCTTACAAAGTTTATCAATTTCCTGGAAGCTAAGTTGCTGACATCGGAGGGCTTTAAGAAAGCCCCTTCCAGAAACTTGAGCATCTTGCAGAAAAGTAATGGGCATTCGCGTAAAGCTAATGTTCTGCAGTTTCAGCAAAGTTCTTGCACTAGCGACAACTATCACTCTCTGTTTTGCCTATCTTTTTCAGGTTTTTTTTACTGTTATAGTTTCGTGTCTTTCACTTAAAAAAAAGTCTGCACGTTTCTTTTTACCCGCACTATATTTTTTTTTTACCCCACACCTGACATCAATGTAACGTTTTACTTGAAAATGCACTTGAGGTTCGAATTTATATGTACATTTATTTATAACTATTCAAATACAATTTATGTAAACTAGTGAACACAATTTTTAACTTCAGAAAACTGACTAACTAACTTCCGCGAACGGAGGCCAAATTATATATTAATGTAAAAACGAGAAAAGACTAGAAGTTTCTAAACGTATGCAGACTGTTATAACGAAAATTCTAGATTGGTCGGGAAGGTACTGGAACATCATCCTCCGTCATTGGCTGTGACATCACGGTACCGCTACGTGAAAGACGAAACTGCTGAACACATACTATGTTCATGACCCTGCTTTGGAAGAATAAGGTTCAACATTTTTGGTTACACCAACTTGGAACCTACCGATTTCAAAAAAATCTCACTCCATACGACCATGAACTTCGTGAGAAGAGCTGGATTGTGCGATGAACTGTAATCTCTAGGGGTGAGCCACAATGGACCCATCAAGGGTCGCTTTGTGGGGCGACCTTACTACGCCCCACTCACATGATACCTAACCTACCTCTCCATTAATCCAACAATATTTGAATTGGAATCGGTTTCTCCCAATATGACACTTCTTATCTTATTTTTAGACCACCATTTCAGTTGATTTTTTTGGACGGCATTTCCTTTAATATTCTTCCACAATTGTGCAATAATTTGAACGTAAATTCTTATATTGTTCTACCAAAATTCATTCAACTGTTGATGTTACTTTCGATCAAGCTCATAGGTTTAATGAATCCCCATATGGCACGGTGATGATAATTACGAAGAAGACTAAAAAAATTATCTTTATTAGGTCTAATCGGCTGCTAATAAAATTAAGGACATTTGTAATAATCAAACACCAATTTTCCTTTGTGGCGTATCTCAAAAAGAATTAATTCGTTTTATCATCTCGCAATTGGTTTAATTGACACAATGGACCTAAGTGGTGATTACCATAATAGAAGATGAATAATACAAATAAATCTATTACTCAATTTATGTAACAATAACGTCAGTAAATGTGTGTGTGTGTGTGTGCTAACTTTAAACATATCATTGTCATTGTTTAATAATTTGTTAATCGTACATTAAAATTAATAGACGGGGAATATTATTTGCTATTTTTAGCTCAATGGATTGTGCCATTTTCGGACTTTGTCATAATTTTTTATATAATTGTACACAGCGGGACAAAACATTTTTATTATTTGTTTAGTTATTTTGGTAGTATTGGCTATCATTTTATTTTATTGTTGAATCAAAGTCAAAGTTTTGCAGCGGTACACCAACATTTGTCACTAAATTTTTAGTCGGTAACACCTGCTTATCAATCTTGTTGTAAAAGTATTTTTTTATCAATTTATAAATATTGTAGAAAACTATAAGGCTGGATCCACACTATAAGGTCGATCACGGTTCGTTCACGGTCCGATCTCGGTCTGGTAAAACCCAATCATATTCACATTAGACAATCTGACCCAGTTCACGATTCAGTCTTGAACCGTCAATAATCGAAGTCGGATGTATTTGGCTCATAATTAAAAATAAAATAAACGTTAAAGTATTTAATTGCTTGTAATATTCACGGCGCAAAAATGTCATTTAACTTTTCGATTAAAGAATTAGCTGTTATTTCTTTAATTCTTGACGAAGAAGATAATGTTATCAACGCAAGAAAAAAACATGAAACAAGGAGAATCTGGGAATCGTATAAACCTGGATTACTTTTGACCAGTTCAATAAGCAATTCATCTGAAAAAAATTAATAATAATTCCTTTTATAAAAATAATATAAATTTATTAAATTTGTATTATTCGCAACTGTAATAAAATTCTGTTAATACTACTTATGTTATTTGTAAATATCATTTTAAAAATCAATTATTTATGCATTAATTACCTTTTTCAAAAGTCCACACTGGTTTAGACATCGTGAGTATTAGACGTGAGTATAGAATTAACTTCAATAATGAATTTTTGCAATTATTCAATAGGAATTAAATAAAAATTTTCAAATGTACATTAATTACATTTGATGCATTTGCGCTCCAACGAGTAATGGCTGACTGAACCGGGAACAAAAGAGCATCCATACTACCGATACATGTCGTGACAAGTTCGGTCTCGCTCAAACAAAATTTCTTCAAGACTGATCGCGACTGGAATGAGATTCGACCGGGACTTGACTGTTACGGATAGTATAAATACACACATTGTTTTTCATTTAATAATATTTTACCAGACCGAGATCGGACCGCGAACGAACCGTGATCGACATTATAGTGTGGATCCAGCCTAATACTATAAACTATAACAAAATTAATGACAGCGAATAATACATACATACATACATATGGTCACGCCTTTTTCCCGTAGGGGAAGGTAGAGACCACTTTCTTCCACTTGCTACGATTCTTACACACATCTTTTGCTTCTTCTAATTTTATCAGGGCTCTCATACATGCTCGTCGGTTGTTGGTACTCTTGACTTTCTACTTTCTCCTGTACAGAACGGTAATTTGACCTATCATTATGTACGGAAGTGAAACATGGACACTGACAAAAGTAAGTGAGTATAAATTACTGTGTTTCGAACGGAAGATTTTAAGAAGAATCTTTGGACCACTATTCAATCCGGAGACGCAGAGATGTAGCATAAGAACTAATCGCGAACTAAATCAACTCTACCAAGACCCGGATATTGTACGTAAGATAAAATCGTTACGTTGGGCTCGACATGTACAAAGACAGTCAGATGAACGTTTAGTAAAACTAGTGTGGCAAAGCAACCCACAAAGACCACGGCTAAGATGGCGCGACAACATCAAAAGCGACCTTGAAGCCATAGGGTATGAAATGGATACCCAACTAATAATGAACCGAGAGGAATGAAGGAAAATAGTCCGTCAGCCGAAACCCACCAAGGGTAGTAGTATTAGTAACCAAATTATTGCAACCATATACCGACTTTTGATCCTTAATCTTGGTTAGTGGCATCCGCTTATTAACCTTGTTATAAAAGTCTTTTTTTGTTAAGTGTTATTGGCTCCCGTATTATTTTATTATCGAAAGTGCAGCCAATGTTTTGAAACAGTTTACAAAATTTAGCCCTTAATCTTTGGTCGGTACCACCTGCTTATCGACATTTTAATATTTTATTGTAATAGTAACAGATTTGATTTTTCTTTTTACGGAGATTTTTATTGTACCAGATGATACATCGTGTAGATTCTAATTGACGCTTCATTGTTACCTATTTATGACTTTGTTGTTCCAGATCAACCGACCATAAACCAAACAAATTCGAACGTAGTGGACGGAATAAATTTAGACGAAATAAAAGACTTCGCCAAAGCTTTCAAATTAAGAAGATTGTCTTTGGGTTTGACGCAGACGCAAGTGGGACAGGCGCTTAGCGTGACCGAAGGACCGGCTTACAGTCAGAGCGCCATATGCAGGTGAGAGAAAAAATCATTTTCCCAGTACGCGTTCAACATGAACATTCCACGTGGTACATTATATTTTTCTACGATCGCGTGTGTGATGAACATTTAAAAATCGATCTCGTTAATTGTTGTATGGAAATTTTGCCTATTAAATATGTGGGACTTCCTCTTTTCGAACAGATCGGCGCTAAATATTGTATTAATGTTATCTGTTGATGCGTTGCATGAAATAATGGCACGTGGACATAACTGCGCGCAACAGGTGAATTATTTTATATTTTATTAGAAATTACCAAACAACAATGAGGCTCGGCCTGCGCTAGCGGTTTTTGCAATCGTAGACGAGGTACCTTTATTTTGGGATCAAATCGAAAAGTAGGTATTTTAAAAAAAAGTTGATCAGAATTTATATCTGCATTTAAATTTGCAATTGTATTCATTTGCGTCAAAAACGAATTTTCCAATTGAATAAATGTGTGTAGAAACATTTGTAAAAAATAACAAAACCCGATTTTTTAAGCTAAATGGATGTAATTGCGTATATGCATCTACTTTTTAATTCTGATCAACACTTTTTGATTTTATCTCGAGCAAAATTAATATTTTTTGACTAACCTCGCATACGATTGCAAAAAATTGATATTTGATTATTATATTTTCGGTTTTAGGCCACGCAGAATTTTTTGAGATGAATAACATTTTTCCCAAAAATAATAAAAAAAAAATCCATATAATTCCAACTTAAGTAGACACACTGGATATTCTTTTTCAGCCAACTTAGTCTCATATTTTTAAGTATGTCCCGCCCACCAAAACGTATACAACTTGCGATGATAACATACAAATTTCATAGACTGTCAGCCTTAAAAAAGCAGACAATTATATTTCCAGAAGATGCCATCCACTAGAGATGGCAAAACGTCGAGTATAAACTCAGGGTCTCCTCCAAGATCACCCACACTATTCAAAATATTTCTACAACAGACACTAAGACCATGGAAGAGAAAATGTGCAGGAATGGGAATACCAATTAGAAATGATCATCTGTATACTCTAAGCTTTGCCGATGATCAAGTAATCATAGCTCAAGATGAGGAGGATTAAGGTTTTATGATGCGGAAACTAGAGGAGGAATATGGGAAAAATGGAGTGGAAATCAACCTCGAAAAGACCCAATATATGTCAACGGCACAAGACAGGATATATCACCTAGAAATAGATGATAACCGACAGATCTCAGGAACAGACAAATTTAAGTACCTAGTGTTTATAATATCAAAAAGTGGAACAACAGAGGAAGAAATAAAAAATAGACTAGGTCAAACTAGGGCATGTATTAATCAATTAAACCCAATATTATGGGATCGCCACATAACCAAGACTAATAAAACGAGAATATTCAATTCAATAGTTCGCAGCATAATGACTTATGGAGCTGAAATGTGGGTGATCAACAAAAAAAACAAAGGGAAGATTGTAGCCACAGAAATGGACTTTTGGAGAAGGAGTTGTGGAGTGAACAGATTAGATCGAATAAGAAATGAGGAGATCAGGAGAAGAATGGAGGTAAAAAAAGACATACTAGAACACATAGAGGAAAAGAAACTAACGTGGTACGGACATGTTAGAAGAACTCCGGAGGATCGCTGGATACACCGGGTAACTGAGTGGAGTCCATTAGGCAGACGAAAGAGAGGTCGACCAAGGCGATCATGGAGAGACGAAGTGGATGAGGCGATGGAATTAAGAAACCTGCAGGACGGAGACTGGCAGGACAAGGACAACTGGAGACAAGGGCTGAAAGCAGGAAGGCAGCGACAGCTGTAGATATCCTGGATTATATATATATATATATATATATATATATATATATATATATATATATATATATATATATATATATAAACTCAGACCTACCCGAAAAACCATTCACTAATAAACGATATTTTTGTCGTAGCTAGTGGAGACCGAGCCTAATGCTATTGCCTGGCACATAAATAATATTCTAATGTGGTCTATGTTGCACGTGCTATCCCGATTCAACCACAATTTTCATTCCGTTAATCGTACATTTTGACTTTCGATAAAGTTTATAATTGAATCATTATTGAAGGTTACCTTTACGTAAGCGATATGTTCGCTTATTTTAATCGAATTAGAAATATGTGTTTGTTTTGGAATTAATCCAGGCATTATTTTATTTAAATCATACATTGTTACTTTTAAATAAGTAAGTAATATTTCTCACAAATATCAACTTTACATACATACATGTCTAGTCACGCCCGTAGGGGTAGGCAGAGACCACTTCCTTCCACTTCCGCTACGGTTCTTACACACATCTTTCTCTTTTTCTCCTCTCATCAGTGCTCTCATACGTCGTCCGTTGTTGGTACTAACTTGACCTGACCTTTTTTCAAATCGAGATACGTTCGCCGAGGTCGACCTCTACCGACCCATTCACACTCGCATTTTAAATATGTTTCGTCAATCATCTTTACGTGTCCAAACCATCTAAGCATTCCTTTATCTATCTTTGTTACTACATCTTTTTTACAACACAGCGTTTCCTTAATTACTTTTATGCTTCTTTTGCCAAACCCAACATTTACTACTATACAAGGAACAAACTTCCAAGATAAGTTTTTCCAGGGAAGCGGGTCCACAATCATCTCCTTTCTATAATCCCTCCCCCTTCTAATAGACACCGTGCGGGCCGTCCGCGGCCCACACGATAGGTCTACCTTTTTTGCGACTATTTTCAGTAAAAAAAAACATAAGTAAGTAGTCTGAGAAGTGTAGCTGGATATGAATATAGCGAGGAATAGTGTGATAAGTGAATGCTGTGGTTACAAAGACAGATAAAGGAATGCTTATATTCTAGTGCCTCTTAGGTCAAAACTTTTTAGAGTTCTCCGAAAATTATTATTGAGATGTAATTCGATTCAGAATGGCATGTAGATGTTTTTTTAAAAAACTTTAAGAGCCGCTCGCAAAAATTGAAAAAGTTATGAACAATTAAGTGAAAAAGGGGGGTTTGGCTTTTCGCAAATATTTTAAAAACTATTTGAGAAAAAGAGGAGAAAATTTTCCAATTTGACTAGATGTTTTGGACACGTCGAGAGAGTCGTTGACAGAAGATTGACGAAACAGATTTATGAGGCGAGTGTGAATGGTAGAGGTCAACCAGAGCGAACGTATCTCGATAAGATCGACAATGTTTTTTGAAGAAAAGCCAGTTCAAGAGTACCGAGTATGTATAAGAGCACTGGTGAAAGTAGAAGAAGCGCAAGATGTGTGTAAGAACCATAGCAGGTGAAAGAAAGTGGCCTTTGCCTACCCTTACGGGAAAAAGGAATGACTATATATGTATTTATCAAACTACCGCTTACTCCATACATACACAATTCATTCGTCACCATTTTGCCGTAGAAATTTTCCAAGTGTAAGCAAGCGCAGTAGACTTTTTAACTTTTAGCCAAGAAAGAAAATACCTAAAACTGTAGCTCTAAAAATATTTAAAAAGGGACCTTTGTTCCAGTACTATTAATGTTATGAGTAATAAAATGTGTACAGCACTAAAAATAAATTAATAATTCTTCAATAAGCAACAACTATTACAGTATTGTATTTTTACTTTACTAATTTAAAAATACTTAACATTCATTGCATCAATAAAATTGCTTACGTTTAACAATAATTATTCTTGATTTAAATAGTGTTTCAAAAGAATTTTATTATACGGGGTGGTTAGAGAAATGTCGTTTTTACGAATGACCCTTTATGTGAGTTGAATTTTGGAATCATTTCGGAAATTTGTCTATTAAAATGTGGCGGAAATTTTCTAAATTTGTTGGTAAAAATATTTGCTTTTTGATGTGTCGGGAATTAAATGAGAAGTGAATGAATATAATTCTAATTGAATATTTTAGTTTAATTGTTAAATCTTAACTTGTGCGTCATAAATAACTTAAATTAAACGTGAAATTTTAGTCACAACAAAGTCATAATTGAGCGAAGTGGCTTATATTCAGATAAACGTATAAACATGACTTTGTATTTATTTTTTAAATTAAACTAAGTTCTTAATTGAAAGTGTCAAAAAAGGCACGTCTGGCTGTGCATAGAGGTGTGTTGGTTCCTACACTTATGTATGGTAGTGAATGTTGGGATTGGCAGAAGAAGCATAAAAATAGGATTAATGCTGCGGAGATGAGTAGTCTGAAAAGTATAGCCGGAGTGACTCGGTTGGATAAAGTAAAGAATAGTGAGATAAGATAATGCTGTGGTGTAAAAGAAGATGTGTTTACAAAGATAGATAAAGGAATACTTAGATGGTATGGACACGTAAAAAGGATGGATAAAGAAAGATTGACGAAACAAATTTATAAGGCAAGTGTAAATGGACAAGTCGGTACATATTTTGATCAGATCAACATTGTTTTGAAGAAAGACCAGGTCAAGAGTACCAACAACCGACGAGCATGTATGAGAGCATTGATGAAAGTAGAGGAAGCAAAAGATGTGTGTAAGAACCGTAGCAGAAGTGGAAGGAAGTGGTCTTTGCCTACCCCTATGGGAATGAGACGTGACTTTATGTATGTATAAGTGAGAATAGTAATAGTAAACCGGATATCAAAAGGAAACGTCACAATTTAGCACCCGAAGAAAATACCATGATCAGAAATGTGTTTAAAGGACTTGGAGCCAGAGACCAAATTATGAATGTTAGTGAGGTAGTTACGTTATGTAGTATATTGAATAAAGTTTCCGGAGCAGATTGGCTTGCTAAGAAAAATGTTAATTTCAATGAACCAATTTTGAAAATCGAATTACTAAACTTAGCACGATGTCATAAAGATAAATATATCAAATATGTAGCAGATGAAATGGCGCGAGAACGAGAGGAACAATGTTACTTTCAAATTAAATGACGTAAAAAATCTGCTTAATAGTGCCGTCAACAAAGTAACCTCACAGTCGTGAATAAAATGTATCGAACATGTAGTGAAAGAAAAGCAGAATATGTGGAATTTTGTTAATTGCATTAAAATTACCATCGAACCCGTAGTGGTGGATCAACGCGAAGATACTACTGATGTATCTAAAGATGACATATACGACGCAGATTAGAATAAAGGTAACTTTTATCTGCTCACATTTTTTATATTTAATAGAAAGAAGTATTCAATTACGTTTAACTATTTTCTACTATTACTATCATCTCAAAAGACTGTTACAGTTTATAACAGGGATGTACAAAAAATATATTATACATTTGAATGTATCTAACCAACTAACTAACATTAATAATAGGAAGACATAATATGTAACAATTTTTTTGTATTAAACTTATTTGATAATTATGTTTGCCGGTTTTCGTCATATTGGGCATCTTTAAAATAAGAAAATAATTTTTGTGACATCTAATTCGTTCTAAAATGCTGAAGATTATTTTTAATAATAAAATAATAACCACACGCCTATGACTCGTCGATTTCCTTTCCCCTTCGACCCGCAAAGGTCTACGTTAAAAATATGAGTCACTCTATACATTTGTGGTATCCTACTATAATTTTAATTGTAAATGTTCTTATACATAATTTAAATACTACCTGATACAAAAAGCAATCTCAATGATTCCATTCAGCAAATATTTATTGGTAATTTGGAGCAATGCCAATTGTTACTTAAATACTAATAATTATACCGTTAAAATAAAATCAGTGAGGGATGACAGCTGCGTGTTAAATAATGTAAAAGTCTATCGGTATTAAATTGCTTCTTGTAAATGGTTCCTTTAGAAAAAATTAATGAGTAAGTAACACGGTTTGATGGTTTGTTCCCAGTGCCCTGGCTTCTCAGATGTTTGCCGCCGCGCAACTCTCAACTCAGCAGCAAGCAATGTACGTTGTTTTAACATTTTATTTACATTCTATAATTATTAACTTAGACAGTAACCTCTCGTTAAAAAATTGCAACCAAATTAACCAAACGTGTTACCCATTAGCAACAACGACAATAAGTCTTGTGTAAATATTTCGTGCTGCTTGAAAAAAAGTTTAAAACAATGAGATTCATCTGTCACGATCGATTTTGTTCAAATTAGAGTAACCGTCAAGAAAAATTTGGGAATTATCTGAAAAAATTGCCCCTTTCCTTTTTAGAACATTGTACGATTAATGACTTACCGCTAAGGGCGATTTGGTGTTGGTTGCAATTAAAAAAAAAAGTAAAAAATTCAATTTAACTTTTGGTTTTTAGTATTGTCCCATTGTAATGGAGAATATTGGCCAGGGCACTGGCATCTACGAATGTTGAAACGCCGTAAAATTCTCTTTCTGGTATGCTAGTGTCCTGTGCCGAATAGTAGAGATAAACGAAATTTAATCAATTCAAACGAAAAACTTTTTCTTTCGTCATTTTAGGTTTGAAAAGTTAGACATTACTCCGAAGAGTGCACAGAAAATCAAGCCCGTTCTGGAGAGGTGGATGAAGGAAGCCGAAGATAGGTCAGTAGAGCTCTTGTAAGCATTATTTTTTTTAAAAAGATTAATATCCAAATTTGTATTCGACAATAACTCGCGACCTTTGAATTTATCTTTCGTTTTACCCACAGAATTATAATAAACACTGAAATTAATGAATTAATGAATTAATGAATTAACGAATTAACGAATTAATGAATTAATGAATTAATGAATTAATGAATTAATGAATTAATGAATTAATTAATTAATGAATTAATGAATTAATGAATTAATGAATTAATGAATTAATGAATTAATGAATTAATGAATTAATGAATTAATGAATTAATGGATTAATGGATTAATGAATTAATGAATTAATGGATTAATGGATTAATGGATTAATGAATTAATGAATAAATGAATTGATAAATTAATTAATTAATGAATTAATAAATTAATTCATTTTATGAATCCGTATGCATTTTTCATATTTGGGCAAATTTAGAAAAAAAAACTGCATATTTTTAATAAAAGTAATGCATATATCATATGCACATATTTTGGTAATGTTATGTCGCATATATCCTGCTCTCTTTTCATAAAAGTCTGAGACTATTAGCAAAAGCGGTAGCATTGAATGGCCTCCACGATCAAATAATTTGAAAATCCAAAAAAAATCATTGTTATTTTATAGTTATAAGTTTTTACTGTCAATTTTTTCTATCTACAAATAAACTTTTATATTAAATCTTTTCGATGACAAAAATTATGGTCAATTTTTCTCTTTAGGTACAAAAGTGGTCAGAACCACCTGACGGACTTTATCGGCATAGAACCTTCTAAAAAGAGAAAAAGAAGAACGTCGTTTACACCTCAAGCCTTAGAATTACTTAACGCCCACTTCGAAAGGAACACGCATCCTTCAGGTAAGAAATAATGAAAGAACGGCACTGAAAAACGATATTTAATTACTTAAAGCACAAGAAAATATATTTGAACCTAATCTTCATTATGTGATAAGTTTGTTTTCGATGTTTGGCAATTTTGAACATCTCTTACATTAAGATTCATGTTTTTTTTTATTTTTTACATTATTAAAAATTAAATGGTATTATGACAAGGCTACATTCTATTACCCCTGCTTTTCAACCTCTATTCAGAAGAAATATTCAATGAGACTCTTACTGAAGCCACTGAAGGAATTAGCATTAACGGGGTCAACGTTATTAATATCAGATACGCCGATGATACACTAATTTTCACTAGTAATGAAGACGATCTACAAAACCTTATGAATACGAGGGCAGTTTGATAAGTCAGTGACTTTTTGAATTTCCCGCGCAGTTACTCCAAATGCAACAGTGCTGCCGTCAACTATAATCTATCAGTGGGCAACTTTCTAATTTTGAGCAAGCTACGTCGTGCAATTGGTGTTTGATAGCCGTTTAAAGCAGACAACCTCGTGAATTTTTACGAAAATGGAATAAAGTGAATTTCGTGTGCTGCTTACTTTTTACGTAAAAAATCCATAACTGAAACTAAGGAAAGACTTGATAAATACTACGGGGACTCGGCACCATCAATTTCAATGGTCAAAAAGTGGTTTACAGAGTTCCGTTGTGGTCGTACCAGCACTAGTGACGCCGAACGTCCAGGTCGCCCAAAAGAAGTGATCACGTCGGAAATCGTCGATAAAATCCATGAAAGGATATTGGATGATCGGAGAATGAAAGTGCGTGAGTTGGCTCATGCTATAGGTATCTCAACTGAACGGGTACATCATATTTTACACGAATATTTGGAAATGAAAAAACTCTCTGCGAGATGGGTGCCGCGATTGCTCACACTCGACCATAAGCGCAATCGTGTGACCACTTCAAAAGAGTGTTTAGCGATGTTCAGCCGTAATCCGGACGAATTTTTGCGCCGTTTTGTTACTGTGGATGAAACATGGATCCATCACAACACGCCAGAGACCAAGAAACAATCGAAACAGTGGGTTGCTCGGGGTGAACGTGGACCAAAGAAGGCGAAACAGAGTCTGTCAGCCAACAAGGTCATGGCCACACTTTTTTGGGATGTACGCGGTGTCATTCACATCGATTACCTCAAGAAAGGTAAAACGATCACCGGCGAATATTATTCAAAGCTTTTGAACAGATTCGACGTTGATTTGAAGCAAAAACGGCCGCATTTGGCTAAGAAGAAGAAAGTGCTGTTCCATCAAGACAATGCACGTGTGAACACTTGTCTAGTCACGATGGCCAAAATCCACGAATTGGGATACGAACTGCTACCCCATCCAGCATATTCTCCAGATTTAGCTCCCTGCGACCATTTTCTGTTTCCAAACCTAAAGAAATGGCTGGGCGGTAAGAGATTTGAGTCGAATAAAGAAGTCATTACCGAAACAAACGCGTATTTTGAGAGCTTTGAAAAAACCTATTATTTGGAGGTAATAAAAAAATTAGAAAAACGCTGGACTAAATGTGTATCGAGCTAAAAGGTGATTATGTAGAAAAATAAAATGTTTATTTGCGGAAAAAAATTTTATTCAAAAAGTCACTGACTTATCAAACCGCCCTCGTAAGATAACCGACACCTGTACACAATTTGTCTCGAGAAAAAAAAATGATATCGATGTGGGAACAATTGCATTCGACGCAAAATTACGCAAATTGAACTAATTAGATTTGTAGCAAAATCGGTTAGGCTGTTTTCTATGGACAATCAAAAAACTGAAAAAAATGGTAAACTTTCGGAATTATTTTTTTCGTCTCGATTATCTCGAGAACAAAAAATGATACCGACGGGGGACCAATCGCATTCCACGGATAATTACGCAACTTAGAACTGATTAGATTTTTAGCAAAATTGGTGCAGCTAATTTCTATGAAAAATCAAAAAACTGAAAAAAATGGTAAACTACCTGAATTTTGCAATTCATAAATTATACTAATTTTAATACATAATCTTAAATTTTTTTAAATAATATGATTATTGCCTCTTAGGAATATTTGTAAAAAAAAATATGATGACAATATTCTTTAAAAAGAGATAAAAGCGATTAACACAGAACTTATCAAATATCTGGAGAAATTTGAGATAATCCATGACATACAATATGGATTTCGACAACTTCGGTCTACTGGAGATTTGCTGGCTTATGTTACTCAGCTCTGGACAAACACTATTGAAAAGTTTGGTGAATCTCGTGCAATAGCCTTGGATATATCTAAAGCCTTTGACCGCGTTTGGCACCAGGCATTGTTAAGAAAATTATCTTCCTACGGTCTCCCAACCAAACTGCGCCAATGGCTCTTGAGCTTCATGCAAGATCGCTCCTTACATGTGGCAGTTAACGGTATTTCTTCTGATGCGTTTAAAACTAATGCCGGGGTCCCCCAGGGTTCCATCCTGTCCCCCACCTTATTTCTTTTACACATCAACGACCTCTTGAAAACCACCACGAACCCCATTTACAGTTTCGCAGACGATAGCACACTTGTCTCAACTTTCACATCCTATCGATCACTTTCGGTGAATGATACTATTAGACTCGGGCAGGAACAGGTTGATTCCATCAATAGAGATCTTGAAGCAATCGTCGAGTGGGGAACCAACAATCTTGTTCAGTTCAACGCCCAAAAAACACAAAGTGCCACGTTTTCCAAGAAAGTGAATTCCTCAAATCATCCCATCACAATGTCCGGAAATACCCTTGAACCAAGTCCCTCCATCTCGATTTTGGGAGTCACGGTGTCCAATAATATGTCTTGGCATGACCATGTTGCTAACATCGCAAAGTCGGCAAGCCAGAGGCTAGGTTTTCTGTGGAAAGCTAGAAAGTTTTTTACTCCTGATCAACTGTTGACGACGTACAAGGCTCAAATCCGACCTCTACTGGAGTATTGCTCGCACATTTGGGGTTCAGCACCAAGGCATTCTCTTCGTCTTCTAGATTCTATTTAGAAAAGAGCCATTCGTTTGATAAACAGCTCAACTCTCACAGATACCCTTCACCCTCTAGAACATAGAAGAAGAGTTGCAGACCAGTCATTGGTCTACAGATATTTCCATGGCAGATGCTCCAGAGAAATAAAAACTCTTGTACCACCATTGGCCACATTCGGCCGAAGAACTCGGCACGCTGATCAGTCTCACCCATTTACTATCAAGATTGACACTACAAGGACCAATCTTCATCAAGAATCCTTCTTTTACAGGGCTGCTACGGAATGGAATAAGCTTCCAAAATCAGTTTTTCCAGAGAACTATGACCTGCAATTTTTAAAAAGCGTGTCCACAATCAGTTTTAGAGAACAAAAATAGGAATTGGAGAATTGTAAACTTGTGTCAATTTTGAGAGAATAGCATTGAAGACGCTATAACAGTGAAAAATTATTGTTAGTAATAATAAAGCATTGTTAATAACAATTGAATATTGTTACTAACAAATGATCATAATTATTAAAAAAAAAATGTTATAACCAATCGAAAATAGCTCCCGCTCATAAAATGATAAGAAAAAGTTTGAAAGAATACGGTTGACATAAACAGAATATTGTTAATGACAATTATAATTTGTTATAAACAATTTAAAATCGTTTGTTACAATAATTTTTAATAATAATTATAACAACAAAACATATGGTATTTTTTCATTCTTTCCACTGCGAAGTAAGTCGTGTAGACCTCTCTTGTCGCACCCAGACCACTGATATTTTGTTGATTGATTTTACCTTGTGATTTAATTTAAATTATTGCAATTAAACCAGCTAAGTGGTTAAATAGTGCTTTTTCTTGTGACCCATTACATTACTACAAATCTTTGAAATTTATTTCAGGTACTGAAATAACGGGACTGGCGCATCAACTAGGTTACGAGCGAGAAGTAATACGAATATGGTTTTGTAACAAACGGCAAGCGCTGAAAAATACCGTCAGGATGATGTCGAAAGGAATGGTTTGAAGCTGGTGATTGTTTTAGTCGTTAAAACATAAAATAACACTGTAAATATGGACTACTTCAAAGAAATTACGTGTACAAATGTAAATATGTAGTTTTACGAAGAAATTTATCGAGTGGATGCAGACAAAGGTCGTCGAATAAGGGATGATACTGTTTGTTATTTTCGTCGTGCCAAAATATCATTAATGTACGAAATTTAGAAAAAAAGAATAAATGAGGAATCGAAATTCTCAGTCGCGAAAGAATGTTTTCTTTATTTTAAATGGGTCATTCCATGTCAAATCGATTAGGATGAATTTTGGTGGGAAGTTTTCTTTTATCATATAATAAAGTTCTACCAAAGGTAAGAAATTTAAAAAAAAATTTTAAGAAAGTTATTCAGATTTCAAAATTTTACTGCTCTTCAATGTTCCAACTTTATTTTTTATATATATCAAAAAGTATTATAGAGACAGAAATTAATTTTTGTTTATTTCAAAGAAGATAGATGGAGTATGGAAAAAAAAGGAATTAATCAGTTAAAAAATAAAAAATTTGCAGAATTTTAAATTTTTAAAAATCACCAAAATCGACTATCAACATTAAATTTTGGACTCAATTTTTTTAACATAATACCTACCTCCCTCTAATTAATCTTACGAGATCCTGAAATTTTCAAAAAAATTATGAATTTTTGGATTTTAACAAGTAGTCAAGTGTAGTTAAGAAAACATTAAAGTTTTGTCAGCAAAAGTTCATTATATGACATAAATACGTAAAATTAGGATTGAATTCATCTTTGTATAAGTAGTTTAAAAATCTAAACAATTAAGATGTGTCACATTCCGCCATCTATGTTTTTACTACCAAAGTTTTACCAGCGGAGATTTGCCACCAGAGGTTCTATAGGAAGAAATCGCTGAGTGGGCGACATCTGTTATTGATCGTATGAACATCTTGAGGTGTGAACAACAAATTAACCTCCATTTGTTTATATAGGGGAATAGTGAACTTTATATATTAATTTGAGCAATTTAAGTATTGAGAGTATTATATTAAAACGATATTTTGTAAAGAATTGGTGTTAATAAACCACAAAATCCGAAAATACAAACGATTAAAAAAGATGATATGAAGATAAAAACGCGAAAAATATGCTCTATTCCTCAATGCTCTACATATGGCAATTTAATTATATCTTTGCATAAATTTCCTTCAAATCCTAAAGCTGCTCAGAAATAAAAGATGATCTTAACAATAGAAAAATCAATCAATCAAGTTTGTTTGTTTTAGCTCTTTGTAAAAGATGATTTTTCTAGTGGTAACACAGAGAAAGAGTTTGAAAGATGATTATTATGATTTTTTCATTGAGACCGTCGGTTCCACATAAAATGATGTGACCAGCCTTAAAAACCTCTTCGCTTTCCTTAATTGGTCGAATACGTTCACCCACTTAATACATACATACATACATAAAGTCACGCCTTTTTCCCATAGGGGTAGGCAGAGACCACTTCCTTCCACTTGCTACGGTTCGTACACACATCTTTTGCTTCCTCTACTTTCAGTGCTCTCATACATGCTCTTCGGTTGTTGGTACTCTTGACCTGGCCTTTCTTCAAAACAATGTTGATCTGATCGAGATATGTTCTCCGAGGTCGACCTCTACCGATTTGCCCATTCACACTCGCCTTATAAATTTGTTTCGTCAATCTTCTTTCATCCATTCTTTCTACGTGTCCAAACCATCTAAGTATTCCTTTATCTATCTTTGTGACCACATCTTCTTTTACACCACAGCGTTTTCTTATCTCACTATTCTTTATACAATATTTCCTAAATTGATATTTCGACTTTCATATTCATTGCAAAGAGAATTCCAGGAACAAAACTAAAAAATTTCTGAAACAAAACAAAATTGATACCCGGACACACCTGGTCTTTACTGGCATTTAAAATTCTCTTCAATAAAACCTTTGGTTTTACAAGTGATTAAATAACACAATATTTGTTGTTCACACCTCGATCCGACATTTTGTCATTAACAGCGCCATCTCGCGTTACGTGATTTTTCTCTATTTTCCGTACTAGTTATAATTCTGGATGTCAGTGTTTTATTTACTAGTAAACAATACGAACAATTGCTCAATACATTTGTTAGTTATTTCTTGTTGTAAAAAATAATTAATCATGAAAAAAAGAAAGTGGTCAGTTAAAATAATTAGAATTAAAGAATGCTATGAGAGAAACTTAATTGAATCCAACGGCTTTTCTGATGAAGATCGCATTTTTATGAATATTAGTAGTGGTAGTTGCATTTGCAGGCAACATTTTTTTTTAAATTTTGAAATAAACACGTATCTTAAAATTTCAGGATCTCTAAAGATTATTAAGAGGTAGGTATTATATTCAAAAATTCGAGCCCAAATTTAATGGGCCAAAGGCCTGGATTCCACGCGGGAGGGAAACAGACCGCGACCTTATACACAAATAAATAATGTCGAAAGTCGATTTTGAAGATTTTTATTTTACAAATTTTTCATTTTTTAAATGTTTTTTCAAAATATTTTTTTTCCATAACCTACAGGATCCTTTTTGAAACAAACAAAAGTTCATTTCTTTATCTAGAATAATTTCGAAATATTTAAATAAAGTTGAAAATTAAAATTTTTTAATTTTGAATTAGGTACTTTCAAAAAAAAAAGTTAAAGGGTTGTCCTTCGGTAGAACTTAATTTTACGGTGAAAGAAAACTTTCCCTCCAAAATCGAAAGGAGTCGATTCCAACTATTTGACCCAAATACAGAATAATCTTATAGTTTAATTTTAAAGTGGGTCACCCGTAAGACGTCTCTGGAACATTGCGCTCCTGTCGATTATTCAACGAATCAATATTTTTCAAAATTTGCAAGAAAATTCCCGCTGAGACGAAAAAAAAATTGTGAATTTGCTAAAATGTTTGAGGAAAAATTTGAAAATCGACATGATCGAAAAAACCTAATATTTATTATTTTTCTAAAGAGTTTATTGTCTGCAGAGTACGACGTAATTTTACCGACCACGTGAATGTACATATAGTGCCGATCCACCTCTAAACCCCTACGGACGAAGGTTTAACTTATTTTAGAGTTTTATTTAGATTTTTATGTGATTAAATCTTTAATTTTTTAACATCATTTTGTCTAAAAATTTACAAAACGTATTTATTTTAGGATTTTAGCAAATATATGTGCGACAACGACAATGAAATGTATATTTTAGAGTCAAAGCCATTTTAATTTTTGACAATGACAAAATAATTTCATCTGTAGATTGTGGATTGTAGGGGGGGGGGGTCGTGAAGACTATGCTGCCTCTCAAGCACTTCGACCTATCATACCTTTTTGCATAACCCTTAATATATTTGAGGCACGGGATTTCAAGACTTCGTACAAAGTTTATCAGTTTCCTGGAAGCTAAGTTCCTGACATCGGAGGGATTTAGGAAGGCCACTTCCAGAAACTTGAGCCTCTTGCATAAAAGCACTGGGCATTCGCAAAGCAATCTCTTTCAAGTGATACCTCAGAGGGCAGTGTCCAGTGATGAGTCCCGTCATCAGTTTCAAGTCTTTCTTGTCCAACTCGAGAAGCTGTTTAGCTTTCGTTGGCTAAAGGCTTACTATACTAGCCTTTTCGCTTGTCTTTGTCCTGGCACTTTATGCCAGTGAGATTTCATTTCATCTGTTTCCCAGCGTCGAACCTCTTCTTTCAAGTGGGCTTTGGAGAGTCCACAGTAGGTTTCTGGGCCGGAAAATTGTGTATTTGCCCCTTTTCTGGCAAGGCAGTCTGCTTCCTCGTTGCCTTTATCTCCCTTGTGACCTGGAATCTTATCTGTAGACCTATATTTAAGTCGATTAACGAGGACTTCCTGGACCACTGCCACTTCAATCTTATCCCCAATGGTGTAAGTAATCACACACTCACTATATAAATGTAACTACATTAGTACTAATATTATTTTTTAAATTTTTTTTGAAGTAAATTATTTGGTACAAAATCACTGAATTTAATTGCAATGAAATTTTTCGAAATCGATTGATCCTGTTCGAAGGACCATTAACATAAGCGTAAATGAATTTTTTGAATGCGTCGCAGGGTTCACATATAAAATGCTTTCAGGTGGTTTAACGTATTGGTCTGTAGTGTCTAATACTTTAATCATTACATACTTATTTACAATGACAAAATAATGACCACCATTTAAGTCGATCGACGAGTTTTCCTGGACTGCCTTCTTTTCAGTATTATCCCCAATGGTGCAATCACTCTCGCAAAAAACTTGTTCTTTAAAAATACTTCAAGAAAAATAATAAAGAATTTGGTACAATATGCCGGTGCCTTTTGTTAATAATGACTCTTACTGATGTTAAGTGGTAGCAAAAGAAATATCATCTCCGCAGCATTAATCCTATTTTCATGCTTCTTCTGCCAAACCCAACATTCACTGCCATACATAAGTGTAGGAACCAACACACCTCTATGCACCGCCAGACGTGCCTTTTTTGACACTTTCTGGCTATTCATAAAGCTATGCAGTGCCCCATTCATTTGTTTTCCAACCAACACCCTTCGCTCAATGTCACTGTCATACTTTCCATCTCTAGTAAAATTTGAACCCAAGTACACAAATTCATTAACTTGTTCCACTCTTTCTCCTTCAATCGAAACCCCACAGTTTGTCATGCTTTCTTCTCATTCAAAAACCATTACTTTCGTTTTTCTCACAATTATTTTCATCCCTTTGATTTTCAGGGAATCATACATAACATTAACCATCGCCTGCAACTCCTCTTCAGATAACGCTAATATGACTTGATCATCGGCGTAAAGAAGGCATTTGACGATCAAATCATTCATTTTTAATCCATACGCACTCTCTTTTAGATCTTTTAAACAATTGTCTATGTATAAGTTAAACAGCCATGGCGAAGCCACACATCCCTGTCTCACACCTTTTTCGATGTTAAACCAGTCCGTGCAAGCTCCGTTTATCCTGACACAAGCAGTGGAATCCTCGTAAAGTGATTTCAGTGCTCGTATTAAACTACCACTCACCCCATACATAGACAATGTAGACCACAATTAACTCCTCACCACTCCGTCATAGGCCTTTTCCAAGTCTATAAAAGCGCAATAGACCTTCTGACTTCTAGCCAAGAATTTTTCGACTATACCTCGTAAGAAAAAGACCTGATCCATACATCTCCTTCCTCTTCTAAATCCTGCTTGCACATCCCATATCATCTTCTCAGTTTCATTCGTTACTCTTTTGATCAATATCTTTGCATACAGTTTGCCGACTATGCTGAGTAAACTAATACCTCGGTAGTTCTTACAGTCCTGCTGCGAACCTTTTCCCTTGTAAAGCGGCACGATAACGGCCTTGCACCAGTCGTCTAGTACACTACCACTTCTCCAACAAAGGTTAAAAAGGCGATCCAGTAGACTAGCTACCACGTTTTGTGAGTAATCCTACTGCTCATTTATCAGACAAATGTAACAATTGCAAATTTTTTTTTTGCGAGATTAGTATTTCTAATATCTCGTCGATTCCAACTGTATTCTCGCTGTGAGTAATCACCGTATCGTGGAATGTGACTAGAGATGAGATCACCAAGTCCTTGCGGTCGAAAAAATTATGTTGCACTCTGTATAAGTAAGTATACGATTCGAAGGTGTTCAGACATATCCAAAAGTGTGGTATACGAAATGGTGTACGTTTTCATTACGCATGTAAATAGAAAAACTACCGACAATTGTTTTAAAAAACAGTTGAAACTTTTTAAACGTACCGTCGACTGAGCAGCAGATTATTCGGAACGAACAAAGAAATCGAGTATCAAGTCTGGACTGTACGTAGGCGATGTCTTGCTGCGTTGGTCTATTCTCATTTTTGTCTTCTTGCATCACTCGCACAGCTGATTTTTATTTTAGTATAAAATATAGTTGATTGTTAACGAGAAAACAAAAAGGATTACGCTATAATTTTGATCCCTTTCAGTCGGTTATATTTAAAATGTTTCATTTGTTAAATAACTTTAATTTATTTATTTCAAAGAAAGATCTCGTCAGTGTTTGTACATGTTTTTGTATATTTTTAATCTATAAGTAGGAGACATTAAGATCGGTGTTGATATCCAAATATCTTGTTAATTTAGGTTAAACAACATATTAACTCACCACTTTTTTAAAATTGTTTATTAAACGTTTTTTAATGAAATGTATTTTCTACGATTCCAGTTACGTCGTTTCGAGATCATTACGCGCAATTGGAAAGAGAGTGCGTCACTTAAATCATAAATACCAGTTCAAAAAAGGCAATAAAACAATTATTTAACATATTATTTACGCAATAACTTCACGATTGTCATTAAAAATTAATTTTCTGTCGATTCTCTAGTTCTCGAAGCTACCAGAATCTATATGGGCCAGTTTTCACACCTTTTTATGTAATTAATTAGTAATGCGAGTGTCGCTACACTGCTACCTAAAAGATCTATTTGTCTTTTCTGCTGCCCGGCTGTTTAGGATGTCTCAATGCCTAAAACATTTCCTCCAGTCCTATGACTCAAGATATCGGACGGCGTAATGCAATCTGCATTCTTCTTTCTTGATCCAAGCTTCGTAAGATACCACCCCAACCGGCAGTTTGGTTTCCCGTTAGTATTCTAAGCTTATTTTTACTTTTGTTAAATCTTTTTTGGTTATATCAGTGTTGTAATCTTCTGTAGTATACTTTCTCGCAAAATCTGTATTCTTCTTCTTTGACAAATCAAAGTTTCCTGAGGTGCCACCCCAACCGGTTTGGTTTTTCGTTAGTATGCTGAGGTTATTTTCTACTTTTGCTTTTATTGAATCTCTTCTGGTTATATCTTTCTAGCAGTGTCTGTCTGCCTCATTCATTGTGATTATATCTGTGTTGAAATCTGCTGTAGTGTACTTCATCACCTTTATGTGTCTCCTCAAGAGGATTAGGTAGAGAGCTTTCTCTTTTATCTGATGTGCTCCCAAGTGTAATGCTATCCAGGGTAATGCATTCTGAGGAAATATGTATAGAGGTTCTGTCGTCATCTTTAATTTCATTACGTTCTACTAGGATTAAAGAATAACATGCATTTTTCAAAAAGCGCGTAACACTACCAAGAACATGGTGGATGCAATGTTGTTGGGCGCCATGTTGCTGGACGCATTTAAGCAGAGAGTAAAGCAACTAAAGAAACATGTAACAAAATAAATCTAAAATGGTGTAATGACCGGAAAAATTAAAAAAAAATGGCTTTAGATAGTTATATAATCAACGACAAAAGATATTTTTGTAAAACACCGATTTTTGAAAATCTCCGAAAGAAACCAAAGTTCCTATTAGGTTAAGAATGAGTGTACGATGTAAATAAGTGTAGAATATTAAGGATTGTAGTTAATGTAGCAATATCAACATGTCTCAGATTAGATTATCTATTGTGACGTATTTTAGCGAAGCTCCTGTAAAATATTATTAACTATAAGTGGATGATAAAAATCGTACTTGTTCGTATGTAGATGTAAACAAAATAAAAACATTGTGCTATATGTTTCTTGTTTTATTTATTTATTTTAGTAGATGCAGTTTATGGGAACGTGTGTTTAACATAGAGATGGGCCTCCTTACCTTCAAATCTTCCTGGTACATTGCTTCAAGGAAAATTATCTGTTTGTGTGCTTCAATTTTTACAAACGGCCCGAGCGTTCTTCTTTTTATAAAATGATAGCCAACATGGGAAAATTAGTTTTTGAATTCGTAAAAAACTAAAGGCGGGCTTAGGTTAGGTTAAAACGGCGGTTCGGACAAAACCCACTTTTGCCCCGTTATGATACCGTGATGGATGGCAGTGCCTTCCCCCTCTACCGTGAGAACCAGTTGGAACTTTTAATAAAAAGTATGAGGTCTTTAATGCTAACTGAGCTGAGATCAGATAAGTCATCAAAGTTCGGTTGCCCTAGTATAGAAAGCCGTTTTCTGCCTAGAGCGGGGCAGTGGCAGAGAAGATGTACCATTGTTTACTTCTCTTCCTCATCGTGATAGCTTTTACAGAAGTCGTGTCGTAGCTCTGTCCTGTTATGGCCGCGATCGCATTCCAATGGACTCCCTGGATAGAGTTAAAACATCCTTAGTTCGACGTAGATCTAGTTTAGGCTAAATCTGTTTCAATGATGTGCACGTGCATTTTGCTACCTCAAGTTGGCTTTTTAAACTACTTTGCTGTACAGGAGGAGCGGACAGTTTGCAGTTTGCAGTTTGCTGAGATGAGACAGATACAACTGGGAGGGTGGTGCCCTCACTTGCTAGCTCGTCTGCCTTACAGTTGCCTGGTATGTCCCTGTGTATAGTATACTGAGTTCAGTGATTTGATAGCAGCCTGGCTGTCGCAAAGAATGGATATCTCGCTGAACTTTTGTACATTGCGGTGTCCAGACAGCTGCCTCGGTAATGGCTGTCATTTCTGCTTGATACACACTACAGTAGTCAGGCAAACGAAATGCTCTGCGTTATCACGGAATTTAAAGCTGTAACATTTTTGAAACATGGAATCGAGAAAAAGTGGGTATAATGGCAGATTCTTGTTGTTATTAATAGTATGAGCCCCTTCCCAATTTAGTTGGCACACCCTAGGATTTTCCACGTACGTGCCTTTGTCAGACAAAGTACTTTTTTTTTACTGAAATAAAAGGGACTGCGACTATTAGAAGGGGGAGTGATTATAGAAAGGAGATGATTGTGGACCCGCTTTTTGAAAAGTTGTAAGTCATAGTTCTCTGGAAAAACAGATTTTGGAAACTTGTTCCACTCCGTAGCAGCCCTGTAAAAGAAGGATTCTTGATAGAGATTGGTCCTTGTAGTGTCCATCTTGAGAGTAACTGGGTGAGACTGATCAGCTTGCCAAGTTCTTCGGCCGAATGTGGCCAGTGGTGGTACAAGAGTTTTTATTTGTCTGGAGCATCTGCCATGGAAATATCTGTAGAGTAATGACTGGTCTGCAACTCTTCTATGTTCTAGAGGGTAAAGAGTATCTCACCCCATACAACCAGGAACTTCGTGAGAAGGGCTGGATTGTGCGGTGAACTGTAACCTCTAGGGGTGAGCCACAATAAACCTACTAAAGGTCGCTGTGGTGAGGCGACCTACGCCCCACTCACTAATGACAACGCGGTGACAACATGCTGGCAGACCATTTTTTGCGGTTTTTTATATTATCTATAATTGAAATATTCTCTCTTTATAATGCTCTTCCTATAAAATTTTCCAAATCATAAATAAATCTTTAAAAATCGATTACTAGAAAAGTCATATACTTGGTATTTTTTGATGTGATGCTTGTACGGGTCTCTTATTTATTTATTTCTACACTTAGGCTCAAATTATGCATTATTTTCATTATGATAGTCCTAGTCACAGTCTCTGTCTTAATCATAATATCGAGTTGGAAGTGTACATTTCAATGAAAAGCATCTATACAAGTTATTAATCATAGTCTTAAAATAAAGTCACAATATGCCCATAATCATGACTGAGACAAGAATGAGACTATTATTGTGACTGTGATAAAGGCAATAATGCATAAATTGGGCCTAAAACGCTAAAACAAAACGTATTGTAATGATGACTTGTCAAAGATTAATTTGACATTTTGTAAGTGAAATTTTTGTCACTTCAAATAGGCTTGATAAAGTTTCAACAAAAATCATTGAGACGAATAGAATGTAATATTTAATAAAATATTGAACATTTCTAAACAATAAGTAATGTTATAGTTATTATAAAAAACTTGACAAAGTAATACATTAATTAAAAATTGTAAGATACCAATAAAATAACTAAAACAAAATCGTAAGATCCAATAAATTGTTGTGGGCAATTTAAAAATGAGTAAGGAAACTAATAAATAGTTTTTTTCCTAATCAAGCCAAATAGTTTTTTGTTTTATTTAACATTAAATTTTTGCTTCTGTTTTTCTTGCACATTTTTTTTGCAAAGTGCCATCTATTAATCATATAGTAAACCACTTCATTCTTTATATTTACAATGAAATTTCTGTATTTAGAATAGTTTAGAAATTATAGTTTACACATTTGTTGTAAGATGGCGATACTTGTGCTTTCAGTTAAACTTAAAAGCACTGTTGCCAAAAAACCTTTTTATTTTTCAATTGTTATTGTTGCTGTTGCAAAAGATTGAAATTGATCAATTGTAAGTAATTTTACTTCTGTAGGTTATAACATTTCATTCAATCACAATCCAAATAAAAGTAAACTATATTTTATTTAAAATCTATATTGCAAAAGATCTTGTTATAAAATATATTTTTTTTCCTTAGTGTGTCTTATAACTTGTGGACCAATACATGAAAACTTAGTTTTCACATTCTCTTTAAAAATTGCGGACTTATCACGCATTTAAGTGGTGAAATAGATAATAATTTATAGAAAAAGTTAATGCAAATGCCAGTTATATAAATTTTACTTGTAATTCGTACTACATTTTTAGTTGTGTTGCCAATTATTTTACTGTTATAAAAGTAGCTAATATAATTAACTATTTATTTCAAAACTTCTGTTTCTAAGCTCTTAAAAATAATTTTAAAAAATGTTCCAATTATGTGGTTTGGAGTATTTTCTTGAAAGTCAGACAACGTTGCAAACTAATTTGAAAATAGTCAGTCGCCATCTTCAATGCTAGGTGTTCAGATCAGTTGCAAGTGAGATAGAAAGAGTTGTATATTTAGAAGTGGATTTGTACTGAGTGTCGTTTATTTTAAGTGCAGTGATTCGTGTGATTTGTGGCGAAAATTTAACAAAAATGAAAGTTTTCTTTACTGGTTTTCAACTGTAACTAAACATTACGTGGTGAGTTAACCATTGCCTTAAATTTTCTTTAAAGTCTCGAAAGTGCACTACGAGTACCTATAAAGTAATTAATATGTTGCAAAATTTAACCCGTTTGTTACTGTAGCATTATGTTTCAAATATTGTAACAGTTTGAGATTTAACTGTGAAAGTTGATGCAGTAGCAGATTGTTTGTTATTATTTTTGTTGGCCTAGGTAGTACCAACTATCATGTATTTCCGAATAAGTATACATCTCTCACGCTACTAGAAGATGATTTATTGTTTGGGAATTTCAAAATTTTAAGCCGTTTTAATACAAATTCAATATTCGGTGTAATGTACATTTGCTGGCTATGAATTTTATCTCAGACTGTCATAAGATAAGTTAATACCTAGATAACCAGGTAAATACATTTATATTTTTCTGTGTAAGTTATATACTTTGTCAATATTTGCCTTTTGTATCGAGCTGTGATACATTGTATTACAATTTTTTACTTTAATTGATGTATTGAAGGATATAACCTCAAAGTACTACTTACATAAAAATATTGTGGTAAAATAACATTAAAAGTGTAATAATGTCCATAAGAAATTTAAATTAAGCAGTACCTGTCATTAAAAAAATAATATATAGGTATATATTTATTTTATTTAAATATCTTCACAGTGATTATTCAGGTAGTTCACTTATTATTATTATTGAACATAAAAACTGGTGACAATTGCTAGTAAAAATGTAATTAAGTAATTCCATGCCATTATTTTTAAAACTTAAAATTGTTCGATAAATTCCTTAGATTTTTAGTCTGCACACTCTAAATTCTGTTATTGTGAGTTGCATCTCAAAGCATGTTCACCTTATTTGTGTTATACAAGTTTGCATTAATTATGTGTTAACTAAATACTTTTGTTTAAGTTTTCAAAATTAATCAAGCAACATTGGTCTAATTTTTAATCCATCCTAAACTTCAACAACAAATTGATAAGAGAAATGTCCAGGAAGTAAAACTTGGCAATATTATTATATTAAAATTATTCAACCACAAAGTATGTAAATATCATTTAAGTACTTGCATATTTTTTGTCATTTCCACAAAAATAAAATCTTAATCTTTTTATTATATTCAGTGTGTTAATTTATTTTGTGAATAACCAGTTATTAAAAAAATATGCATTTACATTAGTAAAGATACTAAAACAAGTTGTTTCTTATATGTATGTAGGTATTGTATTTCAAAATTTTCACAAAAAATTTACAATTCATATTTAGTGTTTAACATAAACATTAAGGTCTGAATTTTTCGTAATATTTAATGTACATCAGTTAAATACTGTTTCACTCAATCCAGTTTTCCAAAACGTTTTAAATGAAATTATTCGGTATATTATGAAACAAAAAAATCATTCTATAGTTTACAAAATTGTATACTGCTAACTGTAAGCAATGATTATTTAAAACCATACTTAATTAACTAGTAATTTACCACATGAATCAAACTGCTTGGGTCTTAGTTTAATAAAACAGCTAATGGGGACTTTTCCAACAAATTCAATTTAAAGAATTAAATTGGATTTGTTTTGCTCATTAATGTTTTTGAATTTATTTCATCTGAAATAATTAACTTATCAAATGTAATATAAGGAGATATAAAAAAAGTTTTATCACAGATTTATTTTTTCAAGCTGGTGTTATTTAAATAAATGAGAAACTGTAAATTTGAAAATACATTCCTACTGGTAATTATAATTTATTACCATGTATTGTACATAAATAAACATTGTTGCAAATCAGTGCCAAGATTGCTGAAAAAATAGCATTTCCAAATAATAAAAATTATTCTGGTAAATACATTGGTAGGTCAACATCAAATGGATATATTACATCAATTTAACAAGTAATCTATAAACACAACCTAAAGCAACTATGGTAAGTTGTTTTTTCCTTAATTTTAAAAATACTTATTTCTTTTTTTTAAAATGGATTGTCCATCTTATATTTATGTAATAATGAAATAATCAATTTCTGTTGTGTCAGTTATGTCAGCTCATTTGTTATTTATTTATGGAGGCCAATTAAATAATAAGCTATTCATATTCTATTAATAAATTCATTTAAAAAATGATAATACAAAGATGTTTATACAAATATTGTCTTGATACTCTTGATAGTCCCATTTTCCCTATCATTGTGTTTCAATGTTTGAATCTGAATACCTTCTATTATTTCAACTGATTTTTTTGTTAATTAAGCTTACATTACTGTTGATGGTATAAAACACCTTCTTGTTTTATTTATAATACAATTCCGCCAAAGTACTTTCAGGACAATGGGATATCTGTCTTTGTTCTCTTTTTGTTAATGATGTATAGATTGGTCTTAGTGATAAAAATACCTTTTTCTTAGCCACGATTTAACCTCCTTTTACGACAATTAGGTAAATGTTAGACAAAATGTGTTCCGTTATTCAGGTGTTATTTTTAGATTTTTATAACACGTTTCCAATGTATTTCCAATGTATCCATATTGGTAATGCTCAAAATTATTATATTATTTGACCATGGTGAGACTTTCAGTGTAGAAAATAAAAGTAATGAGAAACCAATTCAATACAATATGTATGTTTTAAAAAATTTCTATGGTTACATGTTTCGACTGTATGTTGTCATCTTCAGACTTATAATTAAAACAATGAAAGTAATGTAAGATGGATGGTGCTGACAATTAAAACTATTTCTTAAATTTAATAAAAATAATGACTTCACTTATTTCTCAAATCCTGTTATTTGTTGATTCATTCATTTAGTATTTATATTTTCACCCTTTTTCTCTATTTGTAATTTTTATTTAAAAGTATTACTGCAGTCCTGAATACTGCTCATTATGTTTTACATTGTTTACTAACGACAGTAACCTTGATCGCTGATTTGCCAGCAATTATTGTAATTACAACGTCCAGTTGTACAGGGTGGCCAACCGAAAACGAAACGGCGCCATTTGCAGGAACCTCGTCAAAATTTTAGAAAAACGCTCAGATCCGTCGATTTTGATTAGAGGGGGACACTCTTTTCCGGTATTTTTGACTCCACTATTTTTAACCCCAAGCGAGGGTAAAAATTACCCCAACATTTTGAAATGACATTGGGGGTCGAATATAATGTCTTTTGAAAGCTCTGACAATTCGCTTTACAATAGTCTTTAAATTTTACATTTCTTCCCAATACTTTGAAAAAAATTACATATTAAAATTCCAATTATTCGTCAACAATTCTTTGACGCAAATCTTCCAAAGACGCTGGTTGTGTTTTATAGATTTTACTTTTCAGATGTCCCCACAAAAAAAAATTTGAGGGGTGATAAATCTGGCGATCGTGGAGGCAATTCAATGCTGCCTCTTCTCCTAATCCAATGCCGTGGAAAACGTTGGTCTAAATACTGACGAACAATCGCCGCATAATGTGGAGGAGCACCGTTCTGTTGAAAATAAAAATGATCTTCGTCATACTGTGGATTATTTTCAAATACATATCAGTCTGGCCAGGGTCAATAGCGTCTTCCAGTAATTGCAAATACATTCCGGTCAAATTGACTGGTAGAAAAAAAGGACCCACCAGTCATTCACCGCAAATGCCAGCCCATACATTTAATTTCTCCGGTTGCTGTGTATTCACCTCGTGAAAAACTCTTGGGTTTGAATCGGACTAATAGCGGCAATTGTAGCGATTTACCGCCCCGAGCAAGAAAAAACTAGGTCTAGGTACTAAATTTATACCATTGGCGTATTTAACTCCAATGAATGACATTTTTACCGTTTGTGATTGTTTGCAGATAAGTTTCACATTTAAAATCTAATTTCTCAATAAGTAATGCGCGGAATTTTAAAATTTAAAGACTATTGTATAGAGAATTGTAAGAGTTTTTGAAAGACATCTTATTCGACCCCCAATACCATTTAAAATTTTTGGGGTAAGTCTTACCCTCGCTTGGGGTTGAAAGTGGTGAAGTCAAAAATACCGGAAAAAAATGTCCCCCTTTAATCAAAAATCGACGGGTCTGAGCGTTTTTCTAAAATGTTCACGAGGTAATGCAAATGGCTGTTTCGTTTTCGGTTGGCCACCCTGTAGGTAGTTTTAAGACATTTTTTATCTACAATGCCGAGCAAAGAGTAAAATTGGAACGCAATTACTAAAAACAAATAGATAAAATAATTTTTTATAAAGTGAAATCAAATAACATCAATTGTCAGTTTCGTATTGTTAGTGGAAATTATCCAAAAAATTCCTTTCAAATAAATTTCCATTTAGTAACATCCACAAATATTTAAAACGCAAGGAAGAGTAATGTTGTAGCGGGTAGACCCATTCGCAGAGAAATTTCAATTTTTTATACGTTTTCCATTGTCGCTTTAGGTAATAGTGAAAAGCTTTTAATGATTAAAAAGTAGTAGTAAGAATTTGTTCTAAAAATATATTTACTTTATAAATTAAATATGAGGTATCCCCAGTACTCCAGAATTTTTGACATCACTTTTCATGGTTACCATTTGCCTAGAATTGCTTATCTAAAATTAAAACAACCCCACAACATTAAGTTTTCTGGTTTATCTTTTATTTTTTGGTAAATGAACATTTTTACATTAGTTAGTATTAAAACAAGCTTTCTTGCTATGTCAAAGGACGGCTGTGAAGACGACACTACTTGACTGACATCACTATTTCATTAAATACATACATACATACATAAAGTCACGCCTTTTTCCCATAGGGGTAGACAGAGACCACTTCCTTCCACTTGCTACGGTTCTTACACACATCTTTTGCTTCCTCTACTTTCATCAGTGCTCTCATACATGCTCGTTGGTTGTTGGTACCCTTGACCTGGCCTTTCTTCAAAACAATGTTGATCTGATCGAGATCGATGTTCTCCGAGGTCGACCTCTACCGATTTGTCCATTCACACTCGCCTTATATAATTCATTAAATAATGGTATTGAATTTTAATTTGTGTCACTTGGTTTATAGTACAGTTATTTAGTAGTGTTACCTGAAAAGTTTTCCGGGAGTTTTATCAGTAGGTAATTTTATAGATTTCGATGTACTTTTCCGAATTTCAACTATGCCACCTCGTACTCGACCTCGTATCTTTGCCGCTGGTGCCGCCATATTGGCAAAATGGCGTTTAAAAGCGTTTTTTTGACAATATCTCCTTTCCTACTTATTTCACGATAAAAACATTTATATACAAAATGAAACTAAAACAAATTTCCTACAATTTATGCAATTACCTTTTTTTTTTCGTAAAATCAATAGTTTTGGAGTGCTAATTCCGCAAAGTGTAGTTCAACACGCGTTTTGGCCAAAAAAACTAATTTCCACATCACCTTGAGGTAGAGTAAGCGGCGCGGTTTTTTTTTATCGCGGTATCTTCAGTAGGCCTAATCCACATGTAATTCACTATTTCAAAATTTAGCGCATTCTCCTTCGCTTCGCTGTTCTTGATGGACCAGGTGTTGCGACTTCATTGTCTTTATTACCGGTCGAAACGTCACTGACCGAAATTTCTTTCACATCATCCGCCATGGGATTATCAGTTTCATAGCAATCCTCTTCGTTCTCGATTTCGTCATACGTCTGCTCGAAAATAGTCTTAGTTTTTTCTCTTCATCGCAATCTTGTAATGGAACTTGCGAGTTATCACAGGTATCCACTTGCTACGGATCTTACACACATCTTTTGCTTCCTCTACTTTCATCAGTGCTCTCATACATGCTCTTCAGTTGTTGGTACTCTTGACCTGGCCTTTCTTCAAAACAAGGTTGATCTGATCGAGATCGATGTTCGCCGAGGTCGACCTCTACCGACTTCCGTCCATTCCTTATAAATTTGTTTCGGTCAATCTTCCTTCATCCATCCTTTCTACGTATCCTAACCATCTAAGCATTCCTTCATCTATCTTTGTAACGACATCTTCTTTTACACCAAAGCGTTTTCTTATCTTATTATTCTTTACTTTATCCAACCGAGTCATTCCGGCTATACTTCTTAGACTACTCATCTCCGCAGCATGAATCATGCTTTCATGCTTCTTCTGCCAAACCCAACATTCACTACCATACTGATAAGTGTAGGAACCAACACGCCTCTATGTACAGCCAGACGTGCCTTTTTTAACACTGACTGGCTGTTCATAAAGCTATGCAGTGCCCCATTCCTTTGTTTTCCTGACCACACCGTTCGCTCAATGTCACTGTCATACTTTCCATCTCTCGTAAACTTTGAACCCAAGTATACAAATTCATTTACTTGTTCCATATAACGGAGCACTTTAACCCAGCCTTTCTGTATCTACATGCTTTCTTGTTGTCGTGCTGCTGCTTCTGTCGGGGCTAGCGACGCAATATTAAATTCACTTTTATATGCTGAACCATGCATATTTATAGTTGTTTAAAAAAATACTTTTCTTACTTTTCACATTACTTTAACTGTATTATTTAAGAAGGAAACGTTGTTCAGCTTTATCAATAATTTCTGGATCGGCATTTGGGGTTTTTAATACCTGAATAACGTCGTTTAATCTAATATTTTTTCGAAATATGTAATAAATTTCATTTTTCCTTGTTTAACTAATGCTGATGTTGTATGACAGCCACTGAAGGCATGCAAGAATAAAATATGATCTGCGGCTGATTGATCATTGATACCTTTTGTTATTAACTTCCCAGTGGGAAGTTATAGTAATGGGTCCGATTTTGCGAATCCCGAATTTTGACATATCTCCACATTTCAAGGTCCCCAGAGTCGAATACAATAGTTTTTAAGTGGACGTCTGTGTGTGTCTATGTACGTATGTGTGTATGTACGTATGTTCGTATGTGCGTTCGGAATTATTTTTCGTCTCGATTATCTCGAGAACAAAAACATGTCATCGACGTGGGACCAATTGCATTTGACGCATAATTACGTAACTTAGAACTGATTACATTTTCAGCAAAATCGGTTGTGCTGTTTTTTATGGAGAATCAATAAACTGAAAAAAATGGTAAACTACCTGAATTTTGCAATTTATAAATTATATTATTTTTAATACAGAAGTTTAAGATCTTTCGAATAATATGATTATTACATGTTGGGAATATTTGTATGAAAAAAATGATGACAATATTTCATAAAAAGAGATAGTTTTAGAAAACAAAAATAGGAATTGGAGAATTTTAAACTTGTGCCAGTATTGAGAGAATAACACATAAATGATAAGAAAAAGTTTGAAAGAATACGGTTGACATAAACAGAATATTGTTAATGACAATTATATTTGTTATAAACAATTTGAAATCGTTAGCATAATTTTTTGATTTAAGTTAGTTCTATAATTTATAAATATAATCAATTAAAATTAAATGTCACGGTTTGGCGTAGATGTGTAATGGTTTGCGGTGCTCGTACGCCAAAACTAATGATTTAACGAAAAATAAGGTTTACATAAATTATAGGAAATTTTTTTTTAGTTTCATTTTGTATATTAATGTTTTTATCGTGGAATAAGTCAGAAAGGAAATATTGTCAAAAAACTGCTTTTGGGCGCGCCATTTTTCCAATATGGCGGCGCGAGTGGCAAAGATACGAGGTGGCACATGTGAAATTCGGAAAGAGCACATCGAAATCTATAAAATTACCCATTTTTAATCACTTAAAAAACTTTCCAGGTAACCTCTGTTAATAGAACCAACTGACTGTACTATTAGTATTTAATAAAATTTTCTACATTGTTTTTCTATAACTCTAGCCAAAATAAATATCGGACTCTTTCGAAATAAGTTTCTGGCTCAAATTTTAAAGCGATTGGAAGAACTTGTCGCTTTTTGTTTAGTTAGCGTTAGCGCTGTCATCATTAAGTTTTATGCAATATCTAGCAGCGTAGTCTTTTTTTATAGCTAATACACGGAGCGTAATATATTAATTATAGTTGAAAAAAAATTAAAAACACGATTTTAGAGTTAATCAAACTAAAAAGTGAAAAATAATTCCTAACAAAAATAAAATAACTGACGAGAAAATTAATGTCATTGTGGGGTGCTTTGTATGACATTTTTAAACTAACTCTGTGTTTCGGAATAAAAGCACCCCACGCTTTTAGACCAGTGACATTAATTTTCTCGCCAGTAATTTTATTCCTATGTTAAGAATTATTTTTTATTTTTTAGTTTAATTATCTCTAAAAGCGTGGTTTTAAGTTTTTTTAAACCATAATTTATTTTTCGCTTTTTAATTCGATTTCTTTTACTCACTAAAAAAATTATGTACTAAATGGTAAAAGCACAAAAAAAATGCATTGGCCGGGAATCGAATCCGGCCTGCCCGCGTGGCAGACGGGCATTCTACCACTGAACCACCGATGCGATGAGATGTGTTAATATTTGTTCTGCGCGCATGCGTAGTTCACGCACTATTTCTCTCTCTTACTCCCATGCAAAGGATTCCTAAAGAAATTTATAACTTCTGGTAAAAGTAATCAGGATAATCGGATATTTTGATCGAATTATTGCATTGTCGTCGGTCTTTGACAAGTGTGCAAAGTTTAAATTAAATCTGATCGCTTTAAGTAGGGAAAATCGAGGCCAAAGAGTCAGTTTCAAACATACATACAAGCAAACAAACAAGATACAGGTAAAACTAATATAAACATAATAATTTATTATAGAGGTTTGGATATCATAATAATGATTATTCTACCACTACTCTCTCTCCACTTGCATGTAATTATACACACCCTCAATGTCCAGGAATATTTTAGTTTTTGTTTAATTTTTTTTGAGCTACTTAATTACCATTTTGGGCTGTTTATACCCGTCTTCTAAAGTTTTTATTCGCGGTATGTGCTTAAAATATAAGTTGAGATATTGCGGTTGTGTGTATTTTTATCATTATACATTCAATTTGTTTACAAAAAAAAGAGATCAGAATCGGCTCTGTGTATTTTACCGGCGACAGGTTGATATAGAGACAAATGATTTCAAAATAATGTAATCACTTTCGATTTATTTCTCTCTTCAAATGCGTAAATTTTTCGTATCATCGTAAATTTTACCGGCACCGTGAAACGCTGAAAAATTTATAGATTAGCTATTAAAAGAAATGTAGGATTGGTATTTTAAATATTCGATTCTCCTTGTCCTGCAATTGATTGCTACATTATCGTTTTACGGGGTGTTTCGTCGAGGTTTACCTACGTCTTTGCGATATCTAGCCGCGCGATTTTTCAGTCGCAAAAATATAAGTGCACAAACTTGTAGCGATTACTTGCAGCATGGTCTATTTTTGCGACTGTCGCTCTACCGAATGAATCGCACGAACAGGTATGAGCCTGTACCTACTTAAGACGATATTGACATGCCCGCCATATTAAAAATCTAATTACTCTACTCGCGCTGTTAATATACATTACTTTGCTGCAAAATTTTGGGGACAATTTTAATAATTACAGTTAAATGTCGGAAAGTTATTAACTTTTTCAAATGAAAAAAATAGCTGGGAAATTTTTTTTATTTTGAAAATATTATGATTTTGGTGACTTTCCGACATAATTTACATTAAAAGTAACAAAATATTTCAATTATGTATTACCTTTAATTGTTTAGTTTTTAAATAAAGTGAAGAACTAACATTAAATTATCGTCCGCTGCGAAATTGTCGAACGGTGTAATCAACGACAAATGTTCGCAGAAAGTGCCTAATACAATGTAAGAGAAAGTATATGTCGTCACTTATTTATTGGATGTGTGGGGAGATTTGAAGCTAGACTGACAGAGCTGTTAATGGCGGGCGTGAGCAATTTCGTCTTAATCGCAATTTTGAAGAAGGCTTGTTACGTTCTTTTAATTTGACTTGTTTAAAATGTCTGATAACGAATATACCGGATGTGATAAACAGTGATACATTATTGGTGGATCACGTATTACCAACAATTCGTCACAACTGCATTTTATCATTCAGTATGGACAGAATAATAGAGCAAGTGCGCAAGGTAGACCAGAGATACAAGATGGAAAACCAACAACTTAAGATAATTTGAGATAATATGGCTCTTACAGGCATTTAAAAAAGAGGCCCAAAAAGTTAAAATAGAAATATTAACCACCAAAACAAAAAGCATTTAGGCATTAAAGCACATTCTAGACTCATCCGTAAACAATACCTTTTTCCAGTCATCGATTGTCCAATTCATGTGTTAAACTCAAGTCTGCGTCTTCTGTAAGCAAGGGTCCTTTAGCTGAACTGCAAGCTGTCAAACCACTTTCTTTTAACCGTCGTCGAACAGTAGACATGCTTACTGCCGTTCTATGAGCTTGCTGAAGGCCGCTTTGGAACATTCTAGCGGTTTGCTTTCGGTCTCGCAGTGCATTAATCTTGAGAAAGCGATCCTCACGTACCGGGCCGCCGTTGGTAAGAGCCGGTCTACAATAACCGTTGGTGTGTTCTTTGTACAGTTGAACGACTAACGTTCAAACGTCTCGCGATATCCTGCTGACTTGTTCCAATTGCCAGCAATGTTTCAATCTCAACAGCTCTCCGATAATTTTCATCCGATGTTAAGATTTAAACTTAACTCTGTGAAGGATACTTTATTACAAAAATACGTTTCAAACTTTAAACCACCATAAATGTTACAAAGAAAACTTTTTAAATCACTATAAACGTACATGCAGTTGTCGAAATTTTCAATCAGGCTTGACAAGTAATTGACTGTTGTATCGTTTCCAAGGTTCCGAAAATTTGTTCGTACTCTGTACAGCGTCGGTGTACCTTCTCAGTATACATACTAACCCATTTCACTTAATTAAAAAATAAGAAATAAGTTAAAATTGCTTATTTGATCAATTTTTGGGGTGGCCCGTTTTCTCTGACACGCAGTGTAGTTTCAATGGGAAACCGTTCTAATTAAAATATTTTTGTCGCCGCGACTAGCAATCACTAGTGGAGACCAAGCTTAATAATAAACAAATCGATTTGTGGAGTTTAGAAAATGTAAACGCACTTGCATTTCCTTATTATTATTTTTTTAACAATAAAAGTTTACCAAACACTCCTTAATAATCCTTTATTTATTTTTGATAATAGACATCCTGTTTGTACACACACACACACACTTGCAATTATTTGTTCAGAGAACGTTTCAAGATCCTTGTATGTTTATTATAAAAAAAATAAAAAAGAAAAAGAAGTTCTAGCCGATACGCATACGACAATCGAAATAAATTCGTGTCAATATTATTTACCGAAGATATGTCGGACTGAAAATATATTGTGAGTAGATAAAGTTGAATAACCGATATTTCTCACTATACTTAATTTAATTTTAGGCGTGACTAACTAATGATCAATGTAACGTCATGAAATAATTCAAAACTGTCGATGTATCAGTCAATTAGTTTTCTATTGACGGCGGTGGTAGAAGCGATGCGAGAACAGATAATTCTACCTTACTTAAATTTTTTTTTGTCTACGATAAATAGTCAAGGTACACTTCGTTTGTAGCGCTTCAATGGAATAATAAAGCCATTCGGAAAAAGTTTGATAGGGAAGTTAGATATGATTAGAGACAAAAAGGCTCCAATTCAAGATTTAAAGTAATATTCTTTTTAAGAGAGGCCTGCCAGTCGTATCAGATTTCAAACGTATGAATGATTTTCTTTGGATTTCTTTGGTGCATCGCTAGCGTTATGCTTCACAATTTTCTTGTAAAGTAGGAATTTGTTGTGTATCAACTACTTGGAGATAGTTGCCAATTCATTTGTTAAAATTGGAGGCTACAGGTTTGTTGCCACTGCAATTAAACCAGTTTTGATAGTGTAGTATATTTAAATATCTAAATTGTTTTGAAGAGATGCCAGGTCAAGAGTACTTATACATACATATAGTCACGCCTTTTTCACGAAGGGGTAGGCAGAGACCACTTCCTTCCACTTGCTACCGTTTTTCCACACATCTTTTACTTCTTCCACTTTCATCAGTGCTCTCATACGGTTGTTGGTACTCTTGACAGCTGGCCTTTCTTCAAAACAATGTTGATCTGATCGAGATATGTTCGCCGAGGTCGACCTCTACCGACTTGTCCAGTCCCACTCGCCTAATAAATTTGTTTCGTCAATCTTCCTTCATCCATTATTTCTACGTGTCCAAACCATCTAAGCATTCATTTATCTATCTTTGTAACCACATCTTCTTTTACACCACAGCGTTCTCTTATCTCACTATCCTTAACTTTATCCGGCTATATTTCTCAGACTGCTCATCTCCGCAGCATTAATCCTATTTTCATGCTTCTTCTGCCAAACCCAACATTCCCTACCATAAGTGTAGGAACCAAAACTCTTCTATGCACAGCCAGACGTGCCTTTTTTGACACTTTCTGGCTGTTTATAAAGCTATATAGCGCCCCATTCATTTGTTTTCCTGCCAACACCCTTCGCTCAATGTCAAGGTCATATTTTCCTTCTCTCGTAAACTTTGAACCCAAGTATACAAACTCATTTACTTGTTCCACCCTTTCTCCCCTATTCAAAACTTCACAGTTTATCATGTTTTCTTCTTTTTCAAAAACCATTACTTTCGTTTTGCTTGCATTTATTTTCATTCCTTTGATTTTCAGGGCATCATGCATAACATTAACCATATTATACATACGGTGCATATTTTGTAGCTTGATCCACGTAATAACTAAATAATAATAAAAGTCGCAAAAATATATCTAATGTCAGTTTAGTTAATGGTTAGAATGATAAACGTTAAGGCTTCAAATAAACAAAACTCATTCTGACAGGATCGAAAGTAAAGCTGCAACTTTATTGCACGGACTGGTTTAACATCGAAAAAGGTGTGAGACAGAGATGTGTGGCTTCGCCATGGCTGTTTAACTTATACATAGACGATCGTTTAAAAGATTTGAAAGAGAGTGCGTATGGATTGAAAATGAATGATTTGATTGCCTTCTTTACGCCGATGATCAAGTCATATTAGCGTCATCCTTACTACAATAACTAACAACTTTTATTTTAATATTTTCTCACAATAAATTTTATTTTACAATAACTAACAAACATAATTATTTCAACTTGACTTTAAACTAACTTCAACTTAAACTTGAAAAAACCAAACTTCTTAGCGACCGCTGTCCTTTTTATATTTCCATATCATCGTTCTAGAAGAATCGCCACCATTCGAAACTATTGGACCTTTTTCTAGAAAGTTCTCGAATAATCCTTTTACCATTTCGGAACCATTAGACGCAGTATTCTAGAATTTGCCGGTCTTTTCTTATGTTCCCATCGCCGCACCGGCAGTACCCCAATTGTGATCGACGCGTTGTCGCGACAGACAACAATAGGGATGAAAGTGATTGGGTTCTGCCCGGCAACAGTCGCATTAGTCTGAAATTGGCTAGTTTCGGTTGGCTTAACACGCATTAAAACTCGCATTTTCAATGCAGGTTATTTGATAAATATTTTATTTATTCCAAAAACGATTAAATAATTAATTTTAAATAAGTGTGTTATTATTTGAAAACGTTTTAATTACATTTCTTTTTTTTAATTATTGTTTGCAACCCTGCTAACAATTTATGTTAAATTATAAAGTCCCCCCTTTACCCTCTAACCCCCTATAAGTATCATTGAACATCCTTAATAGAAAAACATTCCCCGTCGAATTCGTGCTTGCATTGAGGTTAGAGGTGACAATACTGATTATTGAATTAACAAATAGTAATTTTTCTTTTATGCATTGCAACTTTTGCAATTTTGTTTGATTGTTTTGTTGTAATTTATTTGGATAAACTACTATTCAATTTCTATAACTCTAATAACTCTAATTTTTTCTTAATATATTCCGAGCAGAAGATAATAGGAGATTCCATATAAATAAGATTGCTCGTGTTTATTCTGAATTCGTAAATAATACATCTCATTACAAGAGTCCATTGTAATGAAGTAGAACAAACGGTTAGCTGGAGTGGCTTTGAAATGTTTTAAGTGGCCGTTGAGTATTTGGACAGTAGATAGACGGTGAAGTATTGTCGTATATGCTGATATAAACGCGCAAATATTTATTGATCATTTTGTACCGAACAGTTTTGCTTCATATTTAAAAAAGTGAAGTAATATTTTTAAGACTATCCATTTATGGATTGGTTACTACGATGATCGTAGATATATGATGACTTGTACTATTTTTAGCCTTGATGGATATTTTAATAACAATTGGAATATAAGCAATAAATATTTGATGAAAAATTTTTCTACAATTATCAAAATATGGAACATCAAATATGAATTAGGTGATAATTTTGTTAAACAGTGTTCAAATCACCTTTTAATTACATCTCCATTTTGATTTACGATTGTGTTGTAAAATTTGGTTTTTCTCGAATAATTTTTTAAATTAGCAACATATTTTGACGCCGATATGCTTCGACTAAATATTTTCAAAAATAACTATCGAAGTCATGACTCTCTGCCAGAAAATAATTAAATTATCTAGCTCGTCCTAAATTAACAAGCTAAAAAAAATTCCCATGTCTTTAAATACCTGCTCGATTCCAAAGAAAACACCCATTAATGATGTAGTGTTTGTAATGGATTTGTTTTTTCTTTTTCACATTTTTTAAATGTACATAAGCTCAATTAGTTTGTCGGTTCTGAGAAATATTTCGGCAAGGGAATGTGACTCTTGTTTAAATAATTTAAAATAAAAAAAAAATAGAGAAGGTTTCAGCAATTTACCAAACCCAAATTTGGAAGTTATCCAATTGCATTATCCTCTCTATGTTTCTTCTGTTGCTATAACTACTTTATTACCCTTAGTCTTCCTCATTTATCATCTATCCATAATTTGTCTATTATTTCCCATTTGATTATGTTTTTTTTGTATTTGCCACTTTGGTTTGTGTATTTGGGTTTAAAGTTTACGAGAGACGGGAAGTATAACTGTGATATTAAGCGGAGGGTGTTCGTATGGAAACAAATGACTGGGGCCCTGCATAACTTTTGGGCAGCAAAAAATTGTCAAAAAACGCACTACTGACTGTGCAATAAAGGTTCAAACAAACCACCCTGTTGTGTCAAACAATGGGGCCTTTCATACCTTATGGGCAGCCAGAACGTGTCAAAAAAGGCACTACTGACTGTGCAATAAAGGTTCAAACAAACCACCTTGTCGAGTCAAACAATGGGGCCCTTTATACCTTATCAGCAGCCAGCACGTGTCAAAAAAGGCACTACTGACTGTGCAATAAAGGTTCAAACAAACCAGTTTGTTTTATCAAACAATAGCCAAATTTGTAAAACATGGAATTTTGTGTAACCATGATGGAAAAGCAAAATGAAAATTATGTTTTTTTACAAAATACATTATTTATAGACGAGTCATCGTTTTGAACGTTCTGTTTGAACCCTTATTGCTTTGTATTTGTAGTGTTTTTGTTTGGAGTTTAAATTTTTAGCTTATTTTCAGAAGTTAATGTTATGTGTTTTAGTTAGTGGAATACTTATTTTATTTTCGGGGCCGTTGTGGTCAGAGTGAACACATTTTTATAAGAGAAGTAGTTCCTTCGTGATAAGTCAGACGTGCACACCGTCGCTAACAGTTTCATACTGATTTTTAGCGTCGTTGACTCATGTCGACGAGGTGGGGACAGTTTAAATTGGAGTTGTGCAGTTAATTACTTGATTATTTATTATATTTTATGCTGGTCAACTGGTTTCCATGCATCTCAGTACTTTGCATTGAAATTTCCATGTTCCCTTAATATTTTTTCATAACTGTACATTCGTAATGAATGCATTTTCGTTTTTGATCAGAATTTTAAAAAAGTCTTTGTAACATCTTGTTTTATTATAGACAGGGAATTTCCAAAATTGGGAGCCGTGCAAAAAATTGCGTTTTGATCTTAAGTTTGAATTCGTTCTCCTTATTTACCCGACTTTGCTTTCTTACTTTTTGCGGGGCAAATAGGATATAATTTTAGCATAAAATCGATGCATAAAAATAACAATTAAGCGCACTTTTGGAACCTAAAAACGCTAATAAATCGATAAAAATACATTCGTTGTTGTTTTTGTCGGTGCCAAGAGAATGACCATTCGATTTTATTTATCATTTTATTCTTGTTTAGAAAACTGTAAAAGTAAAACGGTAAGAAAAAATTATTTATTTTAGTAAGAATGACCCATAAACAATACTCGTTTACGGAATGAACGATGTTAAAATTAGTTTAAGTACCAAGCGGATTTCTAAATTTTGTCATCGGTCATTAATTTGTACATTAACGAAATGAGATCATGCGGTTTGTAACATATTTCTGAATACAATATACAGAGTACCAAATCATTTTACTGATCATCGGGATTTGGCAACCCCACCTCTAATCTCCCCACTCTACACTGAGTACTCACAGCGAGAATACTGTTAGTAAAGTGAATTTGGTATTGTTGTAATTAAGGAAGGGTATACATCTCTTAAAACAAAAATTTACAGTTGTTTATTGGCTATTCAAAACTTTCTTCTTCTTCTTCTTCCAGTGCCTGTCCGTTACCGGACGTTGGCGATCATTCTGGCAATAATTATTTTATCAACTGCGGCCCTAAATAGACCCGTGGTGGAGGTTGCAAACCAAGTTCTCAGGTTTTTTAAGCCACGAGATTCTTCTGCTTGGTCCCCTCTTTTCAATTACCTTTCCTTGTAGGATAAGCTGCAACAGACCGTATCTTTCGGTGTTTCTCATGATGTGTCCTAAGTATTACAATTTCCGACTTTTGACTGTACTGTACATGTACATATCCTTGTTTAAAATGTCGAGTACTCTTTTGTTTGTAACATGGGCTGTCCTAGGGATTCTTAGTATACGTCGATACAGCCACATCTCAAATGCGTCCTACCTTTTACTGGCTGTATCTGTTACAATCCATGACTCAACTCCTTATAGGAGCACAGGAAACACATAGCATCGGAGAAGTCGTATTTTAGTTGTTAAGTTCAGAAAGGGGCATTTAAACAATTTCGACATTTTAAGGAATGCAGCACAAGCCCTCTCTATTACATACATACATACATAGAGTCACGCCCTTTTCCCATAGGGGTAGGCAAAAACCACTTCCTTCCACTTGCTACGGTTCGTACACACATCTTTTGCTTCCTCTACTTTCATCAGTGCTCTCATACATGCTCTTCGGTTGTTGGTACTCTTGACCTGGCCTTTCTTCAAAACAATGTTGATCTGATCGAGATATGTTCTCCGAGGTCGACCTCTACCGATTTGCCCATTCATACTCGCCTTATAAATTTGTTTCGTCAATCTTCCTTCATCCATCCTTTCTACGTGTCCAAACCATCTAAGCATTCCTTTGTCTATCTTTGTGACCACATATTCTTTTACACCACAGCGTTTTCTTATCTCACTATTCTCAACTTTATCCAACCGAGTCATTCCGGCTATACTTCTCAGACTACTCATCTCCGCAGCATTAATCCTATTTTCATGCTTCTTCTGCCAAACCCAACATTCACTACCATACATAAGTGTAGGAACCAACACACCTCTATGCACCGCCAGACGTGCCTTTTTTGACACTTTCTGGCTATTCATAAAGCATGCAGTGCCCCATTCATTTGTTTTCCTGCCAACACTCTTCGCTCAATGTCACTGTCATACTTTCCATCTCTAGTAAATTTTGAACCCAAGTACACAAATTCATTAACTTGTTCCACTCTTTCTCCCTCAAACTAAACCCCACAGTTTGTCATGCTTTCTTCTCTTTCAAAAACCATTACTTTCGTTTTGCTCACATTTATTTTCATCCCTTTGATTTTCAGTGAATCATGCATAACATTAACCATCGCCTGCAACTCCTCTTCAGATAACGCTAATATGACTTGATCATCGGCGTAAAGAAGGCATTTGACGATCAAATCATTCATTTTTATCCATACGCACTCTCTTTCAGATCTTTTAAGCAATTTTCTATGTATAAGTTAAACACATCCCTGTCTCACACCTTTTTCGATGTTAAACCAGTCCGTGCAAGCTCCGTTTATCCTGACACAAGCAGTGGAATCCTCGTAAAGTGATTTCAGTGCTCGTATTAAACTACCACTTACCCCATACATAGACAATGTAGACCACAATTCACTCCTCACCACTCTGTCATAGGCCTTTTCCAGATCTATAAAAGCGCAAAAGCGAATTTTTCGACTATACCTCGTAAGGAAAAGACCTGATCCATACTGATCTCCTTCCTCTTCTAAATCCTGCTTGCACATCCCATATCATCTTCTCAGTTTCATTCGTTACTCTTTTGATTAATATCTTTGCATACAGTTTGCCGACTATGCTGAGTAAACTAATACCTCGGTAGTTCTTACAGTCCTGCTGCGAACCTTTTCCCTTGTAAAGCGGCACGATAACGGCCTTGCACCAGTCGTCTCTCTATTCGACAACGTATTTCGAGAGAATGATCCCAACTCTCGTTGATTGTAGTTGATTGTAGTCTCTACCTTTTCAATAACTGTATTATTTATAATAAGCTGCCTGGGTGGTGGTGGATTTTTGCTTATCACTATGTATTTGGTTTTATTCATATTTATATCTATTCCATATTCCTGACTGTGCATTAAAAGCTGGCTCATCATATTTTGTAGGTCCTCTAATTTGTCGGCGAATATTACTGTATCATCCGCGAATCGGATGTTGTTGATTCGTTTACCATTTATAAGAATTCCTGCTGTTGAATCACACAGCGCAATATTAAATATTTCTTTTAAATATATGTTAAATAAAAGTGGTTACAACACACACCCTTGTCGCATGCCCCGTTGAATTTTTATTTCATCAGTCATCTGACCTTTCTTTTTAACTTGTGCTGTTTGATTCCGGTAGAGATTTTTTATTATCCGAAGGTCATTGTTGTCAATACCTATCTTCTTCAACACTTCTATTCACTTGTTATGTTTTACTCTATCAAAAGCTTTCTGATAGTCCACAAAGCATGCATGTATGTCACAGTCCATATCTCTGCATCTCTGAAATAGAGCTTGTATGCAAAACAATGTCTCTGGTTTTTGTTGCCTTTCGGAATCCAAATTAAGTGTTACCCATATACTCTTCACATTTTGAGTATAATCTCATGTGTAGAATTTTTAAAAAGGTTTTAAGAAGATGACTTATGAGGCTTATGGTACGATAGTAATTGCATCGTCTTAAAGTGGATTTCTTTGGTATAGCAATAAAGGTAGATTTAAGCCATTTTCTGGGAATCTTTCCAGTAATATATATTTTATTGAATATTTTAGTTAATTTATATTACTAACAGATATTTGCTAATTAATATTGTTACGATAAAATACGTCCCTGATCTCTTATCCGGCCGAGGCTGTCACACAAAGACGAATATCCCCTTTTCGGCATAAAAAGACGACCCATAATTCACTCGCTCTTTCGATTAATAAATTGTAGGTATATAAAACGACAGCGGTCGCGAAGTTTAATAGTTTTGAAGTCAGTTATTTAAAAAGTGTTATAAAGAGATTGTAGTTATCCAAGTGATTGTAATAATTTATAGAATAAATGGTTATACTGAGTGTTTAAAATCATCGAACCCAAGATTAAAAATCGTTGCAATAATTTGGTCATGTTTTTAATAATATTGATACTAAAAAATAAAAGATTCATAAATGCAAAAATAAAAACGAAAATGGAAGTCGCGTTTACATCAGAGTTAGTAACGACTCAAATTATTGGTCTATTGTTATTAACAAAGAATACCGTGTTAATAACACGTTACCCACCGAGAGTCGGTAAAGACCAATACAAGTTTGTAACAATTATTAACAACATAAAGTATGTGGTAACATTTGTTAATAACATTGACTCCCTATCTACGACGCCAATTCTGCCAGGTGAGACAGCTCAATTAAGGTGGAGCAGGTGACGTTGCAAAATGTTAATAACAAATTACTTTCTTGGTAACGTAAAAGTTATTAACAATTCTGTTGCTAACTCAGGTGGAAACGCCGCGCTTTACGAGTCTTTGTGAGTTACAAAAGTCGTATTAGCTCTGTTTTTTTTTATTGCTAACAAGGAATGTTACCAACAATTTGAGACGTTTTTATTGTTATTAACATTTCGTTATCAAATGCGGTGTAAACGCGGCTAAGTGATCATTATTAGATAATTATTTTTTTCACATTTCTGGTTAATTGGATTGGAAAAAACTAATTACAAAAAGTACGATTTTAATATTGTGCATAATGTTATGCCTTGAATTATTTATATTATTGTTTAAGTTATGAATATTACTGTACATTCAGTTTTGTTAAATGGAAGATGCATTAACATTTGATTGTTCACAAATCCTTGAAAGGCAGCCGTACGATTCCTTTTTTCATTTTCGACTGCATTGCTATAAATAAATATAACTACCACAATTGTAGGCTTTTATACAAAAATATTGATTCAAAAATGGAAAATGTCAGGGACTTAATTATCTTATTCCAAACGCAATGGAACCAAGCAATGATGTTTTATCAAACATTGTACCTAGTGGTGAGGAGTGAATTGTGGTCGACATTGTCTATGTATGATGTGAGTTGTAGTTTAATACGAACACTGAAATTACTTTACGAGGATTACACTGTTTGTGTCAGGATACACGGAGCTTCGCCATGGCTGTTTAAATTATACATAGACGATTGTAAAAGATTTTAAAGAGAGTGCGTATGGATTGTAAATGAATGATTTGATCGTCAGATGCCTCCTTTACGCCGATGATCACAGTTCATATTAGCTTCATCTGAAGAGAATTTGCAGGCAATGGTTAATATTATGCATGATAACCTGAAAATCAAAGGGATAAAAATAAATGTAAGCAAAACGAAAGTTATGGTTTTTGAAAGAGAAGAAACTGCGAGCTGCTAACTAAAGGAGAAAGAGTGAAACAAGTGAATAAGTTTGTATACTTGTGTTCAAAGTTTACGAGAGACGGAAAGTATGACTTTGACATTGAGCGAAGGGTGTTAACAGGAAAACAAATGAATGGGGCCCCGCATACCTTTATGAGCAGCACTAACGTGTCAAAAAAGGCACGTCTGGCTGTGCATAGAGGAGTGCTGGTCCCTGTATGGTAGTGAATGTTGAGTTTGGTAGAAAAACCATAAAAATAGAGTATTGCTGCGCAGATAGGTAGTCTGAGAAGTATAGCCGGAGTAACTCGGTTAGATAAAGTAAAGAATAGTGAAATAAGGGACAGCTGTCGTGTAAAAGAAGATGTGGTTACAAAGATAGATAAAGGAATGCTTAGATGGTTTGGACACGTGGAGAGAATGGATGAAGGAAGATTGAAGAAACAGATTTATAAGGCGAGTGCGAAGGGGCAAGTCGGTAAAGGTCGACCCCGGTGAACACATCTCGATCAGATCGACATTGTTTTAAAGAAAGCCAGGTCAAAAGTACCAACAACCGAGGAGCATGTATGAGAGCACTGATGAAAGTAGAAGAAGCAAAGAATGTGCGTAAGTACCGTTGCAAGTGGAAGAAGTGGTCTCTGCCTACTCCTACGGTAAAAAGCCGTGACTATATGTATGTATGTACATACGTATGGGTGTTAAAATTATTGACCCCTTCTTTGTTTATTGTATTAAACCACAGAAGTGCCTCGTGGTATTGCATAATTAATATGGATTATTGTCGGATGTGATATAAGCGTTTGATTTAGTGGATTTTATCTTATTTTTAAAGTGCCTTTTATGTTGAAACAACAAACTGCGGATTGTTCGGTGGAAAGCATAAAACGCATATGAATTTTTTTGGAGACAGTGATGTATAATCTCATTAAGTTAATAAGATTAATTGGTGAAGTGACATTTTTATGTTAATTTTAAAATTCTTTTGCTAAGTTCTTTTTTTACTTTATTTACTGTTATGACGTGCAGCTTCAGCTGGTCGTTTGTTTACTTATAGGGATGGAAGCACTTGATTGTAGATCTCAATTTTGTGTTTTTTACCATTCTTTTCATAATCATTACAACATCCTAAACGCAAAATACGTCGCCTGTTTCTTTCTTTGAATAAAATTAGTAAGATACACATTTGAATTGGGCAAATGAAAGTTCATTTGTGCATTACTCAAATGACATTGTGTTTATTTAAAAAAAAAATGCTTATCAGTTTTGTCATTACATTTAAAATAATATTTTAATAAATATTGCATCAACAAACAGATCGTGCAAAATATTTATCAGTTAGATACTGCATACAATCATTAAAAATATAAGACACGGTATTTAACACAAACTTCGTTATAATGTAAATTAACGTTTTATTATTGTAGTAGAAGAAGATAAAATATTATATTAGGTAATAATCAATTTTGAAGCAAATAATAACCAGTACAAATCTCGAACTATTTATGCAAGTGGGTTAATTCGAATAAAAAATAATCGATAATGAGATTATTATATTAATAATCTGTCAAATTAAATGAAAAGATAAGCGAGTTATAAGTATTTCGAATGCATATTGTTACAAACCGGCCCTGTCATTTGTAGGCGTCCAAGAATCGACCACAACTAGGGTGCATATTAATGACCGCTTTGTCGGCCGCCGCCGCAGTCTAGTAAAGTCTCCGCGTCGCGAAGGTAGACGGATTGTTTCGAGAAAAAGGTGGAATAGTCTGGAGTTATGATTTAGAAATGGAAAAAAGACAGTGGTTAGTGAAAAAGACAGTTATAAAAGTGTTTATGAGTTATGAAATTTAAATAGTTGTAAAATCGCGTACATTCGAGATCTTGAGTTCTAAAAGTGTTAGATCCGAGAGATGGATCACTCGAGTGATCATTTAAATACTTATCACTTGAATGGGAATAATTCGATTAGGCTCATGGCTGAAAAATGTTAATATGGTTCCAGTGGGTTTCTATCGAATTTTTATAAAACTTAAAAAAGTTTATTCCATAATTTCTCTTAAGCGTTTTCAAGAAGAGGTACGCCACAATTTTGACTAACTTTACAAGTCCTTGAAAAGAATCTACATTGCTTGGTGAGGTTTATCATTCTGCACCTTTTGCATTTTTGTTGCTAAGCTTCAAATTTACCCCCAAAATAATTATATTCATTCCGCCAGCGAATTTTGTTTTTTTTATTGGCATGTTTGTAACCTTATTTGTTAAGCTAATCCTGTTCAATGACTTAAAACCTTTGTTTGCAGCTTATCAACGTAGCAGTGGAACGTCAGCAAAAATTAAAAAAAAATAACACGGATAATACAGGAATTTGTTGCCAATTTCTTTTTCAAGACTGTCATAAAAATATTGGATACAATTCGAGCCATTTTTATAAACTGTATTGGATACTGTTCATGCTAGCTCGAGACAGGATTATCATTGATGATAAACCGAGATATATTTTGTTACTGACTGAAATATATTCATAAAAAATAGTAACAAAATAGAAACAAACCGGTCGACACTTAGTTGCTATCTTGTTAATAGCTTTTAGTTACTGCTTATCAAGATAAACGGAGCTTGCACGGACTGGTTTAGCATCGAAAAAGGTGTGAGACAGGGATGTGTGGCTTCGCCATGGCTGTTTAACTTTTACATAGACGATTGTTTAAAATATTTGAAAGAGTGTGCGTATGGATTGAAAATGAATGATTTGATCGTCAAATGCCTTCTTTACGCCGATGATCAAGTCATATTAGCGTCATCTGAAGAGGAGTTGCAGGTGACGGTTAATGTTATGCATGATGCCCTGAAAATCACAGGGATAAAAATAAATGTAAGCAAAACAAAAGTAATGGTTTTTGAAAGAAGAGAAAGCATGATAAACTGTGAAGTTTCGATTTAGAAACAAGTAAATGAATTTGCGTATTTGGATAAAAAACAAAATTTATTTCATTTAAAGATCTAACTACAATGACTTTATTCTTATATTTAACTAATACAGTGCAACATTGGACATTTTAATAAAATATTAATTTATTATTTTAACAATTTTTATTTATTCAAAAAACGCATAAATAAAATTTCAATAAATTTTTTATGGTGTTATTATTAAAAAACGTCTTTGATACATTTTTTTTTGTAAATTAATGTTTTTAACCCCGATCATGGTCTATGTTAAAGCATGGAGTACCCCCTTTACCTTCTACCCCCTTAAAAGTACCATTGGACCTCCCTAATAAAGGTTTTATTTGCTCTTCATAGAGCGCTAAAATAATTTTTTTTACAAAATATAGTAGGAGCACTTGCCTCTCTTAATCACAAAGCACTGAAAAGAAATATAAAAATTTGTTATTGAAAGTTTAATTATTATTATTTGTATTAATCATGACCGCGTAGCATATTATATATTCAAGTTTTTCCTTAATGCCACAGTGAACTTGGAAATATTAACGTCTTTCGAAATAATTGTTTTTGTTTTCACGTTTTTTTTTGATAAATTTTTTTAACCTTCACCCAGCTTTATTTAACCTTATTACAATATTTTTTTGAATATGAAATGGCAATGATACCTAGTGTAACTCATTATATTATTTTAAACGCTGCTTTTTGTTACTACTCAACGCGTAATAAAAAGCTAAAATCGATCGTGAAACAAATTAATTATCAATATAATATATCGATTTTTAAATGCGGCCGAATAAGAAGAGTGCTTGCTGTTGGCCTTCATTTTATAAAATTTAAAGTCGATTAAAATGAACTTTATAATAAATAACAGATCTAATTCTTGTGTGGTACATTCGTAATTGATAGCCTGAAGATATTTCGTGAACGCACAATTAACTGTGGATTCCATAACAAGATTTAGTAAATTTTTTTTAAAGTTTCGTAAAAATCCCATTAACTTTTTTATTTATTAATTTTAATAATCAAACTTCAATCCTGCAGCGTTGTTTCTTATGTCTGTCATTTGTCAGCTAACTACAAAAAAATATAATTGTACCAACACTATTTTCTTAAAAACTTATAGTTAGATTAATAATAAACGAACAATTTATATTCTTACGCGGTCTGGCAATTCGATAAAATACTTTATTTTCATGAAAGTAAAATCTGACTAAGCTCTCTTTTAAAATACTCTCCCTGACTATGTTCTTTTCTTTTTTGAAAGATTACATTTTGCGAGAAAAAAAAAGTTCGTAATTCACTTTTAGTATTAACGAAAAACAATTGGAAGCTAACTGCTTGAAACAAAACATATAAATAGAAGACAAATGTCTTGAACATATGTATTAACATGTGCTACGACAAAATAAAGGACTAATTGTCTTGACGACGATTGAAATGCTAATGAATGAGGGAGAATAAATGGGTACCTCTGAAAATAAGCAGGTGATGCTAGCGTCATACAGAATTCTGCAAATCCATGCGGGGCAATGGGATTAGAATTCACCAAATGGCAGTGAATGTCTGATTGTAACAAATTAAACTAAATCAAACGTTATGGAGCGAACAGTAGACAAAGTCTTAAGACGTCAAGTTGTTTTGACTTTTTCAAAGATTCCTCCAAATTGGGGAACAAAAAAAAGTAATAGGGAGCTAAAATAGATGAATAAGAGGGTAGTCAAATTTGGAGATTTGTTTTCATGTCAAAAACTGCATTACAAAGAAGATTTGGTGGGGAGTTGTATTGTGCTGATGTAACCTTATCTCACTCACAAATTTTTACAGGCGTCGCGATGTTTTGAGAGTTGATCATTTATTCATATAATCCGTTTATGTTAAAAAAACAGGTGTTTCTAAAAAAAATAGTTCAGTAAAGTTTTTTTTCAAGAAAACTCGGCAAAAAGTGAAAAAATCTAAAATAAAATAAAGGGGCTCAAAACGCTGTTCATTCATCATAATTATAAAAGTATAGCTAAAAGTTATCTCAATAATATAGATTTTGCTTTTTTACATCTTGGGTTGATAACGATATATTTGTTTGGGTTATTACAAATGGTTATTATTTTTGTTAAGTTCATGCCTTCATTATCAAATACGAGTACACTTAATTAATTTAAAATTTAAATAAATTAATCATTTTTTCGTAACGACGTCAAAATTCAGGTTTTAAACTAATCATTACTTTTATTTACAGCCAACTTTACAAAAAATATTATTATACGTATATGACTATATGACTATATCTCTAATTTCGTATCATTTTACCCTTCACTACCACTTATTTTTGTCTCTAGTCCCATTGCATATCAGATCTTTTTTGCATAATCCTTGGCACTCCTGGGCACATATCTTTATGGCATGTAATTCTGCTTGAAACATGGTTGGGGTGTTACCAAGTGGTTTTTGAGAGCCTAAAATTCGGCCCTATAACGCCCACTCCAACCCTTTCATCCATTTTGGATCCGTCAGTGTGTACCACACTAAAGCATAGCTTCCTAGTTGAGGTCCATTATGTGTGCAAACTTGGTGGTTGTTTATAACCACTTCAAACTGCATTTCGAAGTCGTACCTAACTGGCATAATATCTGTCGGCATAGATATGGATTCTAGGGAAATAGTTTCCAAAATCTTCAAATGTCCATTCCGATTTCTTGCTATAAGATTTATTGTCTGGCTTCATCTGAAGGCTTCCTTCATTACACATAAGTGCAATGGTGAAAGGTTCAGCATTACCATTACGGCTGCAGTAGAGCACGTGAATGCTGCCCCTGTAATTCCCAGACAAGCTAGCCGCTGCACTTTCTGCAGCTTGAATTGTGCCGAAATTTGGTCACCATATCAATGAAGCATAGATGACCATTGGTTTAATGATCGTTTAGTATGACCAGTGGATCATTTTTGGTTTCAGACCCCATGTCTTGCCAAAGACTCCAGAGAAGCATATACCCAGGGCTGATGTTCGTAGGGTTGAAGGTTGGGACCCTCCCTGTGGGGGATGTTAAAGGGTTGCCAGTTGGAAACAGCAAAAAAACATTTTTAAACCTCCCCCCTGATTAAAAATTCAACGTGTTTTTTGTTTTTCTTTCATTTACGCAAAATCAAAAGTTTTTTGGACGGGCTGGTTTTGAAATGAAAGCACCGTATTTATTAATAAATAAATATTTAAGATTTACTTTTTTTTACTGCACAATTTGTTATTAAAGTTAATTCCCCTTTTTTTTTATAATTTAATTGATGCGTTGATGGTTTCAGATAGATGATACATGATATGTTTGTTTTAGGCACCAATGGATGAATATGGTGGACCATCAAGTTTACCGACTGCTTTCAGAACACAGGTCAGTAAAACCTTGGCACTTCTTTTCCATTTCAAATAATGAACAAATCATCTAGTTCGGTTCTGTGTAAACAATTTAAAAAAACCTGTTAACGAATTATTTACAGTAAACTCTGATAAAATTTACTGCATCCAGCGCCACAAATTATTATCTGCTTGTAATAATTAAGCACAAAAATGATATAATCTTGTATGATTCAAAACAATTATTAATAAAAATCTAGTTTAATTTGCGTATGTCGAATATTTACAATACCATGTAATTATAAATATTTTCATTATATAGAGATTGTTGTTAAGCTCGGGTAGTAATTTTTTAACATCTAGAAGTAATTTTATACGATATTGATGCAAATTATAAAAATATATGAAAGATTGCCTTCAGAATAATTTATGTATTTTTGATTTATTACAAAAACTGCATTGCCAGTAATAAATTTGTAGATTATGGAGGTAATTTTATATTTTTTAATATAACAGTTAAAGAAAGAATAAATATTGACATCGTTTATAATTATATTTAAAAAGGTTACAATAGGTCTTATATCCGTTAAAGAAGTGTACATCTTCAGATGTAATATGCATACTGACGAGGTCATGGAGTGTCGAAACGTGTTATATTGTTAAATTAAATAAAAAAGTAGACATAAAAGATGAAATATTTTTTGTACTTCTACAGTCAGATTCTTGCAATATTCGCAACGTAGGAAGTAAAAACTTTCAATTCAACCAAATTGGGTTTTGCACTTTTATCTGCGAATGGATTATCAAGATCTTGGATATCTCTTTTGGTAATCTTTTAAAAAACTGCTTTAGACAGTTATAATTGTTTCTAACCATAAAAAACGACAATTTATTGATTGATTTAAAAAAACGATAGCGAAAATTAATTAAGTGTTAATTAATTTTAATTACTATTTTATGATTTCACCGAATCACTTTTACTTCGAATGGAATCTACGGGGGTGCTTTTAAAATACCTTTCCAAAATTTGAGGACGTCTGTGTGGAGTGTCAGTGTTTTACACTTTTTACCTATAATTTTACGATTATAAATTCGAGTTGAATAAGTTTACAAAACAAAAACAAATATTAGTATTATTAACTTCCCAGTGGAAGTTATAGTAATGGGTCCGATTTAGCGAATCCCGAATTTTGACATATCTTCTCATTTCAAGGTCCCCAAAGTCGAATACAATACTTTTTAGTGGACGTCTGTGTGTGTGTGTGTATGTACGTATGTCCGAATGTGTGCGTTCGTAATTATTTTTCGTCTCGATTATCTCGAGAACAAAAAATGATAACGACGTGGGACAAATTGCATTCGACGCATAATTACGCAACTTAGAACTGATTAGATTTTCAGCAAAATCGTTTTAGTGGTTTTTTATGGAGAATAAAAAAATGGTAAACTACTTGAATTTTGCAATTTATAAAGTTTAAAAGAATACGGTGACATAAACAGAATATTGTTAATGACAATTAAAATTTGTTATAAACAATTTGAAATCGTTCTTTATTATAATTTTAATAATAATAATAATTATAACAACAAAACATATGGTATTTTTTCATTCTTTTCACTGGGAAGTTAGTCGTGTGGACATCTCGGGTCGCACCCAGACAATATTTTAACAATAGGATCGGGACTGATTAAAGTCACTAGGCACCGCTACCTTTAGATCTTTTATACCATACCGTATGTTATTTATTGTGTTACTTCTGGAACAATTTCGTCTATAGAGAAGTGTTGGTTCCTACACTTATGTATAGTACTGGATATTGGGTTTGGCAGAAGGAGCATGAAAATAGGATTATTGCTGCGGAGATGAGTGGTCTGTGAAGTATAGCTGGAGTAACTCCAAGGGCTCTTTCCAGACGATCTACCAGTTACAGTGGATTTTTGTACAACATTACAAGAAAGGACAGCCCTCAATCCCAATTTTGTAACATGTATCCGTTTTATCGATGAGGTCTCATGTACGCGACAAAAAAAATTTGATTCACATAATGCATAGATACTAATTAATAATAATAGTTAATAACTTTATCATTATCATTTATCATTTAAAAATCATGAAAATAGGATTAATGATGCGGAGATGAGTAGTCTAAGAAGTATAGCCGGAGCGACTCGGTTGGATAAAGTAAAGAATAGTGAGATAAGGGAACGCTGTGGTGTAAAAGAAGTAAAGTTACAAAGATAGATAACAGAATGCTTCGATGGTTTGGACACGTAGAAAAGATAGATGAAGGAAGATTGACGAAATAAATTTATAAAGCGAGTGTGAATGGACAAGTCGGTAGAGGTTGATCTCGGAGAACATATCTTGATCAGATCAACATTGTTTTTAGAAAGGCCAGGTCAAGAGTACCAACAACCGACGAGCATGTACGAGAGCACTGATGAAAGTAGAGGAAGCAAAAGATGTGTGTAAGAACCTTAGCAGGAAGGGGTCTCTGCTTACCCCTACGGGAAAAAGGCGTGACTATATGTATGTATGTTGAATAATTTTTGTTAATTCGCACAAAAAATTTGGCTCTTTTTTTTTTTGTTCTATCTTGACTATTAAACGAATTTTTATTGAATCTAATATGCTTGTTTTAATTGACTTTTTAGCAGACAGATTTTGATTTTTTAGTCGCTTGAATTTCACTGTAGATGACAATGCTCTTTTCTACAAATTCCTGCTTTAAATATTGAACAAATTTTTGAACCAACCGTTTTTTCTGCGATTACTGAATTCGCAGGATGCGACTCTTTCCATACACCCTACTAACCGTTATTGGTTATTCTTAAATATATGTTAAATTTGAATAATATTTTCCACTTTTGCTATTTACCTGTCTTATTGTAGAGAAATAAACTTTACAATTCCCTTTCAATTATTTTTAAGTAATGGTGATCCAATAATTGGTAACTTGAAAAATTGTAAGGATTTGGATCAGTATATTAACGAAAAAACTGTTGTTTTTTTCCAACGTTTCGAATTTTATTAAATCGTTCATTAGTGCTTAACAAAATTCAAAACAGCAAAATAACAGTAGTTTTTTTTTCAATACACCGATCTACATCTTACCTTACCCAAGATATTATTAAAACGACATACGTCTTTGCTTCAAAATCCCATTCTGCTGTAAAAGTAAATGTTGTATCCACCGAGGGAGATTAATGAACTTGTGTAAAGAGTTTTTTCTTTAACCTCCTCACGTACAAAATAGCGACAATACATATCCGCATATCAAACGTGTCTGGTGAAGGTCTTCCTAAAAAAAATGACGTCATTAATTTTTAATAAACTATCTGAATTTTTGTTGATGTTGATATGATTTTGTTGTTTGTGATTCAACCACAAATCGCACGTGTAATACTTGGTATAAAAATAACAAAATGTTTGTTGTAAACAATGCATAGGAGGGTTTCACTCGACGACGTCGATGATTCTTTAGTTTATAAAAACGTTTGTTTCTTCACAAAATTTATTTTTATTTATTTTTCGAAAAAAAATTAGGAATAAATAATTTTCAAAAAATTTTACTTACAATGATGATGATAAACTTTTTAAAAATTAATGGTATTAATAAAAATTATTGGTCATAGAGCAGCAACTCCGTACAAAATTCGGGGTTTAATCACTTAACTACTGGTTGTCTCAAATTGTTTTCTCCGCTTTACTACATTATAACTTTTTTTCTATATTGTCGAAATTAGTTTTTTTTAAAAACTTTGAAAATTAATCTTGATCGTGGTCAGTTCGTATATAATAGTATTGAATCGAACCTAGTCGTGGTCAGTTCATGAGTCTTGGATTGAACTTAGTCGTGATCAGTTCATATTTATTGCAGTATTAAATCGACCTAGTCGTCGTCAATTCATTTATAGGATTATTGGTTTAAACCTAGTCGTGGTCAGTTCATATATAACAGTATCTATTAAATCAAACCTAATCGTGGTCAGTTTATATGTAACAGTATTAAATCAAACCTAGTCGTGGTAATATCATATATCAAGTTTTGTCGAGGTGATCGAGTACCTACAAAACCGAATTATTCGAATTCCAATTATCGTTTAGTTTTAAATATTGTCAAACTCATTGTAGCATTCAACTCTGAGACATAAGATTCTGTAATTTTATAAAAAACATCTAAGTAAGCGGCATCCCTTTCAACATTTCGTTCGTTATAAATATTTCCCTAGTCTGTCTTACCCACATCAGAGTGTGAGGCAAGGAGACGACAAGGGTGAGTCCAGTTTTTTTTGGGTTGTTTATTCCAATTTTTTTTTTATTCATTTAATGTGACCGGAATTTGATCGGTATAAATTACTTTTTTAATTAGTTAAATCAATACAGTACGCTTTTATCAAACACCGGTCGAAAACATTGGTAACAGTAGCAACATTTAGCAGCGTAAAGTGTGTAAAAAATTAATAAATCAACTGAAAAATAAGTTGGTCAGTATTATATTGCTGTTATTTATCAGTTTGTATTACAAAGTCGTCAGCAGTTCACAGTACTTACACAAACTTACACAGTACTTGTGCCCATTTACTACTTTTATAGGTAAAGATTTTTATCGGCTTTAATTGCCGTTAAATTGTGTTAGTGTGAATGCAATTAATTTGAAAAATAGATTTATTTTTAGTTTTAAAACAGCTTATAATACTGAAAGAGATAGGACTTTAAAATTTAAATTGAAAGTAAACCACTGCACTTTTAAAATTACAAAAAAAAGTAAAAGATTTTTAATAATTTATCGTTACAATTGGTCAAAATACATACATACATACATACATATAGGCACGCCTTTTTCCCGTAGTGGTAGGCAGAGACCACTTGCTACAGTTCTTACACACATCTTTTGCTTCCTCTACTTTCATCAGTGCTCTCATACATGCTCGTCGGTTGTTGTTACTCTTGACCTGGCCTTTCTTCAAAACAATGTTGATCTGATCGAGATATGTTCGCCGAGGTCGACCTCTACCAACCTCACACTCGCCTTATAAATTTGTTTCGTCAATCTTCCTTTATCCATCCTTTCTACGTGTCCAAACCATCTAAGCATTCCTTTATCCATTTTTGTAACCACATCTTCTTTTACACCACAGTGTTCTCTTATATTACTATTTTTTACTTTATCCAACCGAGTCACTCCGGCTATACTTCTCAAACTACTTATCTCCGCAGCATTAATCCCATTTTTATGCTACTTCTGCCAAACCCAACATTCACTACTTATACATAAGTGTAGGAACCAGCACACCTCTATGCACAGCCAGACGTGCCTATTTTGACACTTTCTGGCTGTTCATAAAGCTATGCAGTGTCCCATTTTCTGCCAACGCCCTTCGCTTAATGTCACTGTCAGACTTTCCATCTCTCGAAAACTTTGAACCCAAGTACACAAATTCATTTACTTGTTCCACTCTTTCTCCCTCATTTGACACTTCACAGTTTGTCATGCTTTCTTCTTTTTCAAAAACCATTACTTTCGTTTTGCTTGCATTTATTTTCATCCCTTTGATTTTACGGGGCATCATGCACAACATTAACCATCGCCTGCAACTCCTCTTCGGATGACGCTAATATGACTTGATCATCGGCGTAAAGAAAGCATTTGACAATCAAATCATTCATTTTTAATCCATACGCACTCTTTTTAAAATATTTTAAACAATCGTCTATGTATAAGTTAAACAGCCATGGCGAAGCCACACATCCCTGTCTCACACCTTTTTCGATGTTAAACCAGTCCGTGCAAGCTCCGTTTATCCTGACACAAGCAGAGGAAATATGTTTACTTATTGCTGCTTGTATTAATGTCCTCTGGTTAATTTAAGATTTGTTTTGCTAATACTTTCTAAAAAAGCAAATTAAATGTTAGTTTATATGTATTCAACAAGTATATCTTCTATTTTGCAATAAAAAAAAACAATTTAAAAAGGAAACAACGAAATTGCCACGATATAAACTTATACCTACTCTTATTTCATTTGTCTTTAAAAGTGAATTTAATTTTAAGTTGGTTTATTTAAAAAAAATGCACATGTTTTTGGTTAAACTGGTTTCCGTCCTGCTCGACATAAGAATATAAACAGGGACAGTAGTATACACCAGTGGATCCTAAACTTTTAAGGTAACGGAACACTGCAGACACTGCAATTTAAATAAGAACAAATGAAATATTTTAAAAGTAAAACACTTTCATTAATAATTGCTTTATAGTTCGGTATTAGGTCGCCAGTTGTATGCGCATGTCTGTGGTGGGTAGCAACCAATCTCGACCTAAATTTGTTTTTTGTAAAGTGTCAGCTGAAAATCCTAAACCCACTTATAGGTCAAGCAAATTATACTTTTACCTGGAAATCGAAAAACCTCGATATTTTCGGACTATTTTAGGTTTTTCTCGAATAGCTGCTGAACTAAACATGTTTAATAATAAATTTGAGCGTAATTAAATCTAAAAAGTATTTAAATATTTCAGTAACCAATTTTATATAGTTATGCGTTACTTAATATTACTCGATAACTATTGCGAGTATTTATTCATCATTGATAAAAATATGAAGATGTGCTTGGTGGGGGGTGGGGGGTCTAATAAGCTACTGCGCGATTTTACATTGTGAAGAGGACGGGGTAGGGTACGTTTTTGTGACAATTTGATGGTCTACAACTTTTATTCTATGACATTTTGTTCTAAAGCTCGTAGTTTCATAGATATTTTTCGTTTTATAGTAAAAAAATGTGTTTTTTCAAAAAGTGTAAAAATTTGCCATATTTCGATGTATCGTTTCTATGAAACTACTTGATCAAAATATAATGTCATAGTACTTTTTAGAAGCAGAATTTATTAATGAACACTTTTAAAACACTTTTAAAAATAACAAAGTTTTTGATGAAACGCTTAGTTTAGGAGCTATTCAAAAAAACCTAAAATAGTCCGAAAATTTCGAGGTTTTTCGAACGTCAAGACATACGCTCCACTGTGAAATTGGGGCAAAACTCAAACTACTCATACTAGAAGTCTAAATAAATGATTAAAACAGTTTCCCGAACTCCATCAATTATTTCCAGGCACACCATTTTTTGAAGTTAATTTGCTTGGCCTATTAAGGAATCCCTAGTATATTCTGCGGTCAGAAAGAAATGTGCGTTGAAATTTTTGTTATTTAGAATTTTAGTTAACAAATCAAAATAATCAAATAAATAAACTACTACTAAAAGATATTGAAAATTGGAGGAAATATGACTCTTTTCCGACAACTCCTGAATTTTTTATATCACTTGACATAATAACCACAAAACTGCTGGATGTGCATTGTTGAAGATAACGAATAAAAGGTAAAAAAAAACACTTTTGGGGAAATTTTTTTGGATTATTTTCAAAATAATAGATTTTAAATTGTAGTATCTTATTTTAAGAAAACAAAACACTAGACTTATCGTAATAACTTTAAAAGCAAAGGGTATTTTTATATGTATAATATCCAAGTAGGTTTGAAACAGATTTCAATAATATAAACATTTTATTTTGTGTACCTTAGAGCGTAACTTTTTTGAAACGCGTTTGGGTTTTTAAATGGCTTTTACTACATCAAATCGTTCCTAAAATAACCGTCGTTTATTTGGATTAGGAATATTTTTCATTTTATCTTGAAATGGGGTAAGCAATTATTACTATTTTAGTACAAGACCAATCAACTTTGATTATTTTTCCACGCGGTATTCCCTTATATTAAAATTAAATAATTGTACATAAATTTTTGTCTCTATTAAATTTATGATTCTACATACATAAATACACGCTTTTTCCCGTAGAGGTAGGCAGAGACCACTTCCTTCCACTTCCGCTACGGTTCTTATACACGTCTATTGCTTCTTCTACTTTCATCAGCGCTTTCATACATAATTTTATCTCCATTAAATTTATGATTATAATACAATTTGTATTATCATAAACAATTATCATGTTATTAGAAATCGGGGTATTAAAATCCTCTTTTCTACACGAGTGGAATGAATACTCAACTTCGATACGTTTTATTTAAAACAAAATATAGGTACTTCTATCTTCAAAACCACAATACACCTTTCCCGACTGTTGCAAGCGATGATATTAATTTAAAGGCGTGAAAACTAACGAAAGGAAAGACTCGCCACTATCGACGGTCGAAGAAATACAAGCGAAGTTTAATCGCCGTGGAAAAAGGAACTGAATAAATGACTCGTCACTATCGACGGTCGGAACAATACTACTGAATACCTTCGTCTTTGCGGCGGAGAGAAGACCACTTTCGACTGCTGTTGGAGGGAAAAGGAAACGGTTTTCAAGACATTGGCGTCGTAACGAATTAAAACCAGAACAAACGAAATTTAAAAACAAAGTGTTGCGAGGTGTGATCACAACAAGTTTTTAATTACGAGTATACGAGTATGTTACTTTTCTTAATACTATTTGTTTACACGATATATTTTACTGGTATACTTACCGTTTATCAATTATTATAACAAAGTAAGTTCCTTGTGTCAAAAAAAGATTGATTCGTACATTTTACAAAAAGGATACCCCGAGCATATAAATCAGCCACTTTATTATTATGTTATTTCAGTTTGATTCCATTAGTCGGAAATGTCAAAATCAGTTACGTGCACACGAGTACATATATAGATATATCTCGAGAACCGGCAGACCAAGCCCAGACTTATTAAACCGCTTTCTTTTCATAAATAATGTACAATTATAAGAAAAATATTATCTGTCACTAATACACAACTTGATTTAATAGTCGGCTCGAGCTGTGCTAAGGGTACTTATATGCAAAAAATTATAAATGAGTCACGACCGTAATTAGCTGATGAGAAAGAAGCCCACACATTAAAAAATCTTATTACGTAGACGGATTATCAACTCGATGAACTCTCTGGCCTAATCATTCCACTAAAATACAAGCACCACGATAAGTGACGCAGCTGTCGCTCTACCGAATAAACCACACCAATAGGACTTGTAATTTTAATTGTTTAAAATTTTTGGCAACGAATCTACCGGCGTCGCTAGTCATTTGCTAGATACGAATTGCAATGCACAGTCTATCGCTTCTTTTTCTTATTCGGTAATGCCGCAAAAACTTTGCAGGGTGCTCGCATAAATCTTTAACTAACTTTCTAATAAACTGCCTTGTTATTAGACTTAGTATTGGAGTACTTAATCTAAGATTTTATAACATGTTTATAAACCTAGAACGCAGCAATTAATTTGTACGATTACAAAAGTATGTTAGTGTTAATGGAAAAATATCAGATGCTGTTCATCGCTTCTGTTATGCAAACCTTTGTTTTTGACATCCAAAATCAGTATGTACATACAGTGATCCAATTTTATAGAAATTAGTTTGTACGATTAAAAAAATGTAAAATTTAAATACAACTTTTCTCGTCTCTATAATATCAGAAAAAATGTTTGTACTTTTAAAAAAGTGGATTAGTTTTAAAAGAAAAATATTTAAATGCTGTTCATCGCATCTATTATGCAAACCTAAAATCAGTATGCACAGTAATTCGTTTTGATAATAATAAATATTTAAAGTTAAATGCAGTTCGTCGCGTCGCAAACATTTGTATTTAACATCTAAAATCAATGTGCACTGTGATGCAATGCCATATTTTACAAAAAACCTTTTCAACGTAAAAGTTGTTTATACGATAACAATTGAATCAATTTTGGTGGAAATAATATATTTAACATCAAATATTATTAATCATGTCTGTAGGAAAATTTAAATCCTCTATCATTTGATATCAGAAAAAATGTTATTACAAATGTTACAAAAGTGAATTAGTTTTGATGAAATAATATTTAAAGTTAAATGCTGTTCATCGTGTCTGTTATGCAAACCTAAAATTAGTATGCAGTGTGATTAGTTTTAAAGGAAAAATATTAAAAGCTAAATGCTGTTTATCGCGTCTGTTATGCAAACCTTAAATCAGTATGTACTGTTATAAGTTCTAATGAAAAATATTAGAAGTTAAATGCTGTTCATCCTGTCTGTTATGCAAACCTCAAATCAGTATGCACTGTGATTAGTTTTGATGAAAAAATATTTAAAGTTAAAAGCTGTTCAACGCGTCTGTTATGCAAATCTTTGTTTTTAATATCTAAAATCAGTAGGTATGTACCTACTGTGATCCAATGTCATGTTTTATAAAAAAACTGTATTGTCTGTGACATCAAAAAGTCACCAATAGCATACAATATCAGTAATTTTTTTTCGTCAAACCTGAATATAACATACTCACTTACTCACCAGACATACAGGTGAAAATTTCCCACTTTACAAAAATAAATCTTAACTGTAAATCCGACAATAATTGAGATTGAATAATCCTCTGTATTATTCTAATTTAAACGATGTTACCTGTGCTCTTATCGATCAAATTAACAGCTAATGTTTAGACGTTAAGGTAAACAATATATTTTAAACTACTGTTCATCGTCAGCGCTGTGCGCTAAAACAAACGCCTGGTATTTTTATCTTTTTTATTTATATCTTTATAAATTAATTACAACAAAATTTCTCCGCTGACGTTAAGAGGCGACGTTAAGTTCGTGTGTGTGTGTGTGTGTGTGTGTGTGTGTGTGTGTATGTGTACGGAACTGATTTCACAAACTAAAAGATTTACAATTTCAAAATATTCTCTTTATATATTTTTATCTTTGAACGGTCCAGATGGGACGGTACAATATTTACAAGGCGTAAAATAGTTGGAAATGAAATTATATTGCTAAATAAATATTAACTATAAATATCTATATCAAGAATGAAGGGAAATCGCTCGTGTCCACAAAATATACAATACTTAGTGAATTATTGTCGTAATAGTTACTCATTTGGGGTGCAACCCTTATAGGAAATAGAGGGTTCATCGGTTATTATTTTTTTTTGGGGAATTTTCTTTATAATATCGAAATTTATCGGTTCAATATTGCATTTGACTACTCTATTAAGGATTTTTTTTTAATATACTTTCAACTGCATCCCTTATATCAGATAAATAACATTTGGCCCGGCTCTCTTTTAGCAATAAAAAGTGAGAAAATGGAGATGAAATTTTCATTTAAACGGTTTCATGTTAAAATTAAATATATTTTTACATTAAATATACTTTATATACTATAAGCTCCGGACATTTAAAATATGGTTCTTCCGGCGTGTACTAGGAATATCGTGGATAAAAAGGATTACCAATGAGGAGGTTCTACGCTGAAGAGAAAGAGAAAGAAAATTGGAGAACTTGATTAAAGCCAGAAAACTGGAATATCTCGGTCAAATTATGCGTGGAGAGAAATACAGTATACTACGACTGATAATGGAGGGAAAGATTGCAGGAAAGAGATCGGTGGGAAGAAGACGTTTATCCTGTCTAAGAAATCTAAGAGAATGGTTTGGATGCACATCCCTCCAGCTTTTCAGAGTCACAGCGTCAAAAGTAAAAATAGCCATAATAATAGCCAACCTCCGTGTAGAGCCGGCACCATAAGAAGAAGAAGAATACATTATACTGGATTTAAAAATTTACCTATACATCTAGCTAAAATACCCAAATATTTTCTATTGGCATTATTTCAATAAAACACAATCAAGTTTACAATTTACAGAAATTATTATAAAATTGTGACAATATTTAAATAATTTTTTTGTAGGCTCACATAAAATAATAAGGTGACCAAAAGTACCCCATTAAGGAGCTCCTTTTTTTATGAACCGTATTATGCATTATCTTGTACTTTTTTGTGCTTCTACCTCCTTTTTTATTTAAAATAGTTGCAACGGATAACTGCAGCAATAAAAAAGCCAGTTCCACAACCATTTTGCAGACATACGATGGAATATATTTAAGCAGAAACCAGAAGATGGAAGCAAGATCCGATATCCTTATACTGGAATATCCCACAACATGCCAATCGTCCGTTGGACTTGGTAACACTGTTGGGACAACAAAAAGGGAAGACCTAAAACATTAAAATCACTACAGGTCACCATCAAGTCAATAAACGTCTTAAAAAGATCGACAAGTTGAAGAGTGATTCTGCGGAAAGAACAAAGAATCTGTACACCATCTTTTGAATGACGCTGTACCTGGATACATTTCTCAATTTTTAACCAACCCAATTATGTACGCCTATGTAATAGCCGTCGGATGATTTATTACTCCGTACCAGTTCAAAATAGAGTACAACATAATCCGTACCCAGTCGAAAGTTCTGAGGTAACAAACATAAAAAAAATTTAGTCGAATTGGGAACCTCCTTCTTTTTGAAGTCGGTTAAAAACATAATCCGTACGCAAAAACTTAAAAAGAAACCGACTTCAAATACTGGTTTTCTCTTATGGATGCCATTGTAAGAACTGGACCAAATTTAAATGGGACCACACGGGAAGCACCAGCTTTTAAATAAAAAAAGAATCATCAAAATCGGTTCACCCAGTCGAAAGTTCTGAGGTAACAACATTTATCAGACCCGAACCTGTTAAATAATAATGATCAAAAATAGTTGTTAGTCTTCTTAAAAACGATTTAAATCCACCAATTTTTATTGTTATTAATTTACGCAATTTTAAAAATTTTGCTATATCTGCTGATTAGTTTATAATTAAAAATAATATTAAAATAGATAAAATAATTTGTGTTTCATTACAAAATTAAACCCATTATAATAGAGAAAGACCTACAAATAACTGGGTAACCGTAATTATATTAGTAATAGTAAAGAAAGTATATTTAATGCGAAAAAAAAGTATCCGGTTACAGGAAATCATAAAAAAACCTTTTTAATCAGAAATGAAATAATTAATTATTTTAAGTAGTGATGTAACAGTTTCTATATCTCGAAATAATTATTAGATAATTTAAAAAAATCATAACTATTTTATTTATTTCGGAATATTCAATTAAATCAATAAACCGATAGAAAGTGTATATGCATAGTTTTGCATTCGTTGGACCGTCTATGACTCATCGTGTTGTTGTTGATGCGATTTTCTCTGTTCGTAGCTTCTAAAAAAGTGAACTTTTGCAGACAGGACTCATTATTAGACCAGTCCATATAAAGGGGTTACATCTAGTCAGAATTTTGGAAAAAATCGATTTTTCGTTTTCGGCGGATGGCATTTCAAAAATATTCTTTCAAAATTTTATGTCGATTCGTCCAAAATTGAGCGAGTTACGGCCATTTTTACTGTTGGTTTTTGTGCCGCGCGACCTAGGTATAAAGAAAAGCAGGATTTTCTCGAAACAGCTTTTTTAAAATCGGTGACCACGATATCTCAAAAACGAGTAAACCAATTTACTTAAAATCTTGCATACTTTTGTTTTATATCAGAAGGCAGTCCTTGATCATAGGATTTTTTTTTCGATGCATACTTTTTTTTTTAAATCAAGGAAAATAAAGTAATTTTCCCACCAAAAATTAGACTTTCACTATCGATTGCCGACCATTTTTTAAACAAATGTTAATTTTTTAATTAAAGACTAGATAATATAATACAAAAACTTAATTCATTTGGTTTTTTGATTTCAAATAATTGGTAGAGAAGTTACAGTTGTCCGGGAAATATATAATCATATATTATTACGTTTCAAACATTTTTACGATAAAAAAATTATGAAACATAATCAAAAATATACCCTTTACTATGCTAGTTAGTTAATAACAAGTTATCCACTCGTTTAATTTCACCAAAAAGCCGCGCTCAGGCAAATAATGGCTACAGGCGCGTACTCGATGACCATTTTGAGGTTAGAAATGATTCTGAAATCAGCTGTAATCAGTAAATAAAACAAATGATTACATTTAAACATTTATTGCTTCCAATTTTAAATGTCGTAAACATATTTTTAATTTTTTTTTAGTATTGTAAATAAGGACATATATCAGGTGTGTATTCATTATAAAACTTAGTTTAATTCAGTGGGGCCCACGCCCTACATGGAGGAAATTTGATTGTTAAGGGGGGCAATTTGAAAATGGACTCGACACGAGTTTAACCCTTTCGCTCCGGGCCATTTAAATGTTAGATTTCGGTGCCAAATTTAACGAAAAAAACTTTATTTAATATAAAAGTAGCGATGGCATGGCTTTCTGAGGAAACAGATATCACATACCCAAATTCAACCAAATGTAAAAGAAAACTATTGCTACCGTTTCCATCTTCAATTTTAGTTTAATATGGATTAAGTGCTGTAAATGATGTACTGGTAAAAAAAAGAAATCGGCTGGATATAACACAACGTGGAGACTTGGGACTGAAGCTAACCAAATTGGAACATAATATAAAATATCTGTGCAGCAAGCATCAAGCGCAAGGATCTCACTAAATTAAAATAAATTAATATAGAAAAATCTTTATTAAATTTATATTTGGAATTTGAATATTATGTTTTAAAAATTTACGTACTATATTTCGTTAACAATTTCCTAGTGATTTTTTCCTAAAACCCATCATCTAAGTTTATTAAGTGAACAATTCAATTTTTTAATATTAAAAATTATGTATGTTACATAGTGGGGGGCAAAGAAATTTAGAAAGGCCAAGGTGGAATACAACAAAATTGATGAACGGTACCTAGTAGAGTTAACTAAGAATTAATTAAGATTGTATTTCCTCCAAACACTAAAGATATATATTACACGAGACTACGAGATTTAATGAATGTTGACCATTGGCTGATTGTTAGATTAAGGGACATCGATTGTCTTTATTTTGACTGGCTTTTATTGGATAATGGCTAATGTTGTAAGACACTATTATAAATCTAATAGAAGTGTGTCGTCTGTAAATTGAGGATATTTACGATAAGATATTAAGGTTTCCCTGACTCCAAGTTATTGATTTGGGAACACTTCATAGGTATGTTTTTTTTTAATATCTTACACAATTTATCATCCAATCTAATTAAGAAACTGTGTACAAATTTTTTATAGTTTATTAGGATAAAAGTTGAATCCATAATTAATTAATGATCGACTTACTCTCAAAAGCAATATTTTTCATTTTGTTGTTTCTTATTTTGCCTCAATTCGATGATATTCATATTTTTATGAGTACATTTTTTTACAATCAAACACTACGAAGTCACGGGCTTTTTAAAAGTTCCAACTCCAAGTTAAGCACTAATTTTACAGAATTTTTTTAATTTTTGAGTTCAACATCGATATTATTCTTGTAGAGATAAGTTACAAATGAAAGCAACATTTCAACAGGTCCCCATTAAGTTCCATTTCAGAACAGTTCGAGAACCGTTCAAGAACTGCGCAGAACTCGTGCGCACTCGTTTCTAATCCTAGAACAGTTCTTGTTCGAACCCGAATGAAGCTACTATATTTCTAAAAACACGGATTTCGAGTGCCGTTTTAAACCGAATTAGTTACCAATGGCGCATCGTAAATATTTTGTTAGAGTTACCGAATATATATTTAACAAAAAATAAGCACATAGTAGACTGTTTGAGTTTTTGTATGATATTCAATCATTGGTTGGTAAAGAAAACGATGACATTTTAAAAAATTGTCGAGATTTGTAGCAAGTCCTTACTAACGATTTGGAGCCACAAAATTTGTATTCATAAATTTCGATTATGAGGAATATATTGAAACCCAAGATGACACCACTTCAAGTACTGAATCATGTAAAAGAGCAGAATTTGAAAGAAATTTTCCCAAATATATGCATTGCTCTAAGAATTCTGTTAACGTTCCCTGTCAGTGTAGCCAGCGGAGAACGTTCTTTCTCGAAATTAAAACTCATTAAGAACTATTTACGGTCAACTATGAGTCAAGAAAGGTTAACAGATTTGGCCATACTTGCCATAGAGCATGACATTTCTAATGAAATAGATGTGAAGAAACTTGTGGAAGACTTCGCCAAACAGAAAGCTAGAAAAAAACATTTCTAATACATAACCAAAGTGACCAAAGTCAGAGTGTTGTTTCTTTGGAATGTTTTCAGTTTATTTTGTGCTTATAAGGTCCATAAGGATTTATTTTTTTTATCAACCCATTTGTTTTATTTTTGTTACGCAATCTTAATTTTTTTTTTCATTTTTATTATAAAATTTATCAACCAAAACTAAAGTTTCATCGACATCGCCACTACAAAGGATCAAAAAAACCTGATATCTTTAATTAAAAAAATCCGTCTGTGGCAGTTTGAATTCCCGCAGTTTAATATACATGGCGAGGCGGCATTAGAGACATTCGCATCAGGCGGCTATTCCGGTCGTGCCGGCACTGCTTTTTACTGTACAAGTACTACCAAAAATATCAAATATCAAAATAATCCAATAGATTGGTAGTGTTGTTATGGGTCCCTAAAAAGTTATTAAATATCTCGAGTAGTATACGTCATGTTTTTTTATCTTTAATCTGCATTCATCAGAATGATTTTTATGGTTGCTGCAGACATTACTTATGTTCCCAACAATCGCGAAAACCATATGGTCCTCCCACATTTCGGCATTCATACTAGGACTACTTCGTATCTCATATCTGCCAAAAAAAACCATCCGAACTTGGCACAAAAAACGAAAACATTTTGGAACATTTATTTTGTTGCAGTACGTTGTTGGCATTTAAAATTTTATTTAATCTTTTGTACGTAAATTAACTACAAATTTGGAAAACACATTTATACTCATTCCTAGAATTCATAGTGTGTATCTATATTTGTTTTATTATGCATTATTGACACATTCTATGTTATCAATAAAAGTTACATTTTTAATTAAAACTATTTAAAATCATTTAAATTATTTCCAAATATAAAAAAAAGCTTAAGTTTAATAATTAGGGGATATGAACAGATTCCTTTTATTAGGAACAGTCGGCCAACGTTGCAATACATTTATGACGCACAAAATAAAGAATTTCTTGCCTAAAATGTACAGAACGTATTTAATTATTACTTATTACTAATAAAAAATTATATTAGATCATTTTTCTTGGATAATAAAAGGCCACTTACACATGAGTTATTTGTCTCTTAAAATTCATTATTAATTAGCCTTGTATCAGTGTTGTATACTCACAATTTATGTCAGCGTTTTTGTTTTTTTTTTATTTATAATTACCTATACATTTTAGGATATTAGGTGTCTGCATGAAATTTATTGTTTATTAAAATATTATTGTTTCCAAAATGGAATAAAATCTTTTAGGCCCATGCTCAACCAGTTTTTATCAAGATGGTGTTACTTTGAGTCACCGGTAGATATTTTGATTCATTTTTAAAATCAAGGAATATTGTATCTTAAAAAATAACGAATTGGCGATACAAAGCCAATGGATTCACCACCATTTCTATTGGTAGGGAGCAAATATTTCAATTTCTTTTATCGCATAATTTGGTGCTATTTTGGGCCATCATCATGATCCACCAGCCACTTGCATCCACTCCTCTCGTTCCTTCCACTGTTTTCTGTCCTGTGCTTTGTTTATACAGTTGCCTACTATTCTTCGTATGTCATCGCTCCATCTAGTTAGTGGTCTGCCTCTGCCTCTTTTTTTTTCCTAGGTTTCCATTCTATTAATCTTTGGCCCATCTATTATCGGTCATTCGGGCTATGTGGCCTGCCCATCTCCATTTAGCTTGCGTGATACGTTGGATAATATCAGTTACTTTCGTTCTCTGTCTTATTATTGTGTTTGGTATTCTATCTCTTCTCGATATTCCCAGCATTGCCCTCTCTATTGCTCTCTGCGCCACTTTTAGTTAAGTTGCAGATTGTTTTGTTATGGTAAGTGTTTCGGCACCGTACGTGCAATGCATAATGCATTGTTCATAGACTCTTTGATTAATCTCTGCCAATTCCTATTTCGTGGCCTAAATATTTGTAGTCATGAACCTGCTCTACCACATACCTCAGTTTCCATAACATTATTTCGGACTAAATTTGTCATGAACTTGGTTTTTTGAAAGTTGATGTTAAGGACAATATTTGCCGATGCTTGTTTTAATTCCGTAATCATTTGTTTGGCTTCACCAAAACTATCAGTTGTTATTATAATGTCGTCGGCGAAACGCAGGTGACTAAGGTATTCGCCATCGATGTTTATACCTTATCTATTTCGGTTTAGTTACTTAAACGCGTATTCTAACACCGTCTTTAAAAGTTTAGTAGAAATTGTGTCCCCCTGTCTAATTCGTGGTACTATTTTATATTTGTTTGTAGGTTCATGGAGTTTGACACAAGCTGTTGCATTGTTGTATATATGTTTTATCAATTTGGCATATCTTTAGTCTATTCTGCTTTGTTCCAACGCTGACAGTATTGCCGGAAATTCTACGGTGTCGAAAGCTTTTTTGAAATCAACAAATACCAACACGAGCGGTTTATTATATTCAACGAGGGTTTTAATTGTTTGCTAATGGTCATTTGTTCCATATCCACTCCTAAAATCAGCTTGTTCTCTAGATTGGGCCACTTATAGATAATGAATCGATTTTGAAAAATAAAAAAAAAATTTAGTGAATTTTTTATTTTACCATTTATTAGCACCAAATTATTTAATAGACTTGATGAGATCTATTGTAACGTTCCCTTGGCTAGAGCTTCTCCTTTAGTCACAGTTGTTTTACCAGCTCCCAGAGGCTGTTGGGGTCCTGGTGTAGCTTTTTGGCCAAGGTTTTTCTTTGCCTAAGCACATTCACTGGAACATTGCCAGTACCTCGCAGTGGCATAGGACGTGTTATACTTTAAAAATAGTTTTTTAGCTTAACATAATAAGTTAGCATATTTAATTTATCTGGAAAAAGGGTGAAGTATTAAATTTTCTGACAGTGAATCAAAATAGCACCAACTTATGAAACTATTCAAAATTAAGCCCTATGATATGGCATATATGGCATATACGTTCATAATGGGCTATTTTTTAATTTATTTATTATTCTGTTATACAACATTGTTTTAAAAAAAGGCCAAGTTAAGAGTACCAACAACCGTCGAGCATGTATGAAAGCACTGATGAAAGTAGAGGAAGCAAAAGATGTGTGTAAGAACCGTAGCGGAAGTGGAACGAAGTGGTCTCTGCCTACCCCTACGGGATAAAGGCGTGACTATATGTATGTAATTTGGTAGGTACCGTGCTTCCAAAAGAGGACTATATCGATCGCTAGGGGTCCACATCGGAGTTTCCTTCATACATAATTTGAAACTGGGTTTGAATATGTTTAGACCATGGAAATACTACTCCTATCACTCTGGAGATGATAATCAAATTAATCACCTCTATAATTTTTAGCGGTTCCTCGAGGTAAAAAGGAAGGACCACCGATGATGCGGCATCGTACTTTGTCACTCGTGTCAATAGGATTGACAGAGGAGTGACCCAAACTTAAAAATCATTTAAAGAACTTTATGGGAAGAAAGTAAAATAAATAGGTAGATTAGATTTCCAGTGGTGACCTTTTTATTACTTGTAAAGTAGTATTACAAGTAAAGGGCAAAGGTCTACAGATTATGAACGCACTGTCTATGAGACACTATAACAAAACACAATAAATTAAATACCATGAAAACTAAAAGTTAAGTTACACTATAAATAACTATAGAATAAAATTTAACAAAAATCACGAGCTTGTGGCTGTGGTGAAAAACGAATTCAATAAGACTGCGTGGCTACTATGAAGACCAAACCAGAAATGGCGAAATATATGCAAAATTGGTAGAATAAAATGTACTTACAGTAATTAAATAGACTTACTGAATATTATTTAGTTACCCCATTTTACAGGGGCAATCAAAATATTCAAAATATGATGAGTTAAAGGGATTAGTCATCCTCCAACAAAACTTTTAAACAAGAGAGAATTTTAAGGCACTTGTGTCCCAAACGAAAGTTGAAAAGGAATTTAGATTAACGTATAATTAGGTCTGGCAGCTTCGGGCGGGGTCGCTTATTCGGGTACCGCAGTCCAGACTTTTGAATATGGTGGCAAAGAAGATTTAGATTTGACGAAATGGTCAAGGCCGGATGGCCCCACTTTGTACTAATTTAGAGGAAATTCGTTGATACTCCTTACGGCGATATTGGTAAAACGAATGTAATATTACAAGAAGCATTGGAAGCATTTATTTTTTATGTGTAGTTATGTATAATTTTAATAGTTCGTTTTAAGTAGTAAATGTAATTTAAACTTTTTCACTCTACAGTTAAACTGATCAAAATGAAAGCACTGTGTCAACTGTCAGTAACTCATTAAAGTTAATGGATTTGTATTTTAATCTCGAAGCTGCTGCCAGATAGAAAAATTTTACCTCATTTTCAATTAAGTTAGTTCATTGTTATTTAACCAAATCGGAACCTTCGTATACGAAACTAGATTTCGTTAAGAGTTCCATTTCTAATACAATTGTGCATCATTCCGAAGACAAGCATAGCGTGTTACATTTCGGAGTCGAATGGTGGTCCCCAGTTGCCGGCAACAAAGTTCACCAGTGGAAGAACGATACGTACAGAAAGGAGCTTTGGTCTGCCATTGTTGGTAATTTTTTTTTGTTTTCGTCCATATTTATGGTCCACACAAAATAGAAAACATTGGCTCGTGATCTACGAGACAAAAAATTTGGGGACATCTGATTTAATGAGCATAAAAATTATAGAAAACTAATAATCCTATTATAGTAAACGCTTAAAAAGTGTAGATGTCGCCACTAGAGCTTTTCGTGTATTCCCTCGTGTATTCTTGGTAAGAGTTGGAATCGTTAATTTTTCTCTTCGAAGGGCAAACATGAGTTTGTCAAGACCTTCCCTATGCTGATGAGGAGCAACACCCCGAAACCGGTCCATAGGTGGTGGATAAATTAAATAATTCTTTCCTTTACTTTACAAGCATCTGCATATCACCCAAAATGGGATCATGCACGATTATTTATCAGATGTAATTAAATGCTCGACGTAGGCATATATCCAGGAGTGTAGTTGTTTTCTGATGTATAATGGACCCACATATACCCATAGTATAGGTTAACATGCAGCGAAATTAACTGGTACTTTCAAAATCAGTTATATATTTTTAATAAGCATTATTTTCTTGCATCTGGGATGTAAATATTAACTTGATTGTTGAATTTGTAGAACTTCGGTTAAGATATTGAAGAAAACCAAGCGTTAAAAAGTATACGTTTCAAAACTTTACTATTGCATCTTCAGGACTCTAAAGTACTTATTAAAATAAAAGTAATTCATCCAAAGAAACAATTGTAAATAACCTTTTTGATTATTATTATTATAGCAATAAATAATATAAATTGTTTTTTAATTAAAATTGTCTTGATAAAATTGTTAAAATTTCTTACTGTCGCTTAACTTCATGGACAAGCCTAAAATAGAGAGTGTGAAGTGCCGTTTCTAAAGACACCAACGCGCAGTAACTTTGCTGACAGTGCTGACGGCTATTAATATGAGAATTATCATCTCTGGAAGTTTACAAAAATTTTCCCGGTAAATTATAAAGAAAAATCATTTCACGTAGGCTCGAACACAAAGCCAAAGTTGAAACATAAAAGAAAGGAAAAAAGACGTGTTGTATTCTTTGGGACATTGTTTGCCATTTTTTTTATCTAAACTTATTTTTTTTTAATAATATTATGATTCATGAAGAAGCTCCGATAATACTAAAAATAAACAAATATTTTATGTGCTGTGAGTATGACACATTTAATAATAAAATTAATCTTTTGATTCAATTAAATAATTATTTATTGATTTAACTAATATTCATAATTTGAACTACTTAGTTATCGTTTTCAAAAACAAACATTACCAAAAGAATCAAGGACAGTTATGAAATTTTTAAATCACCATTGTAAGAAAAATCATCTAATTGTAAGTATTAAATAATTACATCATGTACTTAAAAAAAAACCGTGTCAATCATAGTAAATACACCTACTCGATTTATTGAAGGTGGAGGTCATTATAAAATTACTACGCACGAATTTCTTTAAATTCTGACGCGATATATTAAATATAAACAAAAAATTTATATGTCTGAACAATGTTACTATTTTAATATTAGGTGTGCCAGGAAACGTGTTTAATTTTAATGAAATAATAGTAATCGTTGAAATTATTATTAGCCACATTATAACAGAAATATCTGAAACCGCGAAGGAAGAAAGCTCAGCTCGCTCAACTACCTCGAAGGTAATCTTATTCTCTAGGTGCAGTCTCCGCTTCGAAGGTTGGCAATCAACATAGCAATTCTTATTTTTGAGACCACAGCTCTTTGAACACTGAATATTTCTTTCTTCAAAATACACTATGCACTTGTACCACTAATGAATTGCCTTTTTACCAAAATTCACTCTAACTGGATGACTTGGAAGAAATAGCAAACACGGAAATAATTCGATGCCATAGATAATCAGGAAAGATCGATATCTTCGATCGCTGTGAAAATGAATCGAATTGTCGACCGTCAGTGACGGCGTTTGGGACGATACAATGAATTAATAGGAAAAACGATCGTTCGATCGCTGTGAAATGAACCGAGTTGTCGACCGTCTTGGTCAGCTTTTAAAAGAATACCACTGTAAATTAATAGAAAAACTCGATCGTTTAATCGGGGAATAAATAGGAATTTTAAACGAACGCCTGTCACGGCGTTTGGAATGATACTACGAATAAGAAAAACGATCATTCGATCGCTGAATAAAAAAATACCGGCTGCTTTTCGCGAGAGGCAAGGGGAGAGAGATCCAACGGTTTCTCACACGTTAAATGTAAGGGCACTCAGGGACGGCTCAAGAATGATTTAATTAGAACAACAACAAAATTAATAAAGTGTTGGAATTAGTTATCTGTCATCTGCAATGTATTTTTTTGTAGTTTTAACATTATTTTCCTCTCGTACGCCTCCCGGCAATGACACTTAACATTTAGAATATTTAGCAAGTACTATGATATTGTAGCAAATTCCTAGCATGATCTCGAAAGAGTTTTAGAATATTACAAGAACGACGGGGAAAAAAACCCGTCAATCAACTTAAGTGGTGGTCTCTGCAGATAAGGAAAGAGTAATTTTGTCACTGCCTATCCCTAATTACAATCCATTGCTGTTTCTGATCCACTTAGTTTTTTTATCACATTTGTAATACCTATGAAAACTTGTTATAGTAGGCTGACTAAACATTGCACAATGTGATTTTGCTCTTAGTGTCTGATTAAATATTAGGCTTGGTATTTTTTAATTACAGATTTAAAAATATTGAGTTAAATTGTCTTTATTTTGCATAGAGTCTCACGTATGATTAGTCACAGCTTGAAAAAAACATGAAAACATTGCACTTGCTGTGCAAGATAATAGTAACATAAATGAGTAACTAATTTGACTAAATGATAGTACTAACAATAATCTACAAATATACAGGTATTTTAAATGTCGACCATTCTATTTCGTAAATAACTGTTCAATTCAATAAAGTCATAACCTGGTTTCACACCCATTCATCAACAGCGATTTACAGTCGGTCCAATGAAAATTATATTATATGGAATCATATTGAGGCGGTTATTATTTGACGCTGTTCGAACATACCCAAAGCAAACAATACGTTAACGTGCCTGCATTGTTGTCCGTACGTAATCCCACGGGTTATCCCTACGGGGATACCGATGATATCTATACAAAAGAGGGTGATAGGTGTTATGTTGGGTATTATCCTACAGTTTTAATTTTGTGAAAATTTTTTCAAAAAAAATCCATTGTCGCTTTCTTTTTTTTTAAAAGTAGTTTTGGAAAAATTTCATGGTTGTAAGAAATAACAATTAAACAAAAGTTACTACAGAGTTTCAGATGAATTGACTGTAAAGCAAACGATGAATTTTTTTAAAACTTCTTTTAAAAATCGTTGAAAGTTTTTTTGGCGGTAATGGAAATCTAATAATAATTTTTCGTAAAACTGTGAAACAAATTGTGAAATATGTACACCACATGTGGAAATGCATTTTGAAATTTTATTCACATTGACTCATTAGACTTTTAGCAATAAGCAAATAATACACAATTTTGTACAACTAAAATAATTAAGATTATTGTTGAAGAACGTAGCAATGCTCTAACCCGAAACGTTTTAACCACGAAAATAGCGCTAGAAAATGAATTATTGTTGTTTAAGGCGACATTAAAACCAGTTTGGTATAGAACTGTGCGGCTGCAGTAAGCCATCAAGTACTGAAATTCTTCAAACATTCCTATCGAAGACACTTTGAATGATAACAAACGCTCCATGACATTGTTACGATATTTATTCCTGGGGTTCGTTAATTTTAAAAATCATCATCACAGTCTTAACATCTTGTCAGATGTGTTGTGAATTCATTTTATTGTCAGTTGTTGCTGGTATTGGCCGAGGCATTACTGATATATAATTTGTCGATTGCTCTCCTAACGGTGTTTCGCCATCTCATCCGATTAGAAGTCAGTTCGGAAGCCCCGTTGACGGTTGGATCAAGTCACATCTTTGTTAGATCCACCCAGCGTGTAGGAGATCGCCACGTCGTCGACCAGTGGGAGGTTGTAATTGACTTTAAGGCCGTAAGCCTCGTTAGTTTGTTCTAAGGTATTAAGAAGAGCTAACAGTTCAGCTCCTGTGGTTGCTAGGAGAGCTGTGTCTCAAGTTAGACATTCTAGTTCCACCAATAGTTATACCTCCCTCCCATTTGTCCAGCACCTGTCGCATGATGAATTCAGAGTAAGCGTTGAAGAGCATAGGGGATAGTATACAGCCCTGACGAACTCCTTTTTTCGTTTTTGTTTCGGGTGACAGCAATCCGTCAATTCGCACATGAGATGTGTTGCTTTCATAGAGTTGTTTGGTAATTGATAATAGATTGGAACCCCCATGATATACAGAACATCCCATAGTTTATCCCTTTGTACGTTAGCAAACGCTTTCGAGTAGTCTACAAAGCATATATATATATATATATATATATATATATATATATATATATATATATATATATATGCGAAAATTATAGAAAACTGCAATAATAATTGCAATAAACTATAAAAGTATAATAAAGCCCGACAGCGAAAATAAGATGTGAAAATTATGACTGCTGTATGTACCTAGATATTTTTAATATATAGGTATAGGTGGGTCGATTATATATCAGAAAACAAAATACTCCTCTGGCTATATGCCTACGACAGGCATTGAATTACATCTGATATATAACCGTGTATACTGCCCCATCACAGGAAGCAAGGTATAAAGATGCTTGTTAAATAAGAGAAAGGGCTATTGAATTTATTTGCTCGAAGAAACCACCTGTATAGTAGTTTCGGAGTGTTTGCCTCTCATCAGTACAGGGCAGGTTTTCTCGAACAACTACATTCAATCCTAGACTCCTATTAAGTACACATGAAGGACCACGCAAAAGCGTTAGTGGCGACATCTATACTTTTAACAAGATCAAATACAAATATCGTACTGCCGACCATAGCAAAATTATTATTGAAGAATTTTTTTATAATGCTCAACGGCTAAAAACACAGTGACCAAAGGACCTTCACAGACAAGTTCCAGAGTACTAATTACTTTGTTTAATAATAATCGTGCTATTTACCGCTTCATATACAAATCTATCGTTTAGGCTTTATCATGTCACGTAGCGACCAAGAAAATGTTGCTTTGTAAAAAATGGTTTTGTCTAGAAGCTTTTAATTTTACATCACAAAAATAATGATGATGTTAAAGCTGTCAAACCTGAATTATGTATCCGAGAGAAAAGAAGTCTAATATTTTGGTAATCTGATGAAATAATAGTTATCTCATGAATGTTTTAAATCTTTAAAAAAGACTTCTTTCATTTTGTACTAATTTGCATCAAAATAAAATAAAATAGTACTTTCTCTTTTTCTTTTATTCTTTTCGGTGAACCCAATCGCCAGATCAACGGTCGTTGTTAAAATAAAACCGTGCGGAAAAGGTTTAGAACCATTTTAAAACTAATCGATAGGAATGTTTCCTAATCAAATTTTTTATATAGCATTATTACTAACTCATTGGGTATTAAAGTTATAATTATTGTTTAAAAGATTTAAAAGAGAGTACGTGCGAGAGGACGATGGTTAATGTTATGCATGATGCCCTGAAAATCAAAGGGATGAAAATAAATGTAAGCAAAACAAAAGTAATGATTTTTGAAAGAGAAGAAAGCATGACAAACTGCGAGATTTTGATTAAGGAAGAAAGAGTGGAATAAGTAAATGAGTTTGGATACTTGGGTTCAAAGTTTACGAGAGATGAAAAGTATGACAGTGACATTAAGCGAAGGGTGTTGGCTGGAAAACAAATAAATGGGGCAGTGTATAGCTTTATAAACAGCCAGAACGTGTCAAAAAAGACACGTCTGGCTGTGCATAGAGGAGTGTTGGTTCCTATACTTATGTATGGTAGTGAATGTTTGGTACAAACCCGGTATGCTATAGTCCGTTATAAAGTCGCGGAGTAATAAATCCTCATTTAGTATGCAAAATCAATAGAAAGAGGCCCGTGCAAATTTTAATTTAAATTTAGATTTAGATTGCCTTGTCAAAGAAGGGGCAAATACACATTTTTCCGGCCCAGAACCCTTCTGTGGACTCTCCAAAGCCCACTTAAAAGAAGAGGTTCGACGCTGGGAAACAGATGAAATGAAATCTCACTGGCATAAAGTGCCAGGACAAAGACAAGCAAAAAGGCTAGTTAGCCTTTCGCCAAGGAAAGCTAAACAGCTTTTTGAGTTGGACAAGAAAGACTTGAAACTGGTGACGGGGCTCCTTAATGGACACTGCCTACTGAGGTATCACCTTAAAAAGAGAGTGATAGTTGCCGCTACTGCGAGAATTTGCTGAATCTGCAAAACATTTGCTTTGCGAATGCCCAGAGGCTTAAGTCTTTGGAAGTGGCCTTCCTAAAGCCCTTCGATGTCAGAAACTTAGTCCCCAGGAAACTGATAAACTTTGCTCGAAGTCTCGGAATTCCGGGCCTCGAATAGATTTAGGGTTATGCACACAAAATCTGATAGGTCGAGGTGCTTGAGAATCTTCACGACTTCCCCTAAAATCTACAACCTACAAGTCTCGTGCAAAAAAAGTTTCGTGTTTATTTTCATACCATCTAGTAGGTACATTTAGGTCTTAATATAAACAAATTTCAAAACCTCGCATTATTTTCGCTGTCCACTTCACATAAAATGCCCCAGATATTAAAATTTCTACGTTATTAGGAACGCAAAATACCTGATATAAAAAATAATTATTGTGATTGACATTAAACTCGATAAAAAAATATATTTGTTCCTTCCTAAAATAACTACGTGCGATAATGATGCATAGCAGCAAATATATATCACATTAAATACTCGCTATTTTGCCGTTGAAAAGAGATCCAACACGAAATTCGTTCATGATTTCGCAATGTAAATTTTTTGCGCTAATCTCGATGCACGCTCATTTTTATTTGTGAAAGTTTGCAAATAATACGACATGTGAGACATTCAAACATTATGAATCATTGCAGTGTACTAAAAACCACCGGTATTTGTTTTCTTTCGAACGATGTAAAACTCGAGGTAATTATCTAACAGTAACTTCTGCCGGTTTCATGTCACCTTTTTCGTTTATTACTTCTTTTTTATCATACAAAAAGTTACGTTGGTACTGGCGCGTTGTGAATTTGTTCAAAATTCAAATTGTTTTCGTTTCTTGTAGAATTCAATAAAAAATTTAGGGTCTTTTCTAATACGTCACTGCTTTTTCAAATTTTCCTCTATAGCCAACGGCTGGACCGATTTCGATGACATTTTTAACCAATCTTTAGATTAGCCCGGCAAATGATCGTGTGAAGTTTGGTAGCAACCTCGCATTTTCAACCCCGAAACGTGAATCTAACTTATTTAATTTGTCAAATTTAACAATAATAATAATTATAATGATTTATGGTGTTTTTTATACTAAAATTGGAACGATACAGAATAGATTAACATGGCCCCTGCGCAATAATAACTCTTAACATAAAAATATAACGGCTAGACCGATTTTGACGAAATTTTTAACCAATCTTTAAATTAGCCTAGCGGTGATCGTGTGAAGTTTGTTATCAACCCCGCATTTTCAATTTTTCTATAGCCACCAAGTTCCTCGTGAGTAACACCACAACATCATCGGTGGTGTGGGACTGCATGCAAGCCCTCACTGAGTTAGCGACGATAAACAAAGTCACTCTTACATGGGTTCCTGGGCACACAAGGATAAACGGCAACGAGCTAACCGATGAACTGGCAAGAAACGGGACCCTGGTGGAACCAAGAAGCCAGTTGGTCGGATTGCCAATTGCCGAAGCAAAACATTTATTGAAATTAATCCTTGAACAAGAACATATTGCTCAGTGGAATGCAAATACTGGCTGCAGAACATCAAAACAGCTGATGAAAAGACCTCTCCAGAAGAGGGCTGACGTACTTCGGACGATGGACCGGAGTAGACTAAGCAGCACGCTTGGCCTGCTCACAGGACACATCTCACTAAGGGCGCACCTCTTCAAACTTAAGCTGGCGGCCGAGAAAAACTGCCGTCTATGCGGATAGGAGGAGGAGAGCAGTATACACATTCTGTGTCACTGCCCGATGCTAGCGGGTTACAGGTATCAAACCTGGGGCCGGATGATTATGGATCCAAGCGATCTAAAAGAGACAGGGCCAACAGAAATCCTAAGGTTTGCCAAAATCAGCGGACTAGAATTCTGATGCCTTGAAGACACAGCGGTAGTCACAGAGGATCAAAAGATCTAGGTGACATAGGTGCCGATACCAAAGGCCCAACCGCAAGATTGTAATGTAATGTTAAAAAAAAAATTCTTTAGCAGATACTGTTGGTGTTAGGTAGGGACGTTAGGTTAGGTAAGGCTAATTTTTTTACTTTTACTGCCTCAATTAATACTGAATATTATTAGCCTAACCTAACACCAACAGTACCTAGTGAAGAACTTTGAAAATACGGGGACGTATAAGAAAAGACCCGTTTAATGTTTTACAGTTTTGCGTAACATCCTTGCGCAGGGGCCTTGCTAATACATTCAACAATTTTTTTCATATAAAGACACCCAATAAAAGAGTACAATAAATTTAAATGTTAACGTGTGTTATTCTTGCGCAGGTGCCTTGTTAATCTATTTTGTATCGTTTCAATTTTGGTATAAAAAAACCATAAATTATATTAATAATAATCAATTAAATAAGTAAGATTTACGTTCAGATTAAAAATGCGGGGTTCTTACCAAATTTCACAAGATCATTCGCCGGTCTAATCTAAATATTGGCTGAAAATTTCATCAATATCGGCTATAGAAAAGAAATTAAACAAGTTCACGTTTCGGAATTGAAAATGCGGGATTGCTACCAAACTTCACACGATCATTTGCCGGGCTAATCTTAAGACTGGCTGAACATTTCATCAAAATCGGTCCAGCTGTTGGATATAGAAAAGAAATTGAAAGAGTGGGGACGTGTTACAAAAGACCCAAAATTTATATTCTGTGCTGTAGAATACTACAGCTCTCGGTTCAAGTGATCTTTAAAATTAATTTAAAAAATCTAAAAAAAATTTCTTCATTCATCCTTTCTACGTGTCCAAACCATCTAAACATTCCTTTATCCATCTTTGCAACCACATCTACTTTTACACCATAGCGTTCCCTTATCATTTGGTCCAGGGATTATTATTAATTTATTACTATTTTATCCCCACATTGGCAAATTTATTACCCTTTATTTAAACGAAAAAAAAAAACGAAATCAATGATTTTTTTCTTAAAGTAAAGAGTAAAATAATCGGGGATATGGTAATACATTAGTAATAAAAAAGTAACAAATTGTGACCTATATCAAATATGAAAAAAAATATTTTCAAGGTATCGCTCTGCTAGGTTTATATAAAAGCTATCAGAGCCATTGGTTTTTTCGTTTTAATCAAGGGTAATAAGTTTGCCAGTGTGGTAATAAATTTTGTAGTATAAACCATGGGCCGAAAGAAATTTCTATACAAGGATACTTGGAGTTTTGGTTCTGCTATGTTCAGATCGAAATAACGGAATCGATAATTTTTTCTTTAAAATGTTGAGTCGAAAATTCGGGAATGTGCACTTTGGCTTTTTTAGTATCCCAGCATAAAATGTTTTTTTAATTATTTAAATTCCCATTATTTCGTTCAGATTATAAGTTAAAAATAAAAGAGTGCCACGTCTTTTTCGTTCTGTAAAGAGTACTCTGCTAGCGGTTTCTCTACTGGCAAATTATGCCCGAGCTCAGCCGTAGAGGGTAGAAGAAAAAATATATAAAAGTGAGCTGCGCCACCGACTTAAACGGTATAAGCCGGAAACCCCTAGATCTTATAGGCACTAGCAGAGCTACAAGATAAACAACTATGATTATGGTGAACCAAATAAATAAAATTATAGCAAAAATATGTTGGATACTTTACTCACACAATAGATAATTAAGGTACACAGTTCAATAGCAAAATCATAACAAATATAGTCAAAATTAACAGCTATGGTAAAATTTTCTTGCTAAAACAAACCAAAAATGTAAAATTTACAACTTTATAAAATAACCAAAACAGAAGTAAGAGTAACAGACTGTACCAAGATACCAAAAAAATAAAACATATATAAATCAACTCACTAATAACGCTAATTCAAACGCTTACATAAAGGCAAAGAACAAAAGGTAAAACTTATATATAAGTTAACTCATTAATAACACTAATTCAAACATTTACATAAAGGCAAAGAAAATTCACTATTTAACCGTTTACATAAAGATTTTCACTGCCAAAACAATCGAGTTCATTTAAAAATATTTTTACAATGGTTGTCCTTTAAAATATCAAGATTGTAGGATATTTACAAATAAGTAGGAAGAAAATATATTTTTACTTGGACATAAAGAATTATTGAGAAAGGTATTTTAATCCAAGTTTAGTTTTGGGGTATTATCTAATGAAATAAATAGTTTCCAACAATGTACTATATTAATAAACTAAAACAGAGCGTAATAGTGGTGTCAGAATGAGTCACTGCGTTATATATTTAAAAATAAATTACTTATAACCTTTGGGTATACGAATTCACAAAGTACTATATTTATGAACTAAAACAAAACTTACTCGTGGTGTCGAATGAGACACGGCGTTATATATTAAAAAAATAAATCACTGATATCCTTTGGGTATTCGAATTCACATGTACTCCTGTGGCCTACTCCTGTGGCCTACTCCTGAGCTACTCCGGGGCTACTCCTGTGGCTGGTTAGATTATGGGGCGGCACCGGTTAGTCAACAATGGCTTCCCTCAAATAAATCCCGATAACGGTTATTTTAACTTGACGCCAGAAATCCAAAAAAAATATCCACAACAAAGGCAAAACAAAATGGTCAAGTTAAAAATCAAATGGTTTTTCTTCAAAATCCAAATGTACGGTTTACTTGTTGGATTCTAGTGGGATGTCATGCTAAATCACCTCATTAAAGACGTAATAAGGCGCGTCGTCACGCAATATCTTCTTTTAGAACCGTTGCAGAATGTAAATATTAGAGATACCTACTGATGGTGCCCCAATGCTGAATCCCATATCCAAATGGACTTTAGAAAAAACTTGATTAGTAATATCTTGTCGTCCCAGGACAGTGCAAAGAATATGTACTTAAATATTTTCGAACATTTTTGTATTCAATCATAAATAAATAAACTAAAATTAGATATTTAATCTGCTGTTATTTATAATCACATATCAATATGTTTTACTTGCATAAGTGCAAATGATTATCGTCAGTTAGTTCCTTCGAATAATTTTAAAACAAATTTATGAACGTAATTGTGATAACCTTTCATTCATTTTATTCCTATCGAAATCGAGTACTTATCGAAAAGTGAAAACCAGAATTAATGTCCAATAAAATTTTATGCATCGTAAAACTTTAAAATTTACGATTTTTTAATGTACCATCGATCCGCTAGAAACTACCATTATAATTAGAAGGGATGTAATAAATCGACAGCGTTTTTTTTCTTGCATCAAATCTCGATAATTACTTGGGTGATCGATCAACGAAAAAACCGATACGAATAATTAAATTAAAGATATCGTTTAGTTACTCATTTACTAGTTTATAAAGAAAAAAGTGTGAAGAAGGGGAAGAAAAAATTAAGTTATTAAACATTTAACCAGTATTTCAAAAACAGATTGTTAATTACTTGGTTATTTATCGCGAATATTTTTTATATTTTATGCAGCTCTCGGTTTTGCATTGAAATTTCCATGTTCCACAAATATTTTCCATATCGGATGTCAGGATCACTGCTAGTTTAACAGTCGTCAGTTAATGGAAAATTGTTGATTTATGTGTGTTAAATAAACTTTTTATTTTTGAAAATTTAGGAAAAGAGTATAAAAAATTATGAGTTGGTTTTAAATTGATTCTGCTGCACCTCTTCATATTGGTCATTATCAGATGATATAGTAGTGAGAACGAATGTGTTAAATATTATGTCTCGATTTATTAACGGTAATATGAACTGGTTTAACTCTGAAAATTCAGGAAAAAAGGTAAGATGGTTTCAAATTAATTCTGTTTCATCTCTTGATGTTTGTCCAGGTAATGAGTCTGCTCCAACAGCATTCAGACTGCGCGCAATCCGAACTATCTCAAACTGTTTCTGACTGCTGTAGTTGGAAAAATGTTTCGACTTTCTGAAGGCACTTATGAAAATCTAGATGATTAGTTTTGTCACGTCCACCAATTATTTCTACAAACTTATACCAACCTTATTTATCATTTGTCTTGTGTTTGCTTGTGAATTTTAGAAATACAGTGACGAAACTTTGGCCAGAAATTTAATATAGCCTTCCTTCTGCACTAATGAGCTTCCGCATTTCCAGTGTATATAATATTTTTCTCCTAAACAAAATATTTAGACTATATCGAACACAATTCTGAAGTATTATTTACAACTTCCACTAATGAGAAAAAGTAAATATTTAAAATCTAATTTTGTCAACAACATATGCAATCATATAATGTTAATTTAAATCAAGCTATTTATTTGCAAGATTTATTAATATATCTACTAAGTTTTAAAAAAATCCAAACACCCAGAAAAAACCGACTGAGACAGAGTTTCCACAACACGATAATTGGAAATACTTGGTTGGGACTTTTACAGCAAAGAGTCTGTATAGCATCGATATATAGCAGAATACGCGGTTTTGGGCTTCGTTAGTAATGCGACAAGGTTGTATCTTATCGCCGCTACTTTTCATCCTGTATTCGGAAGCTATTTGAGAAAAGCGCTAAACCAAGAAACAGCCGGTGTGGTCGTAAATGGGAAGACTATCAACAACATAAGATATGCGGAGGACAAAGTCTTGCTTACGGAGAACATTGATGACTTACAAAGGGTTGTTCATAGGGTGTATACAACATGTTCTAAATATGGCCTGAAAATGAATCTCAATAAAACAAAATTTTTGGTATTTTTTAAAACGGTAAATACAAACGTCCAGCTGAGCATAAACAACCAAGTTATAGAAAGAATTTTTACGTATGTCAAGAAGCCTGATCGCCTCGACGTTGATATGATGATAAAGTCGTGGTTCACGACTCATGGCAAATTTGGCTCTGGCTTATTCAACAGTATCCATAACTAGATCCCTATCCAGATCCCAATGTAGATTAGGGTTTGGTACATCCACGATGCCCCTCAGTACCTTGTTCTAAAATCTCTGAATGAGTGTGACTACTTTGTTAAGCACAGCACTACAGCTGAATACCATAAGACCAAACGGGTTTCTATATAACATAAGTTTGTTATGCAGATACAGAGTGGAGTTCGTTCAATTAGCCAATACACTTCTCTATATTTAATATATTAAGTTGTTCCTTTTTCCTTTTAATTTGAGCCTTCCAGCGAAGCTTACCATCGAGGGTCATATTTATTCTTCTTCTTAAAGTGCCATGCAGATTCTCGCGTAGGCGTCCATCGCTTCTCTCATTATATAATTCTATTAATTGCAGCATTTTGCAGTGCCTGGAAGTCCCGTATTCCTGTCCATTGTCGTATGTTTCGTAGCCAGGATAATATTCTTCTACCTACTTCTCTTTTTCCTCCTTCTGTTTTACCCTGGAAATGATAACGTTCTCCACGTAGTATGTGTCCAAGATGGCCAGTTTTTCTTCTTTTGATGTTTCCCAAAAGTTCACGGTCTACTAAACTAACTCTTATCAGTATGTCCTCGTTCGTCACATGGTCAACCTACACGATACTCTCAGCATTCGTCGCAGGGTCCACATCTTGAAGGCCTCAAGTTTTTTGATAATTGCTGTTTTCAAAGTCCATGCCTTGACTCCGTACAAGAGAACAGACCAGACGTAGCACTTAACCATCCTTTATCTGAGACTGATATTTAAGTTTTTATCTGTCAAATTTTTTTTAAATCTTAAGAACGTTGTTCGGACTTGCTCGATTCTGCATTTTATTTCCTGATCTGGGTCCCATTTTTGGTTGATCATGCATCCCAAGTATTTAAATTGAGTGACTTGTTCAATGCTCTCTCCATTTATGGATATTGTGGTATTTGGAGTATCGTTTCTACTAATGGCCATACATTTGGTTTTACGGATGTTAATTTTCAGTCCCAATCTTTGACTTTCTTTATTGTCCTTATCTAGTAGAGTTTGTAGATCATTTGCACTATCCGCCAATATCATCCGCATATCGAATATTTTTTATGGAAATTTCGTTTACTTTAATGCCTATGGGACTTTTGGAGATTGACTAGAATAAATGATTTTAAAAGTAAATTTTTTTTGAAAATCCCCAATTATAAAAATAGTTAAGGTTTTTAGGTAGTTTAATTGTTAGAATTGTGTACGCGCAATATGAATTTCTGGAACAAACACCCACAAGTTTTCCTTGTGTTAGATCTTTTAAATGCGTAGTTTTCCCACTAATTGTATACGTTAACATTTACGTATCTTTTTTTTATTTAACCGTATTTAATCCTGTAAAATAATCCTTGTAACTTTGCTATTGTTTGCAGATTTATTGCGAAATTTTACGTGCTGAATAAATGCCGGCTCATTTGGAATGTTGCCAATTGGCAATGGTATCAGGAATTTGACAATAATTTAAAATTTTCACTTTTTGGTTATATAAGTCAGATTGTTTTATATCCTTCTATTATAATGCTATGCGCATGATATTGTTAGTTATTACTTACCCTTTCTCAGCACATTACAGCTCTTATTTTTATTGCCGTTTCAATTGGGATTAGAAATACTATAAAACATAAAATATTTCGGTACCGAACATACATACATACACTGCGGTCCTTATGTATGAAATAAATTCATTTTTAGCGTTATTATTTATTTGTTCAATAAAATCTGAAACGTATCGATTTCTATTCTCAATTTGACAATTTATTGTATGAAAATATAACCCCCTTCTTGCACCCCTTCTGAATTATGAGCACCTCCTCAAAAAATTTAAACGAGAAGGGGGGTCGTGTGGCATCTTGTTCGAGAGAAATTTTCCAGACAATATTGCAGATTTAAAAGCTAGGATAACGGAAATAATTAACATTACCTCTGAGGTCCTACAAAATGTACGAGAATTCCAAGATCGCCTTGCTTATTGTCAAAGAGTGGATGGTGGTCATTTTGAACATTTCATTTAATTGTAAAACACTTCCTAAAAAATATTTTGCCACGTCTTTTTAGTTCTCTAAAGAGTACTCTGCCAGTGGTCTCTCTACTGGCAAATTATGCCCGAGCTCAGCCGTAGAGGGTGGAAGAAAAAAATATAAAAGTGAGCCGCGCCACCGACTTAGACGGTACAAGTCGGAAACCCATAGGTCTTGTAGGCACCAGCAGAGCCACACGATAAACAACAAACAATTATGGTGAACTAGATAAATAAAATTATAGCGAAAATATATTGAAAACTTTACTCACACAATAAATTAAAATACACAGCTCAATAACAAAATTATAACACATATAATCAAAATTAACAGCCAACAATAAATCGAAACTTCAAAATTTACAACTTTATGAAACAACAATAAATGAAAAATCCATAGTTTACGATTCCATTAAAATAATTAAAACAAAGGTAAGAATGACAAACCTTATCAGGTTACAAAAAAAAAACAAATACAAGTCAACTTTTTACCAATACTTCATCAACGTTTACGAACGGCTGATAATTTAATCACATTTTGTCTTTTTCATTTACATAAAGATTTACACTGTTAAAACAATCGATCTTATTTTAAAAATAATTCTTTTTACGATGGCTGTCCTTCAAAATACCAATATTGTAGGATATTTACAAACAAGTATGAATAAACGTTTTTACTTGGACACAAAGAACTATTGAGAATATTACTTTATTCAAAGTTCAGACTCGGCATAATATCCAATGCAATAAATAGTTTTCAACAGTGTACCATATTAATAAATTAAAACAAAACTTAATCGTGGTGTCAAAAATAAGTCACGTCGTTTAAATATACTAAAATAAATCACTTGTAACCTTTGGATACACGAATTCACGAATCCTGTGGCCTACTCCTGGCCGGTTTGAATTATGGAACAGCACCTGTTACTTAACAATGGCTTCACTTCATCAAATCCCGCACGCGGTTATTTTAACTCGACCCCAATAACCAAAATATCCACCACAAAGGCACGACAGAATGGTCAAGTTAAAAATTAAATGGTTTTTCGTTAAAATCCAATTAAGATGGCCCAAATACAGCCAGATATGAAAGAAAAAACCGTAGAAGTTCTGCTCACGTGTTAATATCAAATCGTTCCAAAAACTCTCACCCGACCTCCACGACTGACACCCAACGACTCATGTCTACTCCTCACTCCCAGGCCGGATATCAGAAAATGACACGGAACAAACGTCAACCCACAATCTTCTCAAGTCCGGGCTCCACAATCGCCTCGTCCGTGCTGTTAGCCAGCCCCATCCACACAAAAATGCAAACCAAACAATAATCCCATCATTACCAGGTATGCAACACTACCTACAACGAATGATATATTAAAGTTGGAACAAAGTACGGTATGCAACCCTACTTACGAGTAACTAAGGAATACGAAACTCATCAGAAGAGACCCAACTAATAATAGAACTGCAGAAGGAAAAAAAAGGCACGTGACTATTTCCTTAATTCTACGTAAAGTATAAAAATTTCAAATTTTTAAAACAAATTTTCTCATCTATAATTACACTAACTTTTAAAAAATTAGCATTGCTGAACAGAAAATTAAAATCCCTTTTGAAAAAGGTGCAACACGACCTCCTTTTTCATTAAAATTTTATGAGTGGGTGCTTATAATTCCGAAGGGGGGTACAAGAAGGGGGTGATATTTTCATAATATAAATTGTCAAATTGAGAATAGAAAATGTTTTAGGTTTTTTAAACAAATACATAACTTAGAGTATAAAAATTTTACATTTTTAAAATAATTTGTTTCAGTTATGATTGCACCAAATTTGAAAAACTTGGTTTAGCTAAACAGTGCATGAAAATCCCTTCCGAACTAGGTGCCACACGACCCCCCTTCTCATTTAAAATTTTTGAGGGGTTGCTCATAATTCAGAGGGGGTGCAAGAAGGGGGTAATATTTTCATACTGTAAATTGACAATAAAAATCGACCTGTTTCAGTTTTTATTGAACAAATACATAATAACGCTAAAAATGAATTTATCCCATACATATGGACCGCAGTGTATAGTCACGCCTTTTTCCCCTAGGTGTAGGCAATGACCACTTCCTTCCACTTGCTACGGTTCTTACACACATCTTTTGCTTCCTCTTCTTTCATCAGTGCTCCCATACATGCTCGTCGGTTAATGGTACTCTTGACATGGCCTTTCTTCAAAACAATGTTCATCTGATCGAAATATGTTCGCCGAGGTCGACCTCTATCGACTTGTCTATTCACACATGCCTTATAAATTCTTTCCTTTATATATTTTTGTAACCACATCTTTTACACCACAGCGTTCCCTTTTCACTATTCTTCACTTTATCCAACCGAGTCACTCAGGCTATACTTCTCAGACTACTCATCTCCGCAGCATTAATCCTATTTTCATGCTTCTTCTGCCAAACCCAACATTTACTACCATACATAAGTGTAGAAACCAAAACACCTCTATGCACAGCCAGACGTGCCTTTTTTGACACTTTCTGGCTGTTCATAAAGCTACGCAGTGCCCCATTCATTTGTTTTCCTGCCAACAACCTTCGCTCAATGTCACTGTCACACTTTCCATCCCTCGTAAACTTTGAACCCATGTATACAAACTCATACAACTTCACAGTTTGTCTTTTTCAAAAACTATTACTTTCGTTTTGCATACATTTATTTTTATCCCTTTGATTTTCAGGGCATCATGCATAACATTAACCTGCAACGCCTGCAACTCCTCTTCAGATGACGCTAATATTATTTGTTCATCGGCGTAAAGAAGGCATTTGACGATTAAATCATTAATTTTTTATCCGTACGCACTTTTGATTATCCCTCGTATATTGTTAAGTGATACTTTAGATATGTAACCCAAATCTGATAAAAGTGTTTTATAACTTAATCAATCTTGATTACACACACACTTCTATTAATTTTTATCTACTGCGATCAATAAATTTTTTCCATAATCAAAACAATCCATCGATTTTGACAACAGATGAAACGCTCTTAAAATTCAAACATTAATAATTTCGCCGATCCACTCTCATTTCTTCCAATAAATTTACAAACATTCTATTTGATTGACTAATAACCGTTCGTCGACACACTTCGCAAGTATTAAAACGATGTTTACACTTCATTTCAAAGATTGATTACTAAATTTGAATTTGATACTTAAATAATATCACATTTTGTGAATTAATTTTCGTGGCGTTTGGGATGAGTAACGCCATCCGCTGGGAAAGCGGCAAACTCGAAATAGGAGATAGATGTTCGCGCGTTGTCTAATAGATGGCAGTAGAAGTGTACGAAGTGTTTCCAACATTTTTAAACACATTCATTACCAAAATAACGCTCAAATTCGACAAAAGTCAGCTACATCAAGCTTCCAGTGAAAAGTGGACGTAAATAATTGCTATTAATTACTAATAAATGGGAAGCAGAAAATTTTAAAAACTTATTATAATCAGGTCGATATTTATTATTCAGGAGTTTGTTGCTAATTTCTCGTATTTTTTTTATTGTTGCCTATTTTTCCCTGCTAGCTTGATGCAGCTACAAAAGTCTTACTAATACTTTTTGTTAACAAAGTCGTGATTTGTTGCAAAAAATCAAATGAATGTGATTACGCATTTTTGTTGACACATATTTTACATCAACAATGATCATTTTCGTTTGTAAACAATTGCAAATTATCCCTATTTCATGAAGGTACCTGCATTTAAAGCGCTTGATGTAACAAACTAAAAAACATTAAGATATAAAAATATTTTAAAATTTATTTGTTAATAGCTACGTTTAGAATATTTAATATTGTGCATTATATAGGCTATGCAGGCACATTTGACAGTATCCCTAACACAAGGTGGTAATGATGACACGAAATAAAAAAATCCGGATTTTTTTATTTTTATTGATATAGTAAATATTATATTTGCAAATTATTCTTGGAATAGTTTGTAACTTTTTATTTTATACAACATTCATGATGACATCCTATCGATCACTTTCGGTGAATGATACAAATAGACTCAGGCAGGAACAGGTTGATTCCATCAATAGAGATCTTAAAGCAATCGTCGAGTGGGGAACCAACAATCTTGTTCAGTTCAACGCCCAAAAAACACAAAGTGCCACGTTTTCCGAGAAAGTAAATTCCTCAAATCATCCCATCACAATGTCCGAAAATACCCTTGAACCAAGTCCCTCCATCTCGATTTTGGGAGTCACGTTGCCCAATAATATGTCTTGGCATGACCATGTTGCTAACATCGCAAAGTCGGCAGGCCAGAGGCTAGGTTTTCTGTGGAAAGCCAGAAAGTTTTTTACTCCTGATCAACTGTTGACGACGTACAAGGCTCAAATCCGACCTCTACTGGGTTATTGCTCGCACATTTGGGGTTCAGCACCAAGGCATTCTCTTCGTCTTCTAGATTCCATTTAGAAAAGAGCCATTCGCTTGATAAACAGCTCAACTCTCACAGATACCCTTCACCCTCTAGAACATAGAAGAAGAGTTGCAGACCAGGCATTGATCTACAGATATTTCCATGGCAGATGCTTCAGAGAAATAAAAACTCTTGTACCACCATTGGCCACATTCGGCCGAAGAACTCGGCACGCTGATCAGTCTCACCTATTTACTCTCAAGATTGACACTACTAGGACCAATCTTCATCAAGAATCCTTCTTTTACAGTGCTGCTACGGAATGGAATAAGCTTCCAAAATCAGTTTTTCCAGAGAACTATGACCTACAACTTTTTAAAAAGCGTGTCCACAATCATTTCCTTTCTATAATCCCTTCCCCTTCTAATAGTCGCAGTGCGGGCCGTCCGCGGCCCACACGATAGGTCTACCCTTTTTGCGACTATTTTCTTAAAAAAAAAAAAACATATTGATAATAAACCTTTGTGCCCGATGGAATCACATACACTGCGTGAACATAAATATAAGAACATAACAGCAAATTTGCAATCTACTCCAGTACATTTTGAGTAATGAGTAAATATTTTGTCGGTTCTTCGCTTGTGTTGAGTACCATTCAGCGATGATTCTCCAGTCTGTTTAGTTAGTTTGGTCTTCAGGACAGGTTCTTTTAAGTCCTGTCTTCTAAGGGGATCGTGTATAGCTGGTTGTTTTTCTGGTTGTTATGAGTGTGGTTCCGATATTGGAACGATATTAGTCTAGTAGGTCGGGTATCTGTTGTCTAATAGGTAGGTTGGCCCGTTGATAGAATGTTGAGATTATTATTATGAATAGATGTAATTAAATTACGCCCTTTTGGGTGATCAGTCTTGATCCCCATACAGTGTGTTTAGCAAAAAATCCGCATTGTCACAATTACCAGACATTATTCCAATTTTGTCCCTCGTACATGATCATTACTAATGTCATTCTGATAAGGTAATGACAGTACTAATCGTGTAAGGACCGCTATACACCTTCGAAAATGTGGAATATATTTTTTTGTATTCGTTTTTAAATACTTTAATTTCCAACATCAGAAAAAAAAAATGTTGAAAATTATTGAAATTTAAATGTCTCCACATAATGTCACGGTGAAAATATCAAACAGCGACCTTTCCTTTTACTCGGAAAACGGCGCATAGGAAGTATTTAGCGGTGAAATAATTTAGAAGGTAAAAAAAGAGATTCAAAGTTACAACTTTTGCACTTTCTGCTATATCAGGAGGTTTGTACGAGCGCAAATGCCGTCAAATAATGACTAATTTTTCGGAAAAAGCTAACTTTGTGTTGGGATTTGAAAACGTCAAAGGCTACTTTGTTAAGCGGTTGTAGAAAAATTCCTTTATTTGCTCATCACATTGTAAGTCCTTCGTTAACCCGCAATTTATGGAAAGAAGTAATAAATAATTAGTCGATAGTTCGACCTTGTTGTCGTATATTTGTTTTCTATATACGACATCCTGGAAAAAGAGCGCTCCGTTTCACAGCTAGTGATTGGTAACGTTAAAAAAATCAAGTGTATTTTCATAAATTAAAATACAAATTTGACTGCAAGAGGTGTAAGACTCTGGCTTGGACTGTATTAAGATTTTAACGGAATGCACTCATTCACCAAATGTTCGTCTACGTCATCTGGATAATAATCAATAATATTACGTATACTTTCCAGATATGTGTTCCATATTTTTTTTTTTGCAAATCCATTAAATATTACTGAATTACTCAAATCATCCCATCACAATGTCCGAAAATACCCTTAAATCAAGTCCCTCCATCTCGATTTTGGGAGTCACGGTGTCCAATAATATGTCTTGGCATGACCATGTTGCTAACATCGTAAAGTCAGCAAGTCAGAGTAGTCACTGTAGTCTGTTCCCACACTAGTACTTAATGTAGAGATAACACAATACACTATTTTAAAAATAATCCCATAAAAATAAAGGCTATTTTCGACAAAAAAAAATTGTATGATGAATCGAAAGTACTAAACATTAAACTACTCTTTGTCAAAGGTTTAAAATTTTTCAATACAATCCCGATACATCTCAGACAGATAAATTTTTTTTAAAAATTCCAAATTGTGATCAGAAAACTTTGAACAACTAACCAAAATAGAATTTTTGATATAATGGCGTAATAACCTGCAAGCTTCTGGTTCATCGTCGTTACTGTCTGCTATTCCTTGCGGAGCATGGTCTTCTTTTTGTTGTTTGGTTTTATTAATTGTCTAATTTTCTTCGTCTCATAACCTTGTTTTCACCGTAACTTAGTTTATTTATATTTTACTTCTTCTCCTCTACATTCACCCGCGCGATACAAGGCTCTGTATTTTTTATTAACTAAATTAAATCGCTCCAACATTTCTTTCTAAGAAATAAAAATACATCTACCAAAAACAAGCGACGGGGAATTCCCCGTTCCGTTTGATAGATGCACACACGGGTTGATTGATCGCAAGGTTGCCGACCTTATGATCGGATTTTTTTCAATTTTAGATTTTTTTTTTCTTCGCAACATCGTCTATTGTTTTCAATGGATCCTGGGGGGCCTTTTGTGTCTACGGGTCCTGGGCTGCACCCCAAAAATCCCTTGAGTAGATCCGCCCCAACTCATAATCGCTTTCTTGTGCATACCTTGACTTTTCAAACTGGACATGTCGCTTTCAAGCAAATTCTCTGGATTGTAAAACTCTCTTCTTTTTGAGCTATTTCCTCCTATTCGTGATCATTAACTGTTTGAGATTCTTATTAATAAACCAAAACTTGAATTCATCAAAACATTCACTTTATCTACTTTTTGTACGTAAACATTATCTTCGATGACTGTTGACTTGCATCAGAAAAAAAAAATCTATTTGAATCAACGCAGATTATATATAGTAACCTGGTTCCTTTAAGCACGACCCATTTCGAAGAATCGAAATTTACAAGTCTATCGTTATAACAATCACCAAATAATCTATAATTTGTACCTTGATGGCTGGAATAAATTTAAATTTAAATTACTTCTTCGTTTTGCTTATAAAAGAAGATTTGAACGTATAATTCCCAATTAATTAAAGACTACTTTTAATTTGTGTCAATGTCCAGTAAGAGATGTGGGCGTATTGTTAATTTGTTTCGGTCAGATTTAAACGGATTTTTTCAAAAATGGTAAAAAGATGAGGCAGTTGATATTGCTTGTAATTTGTAAACTGTATGAAATTCTAAAACATCGGTATTGCTCTTTCACTGTTCAATTCGTTTTATTCAACCTCATATTTGTTCCGTCAAGATTCGTAAGGTTGAGCATCAAAGGATACGAATCCAAACAGATTTTGAAAACCTACAGTTTCCAAATTTTTACATTAGTGTTCAAAACATTTAATGTTCGAGAATTGTTACAGAGCCTTGAAGATGAATTTATAAAATTTGAAACGTTGGCAAAACACAATAGTCTTTTTTTAAATCCGTACCGATTTAAATTTCAAATAACCTCCAAAGTTATAAAATTTAACGTTTTATTTGTTATTTTATGTGCAGCTGCAATATTTTTTATTTTATTATCAACTGGCAATCTTTAAACAGAACAATTCATTTATATAAATTATATCTTAGAAATAACAGTAAAATATGACTTGAAATAATTTTTGCAGCTAGTGGAGGATTTTTTTTAACGATTTGATTTAGTCCTTTGTATTTTGGCGGTTAAATAAAAAAGATGGATAAATATTTAAACTGTTCCATGCACTCTTTTGTCTTTTTAGTTGCAATACTTGCTACAAGTGCAAAATTTTGTGCTTATTATAAAATAATTCATTTTTTATGTACAGAATTATACTTTTACATAGAAAAGACCTTTCTTTTTAAAAAAGATCATATTCTTTTCATTCGATCTACGCTAGTTGCACCCCTATTTTAAATATACAGTCCACACTTAATCTCGGTGGTTACGTTATCTTAAAAATTTAAACTCTAAAATAGTATATTACTACCCTAGGCCAGAAAGTTTGATTTTCTGGCGGATATGATATAAAAGCCGAGGCAACTGTCGTTGATTTTAGCTGGAGACTTCAAATTAAATTTTTCAAAAGATGAATTAATGCCGTTGATAATGTTTCTTCAAGAAGAATTTCAACTGCAAATTGACAACAATCCGATAGATTATATTACCAGATATGGAACAACAATAGATGCAATATTTATAAGATACCTTGTTAATGTCTAACACTTTTGTAACATAGGTACTTCAGTTATTATCGATTAATTGTCATTAGTAATATCCCTAGGACATTAATAATAAACGAGATAATTGTATGACAATCGAAAGCTCGTTCCTTAGTAATAGCCCGAAGGCTGTTACCAAGCAACGAGCTTGAGAAAATCGTCATAAAATTATGAGGCATTTGTCAATGTCCGAGATATTCGGCGGAAATTTTTTTGACAAAAAAATTTATAACACAGTTATTTATTAAAAGTACAGTTAGTGAAAGTACAAATTATTAAAATTTAACTTAACAATAGATTCGTTGCTGGTCTCTACTATAGAAGATCTATTACCACGAATAATATTTATGATCTTGTTGTGGTGTTCTTGATCGAGATTTAAGTATAGTTTTATAGAATTTTAATTGATATGACCAGTAATTTTTAACAATTGTTGTTCTTCTACACCACTTATTTCCAATTTCCTAACAGTAGTTGATCTATTCGAGTGATTTGTTATCTTTTTGTCCCTTACATTGAAGCCAATTGCCTCAGCAGCAGATTTAGTTCATCCATTTATTGTATTTCTTCCCAAAGGTACATTATTGTACTATTTGTCAGTTTCATTTTTCCACTGTTGATTTGGTTTTAAGAACAGTCGTGGTGGGGTAATATTGTCGCCTCGTTTTGATATGAGTTAATGAAAAAGACGTACAGGGCACCTTTGTCTTACTATTGGAAACCAACCATTTACTACTTGTACAGCTTTTAAAATCACCTTGGCACGTGTTACTGATCACCAGATGGTATTCAATGCAATTCGTTGGAGAGTCATCATTATTTTGGTCCTCTCTTTCTTTCTCATATTGACCGCCCAATCTTTTAGTATCAACGCCAATTCTTCTAAGCTTCTATGTTCATTTAATTCATAATCTCGTTCGCAGCCAAATTCCATAAATATTTCCCGAATATATTTGCGACTGTAGGTTGTATTTCTGGGAAATTTTTTTTATGCTTTGAACATTCGCATTGCCAAAACGTGACATTTTGAAATTTATTTGAAATGAAGTTTTCAAACTTAATCGTGTTGTCGTAGTGATTGATAATTGCACTGAATGCAATTTTCAGTAGTAATAACCCAAGGACATTGATAATTGTCGAAACAATTTTATAACAGATTTCGAAAGCTTGTTGCTTGGAAACAGACCGACGCCGTAGGCGGAGGTCTGTTGCCTATTAGCAACAAGCTTGAGATAGATGTTATAAAAATTTTGAGCATTCATCAATGTTCGAGGGTTATTCGGATAGAAAATTTTTTGCTGATCGTGACATATTGAAATATTTGAATTGTCAAAATCGAATTGAAAGGAAATGTAGGTATGTATCCACAGCAACATGACATGATTTAGTGAAAAGAACCCATGGGCTCTTATCAGTATAATTTTGTTTTGATTGGTTGTGTTCGATCAGATGACCACAAATTGACTGATTTTATTGGATATCAACTTGAGCAAAAAAATTTCAGTGTAATGTTGACATGATTGGTTGAAATTATTTCATATGACACAAAATGGCAAAATTTGAATGGTCGTTAGAACTGTCAAAAAAATTTCACAGTAACACCGTCAAGGGCAGCATCAAATTAATATTAATACAGAAGTAACTGGTTAAAAGAATTGAGGCGTCCCGATTTTAAAGAAATTTTTTATTTTTTCCGAATATTATGCCATAAACTATCCTTTCATGCATTTTAAAATAGTTTCACATCTAGCAGGATTTTTTAAAATTAAATTCCCTGATGCAACTCAAATTTTTATATTAAAAAAGATTTGAATGAATGCCAAATAAAGGTCGAAGTGTCATTCGTGGATGAGACTTTTCGAAATTATTTACGATGTTACGTCTCGTTTGTGTACATAGAAATGACAAGCAACGGGATTTGCTTAATGACTATCAGCGTTGAAATTAATATTTCTTGCAATAATTGAAAGTAAAATAACTCGTTCAATTGCGTCTATGGCAAATATACCATGAAATATTAGACGTCGTGACATAATATGTATGCCTTTTACAAAATTGCTATGAAATATGGTCAAATGCCACAATTGGGACGGTCGTTGAAAAAAATAATAAACATTTCTAGAAAGTGACTTGCACGAATAATGTTTTTTAAATATTTTGCGGTTTAACAAGAATTAACAGTAGCAAAATTCTTTTTCGATAGATTTTGTAAAAATCAATTATATTAAATATACAATTTATAATCATAAAAACGTAAGGAAGACTAGAATTAATAAAAATTCAAAACGTTCATTTAAACTCCTTGCACGATTCATTTTTCGGGGTCAAAAATTAAATAGTCTACCACAAAAAACGTATTACTTTTAAAAAAGGAACAGTTAATAAGTTTACTTTTAACGAAAAACTATCGCAAGTACAGCACAAAATTGTTTATCTTCTAACAAATTTTTTCTACACGTTTTGGTAGCTGTCATTAACAACGAGACAAAATATGCATAGCCTACTATTTTTCTCATTTCGAGGTATAGTCGAAAAATTCTTGGCTAGAAGTCAGAAGGTCTACCGCGCTTTTATAGACTTGGAAAAGGCCTATGACAGAGTGGTGAGGAGTGAATTGTGGTCGACATTGTCTGTGTATGGGGTGAGCGGTAGTTAAATACGAGCACTGAAATCACTTTACGAGGATTCCACTGCTTGTGTCAGGATAAACGGAGCTTACACGGACTGGTTTAACATCAAAAAAGGTGTGAAACAGGGATGTTTGACTTATACATAGACGATTGTTTAAAAGAGTGTTCATATGAATTAAAAATGAATGATTTGATCTTTAGATGCGTAAAACGAAAGTAATTTGTATTTGAAAGAGAAAAAAACATGACAAACTGTGAGGTGCTGATTAGGGGAGAAAAAGTGGAACAAGTAAATAAGTTTGTATACTTGGGTTCAAAGTTTACGAGAAATGGAAATTATGACAGTGACATTGAGCGAAGGGTGTTGGCAGGAAAACAAATTAATGGGGCACTGTATAGCTTTATGAACATCCAAAAAGTGTCATAATGGCACGTCTGGCTGTGCATAGAGAAGTGTTGGTTCCTACACGTGAATGTTGGGTTTGGCAGAAGAATCATGAAAATAGGATTAATGATGCGGAGATGAGTAGTCTAAGAAGTATAGCCGGAGCGACTCGGTTGGATAAAGTAAAGAATAGTGAGATAAGAGAACGCTGTGGTGTGAAAGAAGTTGTGGTTACAAAGATACATAAAGGAATGCTTAGATGGTTTCGACACGTAGAAAGGATGGATGAAAGGAGATTGGTGAAACAAATTTATAAGGCGAGTGTGAATGGACAATTCGGTAGAGGCCGACCTCGGCGAACATATCTCGATCAGATCAACATTGTTTTAAAGAAAGGCCAGGTCAAAAGTACTAACAACCGACGAGCATGTATGAGAGCACTGATGAAAGTAGAGGAAGCAAAAGATGTGTGTAAGAACCGTAGCAAGTATAAGGAAGTGGTCTTTGCCTACCCTTACAGGAAAAATTCGTGACTTTATGTATGTATGTATGTATTTACTTTTCAAATATTCGATAAACTTTAAAAACGGACATAAGAAAAAGATAAACTTATTTTTTGGATAAATTTATACTGTTGGGTTAATTTTGTTCAGGAGTTTATTTTCATGGACTAGGATAATAAGATATGGTACGAAGAGATGATTTTAAAGAAAATCGCTATACAATGTGTAACTTTAAGGAGGAATATTTATGGGTAGGGTGTTTTTTGTTGAAAAATTTGTTGTTTTTAAAGGGAATTTCAAGAGGGTAGTTTTATGTTTAAGTCGTTTTTTAAAATAAATCGCGAAATTTTGTATGGGGGTGGAAAAAAATTTTTAAAAGATTGTATTAATAAATTAAAAATACCATTTTATTTGTGAACTTCAGACTAATTAGTTCGCAGACGTATTTTCGCATATCTGTGGCTGCCTTAATAATAGGTAACAAACGTCTCTTTATATTTCGAAATTGCCTTGGCCTTGTGCCATTTGTCGTGGAGTAAAAATGCATGTAAATATCTGCGAACACAAAGACTTGGTGATTACGTTATACGTTTATATATTCTCGAAGTTGATATATTTTTCTTTGTCGAAAAACAAACAAACGTGATATTTTTCACGATATTATCATCTTCACACGTTCATAATTTACAATTTTTTTTAAAAAAGTCACAAGGTTGATTTTACTGAAAATATGTTTTGAAACAATTTTCCAAGTTATCGATCTACCGAGATTTTTAAAAAACGTCATTGTCGGTAAAATTACTTCCGTATACTAAAAAAAAAAAAAAGTCTTGCCAGATGTTCCGAATCATGTGAAAAATTATTCAGTCGATAAGTTCGATGAAATTAAAATGTTTGCTCTGTTGGTAGAATAAAAAAAATGAACCGAACATAAATAAAAGTTGGTCCATACTATACGTTTCAAAACCGCTAAATTCTCGTCCATTTTGATAGTTTTGTTAAGATAACAATAGTGTCATGACTATTTTATAGTAGTTGTTGAGTTATTAGATGATTAAGCTTGAAAAAAAAATAATACCTCGAATACATGATGTATTAAAAAAATTGAATAGGAGCATACCCAAAAATATTTACAAAACTGACATGTGATGTAACTAAATTTGCTTAGTATGTTCGTGTTATCAAATTTAAATTCCACGAACTACTATCTGTGATGAATTTACGCTTAATATGGGCCTATAGTGGGAAAACTTTGGAGACGTCAAAGTTTGAATCGTGAAACTTTTAAAATACTTGTTGAGCTGCAAAAAAAGATGGATGCATTTATAAACAGCAATTCTAGTCGCCCTCTCACCTCAACTCTTTAACATAGCATTGCAATACGGAATTAGGAATTCCAAAATCGAGAAGCCAACTGCTATTTTTCATCAAGAGGGACCCAACCTGCTCCTGGCTTTTGCAGACGATGTCGATGTGATTGGTATAAAGTTCGAAAAGGAAGCAAAAAGGATAGGCATCAAAATAAACGAAGACAAGACCAAGTATATGTACCTCAGCAGAAATAATCGGAACCAAGATAGAGTAGGACAAAACTTCTTTATCGGAGACTACAACTTTGAGCGGACAAGACAATTTAAATATCTGAGTACAAGTGAAAACAACGACATCACAGAAGAGGTAAATAACAGGATACAGGCTGCAAACAGATGCCTTTTTGCTCTTTAAATCCCAATAAAATCTAGAATACTTACCAGGAAAACTAAGCTGAACATATACAAAATAATTATAAAGCCTGTCGTAATATATGGATGTGAGACCTGGACACTAACGGTTGCAAGCGAAGAACGACTCAAGGTATTTGAAAGGAAAGTGCTAAAAAATTATTTGGGCCAATTAGAGACGAAAATACAGGGCAATATAGAATAAAAACCAACCAAGAACTCAAAGTACTCCACACTGATACCAACATAATAAACGATATATAGACCAGGAGACTAAAGTGGGCAGGACACGTTAAAAGAATGCCAGAAGATAGAATGGTAAAACTAGTGTGGGAGGAGGTTCCGGGGGGAAAACGTCCATTAGGTCGACCGCGCCTCAGATGGAGAGATAATCTTACAAAGGACCTAAAAGCCTTGAAAATCAAATGCTTAAAAGAGAAGGATGAAGACGTGTGGTTGAGTCGGCAAAAACCCACCAAGGGTTGTGAAGCCACAGATGATGATGATGATGATGATGATGAACTCTAGTCATTATTTGGAATGCAAATTGCAATGCTAGCAAGAAACTTCTAGTATCGCATATCGATTTATTATCTTTTGCCTAAATTTATAGCTCTTAAATTATTTATTTCAATTTATAAGAAATAAACAATTTTTTAGATACATAGACTAGTGCTTAGAAGAAATAATTCTTACACTACATGATGATTGTCCACATCGTACGACTATATTCAGGTGGTACAGATAATTCCAAAGCAGGAAATTTAAATCTGAAGGACGCTGAGAGGATGGGGAGACCACCACCAAATTAATATTAATGTCATGTCTTCTAGATTCCATTCAGAAAAGAGCCATTCGCTTGATAAATAGCTCAACTCTCACAGATACCCTTCACCCTCTAGAACATAGAAGAAGAGTTGCAGACCAGTCATTGCTCTACAGATATTTCCATGGCAGATGCTCCAAAGAAATAAAAACTCTTGTACCCATTGGCCACATTCGGCCGAAGAACTCGGCACGCTGATCAGTCTCACACATTTACTCTCAAGCTTGACACTACAAGGACCAGACTTCATCAAGAATCCTTCTTTTACAGGGCTGCTACGGAATGGAATAAGCTTTCAAACTCAGTTTTTTCAGAGAACTATGACCTGCAAATTTTTTGAAAAGCGTGTCCACAATCATTTACTTTCTATAATCCCTTCCCCTTCTAATAGTCGCAGTGCGGGCCGTCCGCGGCCCACACGATAGGTCTACCCTTTTTGCGACTTTTCATAAAATAAATTAAAATAAAATGTTATTAATGTATAGTATTGACACCATTTTATTGTTCTCATTTTATATTATTATTACTAAGACACCCTATATATACCTAGTAATCCAACTGTAATTATAGTTAAATTTTATTCTTTTTTAAAGATGTTTAATTCTAGATAATGTTCAAGTAAAGCATATAATTATCTAAATTATATTCTTCATTATAAATTCAAATGTTTCTATGCAATTCTTCTAGTCCTCTCGGTATAACCGTGTTATTATGCTGTCTTCGTGAAGTTTAAATGTAACGAAATTGTGTGTATGTTTTACATTAACTTTCTGTCGACGTAATTCGACATAAATTAAACATTTGTAAAATTAACGAAAAAAAATTCATGTTATGAAAAATCATTTCAAATAATACATACATAAAGTCACGCCTTTTTCCCATAGGGGTAGACAGAGACCACTTCCTTCCACTTGCTACGGTTCTTAAACACATCTTTTGCTTCCTCTACTTTCATCAGTGCTATTACACATGCTCGTCGGTTGTTGGTACTCTTTCAAATAATACCTGATCCTTTTTAGAATATAACTTTATATAACTTCAGGTTAGATTACAAATATTACACATCCTTACACTACTGTAAGGCTCGCTCGTTTTTTTCATAGATGGTATATTATTAACTGTGATAAAATAGATGATAATAAAATGAAGTCTCACATTATTTTTATGAAAGCTTATAGTCCTAACTAATTTGATGTACCTATTTTTAAAATAAATTATTAATTTTTCACCCCCGATGGGCACTTCTTCGACAATCTTCCATGAAAGGGTGTGGAGAGCGCCAAAATAAGGTTTATTTTCAGTACGGACGTGATCATTATTTATTTTATATCTAAAGGTCTGTATTTGCATTAGAAACTTTCAATCTCCACCCCTTTTAATTCCAATCAGTCCAAATAAGGTTGCATCTGTATATTTTCATATTTTTAGGCTGTCACGGCGAGTTTAAATTATTAGACTAGATATTATAATTAATGAACATTTGCAGGTTTGCGTTGGATTATATTAAATTTAAATAAAAAAAATTTTAATTTAAAAATCTTTTTTTATCCGTGTTAAAATTAATGATGGGTATTTATTATCTCTTACCGTGCAAAAAGTAATCTGCTCATATTTTTACTTTTATACTTTCGTGTACTGAAAATTCTAAGCCTGTTGTTTCGTTTTAATAATTAAAATCGAAGAAACTGCTTGAAACTATACTGTAAAGATTTCAGTTCCCAGAACTTTTTATGTTTACGGTTACTTTTTAAATGATTCTCGTCAATACCAACAGCCATTTGGACACTTGATACATTAATGTACCAATCCTACATAATAACCTATATATGTATAGGCATACGTGGGTCGACTATATATATATATATATATATATTATCAGAAAACAACTACTTTCCTGGCAACATGCCTCGACGAACATTGAATTATATCTGATAGATAATCGTGCATAATCCCATTTTGAGTGATATGCAGATGCTTGTTAAATAAAAGAAAGAATTATTATATTTATTCACTCGAAGTGACCACCTATGAACCGGTTTCGGGGTGTCGGTTGCCACTCATCAGCATAGGGTAGGTCTTGGCAAACTCGAAGATACAAATCAACAATTCTCACCTTTACTAGGTACATACGAAGAACCGAACGCAAAGCGCTAGTCAAGACATCTATACCTTTAAACAGGAATAGCATGTGAAGGAAGTATTACAATATTATAGAAAACTACAATATTATTTTTGTCAGCGAATAAGCATAAAAATGTCCAAATCTGATTTTTAAAAACCAACTAATTTCGCCCCATGTTACCTATACATATATTCATACGTGGGTCGACTATAAATCAGAAAACAAATTCTTTCCTAGCAATGTGCCTCGACGAACATTGAATTATATCTGATAGATAATCATGCATAATCACATTGCGGGTGATATGCATTATTTTACTTAACAAGCATCTGCATATCACCCGAAATGGGATTATGCACGATTATCTATTAGATACAATTCAATGTTCGTCGAGTCACATTGCTAGGAAAGTAGTTGTTTTCTGATATATAGTCGACCCACATATGCCTATATGTATAGGTAACTTGCGGCGAAATTAGCTGGTTTTTAAAAATCAGATTTATGCATCTACCTAACAAATTGAATTTAAGAGAATTAGTTTTCCCATTGCATTCCCCCATTTTTTTTCGAATTAATAAAACTGTATTCACCAGAAAGTCTTTTCCACTTCTCTTCATATCCACCACTCGCGGTAGTTAACTATATCTTTTTTATAGGTTGTTACAAAATGCAAATGGATACATTAATAAATAGTCCAGATAGCTGATTTGGTGATGATAATTTGATACTATATGATTAACTTCAACCCCTTGTGTTGGGCGAGATATAAATGAAATTGTGGCGTGATGAATCATCGTTTGCAATAATATTAGTGTCAAATGTTATTTGAATGTGCGATATTTCTCTATTAGAAAGCCAAGTTAGACACAATTAGCAAACACCCACACATTACACGGACGTAAATACATACTCATTCTGATTCTCATAGTCTAATGACTGTCCCGCCGTATTAAAAAAAGTTACAAATAAAAAGTACTCAGCTTATAAAATGCACCTATCTACATCAGGGTCGCACTTAAAAATTTCCTGTCTTTTAAAGTAGATAATTTACTTGCACCTGAAAGATTCGTCTAGAATATTTATTTATCTTTAAATCTTCGAATTATATATATATATATATATATATATATATATATATATATATATATATATATATATATATATATATATCTAATCTAGATGAAACATGATTTTCAAATCAAGCTAAAATATAATAAAATCAAAGGGATGAATATAAATGTAAACAAAACGAAAGTAATGGTTTTTGAAAGAAAAGAAAGCATGACAAGCTGTGTAGTTTCGATTGAGAAAGAAAGAGTGGAACAAGTAAATGAATTTGTGTACTTGGGTTCAAAATTTACTAGAGATGGAAAGTATGACAGTGACATTGAGCGAAGGGTCTTAGCAGGAAAACAGATGAATGGGGCACTGCCAGAAAGTGTCAAAAAAGGCACGTCTGGCTGTGCATAGAGGTGTGTTGGTTTCTACACTTATGTATGGTAGTGAATGTTGGCGTTGACAGAAGAAGCATAAAAATAGAATTAATGCTGCGGGGATGAGTAGTTTCAGGAGTATAGCCGGAGTGACTCGGTTGGATAAAGTAAAAAATAGTGAGATAAGAAAACGCTGTGGTGTAAAAAAATATGTGGTTACAAATATAGATGAAGGAATGCTTAGATGGTTTGGACACGTAGACAGGATGGAAAAAGGAAAATTGACGAAACAAATTTATAAGTCAAGTTTAAATGGACAAGTCGAGCATGTATGAGAGCACTGATGAAAGTAGAGGAAGCAAAAGATGTGTGTAAGAACTGTAGCAAGTGGAAGGATGTGGTCTCTGCCTACCCCTACGGGAAAAAGGCGTGACTGTATGTATGTATGCATGTAAAATATTGTTATTGTTAGCATTCAATTTTGAGATTCAAAGTTCTTATAAAACATAAGTTTTGTCGTAACTGAGATACAAGTAGTATAGCTATTTGATACTGGTTTCTGGATGTTCGTTAACAATTTGAAGAACGTTTGGTAAACGATTCAGAGTATGGTAAAGGGTTATTTGGATAACGCCGGGTATACATGTCTATAAGGCTTTACCATTGGCCAATCTATAGAAAAAATGTATATTAGTCGTTTCAGCACTAGGATACGCAGTCATGGTCAAAAAGTTCACAAACAAAAGCAAAAACACAATAATTGTCAAAATTCCAAAGGCCAATTAAAATGAACATGTCTTTTTTATTAGAACCAGTGGCGTCACCAATAAATTTCACTTACAGTCAGAGCTTATTTATTACAAATTAAATCAACGCGCTGTATCTCAATTGCGACAAAACTTATCACACGTGTGTATCGGAACTTTTATTTCTTGAATAACTAATCCACCACAATAATAGGTCAAATTTATCATTCCATGTTGTGTTGTGTATTTGTTTGGTCTAGGTGTAATCCTAGGTATTTTGTTGTTTTAGACCTGGGTTTTTCTTATTGTTGATGTATATAGGTGGTGACGTTTCTTGGCGTAGAGTAAATGTTATGTGTGTTGGCTTACTTTTATTTATTTTTATTCTTTCCGCCAAGTTACGCATTCTTTACAAACCGTCATAAAACCAATGACCTGGGGGATGAAGATAAAAAAGACGGACAGAGGTACACCAAGTCGGCCTCTTGACACAGTCTCTTAACGGCCAAGTTTTTCTTTCGTTTCAATAAATACATGTAGTTAACAGTAATTTGAATGGTTCATCATTTTCCCAACACTCATCACACACAAATAACCCAAAAATATATTATTAATAGAGAATAATTTGAGCTTTTATCAATTTTAAGAAAGATGTAACTATATGTATATTTGCATTAAAGTGCTTTTACAATCGGAGAAAATCATGCAAGAGGCTATATCTGATGAAACAGCGGGGATAAGGGTGAACAGTGAACTCATAAACAATATCCGTTTTACCGACGATACCCTGGTTATAGCCCAGAGTAGCTCGGACCTACAAAGAATGGTGGATAAAAACGTTAACAACTGTGAGGTCTTACACTTAATATCAAACAAAACACATGATTATCAGCAAAGCACATGTCCAGGGCAGTCTGTATATTCGCAATGAGAAGGTTGAGCTAGTGAGAGAGTACAAATACCTGGTTATTAGTTTGAACGAGACTGGAGGATACTCGCGAGAAATAAGATGCAGAATAGGTCAGGCTAGAGCTGCGTTTACAAACATGCGGAAAGTATTCTGCACTAACGACCTGAGCGTCAAACTTAAGGTCAGACTAGCCAAATGTTATGTTTTTTCAATACTTCTCTATGGAATGGAGTCGTGGACAACGAACAAAGTTGACTTTAATAGACTTCAAGCTTTCGAAATGTGAGTCTACAGACGTATACTCAGGGTTTTTTGGACAGAACGGGTAACAAACGCAGAGATATTGAGGCGAGTAGGTAAAAAGGCAGAAATAGTGAACACGGTAAAATCAGAAAAACTTGCTTATCTGGGTCACGTTATGCGCGGAGGAAGGTACCGTATGCCACAGCTAATAACACAAGGAAAAATACAGGGTAAACGAAGTGTGAGAAGAAGACGCACTCTATGGCTGAAGAACTTGAAAGAGTGTTATCACTGTACTTCAATAGAATTGTTCCGAGCAGCCACATCCAAAGCAAGAATCGCCATGACAGCTAACCTTCTAATAGGAGACGGCTCGTGAAGAAAAAGAAGAAGTTTTTACAATAAGAGTTGTATTTTTCACACTGTGGACTTTACAGTAAAATCACAGATTACGGACAAACAGATGCGAAAGTTAAGGGAGAATGTCTTACGGCGAGAGAGATAAACATTCAAACCAATTTAAATGCCCTCGTGTGTCTTTAAAGAGCTGTCGTGTGCGTTCGGGATGTTCGGACGTAAGCCTCAATCACACAGAAACGTTATAAAATAATTTGAGCAACGATAGTGGCAGATAGTGGCAACAGTGCAATCAAACCCATTTAAATGTCCATGCACAAATCAGAAAATACTTTGATCTTTCGCCGGGTTTCGCATATGTGCGTTGGTTAATCTGTGATAAAAGTTAAGAAAAGGTGTCTTAGGTAGGGACTTTAAGAAGTGCCTGCTTTAGTGAAATCCTCTTTGGGTTGTAAAATAATTATTTTAGGGTCTTGGTTTTGAATGGACGACGCGGCACTGCATTTATAAGATAAATAATCATTATGCAGGGATAAATTACATTCGTTATTGTACTCATAAGAATTATTACGATTTTATTCACCGACTTTCTACAATAGGATTATCGCTTGGAAGATTACCTACAGTGGCGTTGAGCGATAAAACTGAAGAGATCGTAAAGATGACGAAAGTATTAAATAAAATAACACAATAAATTTTTATTGTTCACGATCATCGACATCATTAAACCTCTCAATACGTGAAACATTTTCTCGGTTATCAAATGGGAAAATTAAACGTGCACATTTTTATCATTTTTTTTTGTTTTTAATTAAAAATTGTTTTTATTGGTCGTGTATTTTTAGTAATAAATTGAAACAATTGTATTACATTTTTTACAATTGTACGAAATGTCTTAAATGTGATCGGTAATTTTTTTTAATAATTATTCTTTTGTGTTATTTTATCGTTTGGATTACTGTAAATGATTTTAACCGAAATAGAATTTGTTGTTTTATGTCGCCAGGTGAAATTTGATAACAAATTAAGTAATCTCATTTTTCTTATTTTAAGACAACCTCTTGTTTTTTTTAAAGCTGTAGCCTAAGTTGTGACTCCGATGTCCAGCTTTCGAACCATCGTTTGGGGGGTCTTCCTGGTGGTCTACGGTTGGTTGGTTTCTCCTCTTTTGCAATTTTGGGTCTCTCCATGCTCGTCTTCTTATTCTGGACCATCTTACAATATCTGGAATGTCACATTGGGCTCTGATATCGCTGCTTCTCACTCTGTCTCTAAGCGATATGCCCGTAATTGATCTAAGCGTCTTCATTTCGGTTGTTCTTAGCAGTTGTTTAGTAGCGGCTGTTTCTGCTCGTGTTTCTGTGACGTAGGTCATATTAGGTCTAACACACGTCTTGTAAATTTGCGTTTTGCCTTTAATACTCATACGTTAGTTTCTCCATATTATGTCCCGGAGATATCCTGATACTCTAGCTGCTGCTATTGTTTGTGTTCGGACTTTTTCTTTAAGGTTTTTATTACTCGTGATATCAACGCCTAGATATTTAAAAGACATGATTTGTTCTACACTTTTATTGTAGATCGCTAACTTACACCTTCTCTTCTTCTTCTTCTTCCTTCTTTAATGTAAGCAATTTGCTTGTTTTTCTTCGTATCCTCTGCCGTTCAATTATTAGAAAGGTTGTCGCTCCATCTCTTGCGGGGTATTCCAACGCTTCGGCGACCTAAGGGCGACTTGTCTCTAGTTATTTTGACCATTTTGTCGTCATTCATCCGGTCTATGTGTTTGTTCCACTCTCTCTTTCTTCCCAGTATCCATTCATTTACATTGTCTATTTTACATGTTCTTCTAATGTCCTCGCTTTTGTCCCTGTCAAAAAGTGTTTTTCCAGCGATCCTGCGCACTATTTTCATTTCGGTGGTTTCTAATATTTTTTTTGTGTTCGATGTATCTGGTCTAGTTTCCGCTGTGTATGTTAATATAGGTCGGATGACCGCCTTGTAGATTCGGGATTTGGTCTCGATTCCGATATATTTGTTTCGGAGGATTGTATCGTTCAGGTAAGCTGAGGTTCGTGCTGCTTTTGCCGCTTGGTTTCTTACCTTCGCCTCGATGTCACCGTATCCTGATATTTCTATGCCTAGGTATTTAAATCTCATCTCCTGTTGTATAATTTTATCATCCACAACTAGTTTGCATCTGAGAGGTGTTATTGAAGTGGTCATGCATTTCGTCTTTGCTGCAGATATCTTCATTTTTAGACTTTTTGCCGTTGTGTTAAATTTGAGTAGTAATCTCTGTAGGTCTACACCTTCTCGGTATTCTTAATATTGTCAGACTTCGTTTTCTTAAGTAATGTTATTGATAATACTAGTTTCATACAAACACTTTAATGAAATGAGTGTAATGTTTAGTTACACAATGGCTCTGGGTATTAAGGTTTTTCTTAACACTTAAATACAATTTTCAGATAATCCTCGCAAAATCTCCTTTTTTTTACTGATGAAATAATGTTTTTTCTAATCCACTCGTTTCCGCATGACTTTCATTTCAAATATTCTGCCTAATGATTCCGTGTTTACTATTTATTTACGAGGGGGTCTGACAAGTTTCCAAACTTAACGTAAAGATGGCAGCACAAAAAAAGAAATGTAGTTGCGCATATTTTGACAGGTACTTACCAAAATGTCAGCCATTATGGACGCGCAGTTGATGTTTGACAATCTTTTGAGTGAGTCAATGTGAGTGTTTTTGTAAAAATGTAAAAAATCGAGTATTGAGCTCTTATTAAATATGAGTTGGTCGCTGTGTACGTGGACTCTGCACTATCATTTACCACTGTGAAATTTTGGCCAGCTGAATTTAAACGTGGCTGTACCAGCTTGGGGGACGATGAACGTTCGGGACGTCCAAAAACTACAATCACTAGCAATAACATCGTTAAAGTTCACCAAATGGTGCTAAACATTGTCCTTTCTAAAGCGGTGGTAAGGCGGGTGTTAACCCTATATTTTGTAGAAGCGACGGTGATTGACTATAATATTGAATTGGACGCGCTGATAGCGATTATTGCGGATTTGCGTGCGAATCATTTCATGTTTCTCGAAATACTTTGTTCTTCTACTGTGTGAGGGCGCTATAGTAGTGCGTAGTTTAACTTGAATTAATGCGCGGAGAATTTGAATATATGACATTTGAGTGATTAATAAATAAAGTATTTAATATAAAACAACTGAATTATAATAACAATAACCAACATAATTAATTTTAGTGAACGAAGACTGAACACAAAGGTCTTGTATCTTTGTTAAGTTGGAAACTTTATAGACCACCTTCGATTGTTTACAACTTTTATACTTTCAAGATTATTTAATTACTTTATTGTCAGATTCCTGAAATAAGTGCAAATGATTCTTTTGGCTTGATAAATATTTGACGTATTTATCGGTCCCCCTACGAACTGGAAAACCCCTAAGGGTTTGCCTACACCACTTTAAGAAACCCTGCTCCTAGTAGTGTAACACACTGCTTAGTGTTATCTCATCCGAGTTTTAAATTCCCTGGACACGGGGGCTTCTTTGAATGAGGATCCCTTAATCCAGGCTTGCATACAAATTTGCTTTCTGGTTTTTTAAAACATATCTATTTATATTCATCCATAGTTTCCTAATTGCCAAAAAATATTTTGTCACTGCAAAAAATCTTCAAGTTGAGATAAAAGCTAGTTTATTAAATAAAAATAGGTCTTTCCACGCTACTGCAAATTTTCTATATTATTTTAAAAAAAATTACAGCCGCTGGCGCTATTGTGAAACAATAAAATTCAGATCAGTTAGTCTACGTACTTAATAAACAATTTTTTGCTGCGTAATGTTACTAAATTAAAATTGTGATGGCATTACGTGAATACTTTTTTCTCAAAATGGACATGACATCTAAACATTATAAATACCTAATGCCTTAGATGCGTGTGAAATTATTCAAAAACGATTTTTCAACCATAAAAACCTAACTGCAAACAATTAACCGTGAAATATATTTTTTAGAATCACCTAGAAATGCTAATTTAAAATTTTTATTACGTTTAATAGGGGACAAATTAAATAAAAACGTTCTTTTTAGTGTATTTCCCAAAATATTAGAACCAAGTACTAATTAATTATATTTAGTTATTCCATCAAAAACATAAATGTGATACGAGAGCCAAGTTCAATATTACGATATATGCCTTGGTTGTTCAATTTCAAAAGACAAAAAAAGTGAGATCTAAATGGGTGCGCAAGTTCAATGGTCAGTCCTGAAATTTATTTATAACAACATAAAATATTTTATAACAACTTAAAATATCATTTTTTCTAATAACTTATTATATTAAATTGAAGCCGAAGGTCTGACTTGGCTAGTTCGAATATACGAATTATATTTATAACAACATAAAATATTTTATAACAACTTAAAATATCATTTTTTCTAATAACTTATTATATTAAATTAAAGCCGAAGGTCTGACTTGGCTAGTTCGAATATACGAATTATATTGTAGCCAGTTCTAAATCTGTAAGTTTTTTTTTTTTTCGAAAATTTGGCATGCTGATAGAAACTAGCCAACGAACATAGAGCTCTTTTATGACTGTTTTAGTAGGTACTTAATTCGTATATTTGAACTAGCCAAGTCAGACCTTAGGCTTCAATATATTATCCTAAGATATTAGGAGAAATGATATTTAAAGTTGTTAAGAAATATTTAATGTGGTTATAAATAAATTTCGGGACTGACCATTAAACTTGACACCCATTTTGGTCTCACTTCTTCTGTCGTTGAAGTCAACAACCAAGGCATATATTATAATATTGAACTTGGCTCTCATTTCACATAAATTAAAGTATGCTTAAATTGTATTGTAATTTTATATACTAAAAATATCATTAACTTTTAATTTAAACTATTGCCTACTTACTAAAAGAATTGTAACAATAATATAACCACAAATATTCCAAGTATTTTTTAAGTAAATCTATCGCACCGCTCCCCACCCCGTTGCTCCACGGCCGCCGCACCGTGCACGGTGGTCCGAAATACCTATTTTATTTAATTATTTATGATAATAATAATTAATACCAAATCCCAGTTAATACCGTAATAAATACGAAAGTTCGACTATACTCTTAGTTATAAGTACTAAAAGTGATATGTTTGGTTTAAAAAAAAATTAAGGGTAGTATTCCACTCTTTATATATTCACGTAAAGACCTTAAAAAACACATAAAGACTGGCTGTTATCAATTTTGATTGCTAATATTCTTACATTAAAGGCACTATAAGTAAGTGTTCCTAATAGAATCAAATAATTGAAAAATTATAATAAAATAATAAAAATTTACTAGTTTCTGATTTATTCCTTTGTATTTACCCAACTTTCTATCTGGATGCCTAATTTTAACTTTCTAGGTCATCTGGAACAGGGTTAGAGTTTTGGTCATTAGGTCAGTCAGTGATAAAAATGACGATTTTTGGACGTTATTATCTTATTTGGAGCACATATGTATCTTGCAGGTCTCAATATATAAGAAAAATTTGACATGTTCATGTGAAATAGTTTTTTAGTTATGTGGGGCTCAAAAGTGGCTCCAAATGGTTCGTGTAAAATTACACACGGTACCGCTCGCCATTCGGTTAGCTTGAACTTGGCTTGACACGATATCGCGTGTCTAGATAATCTTATTAAAATGACTTAGAAATGCCAATATTGTATCACATTTTACAACAAAAAAATATATTGTTATCGTAAAATTTCAAAACTCTTTGGTGTATTAAAATAGTATTGATTCAAAGTACTGGTACGAGAATAAAGCTGATTTGGACTGTAAGCAGTTGGAGATCACCAGCATGAACCCGAACGTTCTAGTCTAGAACATATAGCGGGGAAGTTTATGAGTTATGTCTGAAATATTCTAATTCTTTTATGAACGATAGTTATAAACAATGTTGATCTGATTGAGATATGTTCGCCGAGGTCGACCTCTACCGACTTGTCCATACACACTCGCCTTATAAATTTGTTTCGTCAATCCTTCCTTCATCCACCCTTTCTACGTGTCCAAACCATTTAAGCATTCCTTTATCTATCTTTGTAACCACATCTTCTTTTACACCACATCGTCCTCTTATCTCACTATTCTTTACTTTATCCAACCGAGTCACTCCGACTATACTTCTCAGACTACTCATCTCCGCAGCATTATTCCTATTTTCATGCTTCTGCCCGACCCAACATTCACTACCATACATAAGTGTAGGAATCAACACTCCTCTATGCACAGCCAGACGTGCTTTTTTTGACAGTTTGTCATGCTTTCTTCTCTTTCAAAAACCATTACTTTTATTTTGCTTACATTTATTTTTATTCCTTTGATTTTTAGGGCATCATGCGTAACATTAACCATTGCCTGCAATTCCTCTTCAGATGACGCTAATATGACTTGATCATCGGGGTAAAGAAGGCATTTAACGATTAAATTATTCATTTTTAATCCATACGCACTCACTTTCAAATGTTTTAAACAATCGTCTATGTATAAGTTAAACAGCCATGGCGAAACCACACGTCCCTGTCTCACACCTTTTTCGATGTTAAACCAGTCCGTGTAAGCTCCGTTTATATTGACACAAGCAGTGGAATCCTCGTAAAGTGATTTCAGTGCTCTTATTAAACTACCGCTCACCCCATACATAGACAATGTCGACCATAATTCACTCCTCATAGGCCTTTTCCAAGTCTATAAAAGCGCAATAGACTTCTAGCCAAGAATTTTTCTACTATATATCGTAATAAAAAGACCTGCTCTCAATTTCATTCGTCACTCTTTTAATCATAATCTTTGCATACAGTTTGCCTGAGTAAACTAATACCTCGGTAGTTGTTTTGTTTAATTGTACTAAAGCTTTTCCTACCAATGTTGTTAGAGCAGTTATTGTGGACAATTTTGGATCGTAGTTGCAGGTGTCTATTGTCGATGATCAATAAAATTTTGCTTTTCCCAATAACCAATTCGTCTGTGACGTTGTCTTCGTTGCTACAGAAATACTCACCTGAATGCCTCGAAAATGTTATTCCAATTAACTATTCTTTTTTGTTCGTTTATCTTCCTTAACACTTATATGTAGGTATACGCGTCTGTTACGAAAGAATATATTCGGAAATCGACTAAATTTCTTGTGTAAAAAAATTTAATAACACTGCTGATCAAATTTAATTTTTATCTATATTATGAACAGCAATAAAATAGTATGTAGAGCTACGTTTGGAAGTGTGTTAAGAGGTTATTATGGTTATAAGAAAGCTCACAATTGACTCAAAACCTTTCGTTCGACATTAATTTGTGCAATTATTTCTAACAGTAACAGCACTTTAAAAATTAGCCCATTTCTAAATGATATAATACGAATCAAGATTACCAAAATTACAAATCATGTGAACAATAAATTAATTTTTTTTAAAAATATGAACAATTATTTAACTTAAGTTATCAAAATTTTATTTTAAACAATACTTCAGTACTGCTCTATCATCAGTTTCTTCATAGTACGTTGTGTAATAATTATAACATTAATACGTAATTTACATAATTACATGTTCATTAAACAATTTTTTTTGTAGCTATGTAATAGGTAACTAACACCTTCGTGCTTTAGACGTTTTTATTGTCATTTTGATAGGATTAGTCATTGTTATTTCTTTTTATACGTAATAAAAAAATCTTAAACTGATATTCAAGTTTTTCTATCTGTTATCTACCACGAAACTGCAATAATTGTGCAAAATTAGGTACTTTATAGCTTGCTAAAAATTTCCCGATATTAATTTGACCTCGCGTGGTATTCGGTAAGAAAATTTCACACCGAATTGAGGTGGAAAATCAAATATTTTTAAAATTTACTTTTCGATTTTTAACAATGCAAATTATTTTTTTCATCAAGTCACCAGCGAAACATAAAATGTGTGGTCGACTTGATTGTTGAGATGCCATGGTAACCAAGTGAGACCCTAACCTCGAAATTATTATTTTACTTTTGAAGCTGTCAAGTGGCACAACACTTCGCTTCGGTCAAGAAAGCAGAGAAAATATTCTCCAGGAGATCGAGCAGTTGACACCCGCGAATACCAGGAAATCGAAGTCAAGCGTATGGAGGAAGTTTACAAAGTTTTGCGCAAAAAATCGTATAATTTCAATAGAGCGGATATACCTGTGGAAGAATTGGCGCTTATTCTCGAAGACTATGGGTTTAACATGCAAAAAAAGAACTCCGAAGACTACAAGGAGAGTGTTATCAAAGTTTTATGAAATTCCACAGGCAAGCAGTTGCAGGAATATTTTTTTGAAAAGTATAATCGCAAATTTAATCCATTCTTTGACATACAATTTTTGAAATGCTAAGCGCCGGAAGCTACAAATGGATCCAACCAAGAGAAAGGAAAGTTCATCTGCACTATCAGCAGACGAACTGAAAAAAAATATTGAGTTATGGGACGAAAATACTTCGGAAGGACTGCAGAAAAAGTTTTTCCACGTTGCTGGTCTGGAGAGGAAATGAAGGTGCGGCAGCTCAACTTGAATTTTTTGTGGAGGAAATTGACCAACAAAAATGGTCCGTTATTGTAAACGTCAAAAAATTTCCAGTATAATTCGCTGTTGGATATCCCACGAGAAAAAAATGTCCACTAAAATACCTCCGTTGCCTTGGTGATCTGTCAAAATAACGTATTTTGATTGGTTTAAAATTGCAGGTGTAGAATTTTGTATTTATTTTACTTCCAAATGTAGTGCAATAAAAAAGTGAAAAATATTAAAAAAATATTGATTACTATTTGCTTTGTTTGAGAATGAAGTGACATTTTTATTTATTTTCTTTCTCTGACATTTATGAAAAACATTAAGATGAGCCATCACATCCAATTAATGTCCTTTTTAAAAGCAAAACTTTTTAAATGTTTTCGATATCAATCACTTGACGTTATTAACCCGATGTCTTATTACTTGTCCGGGATGGCATAGAATACCCACTCAATTGATCCTAATTTGTTTTGGACCGCTCTTGGTTACCGAACAATATGTTTATACTTTTATTTTGACATTCTATAAGATAAAATAAAGTTGGAGTTATTTATTATGCAATTTTAATATTTTATTGATAATTATAATGACGGTTGTACAGTACAGATGTTAAATCTTTACCCTTTAACTACGAGGGTAGTCGGAAAGTTTCCGTCATAACAAAGATACAAGACATTTTTTCTTTAAATCCATTTTTATTTTTCTACATAGTCTCCTTTAAGTCTACACACTTCTCTCATCTCTTTAATCCGTCTAAATAGTCGACGTCTTTCTCGGTAAAATAATTGTTTACGAAGGTGACGGCCTCCTCATTTGACGAAAATCTCTGTCCTCCGAGCGCAATTGTTAGATTCTCTTCTTTTGGTGCCGTGCCTGTCTTCGGGCGTGGGCTATCTCCATGACAATTTAATTGAATTGGTCTCTATCTTTCGCAGCTCGGAATAGCTGTTCTAATCCAAGTCCTGTCCAATTTCTAATGTTTCGTATCCATATCTTTTTGCGACCTATTCATCTTCTGCCATCAACCTTTCCCTTGATAATCAGGCGAGGGATGTTATATTTGTGGCCCCGTATGGTGTTCAGAAGTTCTCGATCCTCATTCAGCTGTCTAAGTACCCCTTCATTACTGGTATGTGCAGTCCAAGGAATTTTGAGGATTCTCCGGTAGCACAACATCTCAAACGCTTCTATTTTATTGATGGTGTCAACTTTAAGCGTCCATGTCTCACATACGTATAAGAGAATGCTCAATACGTAACGGCGGAGTGCTCTCAGCCGCGTCTGAACTGTGAGGTTTCTGTCAGTGAGAGTTGGTTTCCATGTGCATTTCAATCCTCGCTTTTACCTCTTCGTCGCATGTTATTTCACTGTTTGGCCAACTACCCGAATATTTGAAATGTGGTACTAGTTCAATGTTGTGTTCGTTGATTGTAATCGGAATTGGTTCAATATTTATTTTACCTACGATCATCCATTTTGTTTTCTTGATGTTTATATTGATGCACCATCTTCGACCAGCACCATGCACTCTATTCAGCTGTAAGCAAGTCTTCCATGTTCTCCGCAATGATGGCAGTGTCATCTAGATTAGGAAATAAAAAGAAGTCACTTGGGGCTAGAATTGGTAAGTCAGAAGGGTGGTCAAGCAGTTCAAACCGTAATTTCGTCTCGATTATCTCGAGAACAAAAAATGATATCGACGTGGGACCAATTGCATTCGACGCATAATTACGCAACTTAGAATTGATTAGATTTTCGGAAAAATCGATGAAATTGTTTTTTATGGAGAATAAAAAAACTGAAAAAAATAGTAAACTTTTGAAATTATTTTTCGTCTCGATTATCTTGAGAACAAAAAATGATATCGACATGGGACCAATTGCATTCGACGCATAATTACGCAACTTAGAATTGATTAGATTTTCGGAAAAATCGATAAAACTGTTTTTTACGGAGAATAAAAAAACTGAAAAAAATGATAAACATTCGAAATTATTTTTCGTCTCGATTATCTCGAGAACAAAAAATGATATCGACATGGGACCAATTGCATTCGACGCATAATTACGCAACTTAGAATTGATTAGATTTTCGGAAAAATCGATAAAACTGTTTTTTACGGAGAATAAAAAAACTGAAAAAAATGATAAACATTCGAAATTATTTTTCGTCTCGATTATCTCGAGAACAAAAAATGATATCGACATGGGACCAATTGCATTCGACGCATAATTACGCATTGATTAGATTTTCGGAAAAATCGATAAAACTTTTTTTTATGGAGAATAAAAAAACTGGAAAAAATAGTAAACTTTCAAAATTATTTTTCGTCTCGATTATCTCGAGAACAAAAAATGATATCGACGTGAGACCAATTGCATTCGACGCATAATTACGCAACTTAGAACTGATCACATTTCCGGCAAAATCGGTCAAGTTGTTTTTTTTATGGATAATAAAAAAACTGAAAAAAATGGTAAATTATACTATTTTTAATACAGAATTTTAAGAACTTTTGAATATGATTTTTTTTTCTGACTGCGGGAACTGATAATATGATTATTGCATGTTGGGAATATTTGTATGAAAACTATGATGACAATATTTTCAATAATAATAATCATTATAACAAAATAACATATAGTATTTTTTCATTCTTTTTACTGTGAAGTTAGCCGTGTGGACTTTTCGGGTAGCACCCAGACCACTGATATTTTTCAGACATTTTCCTAAAAATGAGGATCTAAAACAACAATTACGCGTCCAAAATGGCTAAATTTTGGTGAGTACCTGTCAAAATATGCGCAACCACATTGCCTAGCTTTTATTAACGAGTGCTGCCAACTTTACCTTAAAAGCGGAAACTTTTCAGACCACTCTTCTATAATAAACCTCGTAAAACTTTAATTCATTAATAAAAAATGAAATAAATAAAAAATAGTTATGCATTAGTAATTATGTCACTCGGTTCTTGTCTTTCAAATAAATTGTAACTCGTGATAGATCCAGAGGGCGTCGTGCAGTCTGGTTCACTCCCGACTGCTTCTTCCCGCAGAATCCCCGTCGTAATTCACAACAAATTGTACCTAATGTTAACAACAAATTCAACGAAAGCTGACAACACCGTTTTTACAGAAGGGGGGGCTTGTTTGTTCGTCACGAACCGAATCTTTAAACTTCGAACGCAGTCTCGTCGGTATTTTCTGTAGCGTTCTTGTTGCTAGATTGCGCCGGTTGAATTTTGAATGGATCGCGATTTCGAATGCTCGCTCGAATCAAACGCCAGCGTGTTAGTTGAGTGAAAAAAGTAGGTACTCTTTTTGTTGTGAAACTTTTTTGGCGAGAAAAAGTGGATTTGCGACTGGTGAAATTTGCGCGAAATTTGTGCTGTTCCGTTTTAGTAGCAAAACTGTATAAATGTGAAAATATTTGATTAAGTTGAGGTTAGTTTCCAGATACTTTTGCCTAATTAATTAACGAGGTATTCGTGTAAATATGTTTTAAAAATTAATAATTTTGTGTTTGTGAACTAAACATTTTCGTATTATTTACTGACAAACTAATAGTTTAAGTCAATAACGATACAAATACAAAATTTTTATCTACTATTTGATAGAGTCCACGAGAGGAAATATTTTTTTATTTTTAAATTTATGGAAAAATGTCATTTTCAAAAAAAGTTTTTCTTGCATCCCAGAAAATAAAAATAAATTCACTTTTTACTCATAACGGCCTTCTATAAGGTAAAGGGCTAAAGTGTAAAGAATAAAGAATACTTTATCTGTTACATTTTATTGTCAATTTACCGGAAAATCACATGAAATTTCAGAAATTTAATGTAGTGAGTGACATTTATGTCATTAGCAAGCAATAATTATTTTAAAGTATCATTGTTATCACAAACTTACGCTTTAACAAAAGATTTAACCTTGTAAAGTGCTATGGTGGTGGAGATGTTTCCTACAAGCATACAACTTACCTATTTAATAAAAAATATGTTGGTACTTATTACGGTCTTAAAAAATTCGTAAATAAATTCCATGAGGTGGGCTCTGTTGAAGACAAAAAGACCCACTAGATTATCGTTAAATTTAACTTAAATTAAATAGCATAGAAGATTGGCAGAGTGTCCTTGATAGATTGGTACATTCATGCGAACAGTTCGGCCTTAAATTAAACATCACAAAAACCAAGTTTATGAATGTCAGCAAACGAAATATAAACACTCAGCTATGGATTGGACAGAATCGAGTGGAAAGAACAGAGAAGATAGTATATCTAGGACAACTACCTACTAAGCGACGACTGGGATCATTTAAAAGAGATAAAAATAAGAATTGAGATTGCGAGAAACACCTTTATACGCATGAAAAAGATACTCTGCGGACGCGATCTTAACTTAACGTTGAGAATGAGAATGGTCCGCTGTTACGTGTTTTCTGTTCTTCTGTATGGAGTTGAGCCGTGGACACTTACAGAGAATACCATGAAAAAACTTGAGGCCTTCGAACTATGGACGTACAGAAGAATGTTAAGAATAAGCGGGATTGACCATGTCACCAATGTCGAAGTAATGAAAAGAATGGGAAAGGATAAAGAAGTCATTAATACAGTAAAAAAGACAAGAAAACTCTCTTACTTTGGACACGTAATGAGACACCCTGAAATATATAATATATTACATCTGGTACTTCAAGGAAAGATAGAAGGTAAACGCGGACCAGACAGAAGACGCATTTCTTGGTTAAAAAACTTGAGGCAGTGGTTTGGCCAATCAACATCAGGACTGTTCAGAGCGGCTGTCAACAAGGTGAAAATTGTCAACATGATCGCCAACATTCGTTAAACGAGTACGGCACTATGAGAAGAAGAGAAATAATTTTTATGTAGTTGACTATAAAATAAAGCAAAGTATCTGTTTTTGGAACACTGTATGTATAAACCAACATTTTCATGTTTTAAAGTATCAATAGTACATAACTAGTTGTACGTTTCATTATTTAATTGCAATAATAATATCCAATATTTAGTGGTTTGACATATTTGATAATAATTGTATCCTAAAATGATGATATTGATGTTTACAGGGTTTCAAAAAAAAGTGACCCCGTCTCTAGGATAGGTAGAAAACTGAAAAATAATTAATACTTTATACCAGCATCGGTTATTACTTCATAATTTTCAAATCGAAATATTTCGAAAACGGTACACAGTATCGAGTTTTACCAAGAGTACCTTTTTGGTGTAAAATTGAATGATGTTTAAGTTCACTTGAAATTTTGATTGATAAATCAAACCTTAAGAAAATTATGTTTAATACTACTTGGTATGAACCGTGAGGCGTAGCGCTCTGAGAATCAAATATAAAAAAAAATTATGGGATGTATCAGCTTCTAAAACACATTCGTATAAAATTGCATTACAATGTTTCCAGTAGTTTCGGCAAAATCGTAATAAATGTGTATACATTTTTTTTCTTTAACAGCTTTTATAGTGCAATTTTGTTGGTTGGTGTTACTACACAAACCATTTTTTGACGTAAAAATGAGAGTCGAAAGTTTCAAAATGACAGCTGAGCGACCTTTTAAAATTTTTTTTACTTATGGAAAGGAAGGTCGAGTAACACCTTATTCTAAAAGTTCTTTCATTCTTAAATCAACCGCTGAATTTAAAAACATTTGAATAACTCGTATTCGCGTGGCCCAATTTCGTTTTTAACCCCCTGTTAAGGTAATACATTCAAGAATTGATTCTAAACGTACTACAAAATGTGACAGTTAATTGTTGCTATGGTTTTAGATTGACATTTAATTGTCACATTATAAACCTGAAGTAATAATCATCTTTCGTGAATCTATAATCTTAATTAACTAATGTTAAAATGTTTAGAAGGAATAAATACAACTTTTAATAATACAAAAAAAAATTGCAACATATAAAAAACATTAAATTCTTAAATGTTTGCCTAAAATCCGTTGGCATATAAACATTCAGTTAGGGAATGTTTGCCTAACGTTCTGGAGCATTTCTGGGGTTACCTGTGCACAAGCGTCAATGATACGTTGACGAATTTCTTCCAAAAACTCCAGATTTGTTTTATAAATTAATAAATAGATTTAAGGTAACATCATAGAAAGTAATCTGGGGGTGAGAGATCCGGCGACCGCGCTGGCCGTTGCTGAAAGCGTTCATTGAAGATGCGGACGGCAGTATGGTAATTGCTATTAGCCTCACCAAAGGTGATAACTGCTTCAGTTTTTTTGTTTAAAGGACGAGACATTTTCATTCATTTTATAATTTGACAACTAAATGTCTGAGTCTAAAACCATAGCAACAATTAACTGTCACATTTTGTATTACGTTCAGAATCAATTCTTGAATGTATCACCGCAACAGTAGGTCAAAATGATTTTAAATTTGGCGGTCGATTTAAGAATTAAAGTACCTTTAAAATGAGGTGTCACTCAGCCAGCATTTTCATAAGAAATTTTTTTTAAAATGTCCAGCTGTAATTTTGAAACTTTCGACTGTCATTATTACGTCAAAGAATAGTTTTTTTACTTGTGTAATAACACACTAAATTTCACGATAAAAGCTTCAAAAGTTACAGAGGGGTGACGGACTTTTGTTCCCCACTGTATTTGTGCTTTACAATTAATAACAAATATTCGTGTCAAAATTAATATTACATAAATTAATTTACGATAATTTAATATTTTGATATTTACCTCATCTTCTTCGAGAATCAAATTTGACAATAATTGACCCATAAAACGATGATAGTGATGTTTATATTTTTGCTTTACAATTTATAACAAATATTGATTTTAAAACTTAAGTTTCCCTTTTTTTAAATAGATTTATTTATTTCTTGTTATTATTTATTTCCAACCCTATCTGCTTTTAATATTTTTTGAACCAACATTAAGTACACTTTTGATAAATATTTTAAATGGATTTTTCAGGACTGCTCAAAATTATTTTCAAATACTTGCCAATTGTAGTCGAAAAAATAGCTTTTCTAAGACCAAAATATTCAGTTAAAAATGGATAAAAATAAATGAACAGCGAATCGAATTTAAGTTAAATATAATATCATTGAGAAAAAAAAAGAACCGCAATCAAGAGGAGTCGCTCATTTGTTTATCTATCACAGATGACGGAACAGGAAATAACAATTTCGGTGGAAACAAAACAAAAATTTAAAATAACATAATGATTTAGTGAATAAATACTAAATCTGTCGAAATATTGTTCCATTTTAAGCACCTCGCGTAAATATGACGTATTTTCAATTTATTATCGCTAAACAGAAATTATTTTCTTTGGAAGTTATTGCCTGTCATCCGGAATTCTGAACGGAGCACAGATACATAAAATACTTACGATTAATGTTAAAAAGAAAAAAAACTTGCTGTCACGAGCAAGGATGTGGATCAACAATTAATTAACGATTTCATTTTCAATGACATTCATGCGGATAGTAAATGATCCATGTATATTTTTACACTGTCTGCCACTACCGAAGTCAATTTCGATTAAGTTTTTACACTGTTTATGACTAATAATTGACATCATACCAAAACGTACAAACCACAATATTTTAAATATACGAGTACATACGAGAATTTTTTTTCTTTTTACTGTTTAATTCCTCTAGTAATCCACAATTTTTGAGTTATCTATAAGTACATACTCCTCTACGGAAGGATCATCATAGGATGGGCGGGCGGCCTATGGAAAATTAAAACATATCTTCAAGAACGAATTCCCCACCTGCCATAAAAGAAAAGCGTTCTGCCAGTGCTCACATACGCGGCGCAGAAACACTCAACTTAACGATGACATCCGCGAAAAAACTCAAAGTAGCACAACGTAAAATGGTAAGGTCAATGATCGGATTGAGTTTGAGAGTCCGCGACACAAACCAGGACCTGCGCGCGAAAAACCGGCGTGAAAGACATCGCCGAGCAAATAACCACATTAAAGTGGAATTGGGCAGGACACGAGGCCAAAATGAGCGACGACAGGTGGACAAAGAGGTTGTTGGAATGGAGGCCTCTTACCGATAAACGAAACAAAGGAAGACCACCTACACGTTGGACCGATGACCTGAAATAAATCGCAAACAACTGGATTCAGGCAGGTCATGATAGAATTGGGTGGCAAGCCATGAGGGAGGCCTATGTCCAGCAGTGGACGTTCTAAGGGTGCCACGTCTTTTTCGTTCTCTATAGAGTACTCTGCCAGCGGTCTCTCTACTGGCAAATTATGCCCGAGCTCAGCCGTAGAGGGTAGAAGAAAAAATATATATATATATAAAAGTGAGCCGCGCCATACTCCTACAATAAATCAAAGTACACAGTTCAATAATAAAATTATAACAAATATAGTCAAAATTAACAGCTAACAATAAATCAAAAATCCAAAGTTTACGATTCCATAAAATAACCAAAACAAAAGTAAGAGTAACAGACTTTACCAAGTTACCAAAAAAAACGTATATAAGTCAACTCTCTTTAATAATACTAAATCAAACGTTTACATAAGGCTGCTAATTTACTCATGTTTTTACCATTTACATAAAGATTTACACTGCCAAAACAATCGAGTTTATTTAAAAATAATTTTACAATGGTTGTCCTTTAAAATATCAATATTGAAGGATATTTACAAATACATATGAAGAAAATATTTTTACTTGGACATAAAGAACTATTGAGAAGATAATTTTAATCAAAGTTTAGTTTTGGCATATTATCTAATGCAATAAATAGTTTTTTTAATAATGTATTATATTAATAAATTAAAACAAAACTTAATTGTGGTGTCAAAAATAAGTCACGTCGTTAAATATTCAAAAATAACTCACTTGTAACCTTTGGGTAAACGTATATTGTAGATCAAATATAAAAAAAAAGAATAACTTTAATCTTGAACACCTTAATACAGAGTACCTGCTACAAACACCAAGCAGGTCTTTATAACACTGCAATTTATCGTCGATATGGATGATACGTATGCACTACTCCTGTGGCTGGTTTGATTATGGAACGGCACCTGCTAATTAACAATGGCTTCCCTCAAATAAATCCCGCATGCGGTTATTTTAACTCGACACCAAAATCCAAAATATCAACAACAAAGGTAAGATAGAACTGTCAAGTTAAAAATTAAATGGTTTTTCTTCAAAATCCAATTAAGATGGCCCAAATACAGCCAGATATGAAAGATAAACCGTAGAGGTTTTGCACACGTGTTAATATCACACCGTCCCAAAAATTCTCACCACACCACTCCCAAGACTGCCACCAAACGACTGACTACTTCCCAGGCCGTATATCAAGAAAATGACACGGAACCGACGTCAACCAACAATATTCGCAAATCTATGTTCCACACTCAGAATCGCGCTCGTCTGTGTTGATAGCCAGCCCCATCCACACAGGAATGCAAACCAAACAATAATATAACCGACAACACACAACAATCGAGGCCAAAAACCAAAGCAAAATCTAATAACGAAAACCCCCCACTCAATCTCCATCGATTAACAAAAATGCCACAGCCATTAACAATCGAATCCTATCACAACAAGGCATGCAACACTATTTACAACGAATGATATATTTAAATTACAACAAAATACGGTACGCGACACTATTTACGAGTACCTTAGGAATACAAAACTATCAGAGACACAATTATAATGGAACTGTAGAAGGGAAAAAATAGGCACGTTACAAGGGCTGGTTGATGATGACATACTCCTGTCATTCGTTTGAACATTCTTCTAATCTGGCGCATGCGTCATGTCAACTGAAGTAACATTCTTGTTTAGTAGTTTTCGACTTGTTTAGTAGTTTTCGACATTTCATAATGGAAAGACACAGCGTCTACAAATTATTCAACTTTATTGTGATAATGGGCGTTCTCCGAGGAATGTGTATCGCGCGCTTAGAGCAACTTATGGTCCACATAAGCTGCCTACCGAATGCACAATTCACTCTACCGTCAGTAAGTAATAGACCACATCCAGCACGAGGTGAAGAAAAAATAGGGGCGGTAGCGGAGAGTGTACGCGAAGACCGTAAGTGTCGATTCGTCGCCGTTTTTAACAGCTTGGTCTGTCGTACTTAACAACCCGGCGTATTTTACGCAAGGATCTTTCTTTGAAAGCATACAAAATTTAATTAGTGCAAGAGCTGAAGCCAACCGACCTTCCAAATCGTTTCCAATTTAGTCGTTGGGCTCTTGACAAGCTTGCAGAAGATCCACTGTTTTCGAAAAAAAAATTGTACACCGATGAAGCCCATTTTTGGCTTTATGGGTTCAAAAATAAACAAAATGCCCGTATTTGTGACGAAGAGCTGCCATTAAATCCAGACAAAACAACTTTTTGGTGTGGTTTATGGGCCGGTGGAATTCTTCAAAACGGAGGCCGGCTGGAATGTTACTGTGAAAGGTGACCGTTATCGCGCCATGATAACAGACTATCTATTTGGTTTCAACAAGATGGCGCCATTTGCCATACAGCCCGTGAAACCATGGCTTTACTGCGAGAACAATTTGCCGAACAGATCATTTTACGCTTTGGACCAGTGAATTGGCCGGCTAGATCATGTAATATCACACCTCTTGACTTTTTCCTTTGGGGCTATGTAAAGTCCAAAGTCTACATGGATAAACCGGCTACGATTAAGGCATTGGAGGCCAATATTACTCGAGTCATTGGCTAAATACCACTCGAAATACTATCACGCATAATTGAAAATTGAAACCTAAAGAATGGTTTTTTTTGTAAGCTAATAAAGATTATAAAATAAAATTGTTTTTATTAATTTTTTGTATTGAAAAAAAATACCTCTAAAAGAATCACCCTTTATAAATATAGGGGGATAAAATTTGCCATACGGTACTTTGTACTAGACTCTTACTTATTGCAAGTTGAATAAAAGCATAGATATATTTTTCCATACCAGTTAATGCTAGTTTACGTTAGTCAAGTAAACGGTAGAGTAAAGAGGCAAGAAAAAAAAAGCAAATCAACTTGACCAACGTAAACAGTTGGTCGAGTAAAAAGTCGAATAAACGGACACGAGTATTGGGCGAGTCGAGTGGTAGAGCGGGCAGCATAGTGATCGCACTCACCCACTCGTCCTCTTCCCCACTACTCTAAAATGAACTTGTCTACTAGCCCAATGTAAGCACTCGAATAAAAAGTGGTCAGTGGCTAGTCGATATGATATGACACTGTCATATTAAAATGTTGCCGAGTAAACACAAGTAGAAAACATGCTAACCCTAGCTACTGGATGCAGTTCACTAGACCGAGTTAATCCACCAATGTAAACACCAACAAAAATCACTATACAAATACAAATCTACCCTATATAACTAGATATTTTCTAAAACAATAATTATTTCTACTTCTACACAAAGAAGCGCGCAAAAAAATTTTGTTGCTAGCATTTACATTGAAGTTAAAAGACCATTGACACCTTAAGGAAACAATCTCACATTTAATAAATCTTTTTCTTCAATTGCAATTTCGATGAGGATCGTCAACGAATTTAACAATATTCTAAAACACTACAGTGCATCGTATAAGGCCCATTTTTTTAAATTAAATTATTGCCAGTAAAAATTAAACTGGTATTTTACCAACTGCCACGTTAATTAATGAAATGGAACTTTTGATTGATTGTTGTTTTGAAATTCATCGCACGTGATGCAGTTCCTTCCAAATTATTTCATTTCAAAAATAACTTATTTTTGATCTGCCTGGACTGTAATAAACGCGTCAGCAGAACATGCAGAAATTAAGGTAATTATTGTGCAAGATTTTTAATGAATTATCAGAATTATAAATAGTCCTTTCTAAATGAATATTTAGAACGCAACCGGAACGATTGGAACGGATTGTGATAGTTTTTTCTTCATCCTGTTACCTTCAACTCCCAAAGAGTCCTTTTAACAAACTTATAAGGGTCTAATACCAAGCTGACACTCGGAGATAACATCATAGACAGAGTTGACTACCTTAAATATCTGGATAAATTCCAACAATCATAAGTCATACGAGGAGATTCACGGAGGCCATTTCTGCTGCATCCGTGTACAGTTGCAATGCTCGTTCCTGTTTGTTTTATATTTAAAGGTTTGCATGATGGCTATATCCTTGCAAGCGTAACCGACAGGCAAACCTTAGCGTGTATGTGATAACTGTATAGTATTTATTGCTTGTGCATGCAATCTGACACATAAACGCTAGGGTTTGCCGGTCGGCTATGCTTGTAAGGCTATAACTCTCATGCAAACGTGTACCCCTTTAAACTCACATATTTTTAAATGTACACGACGCTTTTATCTATTTAGGTATACAGGTGTGAAAGCAGCAACGGTTTTTTTTTATTTTTGGTGGTTTTTTATTAAAATGGATCATTCTACACCCAGTCTATTGGATTGGTGACCCAAAACTACCAGTCAACAACCCTCCAAAGTAAAAAAAATCTTAAAACAGTTGAAATATCCGTTGCTCGACATTTTTCGACATTAATTTGTGACCCAAAAACTACCCCTTAACAACCATTCAAAGTAGACAAATCTTTGAAAAAACACGATGCTCGAGATTTTTTTATGGAAATGGATCATTCTACATCTACTAAATATACTCTATAGGGTAAAATAATTTGTGACCCAAAAACGACCCATCAACAACCATTCAAATTAGACAAATCTTTTAAAAGACCAGTTGCTTGAGATTTTTCGACGGAAAGGTAGTAGGAGTAGGTATAGGTTTCCGTCGAGAAATCTCGAGCAACGGGTATTTCAACTGTTTTAAGATTTTTCTATTTTGAAGGGTTGTTGGGGGGTTGTTTTTGGGTTACTAATTATTTTACCCTATAGAGTATATTGAGTAGATGTAGAATAATCCATTTCCGTCGAAAAATCTCGAGCATCGTGTTTTTTCAAAGATTTTTCTTCTTTGGTGGGTTGTTAAGTGGTAATTTTTAAATCACAAATTATTTCACCCTATAGAGGATATTGAGTAGGTGTGGAATGATCCATTTTTATAAAAAACCATCATAAATACAAATAATGAAAAAAAAAACCGTTGCAAGGAAAACCGTTGCTGCTTTCACAACAAACCATTATTTTTTTATTAAAAAAAAGGTATTTGGACGTTTTTTGCTGGATCATTGGAAGCACCATTTGAAATATTCGAGAGTTATATCCTCCTAGACGTGACTAAAAATGTTTCAAACCTGTTTCGAGCAATTTACAACTATTTTATTTTTATTTGATTATTTTTTAAACTTCTCGCAAGAGGCAAAGGACCTTCGTCTCATTAATTTTACTGCTTTGCCATAAATTTCATATACGTACTTAGGATTATAGCTTTATCATGCTAGCAGTGAAAAGTCAGCAAACATAAAAAAAACATGAGAATTTATTGCTAATTGGTTGCCAAAAAATCGATTTATTTGCTCAAATATATCTATATGAAAATCGTAGTTACTTTAAACTTCATAAACTTTTTTTGTTTATGAAAATAGTCGCAAAAAGGGTAGACCTATCGTGTCGGCAGCGGACGGCCCGCACTGCCACTATTAGAAGGGGAGGGATTATAGAAAGGAGATTATTGTGAACACGCTTTTTGAAAAGTTGCAGGTGATAGTTCTCTGGAAAAACTGATTTTGGAAGCTTGTTCCATTCTGTAGCAGCCCTGTAAAAGAAGGATTCTTAATGAAGATTGGTCCTTGTAGTGTCAATCTTGAGAGTAAATGGGTGAGACTGAAAGTTTTTATTTCTCTGGAGCATCTGCCATGAAAATATCTGTAAAGTAATGTCTGGTCTACAACTCTTCTTCTATGTTCTAGTGGGTGAAGGGTATCTGTGAGAGTTAAGCTGTTTATCAACCGAATGGCCCTTTTGTGAATGGAATTTAGAAGACAAAGAGAATGCCTTCGTGCTGAACCCCAAATGTGCGAGCAATACTCCAGTAGAGGTCGGATTTGAGCCTTGTACGTCGTCAACAGTTGATCAGGAGTAAAAAACTTTCTGGCTTTCCACAGAAAACCTAGCTTCTGGCTTGCCGACTTTGCGATGTTAGCAACATGGTCATGGGCGTTGAACTGAACAAGATTGTTGGTTCCCCACTCGACGATTGCTTTAAGATCTCTATTGATGGAATCAACCTGTATCTGTCTGAGTCTATTTGTATCATTCACCGAAAGTGATCGATAGGATGTGAAAGTTGAGACAAATGTGCTATCGTCTGCGAAACTGTAAATGGGGTTCGTAGTGGTTTTCAAGAGGTCGTTGATGTGTAAAAGAAATAAGGTGGGGGACAGGATGGAACCCTGGGGGACCCCGGCATTGGTTTTAAACGCATCAGAAGAAATACCATCAACTGCCAAATGTAAGGAGCGATCTTGCATGAAGCTCAAGAGCCATTGGTGCAGTTTGGTTAGGAGACCGTAGGCAGATAATTTACTTAACAATGCCTGGTGTCCTGGACAATATTAACGCCACAACATATTAAATCATACAAATTGCAATGAATTAATTTTTTATGGATAATGCTTACATTAAAACTTATTCCCATGCTGTGATAACTGTATGTTCAAGATCCCTTAGGTTTATAGGTGCACGTATTTGAAGTTTAACATTTTTTTGAGGCGATCTCATAAATTTTCGATCGGATTTAAATCCGGACTTCTTGGTGACCAGTGCATAACTGAATACCAACTCGATTAAGATAATCTAGTACAGTGTTTCCCAACGTGGGGCCCACGCCCCACAGGGGGGCAAGTCGATAATGGACTCGACTTATTATTGTCAAACATCTGAATATTCTATCGGCTGATTTAAAAGAAAGATTATCAGATTTAAAACAAATTAATTTTCCAAAATGGATGATGCAGCCAATGTTAGTCGATTTGTCTGATATATCAAATATACAGTATCAAGAAGAACTCGCAGAATTGCAAAATGATGAGTCAGGAAACAGAAATCAAATACCCAAATTTAGCCAAATGTGCAAGAAAACTATTGCTACCGTTTCCATTTTCATTTTTAGATGAATTTGGATATAGTACTGCTTAAAAAAAGAAATCGGCTGGATATAACACAACGTGTATACTTGAGACTGAAGCTATCCAAATTGGAACCTATTAAAATCTCTGTGCAGCAAGCATCAAGCGCAAGGATCTCAATAAATTAAAATAATAGAAAAATCTTTATTAAAATTATTTGGAATTTAAATTTCAGTTTTTCATTACTTGTTTTGAAAATTTACTTACTGTGTTTCGTTAACAATGTGTGATTTTTTCCTAAAACCTATCATCTAAGTTTCTTAAGTGAACAATTCAATGTTTTATTATTAAAAATTATGTATGTTACATAAGGGGGGGGGGCATAAGAATTTTAGAAAGGCTAAGGTGGGGCATGCCACAAACAAGGTTGGGAAACACTGATCTAGTACTTTTCCAGCTGTTAGGTCGAACTTTGTCTTGCATAAACAGGAAATTGTGTTCCAAAAAAGAACCGAACGGCATCACATGTTCTATTACTATATTCTAAAGATAGTACAGTGCAACAGAAGTAGCTTGGCGGGCGACTAGCCTTTACAATAACAAATATTCGGCTGAATATACTTCATTTTCGTAAACTTCTTCCTCCGATTGTACTTGAGACTCACGATTACTAAAAATTTCGTCGTCGCCGATCGGATCGTTATTCGAATGTTTTCGTTGTGCGCAGATTTTGTGATCTCTTGCCCGCCAAGCTACTTCTGTTGCATTGTAAATAGCATTCATGGCTCTCGTACTATTACTGTGCGAGCTTCAAAGCATATTCCAACCCGGAACATAACAAAGCCACCGCCGAATGGAATCCTTGCAGAGATATTGCAAGTAGAAAACCTCTCTCCTAGTCTTCGTCAGACTCGTTTACGACTATCTGGATGTTTTATGTTAACCCTAGTTTCATCTTAGAGAAAAAGGACTGGAACAACGAGACCTCAGAGTAATAGCCAACCTTTACTGGAACCAAAGTGCTCACATAAGAATCCAACCAGTGGCGACGCGTGACTTTTTCTAAAGTGTTTAAAAAAAAAGTTGATTTTGAACCTCCCAGATAAGTTTTTGCCAAATTTAGGTATTTACATCAAACTATTTTTAAATTATTTTAAGTAAAAATTGCTGGACTGGGGCACTTGATATACCTCATCGTTTTATGACGATGACTCAAGAGTTTTTACTATACCAACTAAATTTAATATATCGAGTTACTTTTTTTTATTCCTTTTTATATTATTTAAAATAGGTGTGTTCAATGATCTGCTTTTTTTCTTCAAAATTATACAAGGAGTATGACTTCAAGTAGTTGATCGATCGATCCATTCCACGCACACTGCAGCCGGCAGCCTAACGACTGCTAACGAGTGAGCACGAGACCAGACACGAGCCGGCTCCGACCATTAGCCGACGGACCAACACGCGTATCCACAAACGAAAGTGGTAACATAACGCATAACCCAGACAGTATAGAGCGTATTATTTTTTTGTTTTACAGTGGTCAAGTTTTTTAACAATGGTAACAGTGGTTACATGAACTCTTCGTTACTGTTTCTAACAAATTCTTTAAATTTAAATGAATTGTATTAATAGCTGTCATTACAACGGGACAAAATATGCATAGCCTACTATTCAAATACTCAATAACCGATAAAAACCTACATAAAAAAAAGGTAAATTAAGATTTTTGATATTTTTATATTGTTACGTTAATTTTATCTAAGAGTTTATTTATATTCGGTAAAATTATATCGTACTCTGAATGAAATTACTATTTCTTCAAATATAACTTTTAATTTTAAGTGCTAAAACAATTAACGGATAAAGAAAAATATAAATAAACGAACAATTAAGCTTTATTTTCATCGTCAGTGTGTGAATTTAATAAAAGTTCAAATGATGTTTGATTGTTCTTCGCCATACCACTGTAGATAAAATAAATTCCTGATGAGTTACGTGATGATCTTTATTAACAACTGTTGATGACCTTCCTCCAGAAGTGATGGCTTTAGACCAGACAATAGAGTTAGTTAAACTGCATCCTGTTGAGATTTTAATCTTTTGATTCTAAATGGGAAATAATTTTTACTCGATTGAAAAGATTTCTTGCGCCATTATTTTTTCTTCTTTTCTTTTGTTTTTCCATAAGTCCTTGCTTTAATAATCAAGCATTTATCTATTTACAAGGATACAAATTTAGGGTAATATTTCTGGCTTTTTTTTATTGATAATTTATTTAAATGTGTTGGTATAATATGACTTCTGTTTCTCAATGTGTTTTTATTGACAGGATCAATGTCCAAGAAGTTGTAAAGTATGTGTGAATGTTTTTTATACATTTCCTGTACTTTTTACGTGATTTTTACCACGACGGATTTATCAAAGATTGTTATAACAATTGAAGTTATTTATATTCTAAATATTTAGCAATTTTCACATTTTTAGCAATATTAAATCACTTGAATAAATGTTAATGTGTAGATAGACTACAGTCTGTGTTTCTGTATGTATGGACAGTTGTTTCGAAATATTTAGCCACTTTCGTAGAAGAAAGCTCATAAATAAACATGCGGTTGGATATTACATCTTTCATATTTAAACAGGTTGATTATTATGGATGAAAGAGAAACTTATGAGGTACCATATTTAAGTGGGCCAAGATGTGAGAATAGAGGTATAGAGTTAAACGCTGTTTACGATGAAACTATCTTTAACAACATCAGATGTTATTAAAAATTTATTTATCATTTTAAAATTTATATCGTCAACATCTAACACCATCTTGCACGAAAGTATTTTGATTTTAGTAGTTTTTAATCATTGAATGAAAACACTACATAAAATTTATTTATTTAAACTTGCTTGCTAGCAAACTACGTAGTTAGGCTCCAAATATTGGCGCCAACACCAAGGAGAACCAACGTTTAATAAAATTTTTACACAAACAGTATTTTTCCAATGGGTTCAAGGTTTACGAGAGATGGAAAGTATGACAGTGACATTGAGCGAAGGATGTTGGCAGGAAAACAAATGAATGGGGCACTGCATAGCTTTATGAATAGCCAGAAAGTGTCAAAAAAGGCACGTCTGGCTGTGCATAGAGGTGTGTTGGTTCCTACACTTATGTATGATAGTGAATGTTGGGTTTGGCTAAAGAAGCATGAAAATAGGATTAATGCTTCGGAGATAAGTAGTCTGAGAAGTATAGCCGGAGTGACTCGGTTGGATAATGTTAAGAATAGTGAGATGAGAAAACGCTGTGGTGTAAAAGAAGATGTGGCTACAAAGATAGATAAAGGAATGCTTAGATGGTTTGGACACGTAGAAAGGATGTATGAAGGAAGATTGACGAAACAAATTTATAAGGCGAGTATGAATGGACAGAAGTCGGTAGAGGTCGACCTCGGCGAACATATCTCGATCAGATCAACATTGTTTTGAAGAAATGCCAGGTCAAGAGTACCAACAACCGACGAGCATTTATGAGAGCACTGGTGAAAGTAGAGGAAGCAAAAGATGTGTGTAAGAACCGTAGCAAGTGGAAGGAAGTGGTCTTTGCCTACCCGTACGGGAAAAAGGCGTGACTATAATTATGTATGTATGTATGTAACAGCTGTGGTCACGTTTAATTAAGAAAGATTAACTAAATCTAAATTTGTTGTACATTCTAAGGATCAATGATACAAATCAAGTACCTGCTTTAGGGCCGCTAACTTTACTAGCATATTTGAAATACTTATGATAAAGAAAAACACGTGTTATGTGTGTTGTAAATTTACAAAATACTATAGCTCTAGTAGATCTTCTGGTATATCATTTGTTCTATGATAGCATGTAGCTGATTTTATGCATTCTGACAATGGAGGAATTATTAACAGTTTTATCTATGGGGGGTTGAAAAAAAAAACAATCTCCGTGGTCCGATGTATCTAAAAACAGAGAAGAAAGATATTATGGAAGAACCATCGCATGAAGTTTCGTTGGACGAGTTTCTCGGGATACATGTGACGTCACAGCGTTAGTTCTGTGTTCCTGCCACCAGGCGGCACTGATTTCCGATACATTAATAAACAACGTGTTTGACGTCGTGGCCAATATAGACTCCACTTTTCCTGCTTGATCTGCCTTCATGATCCCCGTAAAATTGCACCACGATTCACCACTCGGGTATTACTGTTACTAAAAATTTCCGTGCAAGTGATCCCCTTAGCATGGTTTTTCTATAATATCTTTCTGCTCTGCTAAAAGTGTATTGAAATAAGATGGCGTTACTTTAGCAGAATACCGTCCACAGTTTTAAGAAAAAGAACAAAGGATGTTATGCATTTTTTATTTTCCTTTTACTTTAACGTCCACTAGAGCAACTTTTTGGAAGGGCGACCACGCCCCACTCACATGATACCCATGTTGTTTGTGAAAATAAATAATATTTTATGTAATTTATACTTTAACTGAAAATATATACGTAAGTATTTACACTTTTGTCACATGTAACTACGCACAGATGCGAAACCCAGCAAAAGATCAAAGGATTTTCCGATTTTTGTATGGACAATTAAATGGGTTTGATTGCATTGTTGCAACTATCTTCAGTGTCTTTAGAATTTTATTTAATATCTTTTCTGTGTGATTGAGGCTTACGTCCAAACATCCCAAACGCACACAAAAGCTCTTTCAATACACACGAGGACATTTAAATTGGTTTGAATGTTTATATCTCTTGCCGTACGACTTTCTCCCTGAACGTTCGCGTCTGTTCGTAATATGTGCTTTTGTTGTAATAATATACAAAAAAATAACAAGCAATAATCATATCGTTTAATTTTAATGTGAAATGCGTTTACCACTGTTTAAAAGTAAGTTAATAGTAGGGAATGAATGACAAAAATAAAGATGTGCCTTATTATGATTACTTACAGACTGATTTTATAAATTATCCGTCAGATAGCGTCCATACTCTTGAAATGGCGAATATCTTATCGTTTCTTATTTAAACGTTAGCTTTATAACTGCGCTGTTGCAGATGCAATTTTAAAAACTGGGACAAAAGTTATTAATTTTATTGTCAGGAAATGCATAAACAGTACAAGTATGAATTTGTTGTGTCGCTATTTTGCATTTTCAACTTAAAAAACAATTGCGTAACTTCATAATATATATGACAAATTTCGTAGCAGCCACGAGAAAAACAGTTTCGTTTGTACCACATTCCTATCTCTGCATAGTTATTTAAAAGTGTCTGATTTATTAAACAAACTCGTAACTTTATTAAGTGTTTTTTGTAATTTGTTACACGCAATTAACAAGGAGTAATTGAAATTTCCACTCGATTATGGAATAAATTAAAATACCAATAGCATAAGAAGGTACTATACATATTTTTGAGGCAAAAAGGAACTAGGTCACAGTTTAAAGAATACTGTCAGTTAGATCTCTGTTGGACCTTCGATGTTTATGGCTGTAAAGTGCTTCGCCGCGACAGAAAGGGATTCCTAAAAAACGAGCGAGCCTTACAGTAGTCGTATATGATGTGTAACATTTGACATCTCACCTTAGTAATAAGCAATTTTAAAAATTATATTCTGAAAAAAATGGGTCAGGTATTATTTGAAATAATTTTTTCATAACAAACAATAATTCTTTTTAATGAAAATTGTATTTTATTTAATTGACACTAGGAGTGACAGAAATCAATCTCAAAATTTAAAAAAAACTAAATACTGAAATATATTTTTCGAATAATTATTTATTATTACTTACTCGAATTGTTCATCAATGATCTGCACTTTATTAAATATTTATTTATATAGTGTATGCCTATAACAGCAAACTTAATACACAACACTGTAACCTAAGTCAAATTTTACGACAGTAATTGAAATCAAAGGGTACCGAAATTTATAATGTCAATGAAGGTCAGATAACATTATTGGACTGTTTAAAATTACTTATGTCATTATTAGATATCGTTGTTTATTATTCGTTAACCGCCAATATTTCATAAATGTTAATGTTGTTTGTGAATAATATTTTTATCAGAATAAGAAAAATTAAATATGTTTGTTTTGTTTCAGGTAAGCCAGAACATTGATATTGCGTTTTTGAAATTGTTTATTATCGGTAAGTTTCGCTGACAAATTATCTAATCAATTTTTCTTATTGTGCTTGTGACACAGAAACTGATGCTATTTTAACATTCAACAACGAACATTTATCAGAATATTATCGTAAAATTTGTCGTCCACAATCTACCGATAACTGATTCACGTTGTTTTTATATGTATAGAAAAAACAGTAAAAATGTTGACACGGTTCTTTAATTAATTTATGTAAAATATGGTAATGCCTGAGGTTACATAAATTGACTGCCATTTCTACAAGCATGAAAATAGATTCATTAGATCAGGTTTTTACTGATTAAACGTTTAGTTAAACACGTTTGCGATTTGATCTATTGTAATTATTCAATCGTTAAAAAATCCCGTCAAGGAAGTAGAAAATAAGGTTTTGTAGCAATTAAAATGTCCGATTGGCGATGCGTACAATGGCCAATTAAGTAAACCGATCGGAATAAGTTGGGATACGTACCGTAAAGTTGACAAAAAAATTGATTTTACATTTTAGCTCCATAATGTTTTCGGGTCAAGTATGTTTTTGGCAAAAAGAAGCGCGTTTTACATCGGCTCACGTGGCCAGGCTACTGTTTGTTGCAACATTTGCTGTTCTGTCACACGTTACAAGAGCTCCATAAAACTGGCGGTGCCAAATGGGCGGAACTTTTTTTCAAAATTTACACCGAACATGCTAACCTAAATCGATCGAGCTGATTCCAAAAAATCGCCAACAATGCTAGCTTTACGTTAAGCGGGCGAAGAAAACAAATATCAAACGATCTGAAAAAACGGATTGGACCAAAATTTGATGCTAATTTGTAGCTGAAAAACCATACTAAAATAAAAAAAAAAATTCAAAATTTACACCGAACATTTTTTTTTTTATGAAAATAGTCGCAAAAAGGGTAGACCTATCGTGTGGGCCGCGGACGGACCGCACTGCGACTATTAGAAGGGAAAGGGATTATAGAAAGGAGATAATTGTGGACACGCTTTTTAAAAAGTTACAGGTTATAGTTCTCTGGAAAAACTGATTTTGGAAGCTTATTCCATTCCGTAGCAGCCCTGTAAAAAAAGGATTCTTGATGAAGATTGGTCCTTATAGTGTCAATCTTGAGAGTAAATGGGTGAGACTGATCAGCGTGCCGAGTTCTTCGGCCGAATGTGGCCAATGGTGGTACAAGAGTTTTTATTTCTCTGGAGCATCTGCCATGGAAATATCTGTAGAGTAATGACTGGTCTGCAACTCTTCTTCTATGTTCTAGAGGGTGAAGGGTATCTGTAAGAGTTGAGCTGTTTATCAAGCGAATGGCTCTTTTCTGAATGGAATCTAGAAGACGAAGAGAATGCCTTGGTGCTGAACCCCAAATGTGCGAGCAATACTCCAGTAGAGGTCGGATTTGAGCCTTGTACGTCATCAACAGTTGATCAGGAGTAAACAACTTTCTGGCTTTCCACAGAAAGCCTAGCCTCTGGCTTGCCGACTTTGCGATGTTAGCAACATGGTCATGCCAAGACATATTATTGGACACCGTGACTCCCAAAATCGAGATGGAGGGACTTGGTTCAAGGGTATTTCCGGACATTGTGATGGGATGATTTGAGGAATTCACTTTCTTGGAAAACGTGGCACTTTGTGTTTTTTGGGCGTTGAACTAAACAAGATTGTTGGTTCCCCACTCGACGATTGCTTTAAGATCTCTATTGATGGAATCAACCTGTTCCTGCCTGAGTCTATTTGTATCATTCACCGAAAGTGATCGATAGGATGTGAAAGTTGAGACAAGTGTGCTATCGTCTGCGAAACTGTAAATGGGGTTTGTGGTGGTTTTCAAGAGTTCGTTGGTGTGTAAAAGAAATAAGGTGGGGGACAGGATGGAACCCTGGGGGACCCCGGCATTAGTTTTAAACGAAACAGAAGAAATACCGTCAACTGCCACATATAAGGAGCGATCTTGCATGAAGCTCAAGAGCCATTGGCGCAGTTTGGTTGGGAGACCGTAGGCAGATAATTTACTTAACAATGCCTGGTGCCAAACGCGGTCAAAGGCTTTAGATATATCCAATGCTATTGCACGGGATTCACCAAACTTTTCAATAGTGTTTGTCGTCCAGAGCTGAGTGACATAAGCCAGCAAATCTCCAGTAGACCGAAGTTGTCGAAATCCATATTGTCTGTCATGGATTATTTCAAATTTCTCCAGATATTTGATAAGTTCTGTGTTAATCGCTTTTTCCATAACTTTGGATATGACTGAGAGCAATGCAATAGGGCGATAATTTGCAGGAATAGTCTTCTTTTCTTTTTTCGGAATCGGTTGGACCTTAGCGTTTTTCCACATGGACGGAAATACTCCTTTGCTGTATGATAACTTGAAGAGTCTACAGAGAACTGGAGTGAGCTCTTGAGCACAGGTCTTCAGGACAATTGTCGGAATTCCATCTGGTCCTACTGCCTTATTAGAGTCAAGATTTCGTAGGATTTTCCTGATAGTGCGATGGCGGATAATGATGCTAACTTAAATCGCGATTTCTACCTAATAAATAAATTACAGTAAAACGCCGATTAACCGAATCGCCAATAATCCGAATCGGTCCTAAGCGTAATATAAAAAATTAAAACCAAGTAATTTTTAGAAAAAAGGGAAAAGTTCTGCTAATTATTGACAATGCACCAACGCATCCATCACTTGAGCTTTTCGTGAGAAAAGAAGGGAAATTTAAGTGTCTCTTTTACCACCTAACGTCACAAGTCTGCTGCAGCCGCATTGACCAGGGTGTTATTGAATGCACGAAACGACTTTACAGACAACAGTTGCTTCGTAAATTGCTTCTAGCTAAAGAGAACGACGAAGACCGGGTTTGGGATCCGTACAAAAAAATTAACTTGATAGACTGTTGCTACATGATTGCAGATTCCTGGAACATGGTTAAAAGTGTTTCACTGAAACAAGCTTGGAATAAAATAAACGGCAACTCGAGTTAGAAAAGCAAGCGAAAGAACGAGAATCAACCGCTGAAGTTAATGAAGACGAACAGTAATTACCGTTAGTGGAAGAGTTTGTAAACAAGGCTAAAGAAATCGCGGGATGTTCGGAGTGTGATATCGCTGATATGGAAGAGTGATTGCACCGTGAAAAGAACGATCAAGGATTCCAGATACAGACAGCAAGGCGTTTATGTGCTTCGATAACGCCCTCAAGTGGATGGAGCGGCAACCCGAATGCGACGGTGTACAACTTCTTGCCGTTCGGCGCCTGCGTGACCTTGCCGCAAAGAAACGAGCTTCAACGTCGAAGCAACTTACTTTGATCGAGATGTTCAAGTGAGCGTTATTGTAGAACTGTGTTAGTTAAACTTAATAAAGTTTACTCTATGTGTGACAGTTCGTTTTTCTTTATTACTTTATTTAATTTTGTTGCTCATCGCAGCAAAGATTGTTAAGGTCCCTAAAGTCAGTAACAAAATAAAAAAATAAAAATCGGATGAGTTTTCTACCGGTTTACTCAAAAACCGTCCATGCCAGCTTAAATCAGTATTTGTTAGTATACCGGTCAAAATCTCATCCGATTTCGGGTTCTCAAATTTGTTGCTGACTGTTAAGACATCACTGATCATTACTCTAATAAGCAACAAAATAAAATTTGTTATTTAAATAACGGAAATAGCAAATTAAGCTGGCGTGGACGGTTTCTTCTTTCAAATGGGCAGTCTGCTTCTTCGTTGCGTTTAACTTACTTGGACCTGGAACCCAGATCAGAGTGACCTGATTGTTTGCTGCCAGTTGTCTCAGGGATTGTTTACAGTCCATAGTCAGCTTAGACTCACAAGTATGTGACTTTAGAGCTTTTAGTGCTGCTTGGCTATCTGATAACAAACGCAACACAGTTCAGCTACTTTTTATTAATTTCGGGAACATTTGGTTTTAACGTCACGTCATGTCATGTTGCTTCCCAGATCTTCAGATTTATCTCCAAAATTATCCAACTTTGTGCCAACATTACACCAAATCTACTCGGCGACGTGAGATTATCTCTGATTCACAGATTTGGCTATTGTTTGGGACAACAAGGTGGTTTATTAAAACCATTCTTTTAGAACATGTCACATGTTTTTGGAATAATAAAGAGTGAAGAGCTTGATTATTTCTATTGAGATCTTGATCCTATTCCCTATTTAGTAAGTCGGGAACAGTCGACCAAGTAGGGGTGGGAATTACGAGTAATAAATGTATAATTTTAATTGTTTAAACAATTTCCACACCTTGTAATGTTTAAACGTGCCTGGGGTTTTTAAAAGAATTTTTTATAGCACTTATCGTATTTGTACTTAATATTCATCAAAATAAATGATAAAGTCTCGTTAAATTATAATGACCAATTGTTAACCTTAAATAGCACCAGAAAATGCACGTAGTTGTCGTCAAAAAGAAGCATGCAATGAAGGCGACTGCTAATAAAACAACTAATTTACATATTAACATGTGGTTGAATCGTTGTATAAAATACACTATTTAAATATCTTTTTGAGTAGTAAGTAGTTTTTTAAATAAACTGCTCAGCAAGTGATAGGGATCGATTAATTTTTTTCAACGATAATTGCATTATTTCCTTTGATTTTATTATTTTGTTTTTTCCTGTATGTGTATGTTTTTATCATCGAGTTGTTAAAAAGGCAAAAAAAATCATGAAGCGCGGGGCAACGCATTATTTTGAATAAAACTATTCTTAATACAAGTCTCGCGATATTTTGGACATTAATTATGTCTCGTTGGAGTTTATATCTCGACAACAAAAACATATTGTTCGGTGGCTGCATGAAGAGTTGTCGCAGCGTTTAAATTTATTGCAAATTGTAGTAAGTCATGCTTACAATCAGTATCGGTTAAACAACACAGAGACGTATGTGCATGGTGGTCCCCAAAGAAGTACTAATAAATGGAAAGACCGATTTATTCAGCTAACGGTTAGACAAAATGATACTTATTCAGAGTGTATGAATAACTGCAGGACGTTTCTGGTACCATTATTCTAAATCAAACCGTGAGACGAAGACTGCGTGAGATCAATTTAAGAGCGAGAAGGTGTGTTATCTTATCTATATTTGATTAAAAAACAGATGTCGCGTCGTTGAGCAGAAAAACACTGGACATTTTACGAATGAAGTACTTTTCTGTTTTTGGATGAGTCTCAAATTCATTTATTTAACTCAAACGACAGAGTATTAGTGTGGTGAGACGGTGGTATGACGAGCAATATTTGACACCAACGACACTTTTTGTAGGAGGTTCGATTCGTGTTTTGAGAGGAATTTGCTTCAAAAGACTTAATTATTTTTAATATTGCAACTATAACTGTTAAAAAGGTATCCTGAGATGCTTGATAACAAATTGTTGTTCCATTTGCTGCTGCCATTGGTGAACATGTTGTACAACCAAAAGCTAATAGGTCAAAAAAAATATCATTTGTTGAGCAGTGTATTTATATCTTCTTTGTAAAGTTTATCAGGTCCGATTGTGCACTGTGACGACTTTTGTAACCTTCCAAGAGAAAAATTTACGATACAAAAAAAGTGCAGTTTTTTGCCATTAACACTTTAAAAAAACAAAAATAATTGGTTTTGCCTTAAAAAAGAAAATGAGGATACTCATACAGATGACCTAAAATGATTGTTTATGTCAAAATATACTTGGTACTTTATGATTTAACACATTTACACTCCAAGGTATTTTATTTTGCTAAGCTCTTGTACTAATAAAAAATTAAAGAAAACTAGATCAATGCCGGGAAAAACTTAATAACGTTGATTAATAAATCCATACATTTCATTTTACGTTCTACCATTCATTCATTCACATGAACTAAATTAATTTCAAGTAGAAATATAAATACCATTAATCTAGTAGTTTGTTACTGGGAAATACTAAAAAACTTATGATAATATTAATGTTAATTTCAAAGGGGTATAATTCGGTTCTTGTACTTATACTGGCAAAATAATTATCCATTTTTCAATTAAATGTACCAGTATAATTAAGTAAACGTTTATTCTGTAAAATGTGTGCAAGACTTCTATTAATAATAAATTCAAACTTTTTTATCGAACAAATACGAGGATAGTTCACGAATTGTTGTCCATAACATAGTTGGCGTTGAATGACAAATGCAAATAAAGTGTCAGGCAAAAGCTTATTGTACACGCTTTTGAAACAGTGACATTAATTTTCTCGTCAGTAATTTTTTTCTTATGTTGAGAATTATTTTTTACTCTTTAGTTTGAGCGTGTTTTTTAGTATTTTTAAACTATAATTTATTATATTTTTTATTGTGTAGGTACATGCATTTAATAAACTACCTATAAGTTTAAAAACATATTATCGTATACCACGTATTTTCGACACTTAATGGTCCAGAATAAAAAATCATAAAAAACTTAACTTTATTATTGCTTCACCACTTTCACCGAGTTCTTTCTTTTTTGTGGGGTCACACACTCACATACATAATACACACACCGAACCTGTCAGCAATACTTTTAATTTCATCCATTGTTTTGAACGTTTTTCCTGTCATGCCGTGCACGATATGTTCCGCATAAAAAAGGAATCATGCCGTATGATTTCGAAACATTTTTTAACTTCATTCTTTTTATGCAGGGCGATTAATATTCACTTTTTTACCGGTAGCATATTTTACCCAGAGTAATCTTATTGTTTGTTACGAGAAAGAAATCTCAATAAAGCGACCAATAATTTTTAAAATTCTTTGACTAGATGCTGCAAAATTAGGCTTAATAAACTAAAATCTACTCATTTTAACTTCGCGAATAGATATTGGGAAAGGCTAGGTACTTATTTATAAATCGAGACGGATTCAAGTTGATGAAATTTTGTTTTACTGAGACGGACTCTTGGAAGGTGTATACGATCTTTACTCTTAAGAGAATCTATAGGAGACCAACTAAAAATATTGTTAAGGACTTATCCTATCCCAATTATAAAAATACAGGGGAGTTTCTTTGCGAGTTCCAATTAGCCGTTTTAGAGAAACTTGATTGACATAATAAAAATCTGAAAATTTATGGTGCGAGGTTTTCGGATATGCCGAATTGATCTAAAATATTTAGAGCCTCCAACTAAATTGACTATAATTTGCTTATTTTAAATAAAACACCCTGTTTATTATTACTTATTTCGATAAAGCTACTCTTGGGGATTTTCCCAATATGGAGTTTTGCTACCTTATACTGAGTCTTTTACAAGTTTTTTCACGAAAAAGTGTCCGATTTGACACCCTTTCATAATTATAATTAAGGTAAATTTAAATATTCTTTTTGCATTATGTTTTTCTAGTATTGTGTATTTTTACTAAACTTCATTTTGTCATTTTGTTAATAAAAATGATTATTATTGTACAGGGTGATTTAAAACACATATTCAAAGATTTTTCAACTTTCTTAAATGTATCTTATAACTTGTTAAACAGAACTTTTACTGCTCTTTAAGTTTCGTTAACAACTTTCTATACCCTATACTTAAATCAAACAGTTATTGAGATATTCAGCTTTTAATTATGAATTGTGGGTTAGTATTTTATATGCGGTCTTTGTTTGCTTTGTTATTACAAACTCATAATCCATAGGTTAAATGTTAAATATCTCCATAACGGTTTAATTTAGATAAAGGAAGTTGTTAACGAAACTTAAAGAGCAGTAAAAGTTTTGTCTAACAACGTTATAAGATACAGGGTGATCTATTTAAGAAAGTTAAGAAATCTTTAAATATGCGTTTTGAATCACCCTCTACAATAATAATCATTTTATTAACAAAATGACCGAGTTTAGTAAAAATACACAACACTAGAAAAACTTAATGCAAAAAAATGTTTAAATTTACATTCATTATAATGATACAAGGTGTCAAATCGGACACTTTTTCGTGATAAAAATGGTCATATCTCGTAAAACACTCTGTGTAAGGTAGCAAAACCTTATAATTAAGAAATCCCCAAAACAAGCTTTATCGAAATACGTAATAATATACAGAGCGTTCTATTTAAAATTTGCAAGTTATAGTAAACTACTAGCATAACCGTAAGTTGCTGGAGGCTCTTAATATTTTAGATCAATAAGGCATATCCGAAAACCTCGCACCATAAATTTTCAGATTTTTATTATGTCAAGTTTCTCTAAAACGTATATTTGGAAATCCCAAAGAATCGCCCTGTATAAAGTGTGGCTGCACAGTTCAACGTAATATTTGATTCAGCATTTATCAACCGAAATAATTTTCAGTAAATGCAAGAGTAGCAATTGTCGAAGAAACAATTTAAACCTAAGTAGTAACACACTTTTTATAAACAATAAGATCCATTGTCGCAAAATTATTTAGAAACGCCCAATCAGGCCAAGTTTTTTTTGTTAAATTTAGCCTCCAGCTTCGTGTTTCGATTGTATGAATAGACGTGCCATGTAGCCGTGATGATATAGGCACTTTTTTTTGTTCTATTAACATCAACCGTTGACAAGTAGACATAAATAAAGAGGTGAAAGTTAAATGACGTGACATATAAATAAAAAACGTGCACTGTTATTTGCATGTAAATTACTTTGTTTCATCGTTTCTTACGTTTTTTGGTTAGATTATGGGGAAATAATTACCGTTAAACGGGAATAAAAAGTAATAACTTATCCAAGAAGCACGACTGTTTACTTAAGCATATAAATATATAACTCAAAATGTTATCTCCTAAATACGAAGCAGAGTTTAATAAAACCGTTATTAAACAAAATTTATCGAAGCAGTGTCAAAAATAAGGACATAATTTTCCACGTAGCTTCATTACGTTTTAAATGGAAAATGAGTACACACAAGTAATCTTCCCAGAGTTGGAAATTTAATAAAGTCGTTATTTTACCAGAATTGCTGATCCTTCATTTTAAAAAACACCTCTTAAATCTCACTGACTGGTTTGTAAAATACTTTGATGAGGAATACCATCGAGAAATCTGAATTGATTCAAAATAGTCGTTTTTTTTTACAAGACACTGGCTGGTTTGCAAAATACTTTAAGAAATACTGTATTGGGTGGATTCAGGATCCTTATCGTGTTTGAGCTCCACCTGAATTTACTTCGCAGGAAGATGACAGTCTAATTGAAATTTCTTGCGACAACAGTCTAAAAACAAAAGTTGGCTTTTCCGATATAGTGGAATTTTGGATATCAATCGAAAATGAATATCAAACTGAAAAACTGTAAGAATCCTTATTTTTTGCGACAGTCCATTTATTTGCTTCGCTTTATTTATTTATGAGGATCATTTTAGTAATAATTTACTCTTGCTGGATTCAATCAAAATAATAACACCAATAGTAGCTCTACTATCATAGAGATTGCTGCATTTGTTGCTGCTTATGTATTTATTAAAGGTACACGTGGAATATCGATTTATTATCGATGCACTTGGAATGAAAAGTAGACCTTATAATGATCGGTGCTCTGAAACTACTGATCCTGAGCGTGTAAAGGTGACAGACAACTGCAAATCGATATCTTAGGATCTTCCACATATGCAGAAAAACTATTATATGGCCCAGGAATAGATGACTCAGTGTAATTAAATAACTAGTATTTCCATGCATAGACCTATTTTTAACGAAACTATGTTTTCAAATTCGGTTACCACTATAATTCAAAAGCCACTTAAAAGATTTGAATAAAATTTATAGTCATAAAAAAATAGTGCTGGACGAAAGATTGTGTTATGGGTCAAAATTTCTATTTTTAACAATAAACAAGCATTTTTTTCATTAGACAGTCGCAAGAAGTTATATCAAAAAAAGTTAAAGCTTGGAAAGAATTATGAAACTTTTTTTATTTTGTTAAATTTATTTTAGATTAACCTGATGGTCACCTCAAAGCACAGGTCTGCAATGAATATTTTATTAAAATTTTTGTCAACGTTAAAACATATAAGTGTCTTCTCAAAAGACCCCCCAGTTAGCCTGTCGTTTCGTTTACCTGATTACTGTAGTGTGTATCAAGCCAAAATGACAGCCATTACCGAGGCAGCTGTATGGACAAAGAACAAAATTTCAGCGAGATATCCATTCTTTGCTATCAAATCACTGAACTTAGTCTACTTGACCTCTAGGGCAGCGGTGCAATGCCGAGATGCGCTAGCAGATAAGTTTAGAGTTCACATTGTCTGGGTACCCGGACACAGGGACATTCCAGGCAACTGTAAAGCGGACGAGCTAGCAAGAGAGGACACCACCCTCCCTGCTGTATTTGTCTCATCTCAGCAAGGAGTACCGATTGCAAATTGCTGGGTCCTCCTGCACAGCAAAGTAGTTCAAAAAGCCAACTTGAGGTGAGCCAGGGAGTCCATTGGAAATGCGACCGCGGTCATAATCTCATGCACGGCGCATGGGAATCGCAGTGCTACTTCTATAAAGGCTGTCACGATGAGGAAGAGGAGGAAACAATGGTACATCTCTGCCATAGGCAGAAAACGGCTTTCTATACTAGAGCAAACAAACTTTGATGACTTATCTGATCTCAGCTCATTAAAGACCTCACACTTTTTATTAAAAGTTTCAATTGGTTCTCACGTTAGAGGAGGAAGGCACCGCCGTCCATCACGGTATTACAACGGGCCAAAAGGTCTAAGTGGGTTCCCTCCGAACCGCCGTTTCAACCTAACCTAATCTAAAACATATAATAACTATGTATTATAAGTATTATAAAATACAATAAACTATCTTTTTTTACACCGCTGACTCTACCCCTAATCTATGGGTTGAAGAAAGATAGAGTAATAAAAAAATATGCATCTAAATAACCAATAAAAGAAGAGAAATCGATAAAATCGAGCTGGCTTGTTAAAGATTAAATTATTCATAGCAACAAATTGTTTATAATATATTGTCACTCACAAAAAAATTCTTGTCATCCTGCATTCCAGCTCCAAAGTAAGTCCCCATTTTGGCTTCTAAATTCACAGCGTTTTTGACTACTTGCTGTAAATCTCTGACCCAGTACTACTTTGGAGGCCCCACTTAAGAAAATTTTTAAAATCGCCAGAATCCCCCAATGAAAAGTCAGATCGAAAATATCGTTCTACCGAAAATGTGCCGGATGTGTAGAGATGAAACAACAATTGTGCGAAACATTTCACTGATACAGAAGATCTTCAACATCGTCAAATCGAACAAATCCAAATCACCGGACGGTACCTTCGGAGGACTCTGAAAATACTAATTTGTAAGAACAGCAATTTATCCCCATTTTTTTTTAATATAATGTCTAATTTACTCAACAGCATGATTCAACATTTTAGATACAGACACTAATTATTATTTAGATTGAAAATAATTTTCAATTTTACGCGAGTGGGTACCCACTTTTACTTTTATTTGTCTGTATCTCAAATTTTAAAACAGAAATATATTTTCTCTTGCGGTTGGTAAAGATATAATTTTGTGACAATTCTGAAACAGCTTTAAAAGTGTCACGTAAATTTCCTGCTGAGAAAGTGTCAAATAAATACGTCAGTTTCAAATTCACGCTTTCTAATAACGTAAGTTTTAAAAAAAAAATTAAACATTAACAAAAATTGGTGGTTACATTTATTAAATACAGTCGATTGGAATAATTTTCGCTTGTAGTTGATTTGGAACTATTTTAACTAATCTAGTGTATCGATTATTAATAATTATTTCCTTATGTTATTTAGCTCGATGCTTAATTTTACGATTTTTCCTAAATTATTTAAGTACGTTGTACAATTTCATGCAAAATTTTTATTTTTTAAAAAAATTATATACGTAGCTACGTAGGTACTACTAGTGTATTAAGAATAATACCATTTATTAACAGTTTAAATGTTTTAGCCTTTTTGCAAAATACATAAACGCATCCTCCTGCTCTCATCAATCTCTTGTGATATGTATTTAGTTATATTAGGATAAGCTTTACTTTCCGGTTTTTTTTAGGTTAGAAGTTATTTGTTTTTGGTGTATTAATAGTTTTTAGCCATGCTGTTGATGTGACAACAGTTCTCATCATGATTTTTTTCAGTATTTAATAATCGGTAGCATTTACAATAAGCATACTATTAGTTAAAATGTATTGGGAATATTAAATTTTTTATAGTTGTATAATAAGTTATTATCAGAGTCAAAAATATTATTCTAACTGGATGTATTTGTTAAATGTGAACCGTGGAAGTTACCGAATCAATCGCTGTAAGTGTGAATTGAACATTCGTATTTATTGAAGACAGCAAAAAAAATTGAAAACATCGTTTATGTGATACACGAGCCCAATTACGCAGGGCTTTTTAAAAATGTGAGCATAAAGTTAAACAAAGGTATATCTGTTTGTGAGTAAAGAAAAATGTACATTTATCTAGTTTGTTTTGTAGTTGTAATCATCGATCAGATTATAACTAATTGCGACTAGACAAGAAATTAATCATTTTAGTTAATCAGTGATTACATTTCTATCTATAAATACTCTATACATTCTAAGATACGACAAGTCTTTGTCCCCATTAATGTAATATCTTAGTAGATCTTATTTGTTGGATTATTACGTGACATATGTTTTGCTCGTAAAAACAAAGACCAAAGTACGTAAAGTAAATTTTTTTAATAATACTGGTTGTGTACTAAACACGTAAATCATTTTAATTAATATTTAGATTTATACAAAAGACGTATAATTTGATAAAACCACGTACAATTTCAATTGATTTATTATATTGTATGATTTTCGATTTTTCTGCATATTTTCACAAGTAGGCACAAAAGTTTCATTATTTAAAACGTTTTCTTTTTGACGAAAATTTAAATCGTTCTGCAGGTGACTGTTGACAAAAATTTTATTGATACCAAAGTCAATTAAGGCTTCATTCAATATCATTATTCAATATCATTATTAGTGATGTATTCTACAAGCTTTACATAAAAGTAGTCAATAAAATGAAGCCACACAATGCGATAGCACTGAAATATGTTGCATGTTTTCTTTTATATAACGTAATATATTTTTGCCATGTTCATTTAACGGATATGTTTTTAATTTTAAAACATTTTGCATGATTTTTTTTATATTTTTGACATGTTGATTTATTTGCATGTTCAATTATAAATAAAACCAAAGTTCGTTACGTTTTGCTTCTTGTTACAACTATTTAGACTATATAATTATTTAAATTTAAAACATTAAAAAAGATCGTTGTCGTAAAAATGGTACAATTTTCTTTTTTATGTAAATAAACACCTTTTTAATAACTAATATTTTGCTTTACAAATCGAACTTTTTTAATACTCCAAAATTTGGTTTGTTGCTACACTTTTAAATAAAAAATTGCTCATTTTTGAACACAGAACTTGACAAATATTAAATAAAAAATAAGATATTTTGAGTAGTTACTGTGCGCAGATATTCGAAATATTTAACTACCCTGAATAATGTTTAAATGTTGGTGCATTTGTTTTATTTGTTATTACTGACAAAAATTGTATAAAGAAATTTAAGGGACATTCGTTTATCTTTACATTTTCAATACCACGTTTCTTATTGCCGTCAACAATTGCAAATATTTGATGATTTTTTAACCCCCTCCTGTGTTATAAAAATTCGTGAAAAATAAATAAAAAAAATCTCATTAAAAGCTAACAACTAATTTATGTATTCAAATATCGATAATTTTCTACGAAACATTAATTTTTATGTTCTTTACTTTATACTGATTAGCATACTTAAAAAAGTCCTCTTGTAGTAACCTTTTTAAATTGATATAAATCATTTCTGATTTAAACTACGAAAAATTTTTTAACATTGTTTATTAAATATCCCCATTTTATAAACACACAAATTTTGTACAAAAACCAAATATGGGTATAAAAAACGATTCGGATGGAATAGAGTTTGGAATAGAGAAGCGGCTATCGCCAGGCACAATGTTAAATGTTCCCCCTATTTTACATTTTGAGGTGTGCTGCTGTTATCTCCTTCAAATTAATTTCATTTTGATATCAACTCCGACGTACAGCATCATTGGTTACTAAAAGTGATGGTAAACGTCTTCTAAAATTATTTAGGCACAAAAGTTTTCGTTAAACATATTTACCTTGACTTACTTAGTTAACTTAACACAAATAATAATAATCTTTTTACTAACAAAACACACATTTTTCGCTCCACACGTTTATCACCTATTTGTTTTTATATCATCTTTCATTTTTACTTGTTGAGTAAATGTTTAAAAAATAATAATAACAACATAGAAGTTACTAGTTTGCAAAAAATAAAAATTTACCACTTTAAAAGTTTAATTCTACAAATTACAATTTTATATCTGTCTAAAACTAGACTCGACTCCCTAAAAATTTTAATAAGAAAAAAAAGCCACCTCCCAATATTGTATCAGAAAAAATTTAAACAAGTTCAGACACGACCAGTAAACCGAAACGGCTTTCTTTCTTACTTGCGAATGTTTAAATGTAAAATAAATGGTGCTTACCATTTTAAACAACAAAATTTGTATCTTTATCAACTTTTGAAGTATTTTATTGGCGTGCTGTTGAAGTAAATCTTAGGTAAGATATTTTGCTATTAATTTAAACTATGTTATCCGATTTGTCAAAACCTTGTAAAAATTTTGTATCACTTTATGCTTACAACTTTTTTTATTACTTGTTCCAACGCCTTTTTGACTCGAAACGGCTTTCTTTCTTACTTGCGAATGTTTAAATGTAAAATAAATGGTGCTTACCATTTTAAACAACAAAATTTGTATCTTTATCAACTTTTGAAGTATTTTATTGGGGCGTGCTGTTGAAGTAAATCTTAGGTAAGATATTTTGCTATTAATTTAAACTATGTAATCCGATTTGTCAAAACCTTGTAAAAATTTAGTATTTTTGTAATGTAAATTCCTAAGAAGCGAGAATAAAGTTTTTATTGAATAACTGTGTTTATTATTTAGGGATTGAATTATTACTTCTTTATGGTGCTGTAATGTTTAGCTGCTGAACTCCGAGTAGACGACCAGAAATACAATTCATTTCGTATTTTTGTCTTTGCTTTAAGAGGCAGCCAATTTACTAACTCTGTATAAAAGTCAAATAAGAGCAATCCTTCGTTTCTTATATTTGGTAGATCTTTTTCTTAGTTAAGGTGGAAACCGAACATTGTTGAACAACTGTTGGTAAGCTGTTGGCGAACATAAAGGGACTTGAAATTGACAAATTGTTGAGAAACATAGACATGCTGGGCGTTCGGTCAGTAGATGCCTCGATGAGCGACGAAGAAGATGCTTTACGAAAATTGAATATGTCTGCCAGAATTAAAGATGAAGGAAATGTTCAAGAACTTCACTTAAATGGAGACATCTGCATTTGAAAGTATCATGATGAGCTCCAAAATTCCAAAGAAACATACCACTGGGAAACAGTATGTGTGAAAACAAGATTAATGGTAACGAGGTTTTTACCCACAGAAGAGTCGTATGTCAGTCTAATGTATCTTTTTTGATAATCAAATTAGTTGATTGGCACTACAGTTTTGAAAGTTTTCGAAGCGCTAATAGAAGCATTGGCAGATAATATTCAGGTAATTGGGTTTCATTTTCGCTCAGTTTCATCTCGTGAAGTTCCAAAAGCTTTGGCTATGTTATTGAATGCGTCAGTACGTTTATTTTCGTTTTTATACATCTCACTTTCGTGGTTTTATATAATTGTATATTCTCTTATTAGTTTGATCAAGTTATTTTTTCCTCAGACCAATCGTGACCCATTTTTAATAACTTCGAATATTAACTCTAACGATGTCTTCTATAATGCTAGAATTAAACTTAATTCAAATCTCTGGAGTACTTAGCATCTTCTTCTTAGTCTAACATCGTGACCGATTTCTAGTGATTTGAGACTCTCGTCCATGTTATTTATTTATTTATTTATCGTATGGCATACATCACATAAAATATTGTATAAGTTAACAGGACAACATATAGCACAATGTACAAACAGTGTAAAAATGTAAAGTATAAAAACATGAAAATATAGCATAATTACAGTTGAATGTCTAAGTTATTAATATAATCAATTGATTCTGGTGTCGCTGTCAGGAACTCATTTGGCTGACCTCCATATGCCCTCAGGTTGCAATCTTCCGTGATGTGGCGGATCGTCTGCCTTTCAGCGCCGCAGTCACACTGTGGGGAGGGTATTATGTTCCACTTGTAGAAGGCATCGGCACACCTGCCGTGGTTGGTCCTAATCCGGTTAAGTGCTACCCATGTCTTGCGTGGTAGTTCAAAGCCGGCTGGGGGAGCTGTTATGCACGGCATGTTGAGAAATTCCGGTTGGGCTGCTTCGGTCCATTTCTGCCTCCACTCATTTATTGGGTTGAAGTCAACGGCCTCCAAGTTTAGAGCCGTTTTGATGGGGGGTTTTCTTGAACGCAACCTATTCCTGTCTATGTCCTCGATGTCTCTGTTTATTGGTAGGTGTGGGTTTTGAATAACCTTGTTGTACTCTCTGACAAGTGCAGTGGATCTCCGTATCGATGGAGGAGGGATATGGCTTAGAACTGGTAGCCAATAACTCGGTGTAGATTTAATTGTGCCCGAGATTAAACGCATCGTGTGATTCAATTGAACGTCGACCATTTTGACATGAGGGCTGTTTAGCCAGACCGGAGCACAATATTCCGCCGTAGAGTAGACCAGCCCTAACGCGGAACATCGAAGCGTCGTTGCGGAGGATCCCCATGAAGTGCCACAGAGTTTTTGTATGATGTTATTCCTTGTTTTGAGTTTTGAGGCAGTCTTAGTTAGATGTTGTTTGAAGGATAAAGTTCTATCGAGAGTAACTCCCAGGTATTTAGGATACCGGTTGTGGTGCAGCAGCCTGTTACCAAAGCTCATATTGAGTTCTCTATTGGCCATGCGGTTGTTTAGGTGAAAACAAGCAACCTCCGTCTTGCACTAGGTTGGAGTCTCCAGTTGTGAAAGTATTTCTCTAGGGTTTCCAAGTCATCTGTTAGCACTTCTTCCGTCTCTTCAATCGATTTGCTTCTGGTTGCTATTGCCCAATCATCAGCATAGCCAAATTTTCTAGATCTTGTTGTGGGCATATCCGCAATGTAACAGCTGAACAGGAGAGGAGCTAATACTGAGCCTTGAGGTAGGCCGTTATTGAGTTTCTTCCAATCGCTCAGTGAGTTTCCCATGACAACGCGAAATAATCTATTGCTCAGCATATTATCGATTAAACCCACAGTTGTTTTACAGGGTATTTGACGTAGGAGTTTATAGAGCAGTCCTTGTTTCCAGACTGTGTCATATGCTGCAGTCAAGTCTATGAATGCGACGGATGTTTTGAGCTGCTTCTGGTATCCGGCCTCTATATAAGTCGTAAGTGCCAAGACTTGGTCGGTACAGCTTCGCTTTGGCCTGAATCCAGCTTGCTCGACTGGTATGCTTTCTAGGATCTTCACGCTTATTCTATTGTATAAAAGGCGTTCTAATAGTTTATAACTGGCACTTAAAAGCGCGATTGGGCGATAGCTCTCTGGTTTGTCATTTGGCTTTCCTGGTTTTAGGATCGCTATTATCTTTGTTTGTTTCAGTGATCGTGGGATAATTCCTGTGTTTAAAATATTAGTGTAGAATTTTGCCAACCAGTTGCGGGCACTTTTTCCTAGATTTATTAGGAATTCCGGGTGTATACCATCGAAACCTGGAGCTTTACCTGACTTGACACCCTCTAGTGCCTTCGTAATATCCTCGAGGGTGAAGGTCCGAGAGTATGTTGAATGTATTTCGGCGGCGGCTTTTAGGCGTTTAAGCTCCCTCTTAATTTGGGTGGAGTGCTCTCGGTCTCCGGGTGCCCTTGAAGTGGAGACGATATGTGAGGCAACAGCACTTGGTGTTACGGCAGGATTGTCACGGATCGGCACGTTTCCACTTCCAAGTTTTCGTAGGAGGGTCCACGCCTTCCTGCTGGATTGTTTGAAGTCCATAGCCTCAACAGTTTCTATCCACTTCTGTCTACGTGCAGCGTCTAGGCTATGTAAGAGCTCATCCGCTATATCCTGTTCACCACTCTCAAGGAACTCTTGGTATAGGATTTCACTTGAATTACTCCAGCCAGGGATGTAATCCTTTCGGTAGCCCCTAGGGATGGTCTTTTTGGCTGTGCTTATTACTAAGTCGACAAATCGCTCGTAGTTTGCGCTCGTTGGTGGGATGAATCTGAGGCATTTTTCAAGGTTAGTGGTGTAAGCGGGCCAGTTTGCTTTATTGAAGTTCCATCGTGGCCGGGGAATAGATGACACTAGGGGGACTTGAGTACCAACCTCGATGAGGACGGGTCGGTGCTGGCTATGTGGAAAGTCAGGAAGCACTTTCCGGGAAGTCACTAGTGGGAGATTATTTTTGTCTTTCGAAACAAAGCAGATGTCCATGTCCATGTTATGAATGACTGTGAATAGTCGCCATCCTTGCCGGTTGTTCGTTTCGCGCGTTGCAGTTTCCAGCCTCATGTTGGTGAGCTTGAAAATCATATCGGTCTATCTGGTCGGCGAACGTACGCGTCTTCGCTGTCCTGTTGATCTTTATTGGACACCTAGCTTTTCCATATTATAATTTCTATTAATGTGGCCAAAAATTTTTAAGATCCGACCATATCAGAGAAGACAGTCGCTGTTGTGGACGGATTTCATTTAAGATAGAGATATTGGTCCTTCTAGCCGTCCAAGGTATACGAAGCATCCTATGCCAACGCCACATCTCAAAGGCGTCTATGCGTCTTTTGTCAGCAGCATGTATCACCCAATGTATCTAAGCCATAGGAGAAGACAGGAAACATCAATGCTTTTACCAGCTGGATTTTCGTAGTTTTTATAAGAGTTCTATTCTTTCACAACTTTTTCAGTTGAGTTATCGCTGCTTTTGGCAACTAAATACGTCTTCGAATTTCAGGTTCACAGCCTTTACGAATCCTGCATTTTTCGGAGACGACATTTTTGATCTTGACAACGGCAGAACTGTATTCTTACTAATTAGAGTAATCAGGCATTTTGTTACATCCATCTTTTGAAGCACTTTCCATAGTTTTGACCATTTCACATTATTAAAGCCTTCTCGTAGTTAACGAAACATAAATACATAGGAGTATAGTATTCCCGAGCTTTTTCTATAATTCGTCTGACATTTAGAATTTGTTCTCGAATTCCGCGCCCCTTTACGAAGCCCGCCTGCTCAGGAACAATTTGCCTAGAGATGAATGATTCTAGCATTTTTTGTAATGTATACAGCATTACTTTGCTTACATGTGTCATTAGATAGATAAGGCGGTAGTTGTTGCAGGAAGTTGTTAAGTCTTTTTTGTGTTGAGGTATTATCACGGATGTAGACAATTCCTAGGATCTTGTGCAGGCTCTCCATATTCTTTGGCACAGTTGGTGTATGATGTTTTGACCTTTTTCGTCTAATGATTTTAATAATTCCGCCATTAGCATATCTATTCCTACCGCTTTACCATCTTAAAGCTAGCGACATGAACTTCTTCTGTTTGGTTCTCCTTCATATACATGAACTTATCTGTCGGCATCGTTATCGTCAAGGTAAATTTTTTCACAGTAATTCCGTTATGTCAAAGTCAACGAGGCCAAAACAAAATATATGAATGTCTCAAGACCAGGCAAAGCTAGGGTCCACAATCACATCTGACAACGATATGAGTGAAGAAATCAGAAAACGCCTAAAGTCAGCCAACGGGTGCTTATACGCTCTAAAGGATATAATAGAGTCCAAATACGTGACTAGAAGAACGAAAATCAAAACGTACCAGACCATGATAAGACCCGTGGTAATGTACGGCTGAGAAACCTGGACTCCTACGGTGCGAAATGAGGAACTCATTTGAAGATTCGAGAGGAAAGTGCTGAGGAAAATTTTCGGAATCAACAAAAACCAGGATACGTGGAGCTACCGAATCAAAACAAATGCAGAACTAGAACAAATATACAATCAGATAGAACTGATTAACCTTATAAAGGCACAAAGGTTGAGATGGACAGGGCACGTACGAAGACAGCCAGAGGATAGAATGATCCGCTTTATATGGGACAGAGCACCAGAAGGAGGACGACCACTTGGAAGACCAAGATTAAGGTGGCGTGATAATATAACACCTCCAGAAATGGGCATCGGGAATAGTTTAGAAGTTATGGAAGACCGAGATAGATGGAGGCAAATTGCTGCCTCAGCAAAGGCCCATCAGGAGCTGTAGCGCTACGGAGTAAGTAAGTAATTCCGTTATGTCTTGATTATCTGGTTATGTTGTTATCTTTACTGTTACTTAGCATAGAGATGGATTATTATTGTTAGGGACCACTTGCGGTTAAATCAGTCGGAGTAGAATGAGATATCAAAACACATGACGGTGGTCGAATAACCCTGCTTGTCAATAACCAAAGAAGTTCGCGCGTACATTCTTAAGCGGGAGTATGTAATCATGTTGAAGAAGTAGAGGTGAAGTTGGGTGATAACCAATTCGGTTTAAATCGGCACTCGTCATCCGCTTCGTTTGGAATAAATTGTGGGTACTCTTTTTTTAATAAATCACCTCTACACACTGGTAATGATGCTGGCGCAACTGTTTAACAACACTTACACAATGGGCGAACTATGTTGTCCAATGGCGTTTGCTTGGTCTGTCCCCACATGTGCGTGGCCCTGAAGATTTTTCTTCTTGGCTGTGCCATAAGGAGCACTGACCGAATACACCGTTGGTGTAATGGTGCAACTTCAAACATGTAGGTATCAAGGGCTTCCCATTTGGTCTCCAGAACTTATTCTCGTATTTACAATATTCTAAACATTCACCTTGTATATTGTAGATTGTAGAAGAGGGTTGTGAAGGCCATGCTGCCTCTCAAGCACTTCGACCTATCAGATCTTTTGTGCATAACCCTTAATCTATTCAAGGCCCGGGATTTGACCTTTATCTGCAGTAGAATGTGCAGTCTCTATATACTCGCTGAAATTGTAAATCGTTAGCTTCTAGTTGCATTTCACATTCGGGGTTTTCGCGTGCACATTCTTATTCCTTTTTTATTTGTCAAACAAATAAAATATAAAATAACTAACGATTAGTGGACTTCCACAAATCTCATCGAAATTACCCGGCAGCTCTTTTAATCGCCAACAATTATCTGACGAAACACGGGAGAAAACACCTACCATTCTCTTGAGAAACGCGAAATGAGAAAAGATAAACAATCTAGTTATTTAAATTGGCAAAAAACCGTAGCAGGCAACACGGCCTTAATTAAAAACGTGTTTCTCAATTAGTCTTCGTTGTCGATCTAAATTATAGATATTTACGTCTGCTGGAAATCTTCTAGGATTTCGTAATATTATTTTCTTTTAATTCCGACTGTTTAGATTAAATAAGTGTCGTCTATTTCGAATGTAAATTTGTCGAATGTAATTTACTAATTGAGCTTGATTAAAATTTAAAATACGTTTGAAATGGGCTCGAGGTTTGATATATTTCCGTCACATATCAAATCCTATTTAATTAATATTTATAATTCACCGCGTTACGTGATACCAAAAATGGTTGAAAAAAATTAATTGACTGTACCTACAACAATCCTAATTCTAAAGTTTTACAACAAACTAATACACAATCGATACAAACGGGGCACAATTTTCTTTGCCAAATTATGATAACATACAAACTACTTGTATAAATTATCCCACACGTGGCGTCCAGATTTTTGCCATCGCGAATTTTCAAAGAACGGCAGTGTTCTGAAAAAAAATATCACGTGTTCAACACTATAAAATGAACACAATTTTAATAATTTTTATGAAATTAATTATAAAAAAACCCCATGCTTTTTGATGTGTAACATCTTTGCTCTCGATTTCTCGCATTTTGTGGGAGTTGTTTCGTGAAATGGGACGGAAGTGTGTTGACTGTATAACAGGAAGTCGCGGAAGCGTGCGCTATTTGATTTGATAAATGAGCGCGCGGTTAGAGTTGGACGTCAGTTAGACGTCAACCTATTTTCCGAGAGGTCGGTACTGTCAGCCATCAGCTGTGCACTTAGTTGAAAGTGTTGTGTATAAAGTTTGCTGTTATATGCGTAAACTCTATTAATAAATATTTACTGTTAATAATAAGTCTTAATAAAGTGCAGATCATTAATAAAAATTTCAAGTAAGTAATAATAAATAATTATTGGAATAAAATATTTCAGTATTTAGCTTTTTTAAATTTTGAGGATGATTTCTGTCACTCCTAGTGTCAATTAAATAAAATACAATTTTCATTAAAAGAATTATTGTTTGTTAAAAAAATCATTTCCAATAATACCTGACCCATTCTTTTCAGAATTTAATTTTAAAATAGCTTATTACTAAGGTGAGATGTCAAATATTACACATCATATGCTTTCTTCTTCTTAGGGTGCCAATCATTTGCGAATGTTGGCGATCATCATAGCAATCCTGACTTTGTAGCAATCCGGAAGAGTTCTGGGGATGTTTTAATGAACCAGGTCTTGAGGATTCTTAAGCTTTGACGTTTCGAAATTCAAAGTTTGTCAAATAAACGTGATAGCGTGACAACACTGCGACATTGACTGTTTCCAAATTCAGATTTTTTATTGGTTTTTCTTTAAAGTTAAGCAGTTTCATTGGACTGTATATTGTATAAATATATATAAATATTAATAATCCACAACAGAATATACAATAAATGTAAAGAAAATATCAGTGAATCCCAATTTGGATTGCGAAATGCCGTTGGGACAAGAGAAGCTATCTTTAGTCTACAAGTTCTTATCCAACGATGTAGAGATGTCAACAAAGAAGTATATCTTTGCCTTATCGATTTTGCCAAAGCTTTTAACAACGTAGACCATGAGCTATTACTAAAGATCCTCAAAAATACCGGCATAGATAGTAAAGATATTCGCATAATAGCAAACATGTATCTCTAAGATAAAACTGAACAACCGGTATTCTGATAACATATAAATAAAAAAGTTAACAAGGCAGGGCTGCATACTGTCTCCACTCCTTTTCAATATATATATATATTCGAAAAACATATTTGGAAAAGCGTTGGAAGAGGCAACAGAGGGTATACGATAAAAGAAGAATGGATTAACAATGTGCGATATGCTGATGATACAGTCGTACTAGCCAACAACATAGACGAACTGCAGCGCGTCATGGAAAGAATACAGAAAGTGAGTAAAGTCCACGGTTTTGGCCTAAACACATCAAAAACAAAGTGGAAGGTTAGCAAAGTGCTATGTGTTCTCAATTCTGCTCTACGGAGCAGAAGCATGGACAACGACGCCAAAATGAAAAAATTAAACGCCTTTGAAATTTGGATATACCGCCGTATCCTCAGAATTTCGTGGACTGACCATATAACTAATAAAGAGGTTCTGCAGCGAATAGGGCAAGAAAGAAAAATTACGCTCACAGTTAAAAAGAGGAAACTAAAATACCTCGGGCACATTTTGACCCATCAAAAATATCGTCTACTCCAGTTTATTCAAGAAAGGATCAACAGTAAAAGAGGACTAGGAAGGAGAAGGTACTCATGGCTATACAATTTACGCCAGTGTTTTGGACTTACATCTATACAGTTATTTAGAAATGCCATTAATAAAATTAAAAAAGGATCTATAATTCCATCGTCAAAAGCGTATGGTAGTAAAGTATGGCATCTCAAAGAGAAAACAGAAAAGATACTTACAGCTACAGAGATGGATTTTCGGAGAAGGTCAGCTGGAAGATCAAGACTGGAGAAGGTGACAAATAAAAGAATTAGACAAATAATGGATGTAATACACACCTTAGTAGATAATATTAAAACAAAACAGCTAATTTGGTATGGCCACGTACAACGCATGACCGAGGAAAGATTACTTAAATTCTAGAATGGTCACCACGGGGAAGAAGAAAAAGGGGAAGACCCAGAAAAGGCTGTAGAGAAGGCATCAATAAAGAAATAGAAAGGAGAGAGCTAACAGATAATATGTGTGGTGACGGAGATCTGTGGCGGTTAGTTGTCGGAAAGCGACGGAGAACGCTGTAAACCGATGAATATATATATATATATGTTAATAAAATTAAAATTGCCATATTAATAGCCAACGTCCGCGACGGATAGAGCACGCTAAGAAAAATATATATTATAGTGTTGAATAATCATTTTAAGTCGAGCTTCGGAAGCTGTTAAGGTACAGCCTCTATTATTATTTCGGCAGCATCTACACCAAAGAATTTAAAAAAAGGAAATACGTGTCATTATTACATTGTTTAGGTTTTTGTCGATTCGCTTTGTAATTCCATTAACGTTGTCAGTAAATGCACGTTAAAAAGTCGTCGTCGTTCCACTTTGCTAATTCTCTATTATCTCGGACACATCTTTTTAATGTCACTATGTGATGTGTATATTAGTTATAATAGGTTGTAATTTTATTAAAAAGTGCTTCCTTTAGTACGTAGGTGTAGTTATATGAAATGAGAAATGGCTGCGGTACACTATTACTCAGACGTAAATGAAGTAATTGAAAGAAAATTATCTCGTCTGTAGCATAACTTTCGAAAGGCATTAAACTATGGATTTTCAATTATAAATATCAAATTCATTGCCAGGTTCAGCGAAAATTCGTTTAACAGAAATTAAAATCCACTAATTTTATTTTTGAAGTGGCAACTTGTGGAGCGTTGAGCACAATTTTATTTGGGGCAAATTTATGGTTTCGTATCACCTGACGTCACCTGTCTGTAAAAAAGTGACCTGGAGTTGAGAGCCCACTTGTATTGGGTTATTTATTATTCAATAATTTTAATATGAAGGGTAAAGGTAAGGAGAACAATCTTTTATGGGACTTTTATTGAAAAAGTGTCCTTCAAAATGTGGTACACTAAGGTAGCGCTGGTAGACGTGAGGGTAGATCTAAAATTAGCTGTTTTAGAGAAAGTAATGGGAAAAAATTTATATCTTCCACAAAAAATACCCTAACTGTACAAAATTTTGCACCCGGAGGTTTCTCAGGTCGCGGAATCTGAATATCAAGTCCAAATGACCCCTTTGTACATCTGGTGGTCAGGACGGCATTAGGAACGTCATCCCCTGGACTTCCTGCTTAAGTTGTGATAAATCAAGATAATCTCAAGCTCCGGGGGTTTTTAGGCCACCCGTCACGAATTTGACATCGGCGACCCGCCCCGGAGGACCTGGTGCACCGAACGTCCTGACTAGTAACGTCATCTCCTGGAGTTTTGATTGAGCAACTTACCGGATCGTTGGAAATTCGTCGTCTGGGGGTTTTTTAGGTCGCTCTTCACAAATTTGACATCGGCGACCCGCCCCGGAGGACCTGGTGCACCGAACATCCTGACTAGTAACGTCATCTCCTGGAGTTTTGATGGAGCAACTTACCGGATCGTTGGAAATTCGTCGTCTGGGGGTTTTTTAGGTCGCTCTTCACAAATTTGACATCGGCGACCCGCCCCGGAGGACCTGGTGCACCGAACATCCTGACTAGTAACGTCATCTCCTGGAGTTTTGATGGAGCAACTTACCGGATCGTTGGAAATTCGTCGTCTGGGGGTTTTTTAGGTCGCTCTTCACAAATTTGACATCGGCGACCCGCCCCGGAGGACCTGGTGCACCGAACATCCTGACTAGTAACGTCATCTCCTGAAGTTTTGATGGAGCAACTTACCGGATCGTTGGAAATTCGTCGTCTGGGGGTTTTTTAGGTCGCTCTTCACAAATTTGATATCGGCGACCCGCCCCGGAGGACCTGGTGCACCGAAAATCCTGACTATTAACGTCATCTCCTGGAGTTTTGATGGAGCAACTTACCGAATCGTTGGAAATTCGTCGTCTGGGTTTTTTTTTAGGTCGCTCTTCACAAATTTGACATCGGCGACCTGCCCCGGAGGACCTGGTGCACCGGACGACCTGACTAGTAACGTCATCTCCTGGAGTTTTGATGAAACAACTTACCGAATCGTTGGATATTCGCCGTCCGGTGGTTTTTCGGGTCGCTCGTTACGAATTTGTATTACACCCGTTAAATATTCTTTATGAATTTAATAGATTCCAGTGCAAGGAAAAAGACAAGGTATGGGTCCAAATAATATGTAGGGATAATTTGCAAAATAGCTGAAATTTTTAATTACAAACACCTTGCAACATCATTCTCTTCTTAAAGATCTTGGAGAGATTCATCTTCTTGGGGAACTTCTTTTTTGGCCGCAATGACATCTTTGGCAGTAACCATGTCGACGTTGGTACAGTTCGTACCGGCTAATTTGGACATGATATTCAGATTCCGCGATCTGAAAAACCCCGGGCGCATAATTTCGTACAAGAAAATACAAACATATAGTTTATAAATAAGCTAACAATTCGAATGCAAAAAACCGCATCTCGATCCATTTGTCTGCTCAAATTTCCCGGGTTTTGGTGATTTCAGTGCCAAATTTCCTCGCCTCAAATAGTATTGTTTCACTGACTAATTTCAACAGTAGTGCATCACAACAAACAATTAAAACCCAACGTAGAAATATTTCCTGCATATTTAAACAGAAAGCACAATTTGCCGACTTTTAAAACGACGTCGCGCCGTGTATAGCGTCGTTCTTAAACCCATAATTATAAAATCGTTATTACGTAAACCAGGGGTCCGGCCCGCGAAGAGCTAGCATACTTGAAAACTCCTTTTAGAGAACATATTTTGTTATAGCAAATTAAATTTAGTTTACTGAAGTATTCTAATTTTATGTTGAATAATTATTAATATGACATCTACATTGATATGGTCATGGGCTAACTACTCATAACATTGTTGTAGGCTTATTGTTATTGTTTTTGTGATAAGTTGGATAAAGAAACACAGAATTGTAATGACGTGTATAATATGCAGAAAATTTAACTTCAGTATATAATAACTAACAAATTATTGAAATGAATCCAACTAACATTTTATACATTTTAAATAAAAACATAACTTATAACAAGCATAATGACATATGAAATACTAATGAGATTTATGTAATTGAGATTTTCCACTGACAATAGTTTGTAGTTGTGGACTAATTTTACTTGAACCAATTATTAAAAGAGATTTAAGATGCTCATCAGTTAATTTAGATCTTTAAACATTTTTTGTGTACTTTATTTTGGAGAAGGTCTTCTCACACAAATAAGTAGTACCAAAAACAGAAAACAGCCCACGAGCAATTTTATGCAAATTATCAAATTTTGTCAGTGGAAGACTCTTATAAAATTCCAACAAAGATGAGTTTTGATATTTGTTCTTAATTATATCACTGCACTGTAGATCAATCATTTCCATTTGAAGTTCCGGGGCTAGGGTTTTAATGTCAGTATCAAAGGGATTCTGAAAAATCTTAATTTGCTTCGCAATGGCATCAAAGTCCGAGAAACGAGTATCAAAATTTATTTTCAAAGCACTCAAAATTTCGATTGCAAAATCGATAGGAAACTCAGTCTCAGTGGTGTGGCTGAATATTTCACATGTTTTAAAATGTGAAAAACTTTTACTTCGTAGTTGTGATTGAAACAGTATCAATTAGAAATTACAAATAATGACGGGAAAATTAATAATATGCAGTGTTGCCGTTTTGCGGACTTTAGTCCGATTTGCAGCCTTTTTTAAACGTTGCGTACTTTTTCGGATTTTTTTTTTCATCAGTGGACTATTTTACTTTTTACCACCGGCAACAATGATAATATGGTTTTGGCCCTCGGAACTTACTGGAGTAATCAGTATGGCTCTAAGGCTGAAAAGTTTGGAGACCCCTGACGTAAACAATAACTCGAGAGATTAAAAAAACAGTACAACGGATTTATGCTCTAATAGTAAAACATTTTTACAGTTTTACAATTTTCAGACGACCAAACACATTATTTTCGAAACTTAATTTGTCTGTATGGGTAAGATTTTATGCGCTATACCTTTTATTCGTGACTAATACGATCTAATTAAAATTCGAATAGTGTCAATGGCAATAACCGTGCAAAACAAACAATGGTGCATTTAAAAATGTACGGTTTGTCCCACTTAAGTTTCGTGCAACGGTAACGGGTTCATTATCACAATACCAGATGTCCCATTTGCATTTAAACCATTTTAAATATTCTTTATAACTATGTATTGGATATACGAGGACAGTTTAATATTTCAGTGACTTCTTTTGGCAAAAAACGTCTCCTTAAAGCCTTTTTTTTATTAAAATAGTGGCAAAAAGGGTAGACCTATCGTGTGGGCCGCGGACGGCCCGCACTGCGACTATTAGAAGGGGAAGGGATTATAGAAAGGAAATGATTGTGGACACGCTTTTTGAAAAGTTGCAGGTCATCGTTATCTGGAAAAAATGATTTTGGAAGCTTATTAAATTCCGTAGCAGCCCTGTAAAAGAAGGATTCTTGATGAAGATTGGTCCTTGTAGTGTCAATCTTGAGAGTAAATGGGTGGGACTGATCAGCGTGCCGAGTTCTTCGGCCGAATGTGGTCAATGGTGGTACGATAGTTTTTATTTCTCTGGAGAATCTGCCATGAAATATCTGTAGAGTAATGACTGGTCTGCAACTCTTCTTCTATGTTCTAGAGGGTGAAGGGTATCTGTGAGAGTTGAGCTGTTTATCAAGCGAATGGCTCTTTTCTGAATGGAATCTAGAAGACGAAGAGAATGCCTTGGTGCTGAACCCCAAATGTGCGAGCAATACTCCAGTAGAGGTCGGATTTGAGCCTTGTACGTCGTCAACAGTTGATCGGGAGTAAAAAACTTTCTGGCTTTCCACAGAAAATCTAGCCTCTGGCTTGCCGACTTTGCGATGTTAGCAACATGGTCATGCCAAGACATATTATTGGACACCGTGACTCCCAAAATCGAGATGGAGGAACTTGGTTCAAGGGTATTTCCGGACATTGTGATGGGATGATTTGAGGAATTCACTTTCTTGGAAAACGTGGCACTTTGGGCGTTGAACTGAACAAGATTGTTGGTTCCCCACTCGACGATTGCTTTGCTCTCTATTGATGGAATCAACCTGTTTCTGCCTAATACATTTCCTCAAAATAGGCGTTTGTTTCAGCGATGAGCTCTTTCTTAGACCCAAATCTCTTACCGACCAGTCGTTTCTTTATGTTTGGAAACAGGAAATAGTCTTCTTCTTTTTTTGATACCCTGTACGATTATCGAACGTTGGCAATCATATTGGCTATAATAACTTTGTTTATCGCAGCTCGGAAAAGATGTTTTGCGATACTACTCTCGAAGATTTCGGAGCTAAGATGTTCTTCTTCGTCCTGGACCTCTACTTCCGGCAATCTTACCCTGCATTACTAAATAAAGGAGGTAATATTTCTCTGGGTGCCTCATCACGTGTTCGAAGTATTCGAGAGTTATCGGCTTTTTATTATTTTAATTATTTCTGAGTTTTTCCTCATTCGTTGTGGAACCACCTCACTTCTTATTCGGTCCATCCAGCTTATTCTGTAGACCCACATTTCAAAGGCCTTCAGCCTCTTCAATAATGAGTCGGTCAGCGTCCAACTCTCTACTCCATATAGCAATGTGGAGAATAAACAAGTTTTGGCTATTTAACAACGAGACTGATTGTGAAAAAGAGTTTTATTTAAAAAATAATTGTGCAATCAAATGCTCCCCTTCAATGTACTTCCTTCCCCTCGCCACACACCTTCCATTCATTTTTTCCATTAGTCCCTTTTAAGGCAGACTTGCTTTTCGGGAAAAAGTCACAGGCTGCTAAATCAGGCGAGTAAGGCCTAGCGGCTAAATAACGCTTCACGGACAGCGCGTTATGGGCAGGTGCGTTGTCCTGGTTCAAGATTCACGACTTGTTTTTTCACAATTCCGGCCGTTTCTGACGAACTCGTCGAGTTAATAAGAGACTTGGTAATTTTTTAAAGTAAATTAAGGACTAAGCAAACAGGACAGTGTTTTAGTAACATTAAATAGGACTAGATCACTATTTTTGTTAGTCGGTTATTTGTTTGCTACAATTTTACAATATAGATATTATTTATATTATTGGGAAATGAATTGGAATATGGCATCCGTTGGTAAAAAATAAAACCATTCTTAGCATGCATGTATAGCCAGTATATGGTGTTTATATAAATATTCAAGTGAATGTAATCATAAAATTATTAACAGTAATATATCGAAATTATTATTATAATTTTTGTAAACTTAACAATATTTATCGATATAATAAAAATATACAGGGTGTTAGTAAATAAGTGCGACAACTTCAGGGTGTGATTCTGCATAAAAAAATAAATACAGTTTGCTATATAAACGTTTGTTCGCAAATGATTCGTATTATGAGATACGGGGTGTTAAAGTTTTTCTTAAAAACTGACGATTTATTTATTGCTCTGAAACCGGTTGAGATATGCAAATTATATGCGTGTTAAGATAATTTATTTTTTTGAATTAAAACGGCGCCCCATGCGGAAAAAAGGCAGGAAAGATTTTTTGTCACAATGAACGAGGAATTTAAACATGATCTTTAATTTAAAATATATCGATGGCGTATCATTTTTTTATTTAAAAAAATTGAGATTATTACCCGTGTGCGCGCCATTGATTAACATAAAATTTTTCATTGCATGTCAAGAAATGCGAAATAACTACCTTTTAAAACACACCAAATTTTATTTGCATATCTCGACCGGTTTCAGTACAATAAATAAATCATCAGTTTTTAAGAAAAACTTTAACACCCCGTATCTCTGAAAACGAAGCATTTGCGGACATACGTTTATATAGCAAACTGTTATTATTTTTTTATGCAGAATCACCGCCTGAAGTTTGTCGCACTTATTTTCTAACACCCTGTATATTAAGTTTTTCAGTCTCCAATATATGGAGTTTTTGTTGAAATATAATTATACTTTTTTCTCTAAAATTATTTAACTTGTTGTTTACTTAACTAAGGAATAAATAGCTTTAGTCGCAGTAAAATATTTGGCATGATTTATAGAAAAACAAGATAAAAACATCAGTTATCGTTAGTTCTACTTTTTTCTTGGACTAAATAGACATCAGGTAACATTTGTTCGTGATAAATTTTCTTTATTGATTCCAGCATTTTCAGTACATATTTTTCATTTAAATTAATTGTTAAAATAAAGATCTGCCTGTCAAAGAATGAATAAAAAACAAAAGACGTGATTGAATGGTCTTTAATGAATACTTTGCTCTTTGATTTTCAGAAAACATGCTTGCAACTCGATCGGACTAACACATTTTAATTATTTTTTTGCTGTTAGATATTTGTGCACTGATTTTATGAGTTTTTTTTATTTAAATATGCAATGTTTGAATAAACAACTCAGTAACAAGTCATATGAATATTACTTTTTTTGCATTATTGCCACATTTTATCAAATGAGCGAGTGATAAAATTTGTTCTGCATCATATGTATTTTTTTTTATATTTGGGTTATTGCCAACCCAATTCATTATTTTACCTAAATTTAATAATAGACACTATTTAAACGCATGCACTTTTTTTATGAGTGCACCTATTACATTTTCTAATTTAAAAGTGTCCACGATCCATATTTAAAAAAATATCACGATTTAAAACGTGTATTATAACAACAAATAGCTTCTTGAAAAAGTGCATGTTTTACTTTTCCTTACATCAAATACGTCTCTGGTGGAATATAAACTTCTTGTAGATGTAATCTGTCTTAACGTGAGTTGCTACTACAACAATTCTGGTCTAGCCCACGGATCGTAAACATTCTGTATAAGGTAAACTTTCATCATGATAAAACTCGAAATTTCCCACTGTACATTATATACTTACTAAATTAATTAATTAAGGACATAATCACTACTACCACTGTTATCGAGTAAAAGTTACTAGGTGTGAGTTTAATCTTTCTCTGGAAAATACTGGTTTTGTCTTTGGTATTATTACGAGATTGTTTTTAGTGACAACAGCTTTTTTTCATTTTTTTAACGTCATTAGTTAATGAAGATAAAAATAACTTTGTTTTGTGTAGACAATTATAATGATGTATTATAGCACGAATGAGGCTCATTTTGAAAGACTCTGTTTTGTGTAAACTTAATATAAAAAAAAAAACTTTAAACCTTACAGTAGAAAAAACTGTTAGTAAAATGTTTAACATCTCGAACCGCGCATGCATGAATTTGATAGAAGGTTATCTGACGACTTCCGGAACAACATTAAAAATTCTTCTAGAAGTCCATAAGAACGGCCAGAGGTAAAAATACTACCTCGCAACTGGAAAAAATTAGATACCAGATACTATGATGAGAGGAGAGGAATGGGTTTTAAAGATATGGAAGGAATAGGAAAAAAACACGTAACGCGAGATGGCGCTTTCTTATCGAGGTGTGAACAACAAATATTCTGTCATTTGATCACTTGTAGAACCACATTTTTATTGAAGGGAATTTTAGTTATCTCAGAGATTTGGGTTGATTGTTTGTGTTAAACTATTAGATTGAAGCTGGATTTAACGTTTATGTTCGACGTTTCAATTGTATTATTGCTGGATTCTTGTTAAATGCCAATAAAGACCATCAATTTTGGTTTGTTTTCGAAGTTTTTCAGTTTTGTTGTTCCTAAAATTCTTGTTGCAATGCCTATGAAAGTCGAAATATCAATTTCGGACATATTGTATTATGTGAGTGAACGTGTTTGACCAATTAAGAAAGGTGAAGAGGTTTTTAAGGCTGGCCACTTCATTTTATGTGGAAATGACAGTCTCAATGAAAAAATCATCAAAAGTTTATGCATAAGATCCATTTCTGGGCTGCCTTAGGATTTGAAGGAAATGTATGCAAAGATATAATCGATTTGCCATATGTAGAGCATCGTGGAACTGAGCATATTTTTCGCGATTTTATCTCCATATCACCTTTTTTAATCCTTTGTATTTTCGGATTTTGTGGTTTATTAACACTAATTCTTTACAAAATATCGTTTAAATATAACAATGCTTAAATTGCTTAAAATAATGTATAAAGTTCTCTTTTTACCCATATAAACAAATGGAGGTTAGTTTGTTGTTTACACCTCGAGGAGTTCGTACGATCAATAATAGATGTGTCGCACACTCCGTGATTTCTCCCTATACTTTCTTTGAGAAAGAGGATACACAAGTACAGGCCCCATTCGGAAACACAAGCGCGGGCACCATTTATAAAATACTGTTAAATTAATAATAACAATAACCTAAAAGATATAAATTTAGAACTTTGATGTATAAATTATAAAAGCTGCAATATTTTTGTTGCGTATTTCAACAAATTGATTTATGTTCGTTGCTTCCCTGCAAAGACGCAGTAGTTTCACGAATATTGAATTTCACTCAATTTACACGTAGGTAACTAATAGGATTTTAATTAAGCAGATAATAAAGCTGTGTATGTATTCTATTTCTCAAACAGTCATGTTGTTTTCTTGTATGAACCTTGTGTGAAGACGTCTTGTCGGCAAAGAAGTTGAATTAACCCTCGTAGGTATGACAGTGCAACAGGATGCCGTGTAATATTTGCATTCAAAGAAAAATAGAGAGACAAAATTGGGACTCCTCAAAAACATAACACGATTTTATTTAGAAAAATTTTTTCATTTGGTTTTCATTTTTTATTAGAGTTGAGTACCTAGAGAAAATTTCATTTCTGATTTTTTGCAACTTTTAGTGCGTTTTCAAGCGACATCTCACCTACACATAAATTTTTTTATGAAAACTGTGTGACTATAGACAACAATATCTTGAGCATTTGAGTTTATTCAATAGGTAAAAAAAGATTCCTTGATCGCTATGAAATTTTAATACTTCAAATTTGTAGTTGTTATATTGATGTTTTATCGCATAATTTGTTGTTTGTTTACATTTAAATGTGTGCTTTTACATAGTTTTAGTCTAATATTTAAATAAACGTGGCGCCTAAATATCTGAATGAGTCACTGCTATGCAAATGAAAAGTAAATATTGACTTTCCCTTTCTCAATTTCAATGAAAAAAATCACGTTTTTTTATTGAACTGGCTCTTTGGCACAAGACTACTACTACTACTAGACATCTGCGATGAAATCCTTTCACACTTTCGTTTTTTAATTAACAGACATCCGTAATTTATCAATCGTTGACCTCTAAGAGCGCTAAATGATGTCGTAAAAATGCAGAAAAATAGTAAAACTGCAGTTTTTGTTTGGAGATACGTTGTTTTTTATTAAAAAAGGAAATGAAAAGCATGTAATCAACACGTACATTTTTTTTTGAGTTAACGCTTTTCAAACCTAATAATACTCATCCATTTAAACATCCACGGTACAATTTATAGACCCCAGTTTGGCCGCTACGAGAAAACATTTCACAAACCATCGTCTCTTTAGATTGTCCCATAATATGCATTGGCTCCTTCAAGTTTTTTCTTTCGACCTCCTGCACTGTTTATGTTTGTTGTAGCTTAGTCTCCTGTGTCCTAAAAAGATTCATGCTAGGAGTTGGAAGAAGGATCTTTAACATGTGCAGATTCTCTTGAACCGGTCCTTATTTGAAGTCTTGTCGAGAAGTGCTCTAGAGTTATGGCAACTGTCTTTTTTCACCATTTTGGGCGATCTGACGCGGCCGTCTTTCCCGAATGGTACTCATGTTGGTAGCCCTATGAAATTTTTCGGCAATTCCACCGTGGATCTTGTTCCCAATAAGGCCACTTTAGGTTGAATTACAACACTGGTTTTAAAGTGGTGGCATGAGAATCAAATGCTGTCTGAATGTCGTCTGAATGTCCGACTACTTGAGTTTTTCTTGTTGTGGGTACATCTCAAAATAACTATGACCTCATATTGGAAAATAATGTGTAAAAAACAATCAAGTTTCGTAGAAAAAGAAATGCCAAATTTGGGTGGTTTAAAATTTGTTGATGCATAACTCTTGTTCTTCTATCGGAGGTTGGCAACCAATGTTTCCCACTGCCCTAAAAGTGACTTAAATTGAGCGTAGGTATTTAAACCAGGGTCTTCGACCACGCCTTTGTTTGCCCTTTATCTTGCCTTTAATATTGAGTTGAGGCAGTTCGCGTTTTGTATTACGCTTAACATAACCCAGATATTCAAGCTTTCTTATTAGCACACTTCTGAGTATCTCTATGGACTTTCCCATTCTCTGAAGCAGGTGGCATTACGAACATGATCTCTTTGTGTCGGAAAATCTTTTGGATTAATGTTCAGACTTTAATTCAACATATATCAACTTGCGTATGAATTGAAAATGAATGATTTGATCGTCAAAATAGCGTCATCTGAAGAGGAGTTGCAAGCGATGATTAATGTTATGCATGATGCCCTGAAAATCAAAGGGATGAAAATAAATGTAAGCAAAACAAAAGTAAATTTTTGAAAGAGAAGAAAGCATGACAAACTGTGAGATTCTGATTAAGGGAAAAAGAGTGGAACAAGTAAATGAATTTGTATACGTGGGTTTAAAGTTTACTAGAGATGGAAAGTATGGCAGTGACATTGAGCGAAGGGTGTTGGCAGGAAAACAAATAAATGGGGCACTGAATAGCTTTATGAGCAGCCAAAAAATGTAAAAAGAGGCACGTCTGGCTGTGCATAGAGGAGTGTTGGTTCCTACACTTATGTATGGTAGTGAATGTTGGGTTTGGCAGAAGAAGCATGAAAATAGGATAAATGCTGCGGAGATGAGTAGTCTGAGAAGTATAGTGGAGTGACTCGGTTGGATAAAGTAAAGAATAGTGAGATTAGAGAACGCTGTGGTGTAGAAGAAGATGTGGTAACAAAAAAAGATAAGGTAATGCTTAGATGGTTTGGACACGTATGAAGAATGGATGATCGAAAATTGACGAAACAAATTTGTAAGGCGAGTGTGAATGGACAAGTCGGTAGAGGTCGACCAACATTGTTTTGAAGAAAGGCCAGGTCAAAGGTACCATCAACGAGCATGTATAAGAGCACTGATGTAAGTAGAGAAAGCAAAATATGTGTGTAAGAACCGTAGCAAGTGAAAGGAAGTGGTTTCTGCCTAGCCCTACGGGAAAAAGGCGTGACTTTATGTATATATGTATGTATTTATCAACTTTATTATGATTTAAAATTATAAATATTCCAATGTAAAATTAAACACCTTTCTGTACTATCGATGTTTTAATTTTTATTTTGTAAATGCATTGAGAAGTCGTCTTTTTTATTAAAATAATATTAACAAACTTATTAGTTCCATTTGATTCATTATTATTCGCCGTGAAAATTGTGTGACGTAAACAAAATATAAATTCATATTAATATAATTTTATTGAGTACAATATAAATCAAAGTGTGACAAGCATTTTAATGTAATAAAACATTTTAACATAAACATATTAATATTGGATGTAAACTTATAACGTTGTTTTAGTATTTCCTCCCAATTTTATGAATATTTAACGGGATCGTTTAATAGCCGTGTAATTTCTCCACTAAATACATTTTGTCAGGAATTAATGAACAGTTACTTACTGTAAGAGAATATGAGATTACCGGTAGTATTACTTACTGTAGATTTTTTTTCATAATTTAATTAGATATTAAACGTTATAAATAAAAGAATAATCCGTCGCGGGACGTCTGAAAACATCACAACCATTTTTTATAAAACATTTGCAAAAAACTAAATACAACTGCTGAATATGAGTGCTAAAGTACTCGTATTGTAAAATTATAACCATCAATTTTACCAATAAAAATTTTTAAAAAACGCATTATTTTGTTAACTGTCATTTGTCATAAGTAATTATCTTTATATTTATTGTTAAAATTTCATTTTTTAGTTACTAAAGCCAATGTATGCCAAAGTATTTTAGGTCGGACGGAAAACTGACGATCGCCAAGCCAACTTATCTCAATTTTCTTCATTTTTATAAAATCACGCACACCTCAATGGAAAAAATTAATATTTAACTTACACGAACTAATGCGCTGATGCTAATTGGCACACACTAATGTCATACAATAAGCTTTTGCCTGACACTTTATTTACATTTGTCGTTCATTTTAGAGAAAACATTTCGTGAACTATCCTCGTATTATATAATCCATTACCATTTGATTAAAAAAATACCTATCAAGCTTAGCAATGGATAGAAAAGTGTCGTAAGAAATATACTCTGTCAAAAAATCAACCATTTGTCGACCAGACTATGAAATGTTTGCAGTGGGAACAAACTTCTAATAAAGTGACTACAAAAGAAGACAATAAACTCGCAAATTTAAAAATATTTTTAAATTGTTGCATTTACATCAATTTTTTTTATCCTATTTACATTTTTCTGGACAATCTATTTATAATAACTTTCGAAATGATGACTTTTTTAATTCGTATTTATATTATTTTGACTACACTTAAACGAAATCGTGTTCGCGAAAACAAACTTCCCTTATTAATAAATCAGCATTTTGGATAGTTGCCAAAGTCGAAGTAACTTATTTATCATTAAGATATTAAGGTACTTGAGTGTCGGAATAAGTTTCATACCCATTTAATATTTTTATGGGCTTTGTAAAAAACAAAATGCGGGTTAGCTAATTTTAACTTTTTTAGGAATGTTATCTAAACCTCAATTCATGCATAAATGCTAGACTTTTTTTAATACACGCTCTGATTATTTACTGAGAGGAAAAACAACACAGGTCTACATTTTAAATGTTTCTCGGAAGCATCCAATAGTAATCTGCTACCACTGTAATGCTTCATTTTTTTTATTTTCTTTAATGTCCTGATGGAATCATTTACCTTGTTCTTCACTTACAGCTTCCAAATTTTTAGAAAAGTAGTCAATGTGGGGTTGGAGGAAATGCACTTTTGTGCTTATCAGGTATCCCAAAGCTTGAAATGCTTTTAGCATTCGTCCGACGATCTTTTTGTAGTCAGAATATTTGTTATTACCTATAAATGTCTCATGACCTCTTTAAATGCAATCCACCCGTCTTTTTGACGAGCATCGACAAATTTTTGATCAACTGAAAGCCTTCCAATGTCACACATCTTTCTTCAGTTTTGCCCCCAAGAGACCTGGAAACCTACATGCATATATACCTTTTTCCCGTAGGGCTAGGCAGAAACCACTTCCTTTCATTTGCTACGGTTCTTACACACATATTTTGCTTCCTCTACTTTTATCAGTGCTCTTATACATGCTCGTCGGTTGTTGGTACTCCTGACCTGGTCTTCGAAATGACCTACAGGAATGGAAGCGTAAAAACCGATAGGTGAGAACGGGGTCTGCACTGTCAGCTTGTAATATATTAACTTTTGTTTTGATTAGCTGGAAGTTTTTTTCTTTTAAAAGTTATGTTTTTTTGCATTATACATCTTAAATGCACTAATGTGAATTAATAGTAATTTTGACTTTAAATTTAGTTATAATCCTTTAGATAAAAAAAATGAAAATATTGAGAAATTTGTTGTTAAATTTTAAGAGCATTTTGCTTTAAATCCTGACGTCTATGATTTTTTTTAAATTTTTTTTTTGTATTCAGCATACCAAAATACAATCAGCTTTGTAGTTGCAGACCTGTGTTATTAATAATAACTTTTATCCAACTAGTAATTCCTGAATTTATAATATTATTTGGTCACTTTAATTCAAGGATTCATTTTGCAAACATCAAATTTAGTCAAAATGATTGTCTGCTTTTCCAAAGTATTGGTTTTAAAAAGTTATGGCATTCAGCAACAAAAACAGTCAAAATCTCTATCTTAAAGGGATTTCCATTGCTATAAAAACTCGAGATAGTTTTACCAGATGTGAGTTAACTCGTAGTGTTAAAAGATTTATTATTATTTTTTTGAAACCGGAGTTTATTTCTGATATTTAAAATGTACTGACCCTTTTTTAAAAGATTAATGATCACCATCATCCGAATTGGAGATCGCCCTGGCCACATCCGATATGGCAATTTTTTTTTTATAATAGTAAATTATAGTAATATTTGATTACGAGTTTTATTAATTTTAATAACAATTTTGCTTCAATGGACATCAATGCTAGTGCATTCAGTCTGTTTGGACCAAGCTAGTACGCAAATAGCTCTTCACTCTTTCTAGGGTAGAAAAAGATCTTTCTTCAGAACAATTTGTAGATGGAATACATAAATAAATAAAAAAATATGAATATTTTGATAAATATCGTCAATATTACGTGAATGTTTAAAATTGCAAGTGCTGTATTAAAAAAAACAGGGTTGTCAATGGTGCCTGGATTTTTTATTATTCAAGGTGGCACTTGACGTGTTAATGAATATAATTTTTAAACGAAAATAATGAATCTCTTTTTTTACGAGTAATTTGAACTTCAAATCGTGCTAATAATATTTTGGAGCTTTGTCCTGCAAAAACAAAACACGTATCGATAAAACTAATATTATTGTTAATAATTTTTCTTTTCGGTGTAATTTTAACGCGGTCACGCACGTGATGAAATTTAAGGCTTAAAATATTTTTTCGAATTTTTACTGGTTGTTAAAAAATACTTTCATTTCTGGCGGTCACACTTTCGGTTGGTCCATAATACTCTTATTCTTTGGTAATACTATTAAAAGTTTAAATGATGATTTAAGAACCGAGTTCAAGGTAAACGGACTAAAATGCCGAGCTAGTGACGTAATAATAAATTAAATGTCCTATTGTTGGCTTACGTGCGTACAAAACATTCTCTACGCTCTGCATTAATTACGTTTCTTCACAAAATTAAGGTACTTAATAGAGTTTTTTTCGTTGTTGATGGCAATAATACACAGTCACGCCAAATTCCGTAGGGCTAGACAGAGATCATTTCCTTTCACTTCCGCTACGGTTCTTGCACACATCTTTCGCTTCTGCTACTTTCATCAGCGCTCTCATACATGCTCGTCAGTTGTCGGTACTCTTGATGTGGCCTTTCTTCAAAACAATGTCGATCTGACAGCAGATCAGTTATGTAACATATTTCATACACATATACTATTTATTATTTTTTTCAGTTATAAATGATATTTTATAAAACTATACGCATTCTTAAAATTCGAACCATTATTATGTGACATAAATCTAAATACTGCGCTCAGATTGAGGTTTGTAGAATGTTATGTCTAGTCCCAACTACTTTACGGGGTGGAAACATGGATGTTAAAAGCACAAATAATAAAGAAGGTCGAAGCCTTTAAACTTTGGATATACAGAAGAATGCTGAGAATTCCATGGACGTCCAGAGTCACCAACGAGGAAGTGCTGAGAAGGATGGGTCGAGAGAAAAAATTGTTTAGAACAATCAAAGTACGCAAGACGGCATACCTTGGACACATATTGCGGAACGAAAAATACAGGCTATTGCAGTTCATCACGCAGGGTAGAGTAAAAGGGAAAAAGGGAATCGGTAGAAAGAAAAAGTCATGGCTACCAAATGTTCGAGACTGGACAAACATGAATGTGGAGGAAATATTCCATGCGACTAAAGACAGAGAAACTTTTAAAAATGTGGTCGCCAACCTCCGTTAATGGGGACGGCAAAGAAAGAAGAAGAAGAATACGCTACATAATAATTGATTGAAATGCATTGCATATTACACACCAAGAGGTTGTCTCAAACCATAGCGAATGAATATTTAAATTGTTCATGCGGTGTATTCTCGTTAGTTCTAAAAGGGATTACTAAAATCCTAAATTTCATTAGTGGAATTGCGATTGTGGGGAGTTAGCGGGGAAAAAGCTATAAATCATCTTGTTTATATTTGAAAAGATAGTCTGTGATATCAGTGGCGTAATGTGGTGTGTTGAATTTAGAAATTTCGGTAAATAAATAGAAATATGACGTTTTGGAGACCATGGGCTAATGAAAATGATAAAATTGCAGTGTATTGAGAATAAAGACAGATATAAATTTAACAATGAAGATTTAGACCTAGGAATTTTTAAAAATAATAAATTCATAAAATGAGGTATCTTCGCCTATGGCAGATCAGTATTGTCGGTAAGGGTTCGGAACGAGTTTTTATCTTCTGCAATTAATAATGGAAGAACTATAGCCCCTAATGCAAGTAACGAAAAAGGGAATTGCCCGTTTTTAAAAATTAATATCAATTTTTTTAATTCGAGTTAGCGTCACAATTGTAAAACGGAAGTGCCTAATAAAATGTAAATGTCTCGAAAACTTAAAAATGTATCTACGGACTAGCACAGGATGTAAAATGACGTGAATCTTACTGTACAATCTAAAAAGCATGTTTGATTTTTTTTATTCCAAAAAATAAATACACTCCCCCTGTCGGCGATAGGTATAAAACCCGAGGGAGCTCGGTCGGTATCATTTAATAGAATCAGCAATTTTCAATGTGGATAATATATGATTCAATTATAATAAAAAAAAGGTTAAACATTATAAATAAATGGGGCATTTATTTCTGTCTGTTGAAGTAGTTGTAGGCGTGCTAATACCTTAGAAATCTTATTAACGATGTTCAGTGGTAGATATATACTGTGTATACAGATATTTGTAAAATTTAAACATACTGTTATGTAGTACTTAAAAAAACTCTATGAATCATTATTCATCATTATTTTGTACTCTATGTATGGGGCACTGCATAGCTTTGAACCCAAGTACAAAAATTAATTTACTTGTTCCACTCTTTCTCCCTCAATCGAAACTTCACAGTTTGTCATGCTTTCTTCTCTTTCGAATACCATTACTTTCGTTTTGGTTACATTTATTTTCATCCCTTTGATTTTCAGGCCATCATGCATAACATTAACCATCGCCTGCAACTCCTCTTCAGATGACGCTAATATGACTTGATCATCGGCTTAAAGAAGGCATTTATTTTCAATCCATACGCACTCTCTTTCAAAACTTTTAAACAATCGTCAATGTATAAGTTAAACAGCCATGGCGAAGCCACACATCCCTGTCCAACTTCTGTTTTGATGTTAAACTAGTCGGCTGTTTAACAAAACTGAAAATATATTTTTATGTATTCTACAGGGATTTGAGACAAATCCAGGAAAACGGTAAAATTTTAATTCTGGATTTTTAGCTGGTGCATTCTCACAATTAACAGCACAATTATTTTTTTTATTTTATTTAATCCATTTATCACACTTACGTTTGGAGTGAACCAGAAAAAATGCGAGAACTCGTTATATATTTAAATTAATGGTTTAAGAAATATCTTTTAAAATACTAAAATTGTAGCACTAAAACCATATTGTAACATAAATGTCAAAAGTTCCTAACATTGATGTGCAATAATAGTTGAATTTATTTTAAATTTAATCCAGATGTGTTTATAAAATTATTATGTAAATTTATAGATACACATTGTGTGAATAAATTACAAAGTTTAATAACTTTTGGCGGCGTGATTTTTAAACTGGAATAATAAAATTCCAGTAGGTTTCTTGTATTTATCTTTAAATACTCAGTACTCTGGTTGTAAAAGTTTATGCTAATAAAGACATTAAAGATAAATACATTCGAAATAATTGGACAAAGTTTATCAATAAAATATATTTTAAATTTTAAGAAAATTACTTCGAATGAAATGTGTGTACCTACGATAGTATAGAAACTATGGAAGATATTTCATGTCGATCAATAGTTTAGACTTGACAAGTGAACAACTACTGTTTACCTTTGTTTTCATTTTTTATGGGCTCTTTTGAATGTAAGTTGTCTGCCATTCAAACTTGATTTTAAATACAAAAAGAAGCCTCTATATCACGACGTATCATTTGTCTGGAAAGACCTTGAACTCTTAGTCTTGTTGTTAGCAACAAATGCTGTCTCTGCTTAATCTTGTTTAATGGTTCAATTTTGCTTTGGAAGGCTTCACGACGAAAGACACGAGCAACTTCCTATTTTAAAAACTAAAATCATAATAAAATAATTTCGTAGCTATGAATGGTGTGTTATTATTATGACTATTACTTGACTCTTTTTTAAAATTAATTTAACAGAAGTTACGTTATATGTATATCTATAACACATCTGTGTTGAAGACTGATCAAAGAGTATCCCGCAACATTACATTACATTAAGTCAAATTGCATTTCTGGCTAATTTATTAGACACACTTTTATTTATTGATGCGGCTTGTTGAAAATGTTGAATTTATTGCATTTTTAAATTTATTTTTTACTTTAATAATTATTGTAAAATTATTATTCGCCAGATTCCATTTTATTTTTCGAAAGTTAATGTCAAATAAAAATTATTTTTTTTTTTTTATTCGAAAAATAAATTTTAAATGTTTACAATGAATTTTGCCTATAATTTATTTAAATTAATGTGAATTTAGGACGTTATTTATGATTACATGATAAATTTTTCGTTTATATTTGGAAGAATCATTTTCCTGATAATTTTACGCGACTCATACATTCCTATGTAATTTGACCCGCTGATCACGAATTCGTGGTCCGTTTTAACCCATCTCGTCTAAGTCAAGGTCATTTGAGGGTCAAATGTGTAGGTACTATAAGTGGTTATGTAGAGAGTTTATTTGACCACTGCAAAAATACGAAAATGTGGCATCCTGGTACCGAACTACTAACATGTTCTTGATGGTCGCTGAATCCGAATTCAACGCCTGTTCGTCTTCAGAAAGACGAAATCAATCAGTGTCAAATCAAGGTCAAAAAAGGTCTACTCGTTCGCTGACATATATATTGTGCCGAAATTAGGTGGCAAGGGAAACGGGAAGTGAATATGTTGGCGGACTACTGTTGGTTACTGAAAAGAGATCGAATGTCAGGTGATCAAGACAATGATGACAGCACGAAAAGACCTAGAAATCCTACACAGATCTTTTGACAATAAAATAAAATGTTATAAACGGGAAAAACATTACTGAATTTTGTGAATAATTATATTTATTGTTATACTGAAAAAATGCGAGATGAAGGCGCAATTCTAATGTCGAATATGGAATCATTGACCGAGTAGACCTTTATTGACCTTAATTTGACCCTGACCTAGTCCTTTAGTCGACGAACAGTTTTCGAATTCGGATTTAGCGACCACCAAAACATGGTACTGTAGTATTTCGGTTCCAGGAAGCCACATTTTCGTATTTTTGGAGTAGTCAAATAAACTCTCTACATCACCTCTTGTGGTGTCCTTGAAATGACCTCTGGATCATAATGTTAAAAACAGAATACATATTTGGATATAAAATATTATTTATTATTTTAAAATCTATAGTCGAAAATTCATTTTTTCCAAAAAACACATTTGACCCTCAAATTACATAAGAATTTTTATGTCGCGTTAAAGTATAAGGAAGTTTTTATGTGTGCTGGTGTAATCGAGGTACTAGAACTTCTTCTTCTTCTTCTTCTTCTTACGTTAGGACTACGTCCTGTGTTTGCCTCAAAGGTTGCCCAAAAACAATTGGGACGATGAAGACCAGCTATCATACCATCTTTTTGGTGGGCGTCCAGTTGGGCGTGGTGTGTTGGGCCGCTTCTCTCTCACAATTTTTGCCAGCCGGTCGTTTGGCATTCTGCTAACATGGTCTCTCCATTCTCTTCTTCGGTTTCTTGCCCATCTTACTATGTCTTGGACTTCACATATTTCCCTTATCTCTTCGCTTCTTTTATGGTCAAGTAAGGTATAGCCAGTTATCGATCTAAGAATTCGCATTTCCGTTGATCTAAGAAGTCGCTTTCTAGTCGTGTTCTCCGCTCTGGTCTCTATCGCGTGTGTCATAATCGGTCTTACACATGTCTTATATATTCTGACCTTACTTCTGGTACTCATGTGTTTATTTCTCCAGATTATGTCTCTAAAGAATCCTGAGATTAGAGATGCCTTTGTTGTTTGAGCTTTTACTTCCTCCTTAATATTTCTAGTGCTAGTTATATTAGCTCCTAAATATTTAAAGGACATCACTTGTTCTACACTCTGCTCATAGATTGCGAGTTTACATCTTCTCGGTTCTTTGGATATTGTTAGCGATTTGGTTTTCTTGACGGATATTTGCATATTGAATTCTTCAGCTGTTTTTTGGAACTTGTGTAAGAGTCTCTGTAGGTTGTCCTCGTCTTCCGATACGATTACAGCATCATCAGCGTAGCATATGATTTTTATTTCTTTATCTCCCAGTCGATATCCTCTCCCAGTTACTTTGACTTCATTTATAATTTCATCCATGATGATATTAAATAGGATTGGGCTTAGGCTATCTCCTTGCCTGATTCCGGTTGAACTAGAACTTAATGTTTTTAAAAACGGAAACCAGAGACAAGTTGGAAGCATTGCGTCACTGAATAGAAGGGATGCCAGACGAGCAGTACACATATCAAGATTGTCATGACACGTCAGGCACCCCAACACTCCTAAGGACTATGCGGAGACCATGGGGACCATTTGGAACTGCAGGAAAATTCCTAAAGATTGGTCGAAGAAAAATAATACATTCAACAAGGATTCTTACATTATGGGGCTTGCAAAAAGCCCGCTTTGTAAGTTCTGTAAGTTCTGATTTGCTGACAAAAGCACATTAAAAAACCAGAATTGGAACCGAAAATGCATAGCAACATACAGCTCATTTCACCAATATACGACCAATATACGACGGTTTTGGATTAGTCACCAAAGCATCGACTTAACTGGTGCACTGTGTCGAGAGGCACATTAGTAATTTCCCCCAAGATTTAAACCCGAAATTTTCTTGTTTATTAGTATGCTTTTGTTGAGAGGTTTTATTTTATTTTTTATTGTGAACAGAAATCGTTGATGTAACTCTCGATTTTTTTTTTGTTATAAATAGGCACATATTTAATTATGTTAAAAGAGAATGCAACAAAAATAAATTGTCAGTACAAATTTAATAAATATGTTTATTCATGTAGTACCAACGGTATTATCAACGCATCAGATTTATAGTCATCATAATCGGAATCACTGTCGTCGCTATTCTCATTCGGATTGTAAATGATAACAGGATTAGCTGCTTCGATACGGTTTTCATGAATTCACCATTCCTCTATTAAATTTTCACATTTTGTGACACATTTGTCCTATTACGTACAATTAATAAAGTCATTAAGAACAGATTTGGTTGCAAAATCACCCGTGTTCACAAATAAAAATATTGAATCTTAATTTCCAAACAAGAAGCGCCTTATAAAATAAAATTCGTTACCTACGAAATTTATTTAAAAATATTAGAATTTACTTTCGTACTTCTTAAATGTACAGTTATCCAGTTTTTAACGATAATGCGAAACCGCCGTATATTAATGAAATATGCTTTACTCATTGTCTGCATTCTGGTATTTTAGTTACCAATGGCGTATTGTAAATATTTTCTAACTGTTACCAGTCTCCATATCCCTGGCCAGCGTCTAGCGGATTCCAGACTAAGGCTGACTAAGCGGAAGAGAGGAAGAGAGGTATGGCACATTACTTATTACTATTCGAGGAGACACAATGGACGTTGTCTGAGTATCGTTGGCGGGATTCGGTAGAAACCTCGCCCGTTTTATTATTTACTAAATAACTGGACGAAATAACGTGTGAAATCACAAATTATGAAAATTATTGTTTAATCTAGTTTGACTTATCGTTTGGTCAGTAGTTTTCTTTATTAATATTTATGGTAGTAAAAAGCAAGGCGTTTGTAACTTGAAATCGATAAATCAGGTATTATTTACATTTACAGGTGAGCGGTACCATATTTACAGAGCGCATAATTTTTTATCGATTCCAAACACGTTTCGTAGGTTAATAACTTCAAAATGGGATGAAACAAATGAGAAAACACGACGGGATTTTACATGTGTCGAACAAATGTTTTATATTCTTTATCTGATTGTGGAAACGTTAATTTATTTATGTTATTTAAAATCCCAAATTCAATTTCAACGAAAATTGGATTCGTGTGATCCTTAATTCGATCAGTTTGCTTTAGGGCGTATTGTATTTTATGAAATGCATGTTCTCTTATATTTCTTATAATAGTTTCAATATTGAAAGGCTTGCAAGTACTGTTCAAACGTTGAAGTGCTTTAATAAAAAACAGTGCAGTGTAGCCACATTATTTGGGTGTTCATAATACATTAAAAACTTTGAGTGACCAAAATGGGAAAAAATTCAATTCCAAACTCCTGTTAGAATGCCACAGGGAACTTATGGCACCGGGGATACACATTTTTTTCTTGATATGACACCAGAAAGTACATGGAAACGAAGTGGCAGACTGGCTAGAGGATTACAACTGCTAATAAGCTCAGAGCCAGCAGCAATGCTTACAGTACCTACTGTTAGGGAGCAAAATTACTAAAGCAAAGATCTCTACAGATAACTGCTGCATGAACAAACACCTAAACATATTTTATCTTGCAGAAAGATCGCTTTGTAGGTGGCAGACTGGCTTGATGTGAGTACCAGGACACCAGGAAATACATAGCAACGAAGTGGTAGACTGGCTAGAGAATTACAACAGCTGTTAGGCTCAAAGCCAGCAGCATTGCTTACAGTACTTCTAGGGAGCAAAATTACTAAAGCAAAGATCCCTACAGAACACTGCTGTGTTAATAAACACCTACACGTTATGCATCTTGCAGAAAGATCGCTTTGTAGGTTCTGTGAAGAAAAGGATAAGATTCCGGTGGAATTAAATTTTTTTAATCTATCCATACGTCGTAAAATATGTTTCATCGGTACTGATGATATCTCTTTCTTCCTCGCGATACTGTTTTAGTCTATTTAAAAATTCTATTCGCTTTGATCTTGCTTCATAACTTTTCCTTAACATATCTCTATTTTTGGGTGTTTTTTGCCACTGAAGACTGGCTACCCACCCTTAATATCAACTTGTACATCGGGTACTTTATGCTTTTAAAGTCGTTCGTTGCTTTTGTTGTTATTTACGATTCCTTTACTTTATCCATGTCCTTCTGAAATAAAATTCTAGAGCGATGCCTGTGTACTACTTGAGCCTCATCGCGAACAATGCGAAACACCTTTTTCGATATTCCTGTCGCAGGCAGGATTCGGTGACGATTACTATCAAATAGAATTGCCCACCAGGACAATATATGCGAAATATTGATTTTTTAATGTTCTATAATTAGGATGAAAGTAGAGGAAGCAAAAGATGTGTGTACGAACCGTAGCGGAAGTGGAAGGAAGTGGTCTCTGCCTACCCCTATGGGAAAAAGGCGTGACTTTATGTATGTATAATTAGGAATAATTTTATTCTAAGGTTGCCGTCCACGAATGAAACAATTACAGAGTAGGTCATACTGTTTTAGGTATTATACTTTGTTATATATTCATTTAAACTTTTGGTAAAATTTCATACAGATTAAAAAACAAATGACTAAAGTACATTTCGGTAGAAAGAATAAAGGGTTGTTCTCTGTTTTCATAAACTTATGCAGACACAATAATGTGAATTCCAAATGCATCACTCATAAAGGAACTGCGACGTCTTGGATATATTAGAATGTAGTTAAAATTAAATATTACGCAATAGCAATTACACAAAAACAGACATTGTTTATGTTAAAAAGTAACACAAACACAATATTTCCGTCAATCATTTCATAATACTCGAACTCAAATCGTCGCATGTTCTACGTACGATGTGCAACTGTTTTACTTGAAAAAATTATGTAATTATTTATCTGTACAGGGGATTTCATGAGTTTTAAAATTAATTTTTTTGCAGAAACTGACATTAAAATGTTTAAAGTATATTGTCGAAGAAATAATAAAAGCAGTATTTCATTTCTTAAAAATATTCCTAAACCATGAAGAGATCAGGTATTATTTTTTATGATTTTTATCAAAATGATTAAATCAAAAAACAAGCTTTACAAACAGTGCACGATCTTCTTTCCAAATTATGATTACTTACAAACTAGCTTTATTAATTATCTATCAGGTTGCGTCCAGACTTTTGTTAACGTGAGTACTGCACGGTATACTGCTTGGTTAAAATGAATTGATATTATACGTTTATCCTTTAGACATTTTTTAATGCTTTCGGCGAATTTTGATTTAAAACTAGAGGGTATTGGATACTAACAAATTGGTAGATGGGGCATCTGGTGGTAGAAAATAGAACTATTCTTAGCATGCACTTTTTTTAAAATTATTTAACTTGTTGTTAACTTAACTTTGGAATAAATAGCTTCTGTCTCTGTAATATATGTGGACTGTCAGCTGTCTCTCCATCTCTTTGGTGGTCTTCCGGGTGGACGGGTCCCTGCTGGTTTTCCTTCTAGTACAATGCGTGGTAGTCTATCGTCGGTCATTCTCTTTACGTGGTTATACCATTCTCTTCTCCTCTGCCTTCCCCATCTCACCACATCCTGTACGTCGCATTGTGCTCTAACGTCAGTGTTTCTTACGTGATCTCTTCTTGTTTTCCCGGCTATTGTTCTCAGTACTGACATTTCGGCGACTCGTAGTATCCTTTCGGTCTTGTTGGTATCCTCTCTCGCTTCTATACCACATGTCATTATTGGCCTGACGCATGTCTTAAATATTTTGATTTTACTCTCCTTTCGCATATAAAGATTAGCCCATACAGTTTCCCTTAGACATCCTGATATTATGGCTGATTTTTTAATTTGGTTTCTCAGGTCCTTTACCGGGTCCATATTTTTCGAGCCCTGTCCATTGCACAAAAATAGTGAGTCGTTTATCTAAAAAAATATCGTGCAATGACAGAATAGGACAAAACATAACCATGGACACCTACAATTTCGAATGCGTGAACCAATTTCAAGTACCTAGGAGCAGTTATAACCTCGAATAACGATATCAGTAGCGAAATAAAAGCAAGAATACAAAAGGGCAATAAATGTTTTTTCGCCTTACAAGACCTGTATAATTCCCGACTGATATCTAAGAACTCTAAAATACGGATATATTCGGCAGTAATCAAGCCAATTAATATGTACGGTTCAGAAACATGGACAATGACAAAGCAGAACGAACCAGTTCTAAGACGCTTTGAACGAAATATGTTGCGGAAAATCTTTGGACCTACAGTGATGAGACAACGGGCCAATATCGAATAATAACGAATGAGGGGCTCAAGAACATGGGAGGAAAACCCAGTAGCAAAAAGAGTTATAGGAAGATCAAGGCGCGCGAGAGAGAGAGAATCAGTATAATATTAAAATTTGTTCAAATTACTTATTATTTTATCATTTAAAATTTTCAAAAAATCGAAACAAATTCATTCTGCATTAATACGTGTTATGATGGGATTTTAAATTGGATTAAAAAAAAGTTTATTAAATTAAATGGAGCGCTATGATTGATCAACGGCACGAAAGAGCATTCGAGAAAATCGTCTTGTCCGATATTAGCCGTATTGCCAATTCTCGAAAAGAATTCTCGATCTCCAAGAAACTTTTTCTATTTCTAGATAAGTTTGCCAAGCAAAACTAAATCAAGTCATAATGTATTGATCTTGACGAGTATTATATGAAAAAAACGTAATTAATTTTTAAATAATATGCTTGGTGTACTGAATGACCCTGGAAACTAAATTTTAAATTAACAATTTCCAGTGTACGTCTCATTCCTTTGCACTCCTACTTTATGTCTAATAGTTTAAATTTATGAGAAAACTTGGACGCGTCCGCTGTAAACTATTAAACATATTTTATTAATAATATTTAGATTTTTTTTTATAATCTTTTGAGGAAGAGGAAGCAAAATATGTGTGTAAGAACCGTAGCGGAAGTGAAAGGAAGTGGTCTCTGCCTACCCCTACGGGAAAAAGGCATGACTATGTATATATGTATGAAATATTCTTTGAGTAATTATTAATACCCTTTTTTTAAAATAAGTTAATTATACCAGTAGCAAAATACTTACAGTACATAAATGAGTGTTAGGTGAACGTCAACATTTTTTGACATTTGCACTAGTCTGTATTCATATTACCTGTATTGACATTGGTATTTTTAATGTCTGGAGTCAGATAAAACAAGAAATTCGCAGTTCCAATTTAGATAAAATGAAAAAGCTATTTTGATGGCATAAAAATGATTCCAATTTTATTCAGCATGCAGAAACTGGACGGTTTCTGCTCTCAACAGTTGCATTAATCTGAAAACTCGCATTTTCATTGCAATTTATTTGAAAAAGTTGTTCTGACAGCATAAAAATGATTCCTCATTCATTCAGCAAGCAGACACCCGCCAGTGTCATTGCTATAATATAAAAAAGTTATTTTTTTACGGCACAAAAATGATTCAAAACTTTATTCAGCTGGCAGAAACTGGACAGCTTTTGCCCAAGTCTAAAATTGTCTTATTTCAAACGGTTAAAGAGGCTTTGAAACTAGCAGTGTCAATGCATAATATGAAAGTTTATTTATCTACTTTTTATTACTCATGCAGGATAAGTAGTAACTTAAAGCACGCTGTTGCGGTTGAAAAATAGCTGTTTGCCCATTTGAGTGCGACAAGCGCACGCTTACGTCAGACACAATATACAATTATATCTTTAACCTCCCTCTCAACTTCGTTCGCTTCGTTCGCCTCGCCCGATCAGACTTAAACATTACGTTCACGAACTAACTGTCACTGTCACTGTTAACATTACAAAGTTTGAAACGTAACTCTCTTTCTCTTTCTACCTTATATCTCCCTCTCAAATTCGTTCGCCTCGCCCGATCACACTTTAACATTACGTTCACGAACTAACTGTCACTGTCACTGTTGCCATTACAAAGTTTATATTTTTATTAAGATATTAAATTCTTTGTGCCCACATATATCGTCGCATTTGTAATAAAAAATAGTATGTGCAACCCGTGCGATGTTGTCTATACTATTATGTACTTAAATATTTTACTACTTGATTTCTCAAAATTAAAGTATTCTTTGAGTTAAAGGTTCCATTATAAATAAATGAGCAGTGACCTTCGGATGTGTACCCGATCATGCGAGATGTTTCTATATATGCAGGACTGCAGAAATGAACCGTCCGTCGATATTTTTAGCGTTTGACAACGCTGTCTCGACAATCCGTCATTTATGATTTGTTACCGTATGTAGAATTAAATTCACTTAACCAAGGCATTATCCGTCTCTCTTTCTCTTCGATCGCATACTCCATTTAAAACGCATGAATGACTTTCAGCGTTTGTCTTTTTGTTTTACTATATGCTGCCTCTTTTCTGTTGCACGTTGCCATTTAAAATGGATTGATGAACGCTGCTATTTCTACGTTGCGAATTCCGCTCGTTCTATTGATGTCGGAATTTAAAAATAATTAATTGTTATTTTTTTGATTAATTAATTTTTAATACACCGGAGGGCATTTAAAGCTAATTCTATCTCGTAGCGATTTTCATTCTTAATTTTTATGACCGGCCATAAAAGCAACAAGAGTCAGCGGATGTTACCTGAGAGATATCATACGGCGAAATAAAATGATGAGTACAAAAAGCGAGCTGAGGATTTACAAAACATGCGTAAGACCTATTTTAACGTACGCCGCATAAACCAGAGCTGAAACATCAACAACGAAAAGAATAATGAGAACGAACGAAATGAAAATACTGTTACAATTTTTTTAGTTACATCTAGGGGGTTCGGCGATTAAAACTCTCAATCCAGTAACAAAACAATGTTTATTTCAATACAATAAATTCTACTTTTATTAACCACTTAGATATTCACTTAGCTATACAACTTTTACAATTATATGCAGTGTGGAACAGCCAAATGGAATAAATTCGATAACGAATAAATGGGAGCGTCTTGGGAAAAACGCTTGGACACGTCGATTTGTATTTTTAGATGCGCATTTTTTTCAAAAAAAATAATTATATAGGGTGTGTCATGTGACAGTGGCCGATACCAACTTTTTTATTTTAAATACAACTCCCTGTATATTATTTATTTTTTGGATTCTTCAGAAAATTCTAGACATAATTCATGTTCAATGTCCCATACCTATCTTCAACTGTTTCGGAAATATTAAGTGTTTTTAGATGTATTACAAAAATTAACATTAAAAAAAGAAAATTATTTTATTTCACAAATTCGCTACATTACACTCAATACTTATTTCACATTTAGCATTTAAGAAAATAAGCAAAAACCATTAATGCGTTCCTTTTTACTGATATGAAATAAAAAAAATACAAAAACAGTTTTGTTTATTTTCGTATAAAACTCATAGCCTTAGCAACTTGTCTGTCTGCATGACAGTAGTGATCAGTGTCAGTGCCATTGTCGTTTGAATTTCGTTAACTGTATGTAATAATATCAGAAAAATGGTTCATTTAACACATGACACACCCTATATAATTATTTTTTTTTTTGAAAAAAACGCGCATCTAAAAATACAAATCGACGTGTCCAAGAGTTTTTTCCATTCGTTATCGAATTTATTCCATTTGGCTGTTCCACACTGTATAACTATTTACATTTATTAATTCATAAACACTTTTAAAACCGATACTGACTCTCTGCTCGCTGTCCCCTTTTTTTATACCTGAAAAATCATACTTCGACCTTATTCTCGAAGGCGATAGCCCCCTTTTCGAACGGTCGAGAACTTGCAGGAACTTTCCTTTGGTCTCCGCGCCGACAGTCCCAGTTGTGGCCGACGCATTGTCGCGACAGAAAAAGGGTCAACAGGGACGGGCTCGTAACAATACTAAGAACCATCAAGGGTGTTACCCTCAGGGATAGAATAAGAAGCCAGTATATCAGAGAAGAACTAGAAATACAGAATGTAGTAAGATGGGCTAGAACACGCAAGAGGTGCTGGAAAGACCATGTGGAAAGGATGCCAGATGAAAGATGGGCAAAGTGGGCCATGTCGCAAAAACCAAACTCGCGAAAACCGGTATGCACACCACCGAAGCACACCACCACGAAAGCTGGAGCTCAGCGTCACAGGAAGAGCTCCGAAGGAGGCTAAACGCAACGGACTAAACAGGACCAGGTCCTATTATAAAAAGAAGAAGAATTTTTATAACCGCGTTTATTAAAATTATTTTTTGTAAATTGAAACGCGTCCATGGAGGATGTTGTAAACTTTAATGTATCCCGATTAATAATCGGTTAACATAATACTCGAGGTATAAAATATTCTGGTTTGGTATGTCGCGTTTGAAGCACCAACTGTTATTAATTCTTGAGTTGAATCGTAACAAACGCACGCAACTTAAATAATGATGAATTCAAATACTTTCGAAAGCATGTAACAGACTAATTCTTTAGGAAATAGTCCATACTAATAAATTATAGTTTAAAAAAAACTAAAAAACACGCTTTTACAGTTTATCAAAGTAAAAAATAATTCTTTAAACATAGAAATAAAATTACTGACGAGAAAGTTAATGTCACTGTTCCAAAAACGTCGGGTGCTTTCATTACAAAACGCAAAGAGTTAGTTTAATAATGTCTTACAAACCACCCCACGATTTTGGAACAGTGACAATAATTTTCTCGGCAGTAATTTTATTCCTATGTCAAGAATTATTTTTTACTTTTTAATTTGATTAACTATAAAAGCGTGTTTTTTAAACTATAATTTAATTTTAAGTTCAATTTGTTTTACTTACTAAAAAAATTATGTATTAAATGGTAAAAGCATTCTACCACTGAACCACCGATGCGCATGCTTAGTTTACGCACTAGTTTTATTTCTCTTACCCTCATGCAAAGGATCCCTGAAGAAATTTATGAATCCTGGCGAAAGTAATCAGGATAATCGGATATTTTGATCGAATTATTGCATTGTCGTCGGTCTTTGACAAGTGTGCAAGGTTTAAATTAAATCTGATCGCTTAAAATAGGACAAAATCGAGGCCAAAGCAAACAAACAAAATACAGGAGAAACTAATATAAGCGTATTAACCCTTTGCACTCGTGTTTATGTTCTTTTGTGATTACAATGTACTCGGACTATTATTTTATTTACTTATCTACCTACTCGGAATTTTTTAATAATGCGCTAAAATTGCGTATTAGTGTAAAACAAAATAAAAATTTGGAATTTTTTTTATTGTTTTAGAAAAAAAAAACAAAAATCGCTCAATGTTAAAAACTATGGAATGTTTTTTTAAAAATAATATTTTTTGCACAGAAGTTTATTCAAATTAAACTCAATAATTTATTACCATTATAACATGAAAAATAACTAAATAAAAAAACTTGAAAACACTAAATGTGGTTACAAAGATAGAAAAAGAAATGCTTAGATGGTTTGGACACGTAGAAACGATGGATGAAGGAAGATTGGCGAAACAAATTTATAAGGCGAGTGTGAATGGACGGAAGTCGGTAGAGGTCGACCTCGGAGAACATCGATCTCGATCAGATCAACATTGTTTTGAAGAAAGGCCAGGTCAAGAGTACCAACAACCGACGAGCATGTATGAGAGCACTGATGAAAGTAGAGGAAGCAAAAAATGTGTGATAGAACCGTAGCAAGTAGAAGGAAGTGGTCTCTGCCTACCCCTATGGGAAAAAGGCGTGACTATATGTATGTATGTTTAAGTAGGACTATATTGGAACAAAATAATATCATCGGAAAATTTTGGGAAGCAAGAAGAAAAATGACCTAATTGTCAGCTTTACGCATTTAAAACCAACCAACCAAATATCAGAATTTAGCGATTTTAGTGTTATTTTTTTTTTAGAATTTAGTATTTTTTAAAAGAGTAAAAAAAATAACATGCACTTTCTCCATTGCAAATGACCGAGACAACAAAATTGTGATTCTATCATGCTTTACATATTTAAATTTAGCGGTATTTGGATTGGGGTCGTTAGGATTTAGGTTAGGTGTGAATTCCAGTGAAGTGAATCGGACAATTATTATTCCATTAAGGGGTATTTGGATTAGGTTCGGTAGTATTTAGGTCAGATTTGTTTTTTAATGCTACAAATTTATTCTCCATCTTGTGCGCAACTAAGAATTGCCCAAATATAAGAATTAATATGTATATTACGAGTGTCGGTACTCCGTGTATGTTGGACAATCTTACCCATTGTGTGTTATCCTTTGTGTGCCTATCAATTGTCAAGCAGCGTATTTTAAATACATTTTTTCTTAACAGTAAATGTTCGTAAAATTTTCTTATCGCATCCATTGTCACGCCTGAAACTAATTTTGTTGTCCTCTATATACATACGTCGATAATCGTTTGTGAAGAAGTATAGCGAGTTTGTGAATATATAAGCTGCGATTTTCTCGAATAAGTACACTAGATCTTCATCGATATTTTACCATTAAACTGCCTTCAATAACTAGGCGTGAACCAATTTGCATAATGATTACAGTCTTTTGTTTAATGCCATCAGTTTCCAAACGATCGTTAAATGTTAAGCAGGTGTTAACGGCTCAGTACTTTTTCGCGTAGATACAATCTTTAACTTTTAAGGAACTGGTAACCCACTTGTTTGTTAAGCGTTCGCTCTGGCGTACCACCGAATCATCGAACTAATTTCGAATTTCCATAACATTTGTACGCGTGATTGTGGGGATTTTTTTGCAATTCGAACAATTTTTTCTTTGATATTTTCTTCTGGGTTTATTACGGCTTTTTACAAATAAAACCTGGGTCTAAAAAGTGACTTACATAAATACAGTCACGCCTTTTTCCCGTAGTGGTGGGTCAAGACCATATCTTTTCACATGCTACGACTCTTACACACGTCGTTCGCTTCTTCTACTTCCATCAGCGCTTTCATACATGCTGGTCTGGCCTTTCTTCAAAACAATTTCGATTCGATCGAGATAGTTCGCAACTTGGCCATTCACATTCGCCTCATAAATATGTTTTGTCAGTCTTTTTTCATCTCTACGTGTCCAAACCATCTAAGCATTTCTTTATCTATCTTTGTTGCTACATCTTGTTTCACACCTCAGAGTTTCTTTATTTGACTTTCTCGCTTTATCTATCAGAGTCACTCCAGGTACACTTCTCTGACTGCTCATCTCCGCAGCATTGATTTTACTTTCATGCTTCGTCTGCCAAACCCAACATTAACTACCATATACAGGTTGTTAGTAAATTAGTGCGATAAAATTCAGGTGGTGATTCTGCATGAAAAAATAATGACAGTTTGCTAAATGAAAAATACTTCGTTTCAGAGATACGGGGTGTTGAAGTTTTTCTTAAAAACTGACGATTTATTATTTGTTCTGAAACCGGTCGAGATATGCAAATAAAATTTGGTGGGTTTTAAGAGCGCATTTTTTACATTCAATTAGAAATTTTATGTTTATCATTGGCGCGCATACGGGTAATAATCCCAATTTTTTTGAGGAAAAAAAGGTACGCCACTGAGATATTTTAAATTAAAAATCGTGTTTATATTCCTTGGTTAATTTGTAACGAAAAATATATTATGCCGTTTTTATGCAAAAAAATTAAACACCTTTTCTTCTTTATTATATTATCAAGAAATATCTAATAAAATAACATTAAACCAGAACGCGTATCTCTGAAAACGAAGCATTTGTGGACATATGTTTATATAGCAAACTGTCATTATTTTTTCATGCAGAATCACCCACTGAAGTTTGTCACACTTATTTACTAACATCCTGTATAACAGTCCAGTATGCCAGACTTTGTCAAAAGCCTAGCTTACATCCAGAAACACAGTAGAAAAATTCTTTTTATCTTCTAGACATTGCAATTTTTTGTTTATGACACGTTGTACTTATTCAGGCTCGAGCAGCATTTAAAAACACGAGTAGGGTCATGTGCTGTAGAGATCTGAAGTTAACTCTAAGAATCCGACTTCTCAAATGTTATGTCTTCTCCACCCTGCTGTACGGTATGGAAGCCTGGACTATAAACAAGTACGAAGAAAGACGCCTTGAAGCCTTTGAGATGTGGGCTAACAGGAAAATATTAAAAGTTTCATGGACGGAAATAGTATCCAACTTCGTAATACTCCAACGACTAAATAAATCCACCGAAATGCTTACCACCATGAAAAAGAGAAAACTGCAATATTTCGGGCATGTTATGAGAGGTGAAAAATAACGATTACTGCAGAACATTATGCAGGGAAAAATTTATGGTAAAAGAAAGCCGGGCCACAGAAAAGCATCATGGCTCAAGAATCTACGTGACTGGTATAAACTCAACTCAAGCTCTCTGTTCAGACTTGCCGTCGACAGAGTAAGAATAGCCTTGTTGGTGACCAACGTTTTAGAAGGACATGATACTTAAGAAAAATGACACGTTGTACTTGTTCAGTTGTCGCATGCTCTTCTCGGAATCCAAATTGATCTTCAGAAATTATGTGTTGATTTTTAAGAATAATCTCCAATTTGTTTTTATATATTTTTTTTAGTATCGCCTGTACGTAATGTCTTAAGAAATTATTGCGTAAAATTAAGAAGAATGCATATTAAAAAAAGATCGTTTTTTAATAAAACAAAACTAATAGAATGTTACACCTGTTAAAAATTATATTATCATTTCTTATTAGTGTATACCTATATATACTGCCTTTTATTGCCCCACTAGAAGAGAATAAGTTTTACTTATTTTTTAAAGTACCCAACGTAAATGTCATTCGTCGAATAGTCAGTAGCTTTAGGTACGATACACAAATCAAATTCGTGGATACTTTCTCTCATAAATATTGCGATGTCGACTAATTTTATGAGTTTATTTTACGAGGGAACTCGTAATAAATTTGTTTTCTTCAAATGATTCATTAACCGCTAAATTACGATGTAAACCTGCCTCGCAGGATACACAGAACGTAAAATATACTTCTCCACTTTTAACACTCTACTTCCGACGAAGTATGTATTTCGATTTCTTTTAAAGCAATACCGTACTTTTTTAGGACGACAAAAACACTTGGAACAGTATTATACTGACATAGGCTAGTAAAATATCTCCTATCACCAAAATATAACTCGAATAGTCAAACATAAAAAATTGTGCAAAAATATTATTTTTTAAGTATACGAATACGAGCCACTTCTTAATTCGGGTCCATTCGGCCCTCTTTGAAAATTTTTAACTCTTCCTGATACATTTGGCCCATAAGGCTCCTATTTTTCATTTTCAGATAGAAATTTGGGATAAAATTTTAAGCCATGAAGCCACACCACTGTCTACCTCATTATATCACTATTAAGAAAAATCCCGTTTGATCGAGCCTGAGAAAGAAATAAGCACGAGCCTTCTAGGGAAAGCGACTTCTTAATTCGGGTCCATTTGACCCACTCTAACTCTCACTGGTATATTTGGCCCATAAGGCTCCTATTTTTTACCCTCAGATAGAAGTTTGGGATAAAAACTTGAGCCCTGAAGCCACGCCGCTGTTTAACTCATTATATCACTATCAAGAAAAATCCCGTTTGATCGAGGCTGAAAAAGGAATGAGCACGAGCCTTTTAGCGAAAGCGAGATGAGAATTTAAAAATATTAGTGTGTTAAAAATAAAAATTAGTGAATGTTAAAGAGTAGTAAATTAAATTAAAGTATTTATTATAGTTCTTTTTAATAAATTTAGTTTTATAAACGTTACAAAACTGACAACTAAAACATTGTAGGCTAAAGGAACATCGTTCTTTAGGTTCTTGTTCATCGAAGATGGAAAATGCTTTTGCTGTAGAATGCTGCATTACATAAAAATTCATTCCAGTAAGAGTAATGATGTATAGAAAAACGAAGATACTTTTAAAGCAATTCTGAATACAAGCTATTGATTTGTGTAGGATGTCCGTCTTTCAATTTCAGAGCCAAGACATTACCAAAGATAATTGCTTGTGACTGGAAAATGAAGAAGCCTGCAAAACTTGAAATCAGAATAAATAGTTAAAATTGGGCGATTATTCAAAAGTTAAAGTTGAAGTCTTTATTATCCCAATCGGAATATCCCATAAAAAAAATTAAGTGAAATAAAAATTTAGAATTATAACAAAGTGATTCAGACTATGCACGTGTGATTGTGATAGCGATGCAAAGAACATTCAAGCAATGCTGATAAAGATGGATAGAATTTTTGGTATTCAACTAAATTAACCTTTTAAGAAAAGTTACCTTAGTTTTTTTTCGCTAAAGACTGACTTAATTTTTATTAGCATCCTAAAATATACTTCCTCCCGCTCCAAAAGTTCTCCTAAACTTTCTCCTTTTCAGCGTGTATTTCGAGGACTCAAAATTGTTGTCGTAACTCATTTTCCATCACATTTATATCTATAAAACGTTCATCAATTGCACCCGATGCTACTCCGGGGTCCCACGGGATCGTTTAATATTATTTATCATCGTAAATCTATACTGTTTAATTGCGTTTTGCTCATTGCGGCACGTATTAATAGAAATATTTTGGTATTCAAATTAACGAATAATTTCATTGGTAATGTCACCGGATCAATAAAACACTTTACGAGGTTTGACAATAAAATACTAGGTCACGAAATAGCTACATAATCATATTGTTACGATATTTACTCCTTGGATTCGGTGATTTTAAACACCAAGTACAATAACTAAACAATTTTTATTTTTATATTTCTACACAATAAATTTTACTTTACAAATCACTTGGATATTCACAACTGTATAACGCTTTATATTTACTTCTAATACTTGACTTCAAACTAAAACTAAAAACCTCGATCTGATTCCGTTTATAATACCTGCAAACCAATGTTCTCGACAAATTGACGCCCCTCTGGAAACTATTGGAACTTTCGAGAATCATCTAATGTCTTCTATTATGCCTGCGGCTATCATGCATTTTTTTCTTCGTTGTGGTCAATGCGCTGTCGCCTCAAGGCGGAAATACTTGTATCAAGTTATACAATTTTATCAACTTACTTTTCTACATCTGTATTAAACACATTTGCTGCAGTTTCCATTTTTCAAAACTTAATTGCAATAATAAAACAATATTCACGTATAATCTAACACAAAAACACAAAAAATAATACTTAACATAAGAATAAAATTACCGACGAGAAAATTAATGTTACTGTTTTGTTTGTCATACAAAACACCCCACGCTTTTAGAACAGTGACAATCATTTTTTGTCAGTTAACTATTCCATTTATCAAAAAAATTATCTGTCTTCGTTTTGTTTGTCATACAAAGCACCCCACGCTTTTAAAACAGTGACAATTATTTTTTGTCAGTTAACTGTTCCATTTACCAAAAAAATTATCTGTCTTCGTTTTGATATGCCAAACAATTTTAAAATGTACTTCGCGAATACCACTAACAATTTAAAAAAAATTGTGTATTAAATGGTAAAAGCACAAAAAAAAGCATCGGCCGGAAATCGAACCCGGGCCGCCCGCGTGGCAGGCGAGCATTCTACCACTGAACCACCGATGCATTTCGTTACGTGACGATTTCTACTAAATCGCACTGCCCGTAAACCGCGTTAAGGAACTTTGTTCCAAAACTTATACGTTAGAACCTTTTTAAAACGAAGCAAGTCTTTTTCGAAAGCTGACTTTTCAAAGAATAATGTAACAAAAACTGTCAGTGTGTTTCTAAAACAAATCCTAGAACGTTACCGCAAGACTTCGTAGTCAGATTAATATAACATTGCATTGGAATACCACTTTCATTAAATAAATTAGGTTATAGTTTATTGTTTTAAATAATTTTAAAAGTTGTTAATTTGTTTTGCAGGAAACATTCCAGAGAATACAGGAAGCACAAGTCGAACACAGGTTTCCGGTGAGTGATTGTTAATATTTTATTTATGTTGATATCATGGTTGTTGCCTGGACTGATTATAAAAAATATTCGCAACTTATGTGGGTTACAGCGCGAAGTATTTCACCTTTTAATTAAAAAAAAATTAAACTATCTTTATCCTTGTTAATTAAGATAAATCTGCCGTTGAAACGGGCACTTTAAAATTTGCATTTTATGGAAGTACTTTAAGAGATTTTAATAACTGTTTATTCTTGATATGAATGGGGTCGACCTACCTTGTGAATTAACTTTCTGTTAGTCAATAAACAAAAAACGTAACAGTAAAGTACGTTTTTACCAAAACGAGTACCACAAAGGGGTTCTTTGTTTGCTAGCATATTAAATCCTCTGAAAACGAAGATATGTGTTTGGTCACATTTGTACAAATTTTGGATTGCTCACCAGAGTACCACGTTTACTTTCTATTTTTTCCAATATACTGCGCACAATTTGGGCAGTTTTGGACTGCTATGAGAACAGATCTAATGACAGGTGATTTTCAAACAGTTTGATTTCGTGTAGTTTGCGTTTTGTTTTCAAACGATTTGTCTAGTCCGGTTCGTGGACCAACGTTTATTTCACTAATTTGACTCGAAATACCACTGTTTATTTATTAATCCGGATTAAATTATGTGTTGTGTTTTTTCGCGTATCTTTGTGATTGGATTTCAAATGAAATTTATACACTTAAACTACGTATATTTACACTATATACATACACTTAATTTGTTGTTGTAAACCCGAATCTACAAGGCGGTCATCCGACCTATATTAACATACGCAGCGGAAACTAGACCAGATACATCGAACACAAAGAGAATATTAGAAACCACCGAAATGAAAATAGTGCGCAGGATCGCTGGAAAAACACTTTTTGACAGGGAGAAAAGCGAGAACATGTAAATGAATGGATACTGGGAAGAAAGAGAGAGTGGAACGTACACATAGACCGGATGAATGACGACAGAATGGTCAAAATAACTAGAGACGAGTCGCCCTTACGGCGCCGAAGCATTGGAAGACCCCGGAAGAGATGGAGCGACAACCTTTCTAATAATTAAACGGCAGAGGATACGAAGAAAACCAAGCAAATTGCTTACATTAAAGAAGGAAGAAGAAGAAGAAACCCGAAAGCTATATTGTATGATGTTGTTATATTTTAGACGCTTGGAAGGTGTATGTACAATGTTGAATGCTCGGAAGCTAAATGTATACTGATGAATGTTCGTAAACTGAATGTATGCTGTTGAATACTATATTTGGTAGCTGAATGTATAATGTTGATACAGTGTCGTAGGCATCTAAAAGCTTTTTGCCATAAAAACATAAATTCTTACCTGCTGGTGGGTACGAAATAATCTGTCCCACATCTGTTTCCAAGTGTAAATTTAACAATATAATAAAATCTTAAACCTAGCTAGGGTAACAAATGGTCTTGTACCTTCATCTGTTATCTTTGCTAACAGGTTTGAAGTTGTTTTATTTGTAGTAAGTATACATAAAATAGAATCGAGTATTTGTAGTTCTTGTAGCAGTCAATTTACAATCCATTTGCAAATAGTTTACTAATTGACTACAGAGACAAATCTATTGTTTCTGTAAGATTTGGCACTTCTCAGACATTGTATATATTTAAATAGAAATAATCGGTTTAGGGTCAGTCGTAACTTCGATAGCTCGTTATTTACATGGTCCAATCATTGTCCTAAATAGTAGCATTACCTCAATGATAATCATATCAAGGAATGTGGTGTGCAAGACCTGTGTAAACCAACATCTAATCTAAATTGGTTTTACGTAAAATGACATCCTGTGACAAATAAACAAAAAAATCAGGTTGATGATAATAAACTAAATTCGATTGGTCCTTTATTGATGTGAATGATTGTGATACATTTTTTGTGCCTCGAATAAAACTCCTAATAAAGCTAGTGTATAAATTGTAATTACCGAATGTATAATTGGTGTAATAACTGTATAATTGTTTGTCGATATTTGTCACGTATGGGATGAAGTGAAAACGAAATAGATATCGATAGACTTGTACCCGACTTAACTGAATGAATTTCGTTTACTTCGTTGCTTCTGCTCTGCTCCTTGTATTCTTTCTCCAGATAATGCAATAAAATTTTACTTAGATATTTCACAATACTTTAAATAACAATCTTTTTATAACTACATCACTTCCTAATTAATTTTAACTTTGGCCCTCGATCTTCTTAAATAAGTTCAAATAAATGATCCGAAAAAAGGGACGTCTATTCTGGAGTTTTCCAAATATTTTAATATCGCCGGTGGCGATAATAAATCATCCGCTCATTTGATGACACCCAAAAACCGCACCATTGCCTCGAGCGAAATAATAGGACAGTGGCGGACCACGTTGACAGCAATCCGTAATAATACCAAAGCAGAAAAAACTCCAATTGGTTGACCCCTTACAAAGAAACAAAAGCTGTTCTTATATTTTAAAATGTGTTAAATATACAAAATAACGAATTTTAAGGGCACAAAGCAGATCTATTTCAAAAAAAAATTTTTCAAAAAATAATAAATAAAATAAATCTTGTTCAGTTTAACGCCCAAAAAACACAAAGTGCCACGTTTTCCAAGAAAGTGAATTCCTCAAATCATCCCATCACAATGTCCGGAAATACCCTTGAACCAAATCCCTCCATCTCGATTTTGGGAGTCACGGTGTCCAATAATATGTCTTGGCATGACCATGTTGCTAACATCGCAAAGTCGGCAAGCCAGAGGCTAGGTTTTCTGTGGAAAGCCAGAAAGTTTTTTACTCCTGATCAACTGTTGACGACGTACAAGGCTCAAATCCGACCTCTACTGGAGTATTGCTCGCACATTTGGGAGCCAGCACCAAGGCATTCTCTTCGTCTTCTAGATTCCATTCAGAAAAGAGCCATTCGCTTGATAAACAGCTCAACTCTCACAGATACCCTTCACCCTCTAGAACATAGAAGAAGAGTTGCAGACCAGTCATTGCTCTACAGAGATATTTCCATGGCAGATGCTCCAGAGAAATAAAAACTTTTGTACCACCATTGGCCACATTCGGCCGAAGAACTCGGCACGCTGATCAGTCTCACCCATTTACTCTCAAGATTGACACTACAAGGACCAATCTTCATCAAGAATCCTTCTTTTACAGGGCTGCTACGGAATGGAATAAGCTTCCAAAATCAGTTTTTCCAAAGAACTATGACCTGCAACTTTTTAAAAAGCGTGTCCACAATTATTTCCTTTCTATAATCCCTTCCCCTTCTAATAGTCGCAGTGCCGGCCGTCCGTGGCCCACAAGATAGGTCTACCCTTTTTGCGACTATTTTCATAAAAAAAAAAATAAGTATCCGATCAGCTGGGCACTGGTAACATTTTAAACGAAATGAAGTAAATTTGTGCCATTTTTATAAAAAATACATATGCGCGTGCTATACTGATAAGATATAAACATTTGAAACGTTTTAATCTTAACAGTTTTTCTGGTAGCCGTGCACCAAATTGAGACTAATTAAAATAATGGTTATTACAAATATCAAGGATTGATAACATTAAATTTTACGCTTTGTTAACTTTTCGGTCAGTGCACGAAAACTGGGTCAGTAGTTTATACGAATATGAAAAAAAAAATTATTATTAAAGGTACCGACAGGTACCAACAAAATATTCTGTTTGCAGTTATTTAATAAGCGCAGCACGATTCGAAAATACAAATAGCAGAGACGGCTCAGTCTATAACTGTTATCACAGATTGTAGATTGTAGGGTGAGTCGTGAAGGCCATGCTGCCTCTCAAGCACTTCGACCTATCAGATCTTTTGTGCATAACCCTTAATCTATTCGAGGCCTGGGATTCCGAGACTTCGAGTAAAGTTTATCAGTTTCCTGGGGGCTAAGTTTCTGACATCGAAGCGCCTTAGGAAGGCCCCTTCCAGAAACATGAGCCTCTTGCAGAAAAGCGCTGGGCATTCCCAAAGCAAATGTTCTGCAGTTTCAGCGAAGTTCTCGCAGTAGCGGCAACTATCACTCTCTGTTTTGCTAGTGAGTGACCTTTAGGCTCAGTCTAATTTAACCAACTTTTGCTTTCATAGACTTCCTGGGCTAATACGAGAATTTCTCTTATTTAAATCTTCAAATTAAGAGACTCTCTTTTAAGTGAAACGTTTCTCTCACCAATAACTTTTTAATAAAATTCAATACAAATATGAACCTACTTGTGATAACAGTTACAGAAATCTATATTTTATCAGATAGCCAAGCAGCACTAAAAGCTCTGAAGTCAAACACTTGTGAGTCTAAGCTGACTTGGGACTGTAAAGAATCCCTGAGACAACTGGCAGCAAACAACCACGTTACTCTGATGTGGGTTTTAGGCCACAAGGGAGTTAAAGGCAACTAGGAAGCAGACTGCCTTGCGAAGGAATGGGCAAATACAAAATTTTACGGCCCAGAACCCTTCTGTGGACTTTCCAAAGCCCACTTAAAAGAAGAGGTTTGACGCTGGGAAACAGATGAAATGAAATCTCACTGGCATAAAGTGTCAGGACAACGGCAAGCGAAAAGGCTAGTAAGTCTTTCGCCAAGGAAGGGTAAACAGCCTTTCGAGTTGGACAAAAAAGACTTTAAACTGGTGACTGGACACTGCCCTCTGAGGTATCACTTAAAAAAGATGGGCAAAACAGGGATTGATAGTTGCCGCTATTGCGAGAACTTTGCTGAAACTGCAGATCATTTGCTTTACGTGCAAGAGGCTCAAGTTTCTGGAAGGGGCCTTTTTAAATCCCTTCGATATTAGGAACTTAGCTCCCATGAAACTTTGTACGAAGTCTCGGAATCCCGGGCCTCGAATAGATTTAGGGTTATGCACAAGGGTCGAGGTGCTTGAGGGGCTGCATAGCCTTTACGGCTCTTCTAATAATTGTAGATTGATTTCAATCAATTGACAATCAATCTACAAGGAAAACAAGAAATAGAGAAAGTCCTAGTGTCAGATGAAAGAGCAAGTAGAGGAAGATCTGAAGTTGCTTGGCAATAATAATCACAAGAGAAAAAGGGCCAATAGAAAAAAATGGGCAGAAGGCTGCAGAACCACTATAATGATGTTGATTAGCACTGTAATTATATTTTTAAAGTCTTCTGCGACATCTCCTTGTGATCATTCGTTATCTTGCTTTAGCCATCAGTGTCATTTTAACAATCGACGTACTAACCAAAGAACAAGGTTGATTCGATTATTTTGTCGGTTAAATCCGAATCCGGTACTGGATTTTATTATTCTAACGTTTTTATGGATTGATTGTGAGTATAAATTGTTTTATTTTAGTTATTTTGGCACGTAGTTACACTTTAAATAAAAAAATTGTAGCATCCTTGTCAACTATAAGATGATATGTTTTTTTAGACCAACGCAAAATGTATTCTCCATTTCAGCGATTCGTAACTTTCTAATGCGTTTCTGGTTACTGTTTTATTGCATTTTTATCCTTTAACTCAAAATGATGTTAATGATAAAAGCCTAAAACACATGTTTTGCAACACGAACGAATGCTCGAAATTAGTAGAAATTTGCATTTAAATGTTTTTTGCAAGTCCGTTAATAAAAAAGTTGATGTTTACGAGGAGACACGGGTAATCCTACTTATTATTATTATTTAATGTACTTTCGTTTATAAACATTGCACGAATATCTATAAAGAAATTTCTACGTAAGTATTCAACTAATAAAAGATTATTAAAAATTGGCACCTGCAAAATATCTTTAAACGATATCAGGTTAATTAAAATCAAGAGAAATGTATTTACTAATGAAAGATGCAAAACTCACCTCGGTTTAGCCGGAGTTCGTTTTTATTTTTTCTTCTTATACCAATGAACTCATTGTCTCTTCGGAATACAGAAAAATATGGGGTTTTACCGGTAATTTTGGAAAAAAAACTTCTCTTTACTTCATTTTCTTGTTGTCCGTCTGACAGCGTTATTTTTAGTGACCTTCTTGTGAATAAAATTACATAAAATGGATCTCCCCATGAAGTTTAATTTCACTTTATTATGATTCCATTGGAGTTAAAATATTAATAAACTTGCTCGATTGAATAGTGTAAAATAATTCTTGTTGACATTTCTTGCACGTTTTACAGGCGTTCTTTTTCTGAAGTTGACGTATTTTAATTTTATCTGTCATTTATATGCAGTCACCTTTCGTAATTGGATCAGATATCATCTTACATTTCACAGTTTTTATAAATTCTCGTACCTAGATCTGCTATTGGTTCGCGAAAGCCTGGAGATGAAATGTCATTCTAAAATCAACCACATACTGAGCGAAGAAAAATATACGAGAACTGAACAAGCACTGTAAGAATATTGATCTTATTAATCGTTACTGTTCATCCCCTATGCCAGTTTAACAGCAACAAATTCCTGTTTAATCATCAACTTATTGTTTTTAAATTTTTCTGTTATCTTCATATGAAGTTAGCAGTAATTGCAATTTTCAAAAACCGGCGTAAGCAACAACATTGATTTTTTGGCAACTAATTAGCAACAAATTCTCGTGTTATTTTATTATTGCTGACTATCCATTGCTTATTTAAGAGCTAAATAAAGATGAGTATGATCTTCATAATTTATTCCTTAGAATTTAACTAGACAATATCCTTCTATCCTTCCTGCAATTGGCTCTGTTTCGTTTTCGTTTGGCCACCCTGTATACACAGCTACTTAATATATCCATTGCGTTGGTAATAATTTCCATTTTAGCTGATTAGAAAATTGCTGTTTCTTTGAGGTTCACGATTGTGATTGGTATAGTTTAAATTGCAAATGCGCAAACTTCGTTTGTGGCACAGACACCAAAAATATCCTACAGGGAGATCGAATTATAAACGTAAAAAAAATGTACAGGGGAGTTTAGTTATAAGATACGAAAATTTTCCTTTTTTTATTATGTTTTCAACATCGTCATCATCAATCGCGTCCACTGCTAGACATAGGTCTCCCGTAGCGTTTTCCATCCTTGCCGATCCCGTGCTGTCTCTATCCAGTTGGTCTTTATCCTTTTGATGTCGTCGGTCCATCTGATTGGTGGATGGCCTCTACTTCTGTGTGCGTCTTGGCGCGGTCTCCACTCAATTATTCTCTTTGTCCAGTGATTGCCCGAAAGTCGCGCCACATGACCGGCCCAGTCCCATTTTAAGGTTGTTATATTAGTAACCGCATCCGTCACTCCGGACCTCTCCCTTAATGTTATATTTGGGATCCTGTCAATGAAACATTTGGTATAGGATACTGCAATTAAAATTAATTCGAAAGATTCTTTTCGATGTTTTTAGAAAAGTAACTGCTTATTTAATAATGCGGTACACTTTAAAATGTTCGATGAATGTGCCAACAATAAAAGTGGAAACTGAGAAGCAACAAAAAGATCTACACACAAACAGACGAATAATAGGCACAATGAGAAGACGAGTGACATTTTGCGGACATATTAAAAGAATGAATGAAGAAAGACTTTCGAAAAATAAATTATTTCGACATAAATCTTAACAGAAGGGACATGAAAGAAATAAAAATCGATGGAGAGAAGACAATTCAGAAAAAAAGATTAAAACATTTAAAGGTTTTCAAGAAAAGCCAAAAAAAGGAACTGGAGCAGAATATGCAAGTATGCGTTAAAGGATCATATGGTACAATTCAGCAATACAGCGAAATATTTGATATAACAACTGGCATTAAACAAGTGGATGCACTGGCACCAGCTTTCGTTAACCTAGCCTTAGAGACGAACCAAACTAAGTATGAGCAATAGCGGACCCAGATTAATTCTAGCGAATGCAGATGAGGCTAATTAAAATGGTCTGGGAAGAAGCCACTCAGGATCGGAGGAGAATTGTTGAGGTGGCTAAGACCCACCCCGGGTTGTAGAGCCATGGATGGATAGAGCAAAATATACGAAAGAAAGAAAGAAACATCATAATAAAGTATAAAAGATTACTGGAAGAGAAGATAGAAGGGACAAAAGTTATTTCGCGTGGTCCACAGTCGGCCGAAATCATCATAAAAAGACGATCATGTAGACGATTCCAAAAGCAGTTGTTTAAAAAAAATATAATTCGATTTAAAAATCCTTCTGTTTTACAAAAATAAAGAATAAATTGATTATTTTAATAGGTTAGGTGACACATTTAAGGAAGGAATGAAGAAAGACTGACGAAAAAAACATTAAATTATGAAAGAAATAAAAATTGATGGAGAGAAAAAAATAATTCAGAAAAAAGCTTAGAAAATTCAACGAAAACCAAAAGAAAAGACTGAAGTAAAATGGACGAAAGAAAGAATAATCAACATAAAGAAAGAAGATAAGTTATTTCAGTTGGCCAAAATTTAACAGAAAAGAGAAGAGAAAGGTAAAAATCATTAAGAGATAATTATAAAAATCAGTCGTTAAAAAAAATAACATATTCGACATAAAATCTCCCTGTATGTTGGCATGACAGAAATGAAGAATGAATTAATGATTTTAATAGGTTAGTTGATTGATTTCTAACGATTTGATTTGGTATTGGGCAGGAAAGTTATGTAAAGAAAAGGAAACGTTAGATCATTAGATCATTTTAGAAAGCAATCTGGGCGGAAGTCGATAAAAATCGTGTACACAAGAAGACAATTTGTATTGTTAAAAGAAACGCAGTAACGATGAATACTTCTCTTTTTTTTCTTTACTTTTCGTTACGCTGACACGCTAATTTCAATTTTCTTCTGTACCAATTTGAACCGAGCATTTTTTCAGTCGTCGTATTAGAAATCTAATTGCGGTTAGCTGTAATTTTACAATTTATCCTGAATAAACTAATTTTTATTGTGTCGAGTTGCGTTAACATTTATTAGGTCGACGTAAATATACTGATTTTTAAAAAAATCCAGAAAGAGCAGTCCAAATGCAACTACCCGGACTCTATTAAGGATTGATAACAATACGAACAGAAAATTTTAACAAGTGTACACAAATTTTCGACAGCATGCGACGCAGTGTATTAAAGTGTTGGTCCAGGTGGCCTGAAAAATGAATCTATAACGGTCATAGATTCTGACGACCTTCTGCACGGGAAGACCGTCATTTGAGGATTGTGGCTTTAAAATAGAGAATTGTAGCGGCCATACATACAGTTTATGCACAGAGGACGAAACGTGAATTTCCCATTTTTAAATTCCAACGACTAATTTCACTTAAAACCTTTTTGATCTGAAGTCGTGTCCTTTTCAAGAAAGCACGTATACGATCCTACTTTTCATGACCAGAATCTTCTTTCCTCTTCAGCTACTCACGTACAATCACAGTAGTAAGGTAAATCGGTATGATTCTAAAAAGGCCTTTCCGCCAAGTTATGTATCATCGACAGACTGTCATAAAACTGACCGACGTGGGGGAGAGAGAGCACACAAATTCATTCGTCTTCAGTCAGCCAGTCAGTTTCCACCAGCCTCGCAACAAACTTCGACAGTCTCTCAACGAACTCCAACAGTCTATCGACGAACTTCACACCACTGACGCTGATCGCCTCTCTTGCCAAGTTTTTCTTTTATTTCGATAAATACACGTAGTTAACAGTAATTCTAATTATGCATCATTTCCTTAACACTCGTCACACAATATTCCCAAAGAATTTTCATAACACGGTCGATTTGAAATGGTTTGTTGGAAGTTTTAAAACAAAGAGCCTGAATAGCATTCGTTCGTATATACCACTGACACCTCGACTTTGTGCTACTTGGCTTGAGAGGTGTAGCGGCAGATCAAATTGTGATGGTAAATGGAATCGTGTTGTGTTTTCTGACCAGTCTTCGAGTCCATGATGGTCGTACAAAGAGAACGCGTACATTTAGAATTTGCTATGAAATGCATTACTGTTCTTTTAAGAGGGGGTGATGGTAGGGGACGCGATAACATACGCTAGCAGGTCACCTTTTGTTTTTATTAACAAAAATTTGAATGCAAATGATTACAAACGAAACGTACTGCAATCTGTTGTGCTGCCATATTGAGTAGGGTTAATTTAACCCCTTTTCCAATAAGAAAATGCTCGTCCTTTTAGGTGTGCTTCTAAAAAGCCAAGAATTGAGAGAGGATCCTGAGGATAACTATGATTTTATTAACCCAAATAACCCGGTAGAACTACTGTAATTTACTCTCAAGTCCAAATTCTTTACGAAATGCAAATTTCAAACGTTATCAGTGCCACTATTGTGAAACACCTTATTCTTCAAAACCTTCAATGTGTAGAGGTGCCATACAATGTTAAAAGTTTTGTGTTCGAGAAAGCAATGAAGAGGAAAGTATTACTAGAGGTGTTGTACAGTGGACCAAGAACAACTTCACTTATATTGTAAAACATCTACAGTAACTGTGGCATAAAAGACATACTAGTGGGCAATTTAGAATTGAAAAGGAGATTTTTGTAATAATAGGGAGTTTCCTAAATTACCTCCTCAGATCTCCCTGAAAATTCAGTCACGTGACGGAATTATAAGTTTTGCATTTTTCTATTACACGAAAATTTTACTAGTTTTATCTAAAGTTTAACGAGCGTATAGTATAAAACAAAATAATTACTTGAAATAAAAATGGTTAATCGACCGATTATTGAATACCTACACGGTGATTGTTAAAACTGCGAACAAAGTCGTGATTTTGCTCGCACAATGGACGGTGTCATATTTTTTTTTCCTTTTAAACTTAACGATGTTGTTAACATTGAGCAATGTACTTACATTATAAAAAGATTGCTAAAATGTAATTACCGAATATAAAAATTTACTTCTCTCACTATTGTTTTGCGAACGCAACGTTGAAATTATGGCACTGACTCAATCACGACTAGATTATATTATTAAATATAGCCATTTCCATTTCAACATAAAATGAGATTAAAAGTGCTGTTTTATGTAGACGCAACCTAAGAATGTATACTTTTGTCAGAGAATCCTGGGATGATTCAAAACACATTTTTTATTTCCCTCTTACAAAAGTGATTATTTTTATACATTTTACGTATGTACGAGGGTGGTGTAAAAAGTTTCCGACCGTAACGTAAAGATGGCATCTGTAAATTTTGGGTTAAATTTTTGACCTTCTTCTTCTTCACGTGCCGTCTCCTCTTAGAAGGTTGGCTATCACATCATGGCGATTCTTGCTTTGGATGCGGCTGCTCGGAACAATTCTTTTGAAATACAGTGATACCACTCTCTCAAGTTCTTTAGCCATGAAGTGCGTCTTCTCCCCCATACTTCGTTTACCCTGTATTTTTCCTTGTATTATTAGCAGTAGCATGTGGTACTTTTCCCCGCGCATAACGTGACCCAGATAAGCAAGTTTTTCTGATTTTACCGTGTTTACTATTTCTGCCTTTTTACCTACTCGCCTCAATATCTCTGCGTTTGTTACCCGTTCTGTTCAAAAAACCCTGAGTATCCGTCTGTAGACTCACATTTCGAAAGCTTGAAGTCTATTTAAGTCATCTTTGTTCCGTTGTCCTACTTCATTCCATAGAGAAGTATTGAAAAAACGTAACATTTGGTTAGTCTGATCTTAAGTTTGACACTCAGGTCTCTAGTGCAGAATACTTTCCGCATGTTTGTAAATGCAGCTCTAGCCTGACCTATTCTGCATCTTATTTCTCGCGAGTGTCCTCCAGTCTCGTTCAAACTAATACCCAGGTATTTGTACTCTCTCACTCTCAACTTCCTTATTGCGAATATACAGACTGCCCTGGACATGTGCTTTGCTGATGATCATGTGTTTTGTCTTCTTGATATTAAGCGAAAGACCGGCTATCTCACTGTTTGACCTGACTTGACTCATGGGAAAGTGATGGAATATAAAAACTATTAAAAACGCTAATATTTGTGTCCAATTCATAGTTTTCGAGGTCGCCAATTTTGATAGTAATATTACCAATTTTGGTAAAACCCATACAAAAGGGGATGAAATACAAAAATTGTTAAAAACGCCGATATTAGTGTCGAATTTATAGTTTTTGGTGTCACTAAGTGTGATGGTGTTTCCAATATTGCAAGCACTCCTATTTTATAAAAGTGTATTGAGTTAAATATTCATATTGCGTATTATTGAAACACATTGTATTTTGAAAAAAAAAATTAACAAATTATATTGGTCAATAAGTGGTCTCTTTAGGGTTTGTTGTTAAGAAGAGGCTACAATTTTTGCGTTTGTCTTTAAAAAACAAGCTTATTCCTCTTAAAAAACCTTTTACCCGAAACAAGTACTCTAATACGAGTGGTTACCGACGTGACGGATGAGCGGGAGCAGAAAGAACGTTTTACCCGATTATATCGAAAATTTTCGCCAGTGGCGGCAGCTTCTTTTTAATTAGAACTACTCTAGTTAATAATGTTTGAGTTACATGAGCCGCGCAGTAAGGTGCGATCCTTATTTGCACAGTCAGGGAAAGGATTACATTCTTTCAAGTCCTTGAAAGTATGTAAAAAAAGTGAAAAGTCAGCCATTTCGTTACGATGGGTCAATGGACTAATAAGTCGTCATTACAAACGAATCTGTAACGAGCCTAAAAGGTGATGGAGATCCAGCCCTCCAAATATAGAAGCTGTATTTCAATATTTTGAATATACTGAGATTACTAAATTATTATTAGGTCTCCAAATGCAACATGAGTTACCACAATCGCGGTGTTATTACTTGGGCGTTCATATATTTGTGAAAACAGTGACTAATAAATCTTGAAATATTTCTTCGTTGCATGTCTTACGGTTATTCGCGATGTTTCAATAAGATTTTTTTTATTGTATCCTTTTAATTTTTCTTAGGTTATGAAAATAATAAGCAATAAAGAAATATTAAAAACCACAATCGCAGTATATCCTGAATATTTTGTAACGGTTACCGAATATTTATCAGAAAATTTATTGTAAATGAAAAAAATTAAAATACACTTTATTTATTCTTACATCATAGCTAAAGACTGGATTCTATGCAAAAAGCATATTTTCATTTTTGGGTACATCTCTCCCATATTTTATATACAGAGTGGACCAAAAGACTGGTAACGGACAAATATCTCGTAAATTGCTAGTCCGAATTGTACAAAATTTGAGATAAGCCTATTTTGAGATACGGATTTTTTTGACATTTGCAATGTTGTCAGATTTGCCGTTTTACTTTGGTTTTTTAAATATTTATATATATATAAATATATCTTCTTCTTGAAGGGCCTTCTTCATAGAAACAATTTTGGTAAATTCGTCTCTGTCCTGAGCTCTTCTTAGCAGGGAGTTTGAGTCTAACCACGTTTTCCCTCAATCTTGCCCTTCATAATCAGTTGCAGGAAACTGTGTTTGTCCTGTTTCATGACATGGCCAAGGTAAGCAGTCTTTCGCTTTTTTATGGTCTCGAGGATTGTTCGGTCCTTGTTTATCCTATGTAAGACCTCTTGATTGGTGGTATGATCGGTCCATGGAATACGCAACATTCTGCGGTACACCCACATCTCAAATGCTTCCAGCTTGTTAATGCTGCTGACTTTTAGCGTCTAGGCCTCGACTCCATACAGTAACGTGGAATACACATAACATCTAACGAAGTTAAATATTATGCTTAAATTGAATGTTCTGTCAGTTAATAGATTTCGCATTTTAATAAAGTTAGCTCTCGCTTGCTCTATGCGCGATCTTATTTCTATCTCAGGATCCAAATCCTCGCTGATCCAACTTCCCAGATACTTAAATTTTGTGACCTGCTCTATTGGTGATCCGTATATATTTATGTTAAAATGGTTGTTCGGGATGCGACTTATTTGAATGAATTTCGTTTTTGAGGTTTTAATTTTCAGTCCCATTACGTCCCCGGAAACCGATATGCTGTCGATTAGGCGTTGCAGCCCTTCAGGGCTGTCTGCGATTCTCACTGTATCATCGGCATATCTTAGATTGCTTATGAGTTTCCCATTGACTTTCAGACCGTCCTCGGCCTTGTTAAAGAGCATGGGACTAAGTACACACCCTTGTCTGAATCCACACCTTATAGGTACGGTGCTTGTTTCGGTGTTTTTTAGTTTAACAGATGCTACTTGCTGTTCATAGAGATTCTATATGGTTTTTAAATCCTGGACATCGACACCTTTCCTTTCGCTGGTCTCTGCATTTTTGTAGCAGGACAGACAGTGCAAACAAGGCCTCCCTGGTACCAATTCCTTCGCGGAAACCCATTTGCACTTCGCTTACATGGATGATTTTCAAGAACACCTTTAACACCTGGCTCATCAGGCTGATCAATCGGGCTTTTTAGGAATAGGTATGAAGGTTGATTTTAGCTAATCACGAGGTATGTATCCCGATTTATAGATATCATTAAAAAGTTGAACCAGGATGTGTATGTTTTCCTCTTCTATAAGTTTTAGGATATTTGGGCAAGTGTCATCTGGGCCTGCTGCTTTCTTAGTTTTTATCTTTCTTAGTGCTTTTTGGACCTCCGATTGGAGTATTTCCGGTGTCGGCTCCGTCGGATCTTGACTGTGGAAGGGTGGGCTATTACTTTCAAATGTATTAGCCACATATTCTACCCATACTTTCTTTAGTTCGCCATAATGTGATTATTATATAAATATATAATTATATACATATATATATATATATATATATATATATATATATATATATATATTCATTCATTATTGGATCTCCTCTTTAATACGAGTTTAGCCATATGTAACACTTATGATTTTATGTACTCTAAAAGGTCTAGTCAAGGTCTGAACAATCATGGAGAAATGTGGTAGACGCATTCTGCCATCGATTAGGATCTGGTCAACTTACAAATGGAGCACATTTTGAACACTAGATTAAGTAATCATTATGTTAAAAATACTCGACGACGATAACTTTCAGTTGTAATTTGCAAGCTATGTTTCGCCTCGTTTTTCATAAATTCATTTAAATTTGCAATTACCTTTTTCGTTTTCGCATAGTAGTTCTTTTTACCGTTGGGTATGCTCATTTTAAATAAGTATTTTAAATAAAAAAAATACAAGAGCAGCAAAAAACTCCCACACAACCATACTTAATGTTAATGTAACCGTTATTCGACATTCATCGTGTTTTGTATACGTTCTAATCCCACTCCGTCGAATTTAGCCACGAAGTTCCTTCCAATAGTAACTAATTTATACTTCAAAATTTTAATTCCTAATGCATTAGTTGATGTTTAATGTTATCACAGTTACACTTTACGCTTTATTGTACAAAGATTATAGATATGATCTAGTAAATTAAGTATTTCAATTATCACAAAACCAGTTAATTAAAGAATATTTCTTCAAACGTCAATTGTGCATGCTGTATAATCGAATAATAAAAAAAAAGTTATACGTACACTCCAATTGATTTGTACCATCATCCGATTGGTAAGAGAAAACCTTTTAAATTTATCCAGCGTACGAAATAAATTGTTGTAATTTATATTATTTTTGTTTACATTGTTTCATGTTGTATTGAATTAATGGTGCAGCTATAATTATTCCATTACACAGTGGTGTGTTAAGAGCTATTTATTGATTTTATTTTATTGTTACTGGTAATTTAACTATTAGATTGTGTAAATTGTTTACGTAAATAGAAATCGTTGTCTAAATAAGTGAAAAACAAAAGAGCATATGTGTTGTATAAAAAAATACCTTTTTAAACATTCTTAATAATCAAACACAAAATGTATAAATGCAAATGTAAAAAGTAAATATATGCCAATCTGCAGCAGCTAATATCCAGGATTTTTTCTTCATTAACTCGCGTATACCGAAGACCATCTGCAAAATGCCGCTTATTCATCAGACGCTAACGACAACCCTGAATGAATGAGTAAATAGGAGTTGTGGAAGAAGTCTAATTTTTTCGTTAGGCACTTCAGCATTGTCTGCTTTTTATACCTTTCCAGCTCATTGATTTAGTCCCATTTCTTCAATTCTCCTGTTAAGGAGTATAAGCTCATGTACTGCTATTGCCCCATGTGGATCACTTCCTTGGTCTTGTATACAACCCAGATAGTACCTCCATTGGGCGATGGCTTCACATTCGAAGATAATATGAGTGGCTGTTTCCTCCTCCTTATTACATAATATGCATATAGGTTATGTGTTAAACACGCCTATATTGTGCAGATGTTTCCTCAAAGACCAGTGTCCGGTACAAAGCCCTACAACTGTTCTAAGTTTTTCACTACTTAGCGAGAGCAGCTTTTCTGCCTGCTTAGGTAAGGGTTCTTTCAGCATTAGCTTGCTGTGCCCAGCTCCCTCTGTCTGTGCCCACTTCAGCTAATGCTGAGAGTCGATCCAGCCTTAAATCGCTGCTTTAACGCTGGCCTTGGGTATCCCTATTCTTGGTTCTGGCCCAATAAAAACGACAACACTACGAATGGAAAGAGTGCAGTCCCAAACTTCAGGGTTTTTTTTTTGGGAGAGTTAATGGACTTGGTGCGAGTAATAAATTTATTGAAAAAATCAGCTGAGCTTGAGTTAAAACCTTATGAAAAACGTTTCCATTTACTTGGGAGTATAATTATTAATAAACAAAGAGTTTATAGCATCATCGTCATTTAAAATCATTTGATCATTTAAAAATAAAGGTTTTTAAACACACTTAATTTTGTTGTTTAATTTAATATTCAGTATAAATGGATTGCCTTTATTTTAAAAGAAAGAGTCAATTCGACAAATACGTTATTATTTTCGTATTCAGTAGATCAGAATTACCTGAAATTGACTAATAACAGATCAGACTATAACGAATTCTGCAAACTGTATGCGTCCCTTAAGAAGAATTCAATAAAGTTCTTTGGCAAAAAACTAGTTTATTCTTCAATATACTAATTAAAAATTTAACAAATCTTTTAAGTTAAAAATAATATATTTTAGTCACGCTTTTTTTCCCATAGGGGTAGTCAGAGACCACTTCTTTTTACTTGCTGCGGTTCTTACACACGTCTTTCGCTTTCTCTACTTTCATCGGAGCTTTCATACATGCTCGTCGATTGCTGGCACTTTATTTTTAAAACAATCAGATCAAGATACGTTCGCCTAGGTCGACCTCTACCGACTTGCTCATTTACACTCGCCTTATAAATCTGTTTCGTAAATATTCTTTCATTTACGTGTCCAAACCATTTTAGCATTCCTTTATCTTTGTTATCCTATCCTTTTGTTATCCTCTATCTTTGTTACTACATCTTCTTTCAAACCACAGCGTTTCTTTATCTCACTATTCCCTACTTAATACATCAGAGTCATTCCGGCTATATTTATCAGACTACTCATCTCCGTAGCGTTGATACTACTTCTATGCTTCAAACCCATCATTTATACATAAGTGTAGGGACCAGCACAGCCAGTCGTGTCTTTTTTGACACATTATGGCTGCTTGTAAAGTTATGTTGAGAGCCATTCATTTGTTTTCCTGCCAACACCATTTGCTCAATATCACAGTCATACTTTTCATCTTTCATAAATTTTAAACCCAACTAAACAAACTCATTCACTTGTTTTACTCTTTCCCGTTCGATCAGCACCTTGCAGTTTGTCATTCTATCTTCTTTTTCAAAAACCATTACTTTCGTCTTGCTTACATTCACTTTTATCCCTTTAGTTTTTAGGGAATTATGCAATGCATTGACCTGCAATTTCCTCTTAGATGATGCTAATATGACCTAATCATCGGTGTAAAGAAGACATTTGACGATCAAATTTTTACTCATTCACTTGTTTTACTCTTTCTCGTTCGATCAGCACCTTGCAGTTTGTCATTCTATCTTCTTTTTCAAAAACCATTACTTTCGTCTTGCTTACATTCACTTTTATCCCTTTAGTTTTTAGGGAATTATGCAATGCATTGACCTGCAATTTCCTCTTAGATGATGCTAATATGACCTAATCATCGGTGTAAAGAAGACATTTGACGATCAAATTTTTAATCCATATGCAGCCTCTTGCAATCTTTTAAATAATCGTTAAACAGTCATGGTGAAGCCACACATCCCTGTCTTACACCTTTTTCGATATTAAACCAGTCCACGTAAGCTTCGTTTATCCTGACACAAACAGTGGAATCCTCGTAAAGTGATTTCAGTGCTCGTATGAAACTACCGCTCACCCCATACATAAACAATGTCGACCACAATTTATTCCTTACCTGATAAATTATTATATTATTTTCCGATATGTATAGATATACATATTGTACAATAATCTCATTAAATAAGTTTTCTACTTCCACTCATTTTCATAAATAAATATCGTCTGGATGTTCACGCGTGGGATTTTGTATTTTGGCTATCAGGAGTTTGGGAGCCACCCAAAAAATGTGCAAATAATTTTTAAAACAACTAATAGGTTTGTTTATTAAGAGATTTAAAGATAAATCGTGATTATTTGCATATGTTTTGTTAATTTACCTCGTTTAATGCATTCGTTAATGCAAATAAACGATAATTATCCAAGTAAAATCCTGTGTGGTCCACAAATCGGTATTTCACAGCCTTTCACGTACATGAATAAGACAAAAATGCCGAAACTAATTGGCTAAATTGACAGTCAACAGACGTACGCTCTCCTCAAGGCCAATGACATTTTACCGCGAGTAATGATTTAAATGTAATTTTATATTTTTTGCCACATTCGGTGTATTTAAGATAATCAAGCGAGTGAATGCATGCCCGTAATTTATTTACGTGCTCCTACATGGCATAGTCATTATCCTTACGAATAAACGTTTTGGGTACCTATATCGTAATCAAATAAAAAAAAAATTAAAAAAGTTTTTTGCTCATACGCCCCAGGAGTTGTGGAGGAAATCAAGAAATTGTATCATCCACCGGTTTATGCGCTTCAATGGGCCTATAGTCTGTGAAGATGACAAGAAAAACCACAAGAACATCGTGAATTTGACAAAATAATTTACAGTATTTTAACAGTTTGAAGACAAAATTTACAGTTCTTTCTCTCCGAAATGGACTGGGTTTTTTTTTAAGTTCTTAGACTTTAGCAAAACATGACTTTGCTTTTAGTGGGACATCTACGCGTAACGCAATTCAGAATAATTCCAGCTTTTTGAGAATAGGCTGTAAAAGTTCAGTTTTTTAACAGGCCTCAGATAGGCAAGGTCTGAGATTTTTCATATTCTTTTCATATTTTCTTCTTTTCATATTTTTTTACGTTTTTCCTGCTAAAAAAGAACCAAATTTAATTTTTACTACCGCCAAAAACTCTTACTCCAAGCAGTTTACTTATTCTTTAAAATTTTATTAAAATCGCGAGTTATTAAATTAATATTTCTTGCATTTTTAGAAGGTGATAAATATAACTTGGGAGAGTGTTGGCATCGCACTGAAATTTTAATTTTCTCTGAATACCACTACTACTCTTAGTGAGTGGGGCGTGGACGTCCGTCCACCGCGACTCTTAGTAGGTCTATTGTGGCTCACCCCTAGAGGCTACAGTTCACCGAACAATCCAGCCCTTCTTACGAAGTTCATGGTTGTATAGGGTGAGATTTTTTTAAAATCGGTAGGTTCTAGGTTAGTGTAACCAAATATGTTAAACCTTATTCTTCCCAGGCCGGGGCATGAACATAGTATATGTTCAGCAGTTTCGTCTTCCACACAGCAGAACCGACAGTCCGTTTGTTGGTTCAGATCTATCTTTCTGAGGTGGTATCTTAGACGACAGTGTCCCGTAAGCAGTCCTGTTAGAATACGCAGGTCATTTCTGCTCCATTCTAGGATCTGCTTAGTTATGTTTCTCGAGGGTTGTAACGGTAAAAACGCCTTCGAGTGGGTTAGCCCTGGTATGTCGGACCAGTACGTGAGTATTTTTCTCTCCGCCCAGTCCGAAATATTTGTTTTGGCGGCACTTGTGGTGACTCCAAAAACCGGTTCTGGTTCAGTGAACGCAGATTCGGCCCCCTGTTTTGCAAGGGTGTCGGCTTTTTCGTTTCCTTCCACCCCCTGGTGCCCAGGTACCCACAGTAGGGTCACCCTGTTGTTCGCACCAAGGTACTCTAAGGATTCGATGCAATTCCATACAAGTTTAGAATTTATCTTGTTGGAGCTCAGTGCTTTTAAAGCAGCCTGGCTGTCTGATATTATATTTATGTTTTTGTTTGCTAACGGTCTGTTGGTCAACTCTCTTGCACACAATTCGATAGCGAATACTTCAGCCTGAAAGATTGTGGCATACCTGCCAAGACTGGTAGATATTTCAATCTTTGGTTTCCTGCTGAAAACACCGGCCCCAACTCCATCTGGGGTTTTTGAGCCGTCTGTGTACATTACGTATTCAGTCTCTGTGAAGAGGATTTGTCCCCTCATCCATTCGTCTCTCTTCGGAAAGAGGACTTTGAACGACTTTTTTACGTGTATTTTTGTGGCTAGCAAGTCAGGAACCATCCCGAGAATTTGGTGGTTTTTTTGTTTCACTCAGTATCCCGGAGTGATCCCCGAGTTGCTCTCCATTTATTTGCTTTTCCAAAAACAGGAATCTATAGGAAACTATCCTGGCCTCCCTCTCTAAGAGAATATGACGTGCTAATTCCCGTTGTTTCGTTACATAAATTATGAGCTACCTTATTTGATGGTAACCTGACAAACTTTCGGCCAATCACAATCAAGGCACAGGCGATGTTCGGATTTTAGAACAAATTGCTTAATTTAGGCGCCTTACGAAAGCCCATTTAAACTTTCCTTCTCTATAAAATCAACCGAAAATAGGGGAGAGAATAAAAAAAAGGAAAATCAAATATTCAATATTGATTTTGTTAACTTAATCAACGTATTTTGTTTTATGTTTTAATTTTATAAGAAAAGAAATATTAACCAAATAAAATGTTGGAAATACAAAATGGTGGGTCATAAAATGAACCACATATGCTGGGGTCAAAAATAACTCAATTAAACATAACTTACCTTAATGCAAATAAGCACACAAAAAAAGTTACAGCCCTTGGAAAGTACAAAACGAAAATCGATTTTTTCTAATATTTCATGGACTGTTTAACATTTTGTAATGAAAATAAATACATGGCTTTCTTATCGTAAGAGCATCTTTTTCATATAAAACCACGCAATCTGTACAGCCCATAAAAATTTTACGGGGGCTTTGAACCCCTAAAACCCCCCACACTTTTCTTAGCGTTACATTTTAATTAGCATGGTAACACTATTGGTTTAATGAATAATTTTTGAAATTTTTTTGGCTCCTAGCACTTTTTCAAAGTCAGTTTTTATCGAGATGCTGCCTCTTTTTCATTATCCTTCGAAAATTCTTTAGTTGGCTGTTCAACACTTGTAGTTTCTACGGATAAATAACAAACAGTTGCTTTAACAATTACGTACTGTCAATTGAAGCTTTCGATTATTGTGCATTTTAAGAGCATTAAGAAAAAATTATATTTTCTGTTACAATGGTTTACGCGTTTGCAGAAATGGCAGATATGCATTTAATTCTGGGTAAGTTTGTTCGGGCTTAAACAAGGTTTCAGATAATTATCTGTAAATCTGGTAATCACAGGTAATAGTGCAGCAGCTGGAAGCCGTTATGCGAAAAAATAACCCAATCGAAATACACCAGACAGGCGATTTTTTCTTTCCATTGATCGTCGTTTACGGGAGACGGGTACTTGCTGGTAATAGTGGTCGTCGAAAAATTGATACAAAGGATGAGGAGATTTTAGAATTTGTTGAAGAAAATTCTGGAAGCAGTACAAGGGTAATAGCTGCTCAACTAGATGTTAGTCGCATGATGGTTTGGAGAAAATTAAAGGAACAGCAGCTTCATCCGTATCACTTAACAACCGTTCAAAAATTACTAGATGAAGATTATGGTTTGTGATTTTACGAGGGCGGTTTGATAAGTCAGTGACTTTTTGAATAAAACAAATTTTTTTCCGCAAATAAACATTTTATTTTTCTACATAATCGCCTTTTAGCTCGATACATTTAGTCCAGCGTTTTTCTAATTTTTTTATTTCCTCCAAATATTAAGTTTTTTCAAAGCTCTCAAAATACGCGTTTGTTTCGGTAATGACTTCTTCATTCGACTCAAATCTCTTACCGCCCAGCCATTTCTTTAGGTTTGGAAACAGAAAATAGTCGTAGTGGGCTAAATCTGGAGAATATGCTGGATGGGGTAGCAGTTCGTATCCCAATTCGTGGATTTTGGCCATCGTGACTAGACAAGTGTGCACACGTGCATTGTCTTGATGGAACAGCACTTTCTTCTTCTTAGCCAAATGCGGCCGTTTTTGCTTCAAATCAACGTCGAATCTGTTCAAAAGCTTTGAATAATATTCGCCGGTGATCGTTTTACCTTTCTTGAGGTAATCGATGTGAATGACACCGCGTACATCCCAAAAAACTGTGGCCATGACCTTGTTGGCTGACAGACTCTGTTTCGCCTTCTTTGGTCCTCGTTCACTCCGAGCAACCCACTGTTTCGATTGTTCCTTGGTCTCTGGCGTGTTGTGATGGATCCATGTTTTATCCACAGTAACAAAACGGCGCAAAAATTCGTCCAGATTACGGCTGAACATCGCTAAACACTCTTTTGAAGTGGTCACACGATTGCGCTTATGAGCAATCGCGGCTCCTATCTCGCAGAGAGATTTTTCATGCCCAAATATTCGTGTAAAATATGATGTACCCGTTCAGTTGAGATACACCTACAGCATGAACCAACTCACGCACTTTCATTCTCCGATCATCCAATATCATTTCATGGATTTTATCGACGATTTCCGGCGTGATCACTTCTTTTGGGCGACCTGGACGTTCGGCGTCACTAGTGCTGGTACGCGACCACAACGGAACTCTGTAAACCACTTCTTAACCATTGAAATTGATGGTGCCGAGTCCCCGTAGTATTTATCAAGTCTTAGTCCTTAGTTTCAGTGATGGATTTTTTACGTAAAAAGTAATGCTTAATCAGCACACGAAATTCACTTTTTTCCATTTTCGTAAAAATTCACGAGGTTGTCTGCTTTGAACGGCTATCAAACACCAACTGCACGACGTAGCTTGCTCAAAATTAGATAGTTGCCCACTGATAGATTATAGTTGACGGCAGCACCGTTGCATTTGGAGTAACTGCGCGGAAAATTCAAAAAGTCACTGACTTATCAAACTGCCCTCGTATATGAAAAAGATGCTCTTACGTAAGAAAGCCATGTATTTATTTTTATTACAAAATTTAAAACAGTTCATGAAATATTAGAAAAAATTGATTTTCATTTTGTACTTTCCAAGGGCTTTAACTTTTTTTGTGTGCACATTTGCATTGAGGTAAGTTATGTCTGCTATGTCTTCTCCATATTACTGTATGGAGCAAAGTCCTGGACGCTCACCGAAGCCAACACTAAAAAAATTAAAACTTTTGAAATGTGGCTGTACAGAAGAATACTCAGAATAGAGTGGATAGATCACATAACGAAAAAAAAAGTGCTCCAAAGAATGAAGAAAGAAATGGAAATCGTGTACACTATCAAGTGCAGAAAGCTCGAATACCTAGGAAATATCATGAGAAATCAACACCGATACTCCCTACTACAGTCCATATGCAAGAAAAAGTCAAAGGAAAAAGAGGACCCGGCAGGAGAAGAATCTCATGGCTGCGGAAAACCTCAATAGAATTGTTTCGAGCAGCTACAAACAAGATCATGATTGCCAATAAGATTGCCAACATCCGAAACGGATAGGTACTTAAAGAAGAAGAAGAAGTTATGTTTAATCGAGTTATTTTTTACCCCGGAATGTGTGGTTCAATTTATAACCCACCCTTTTGTTACACCCTGTATATTATAAATAATAATATAAACATATATTTCTAGATAATTAATAATCTTACTGTTAATACATATTTGAATAATAATATAAAGGTAAATAAATTACCAAGCAATCGTTAATTTTTTGGTAAATAAATGTACAAATGAGTAATAATATTAGTAAATCAAATATATTGGTCAACCAATGTCCAAACAATAAAAAGTAATAAAAATAAGGTAACGTTATGTTTCCAAATAATGACGAACGATGTCTAAATTATGAAAATAATGTAAAAAAATATAAATAATAAAAATATTAAATCGCACCAAAAGGTCCCAAACTGCGTTTTTTTTTGAGGGGATGATTATTTAAAAATATTAATAAAAATGCTGTAACAAAAGGTACCAAAAACCGACAAATCTTAACCTACCTCAACAAAACTATAAACATTAATAAAATAAGTTTCGTTTTTTAATCCTTAAGAAAATTTTAGATTGCCCCTTAGAAGGGGAAGGGATTATAGAAGGGAGATGATTGTGAACACGCTTTTTAAAAAGTTGCAGGTCATAGTTCTCTGAAAAAACTGATTTTGGAAGCTTATTTCATTCCGTAGCAGCCCTGTAAAAGAAGGATTCTTGATGAAGATTGGTCCTTGTAGTGTCAATCTTGATAGTAAATGGGTGAGACTGATCAGCGTGCCGAGTTCTTCGGCCGAATGTGTCCAATGGTGGTACAAGAGTTTTTATTTCTCTGGAGCATCTGCCATGGAAATATCTCTGTAGAGCAATGACTGGTCTGCAACTCTTCTTCTATGTTCTAGAGGGTGAAGGGTATCTGTGAGAGTTGAGCTGTTTATCAAGCGAATGGCTCTTTTCTGAATGGAATCTAGAAGACGAAGAGAATGCCTTGGTGCTGAACCGCAAATGTGCGAGCAATACTCCAGTAGTGGTCGGATTTGAGCCTTGTACGTCGTCAACAGTTGATCAGGAGTAAAAAACTTTCTGGCTTTCCACAGAAAACCTAGCCTCTGGCTTGCCGACTTTGCGATGTTAGCAACATGGTCATGCCAAGACATATTATTGGACACCGTGACTCCCAAAATCGAGATGGAGGGACTTGGTTCAAGGGTATTTCCGGACATTGTGATGGGATGATTTGAGAAATTCACTTTCTTGGAAAACGTGGCACTTTGTGTTTTTTGGGCGTTGAACTGAACAAGATTGTTGGTTCCCCACTCGACGATTGCTTTAAGATCTCTATTGATGGAATCAACCTGTTCCTGTATAGTTTGTCAGAGGATTTATGTTATGATATGTATTATGTTTTTATAGAGTTTGTATACATTTTATTTTTATCGTATTGTAAAGAATCCATACGCTAAATAATAAATAAAATAAATAAATCGCCCAAAGAGTCATTATTAATGTTGATTGTCAAATACAACCACCCATTTATAAGGATGAAATTTATTGTTTGTCATCAAACATTGTTAACTAGAATATTCCTACAAATGTTAGAGGCATTTCTGTTATAAGTTTCTGCAATTCTTCACCAATACTTTGTTTAAAAAATGTACCCAGATACCAGACTTTTCTTGCAAAGCAATTCTTATTTATTTAATAAATTAGACGAGACTTATTTGCAGATGTCGGTTAATTTCATTTGTTTTGACTTACAAAAACTAGTCGCTAATAAGGCACTGTTAAAAATTTTTTAGTGAAAACAAAACATATTGACTTAAGTATAAATTTAACCTTTTATTGTGTCGTCGATCTATTCAAATTTCGCTTTATAGAAACAACTGTAATAAATAATTTAGCTTAGCTTTTAAAAAGCTGCGAATATCACATATTCAGTTGGAGTGCCAATCTAACGATGAATCGCAATAGTCGTTTGAATATACGTTCTAATTTTATGTACAGGGTGAGCGAAACTCGATGTCACAGCTTCATTACAAAAAAAAAAGAAAAACGGTAGAAAAAATATTAAAAGATGTTCTTAAATGGGATTGAGTAAAATCCATCTAAGCCTAATTTTCCGAAGTAATAACGAAGTAATAATTCCCTAAAAACATACCTATATTTAAAAAGAGCCAATTTTTCTAAACAAATTTTGTAAAAAAAATTTTCCGTTATAAAATTACAAGCAAATTTGTAAAAAAGTATTATTAAAAATTCGCAATCGTCACGATTTAAAAAAGTGGCATTTGAAAAATAGCAAATTAGCATCTGTCAATAATTAACCTAATGGTTGACAAATATTGTTTTATTGTGATCAGCACAACAAAATTTAGTGTTTTACATATAACTACTGTGTTACATGATCTTAAACTTCTTTGTACTCCTAAAAACATGAGAAAGTATTACTTTTATACAACGTTTTATTTGCGTGCATACAAAAGACTAGACCTAGAACATAAAAAAAGGATATAACCAACATTGATACGTCAAAAGGACAATTAGAGCTTACGTAACTTGTTTTATGCCAAAAAATAATTGGTCATGTTACCATATTAAATTTTTCCCGTGATGTTAAAGTTAACTTGTCAAAAATGTTATTCTTTTTAATACGCATTCTTTGGAATATCGTTTCAAAATAAAAATGTAGGAACGAACAGAGTTTCTACAAGCATTTACTGCTCCCCTTTTATATGTTTGTTAAACCATAAATCAATGTCACAATTCTGATGACTTTTATTGCGAAAATTACGACAAAAAAAAAACAAAACAATTTTAAATGTCAAGTTTTTATGTTTTCTAGTAATGCCAGTAATTAAAATTTATGCATTCGTGATGTTTTACATGTCCACCGTATTTATTTTTTTGAATTGTATATTGGTTTACATACAAAAAATTTCAAATGATGCGTGTAAGCATTTTTGAATAAATGGAATCAAAACGAATTTCTTATTTAACGATCCTACCCAAGCGAAAATATACCTCAGCAATATCGTGTTTTCGCCTTTACATATCGTTTCTTTGTCAAGATAAATGATAACATCAAAAAGTTAATAAGAAAAGTAGAAAAAAACTAACAATAGCCAGCCTCCGCCTTGTACAAATTTGTTGTTGGCAAGAAAAGAATGCCAGACCAGCAGTGGAATTGCCACTGTTGTTAATTTAAATGCCTTGCCGATTATGTGGTCTTACTTGGCCTAAACGGCCTTCGATGTGGCCTTCACCCTGCTGGTAAAAATTTAGCACGGGCGATTGGGACAGAGTGCGTGTTTTTAACAAATGCCAGTACTCGTTTATATCTCAGTCGGAAAACGACTTTTATTTTTTCAAGTCCAATTTTGTCGAAGCAATTTAACAAATAATAATGTAATTTCTCTGAGTAATGCAAAATTCGTTCAATACACCAACGTCAATTCTTCAAAAACACAATATATGACAAATCTGGTGATGAGTGGTAATATTTTCTTAAAATTTTGTTTTAATTAATGCCTAGACCTAAACTACGGTTAAAGCTAATAGGGCTATTGGTGTTATTGAGTTGTTAAGTCACTGAAAGTGTCATTTCGTGGATTCTCCGTAGATGTCGAGCAACTGGAAACGTGATAGAAATACCTAGATCTACAACAGCGTCTTTTAAATGCTTCTGGTATTTCAGTTTCAGATTACACGAGGTTAACTTACGTTCCCGACGACTTTTAAGAAAAGCTCCATCAACACAAATTCATATGCGTGCTTGATTGGCATGGGTTAATGAATATGTGAGTTGGAATGCTGAATGGAGGTCCGCATTGTTTACAGATGAGTCGAGATATTGACGGTTTTCTTATAGTCAGCGTGTTCGTGTATGGACTCTTCCTCCAGTGGAAATCGATGAGCAGTGCAGGAAGTTCATCCGTTCAGAGGTGGTACAGTTGCTGTTTGGGAAGGCATTTGTTTTAATGGGGTACAGAATTGGTAGTGCTTGATGGGAACATGACTGCGCAGATTTACGTACAAGTTATTAACAATGTTATACGTTTGTTTTATGCTGATATTGGACCAACTTTCCTCATTTTAGACTACTTCACTGCACCGTGCAAAAGTAGTCGAAGACTCTTTGGACTTCTATGGTATCCCTCATTTGGCATTTCCTTCTCTATTGTTCGACCTTAATCCCATCGAGATTGCTTGGGACCACTCCCACAGACAAAGAGCTCAGACAGCTTTTACCCCAACTTTGGAGACCGGCTTGCTCTGGTGGTAGCTGAGACAGGATGTGAGGCTTTATACGTTCTGATATAATCTGGAGCAGCACTTTAAGGACTGAGGCACAGACTATGGAACACCTATTAACCTGTAAAAACTGCCCAAACTTCTGCTCCCCCGAGGATTTATGGCTTGCCACAGATAATACTTTGGACGAGGCCCGGTATTGGGCCGATAGAATTTGATATGGATTCGGATAAGAAAAAAGTAAGCCTGATATAATAACATCTGGCATTGTCAGATTGGCTTTTCCAAAAAATAGGCATGCTTGGGTTTTATTTGCATAAAAATCTCCATTCTAGAATCCTGTCCTAGTCATTATTTATCTCGTTCACATTTCTAACCCGTTCGGTTCTTGTTCCTTGATCTTAATGGATGGAAAATTCGAAGCAACTTGTATTGGAACGTCAAAGGGGTAAGGAGGCTTAACGAGTATGGTCAGTGTGTTTCTATCTCCCGTACTATCTCGTATCGCCACAAAGGGAGCAACATGCCGTTAAAATGTATATGTATCTCGAGGTATATCTTCAAATAAGGGATCACGAAATGGCACTCATGCTAGCCATATTTTTTTTTTTTTCTTACCCGGCAAAAATCTTTTCTTTTTTGTTGTCGTTTCTAAAACGCAATTGTAAGTATCACGTCGTCGTAATAACTACAACATCGGGGTCTGAAAATTCAGTTAACTCTGCGGTATCGCAATCCGTGTACATCTGTTGGACTAGAAGCCGCATTAACCTTGTAAAAAAATATGTAACATTTTATCCCGTCGAATCGATTCTTTTTGTACTTCCAATTATAATACTATTATTTTAAAAGGATTTTTAAAAAAATATTCTTCTTATAGTCCGTTTGCCTGGAGTGCTACCCAAACGATAGCAATAAAAATAAGATAAATTCTCTGAAACTATCAGTCCCGTATAAGAATGACGGATAAAAATGTTGAAATTTACTCTTGTACTTAATATTATAAATTACATTTTCAACAAATAATTTAAATTGGTTGTAAACTGTGTAAACGAAGTTTGCACGGACTGGTTTAACATCGAGAAAGGTGTGAGACAGGGAATGCCATGGCTGTTTAACTTATACATAGACGATTATTACAAATATTTGAAAGAGAGTGCGTATGAATTAAAAATAAATGATTTGATCGTCAAATGCCTTCTTTACGCCGATGATCAAGTAATATTAGCGTCATCTGAAGAGGAGTCGCAGGCGATGGTTAATGTGTTGCATGATGCCCTGAAAATCAAAGGGATGAAAATAAATGTAAGCACAATAAAAGTAATGGTTTTTGGAAGAGAAAAAAGCATGACAAATTGTGAAGTTTTGATTGAGGGAGAAAGAGTGGAACAAGTAAATGAATTTGTGTTTAGTCCAGATAAACAAATAAAGAGCATTCTTGTTTACAGTGAGAATAATTTTTTAAAATTTCATTTCTTTTGTGCACGACTCTAGCTTTTTCACACATAGCCTTTCGGTTGTCCTCATTTTTAAACTTAAACCCTATTGACCCTTAATTTCCAACGTCCTTTATAAAATAAATTTTTTTTAAAAATATTAGGGGAATATACTATCGTACTTCTTAAATGTACAGTTGAATACTGGTTATCGAGTTTTTAATAATAATCCGAAACCACCGTATATTCGTGAAATATGCTATATCGATAATAAAGAGAACGATTCTTTCTAAAGGACACTTTAAAGATCTTACTTTTGCACCATCAGCTTCGTCTTTATTTTAATTATTTGGACGTTTCTGAAATACATACATACATAAAGTCACGCATTTTTTCCATAGGGGTAGGCAGAGACCACTTCCTTCCACTTCCGCTACGGTTCGTACACACATCTTTTGCTTCCTCTACTTTTATCAGTGCTCTCATACATGCTCTTCGGTTGTTGGTACTCTTGACAGCTGGCCTTTCTTCAAAACAATGTTGATCTGATCGAGATATGTTCTCCGAGGTCGACCTCTACCGATTTGCCCATTCACACTCGCCTTATAAATTTGTTTCGCCAATCTTCCTTCATCCATCCTTTCTACGTGTCCAAACCATCTAAGCATTCCTTTATCTATCTTTGTGACCACATCTTCTTTTACACCACAGCGTTTTCTTATCTCACTATTCTTAACTTTATCCAACCGAGTCACTCCGGCTATACTCCTCAGACTACTCATCTCCGCAGCATTAATCCTATTTTCATGCTTCTTCTGCCAAACCCAACATTCACTACCATACATAAGTGTAGGAACCAACACACCTCCATGCACCGCCAGACGTGCCTTTTTTGACACTTTCTGGCTATTCATAAAGCTATGCAGTGCCCCATTCATTTGTTTTCCTGCCAACATCCTTCGCTCAATGTCACTGTCATACTTTCCATCTCTAGTAAATTTTGAACCCAAGTACACAAATTCATTAACTTGTTCCACTCTTTCTCCCTTAATCGAAACCCCACAGTTTGTCATGCTTTCTTCTCTTTCAAAAACCACTAGGTACTTTCGTTTTGCTCGTGTGCAATATAATAAAAAAAAATTCTAAAATTTTATTATTGTTACAGAATCCAGCCGGGATAGTTGCCTTACCACGGGGAAGTAGAGGTCCTAGAAGTTTGTATTTGAAAAGACATGGCCCTAATTTTGGATTTACTTTACGACACTTCATCGTTTATCCACCAGATTCCATTTCAGTAAGTATATTGTTATGTGTGTGTATACACAAATTTAAAATAACAAAAATAGTTGCATTAATAAAGGTGATGTGTTCTCGTTTACTGTAGCACCTGCTCATTTAGTTTTTCATAAATGTATGCTTATAATTTTATAGTTTTATCACCCACTCCTCAATTTAAATATACGAGAGTTGGTACTTATACAAAGTTCGTCATAATATTACTGATTATAGCTATGAGATTACAGTACCAATTTCACCTCTATAGCTATGACGAAAAATTCAGTTGGACGAGATGCAAATATAATGGACTATATTTTTCTTTTTACTGAATGTTCCACTCGTTCAAAATTGTAAGTGTCTATTGCAACGTTCTGCCCTGTTCTATCTCTGCGCCCCTGTCTGTTTATGCACATATATTTGGTCTTTTCTATGCGATTAAAGACCTCTTTTACTGTTGGCGCGAAGTCTCCAATGATGTCAATGTCACCTGCATATGCTAACAATTGTTTCGGATCTCGGGCATTCAGAAGTTCTGTTTAAATTTCTGCCGACCTGGTAGCTTTCTCTATGGCGATATTGAAGTGTAGAGGTGACGAGGCATATATAAGTTTGGTTGTGTGTAAGTAGAAATACTTCAATAAACAAAACGGTTTCTAATAACAAAAATGATGAGCTAATCTTCTTTAAATTTCTTCTTTTTTGGGTATTGTCACGATCTCTGAATTTGTCGTTCGAGGAGACTAAACCATCTGGATCGATTGCTAACTAGTTTCTGACCGCACAAGCGTACATTGTTAATCCCAAACTTCTTCTTCTTCTTCTTCTTTTTTCTTAAGACATTTGTCTTGTTTTTCCTCATATATTAGCACTCATAGCAGCCGCAACTGGGATTCTGATGTCCAGCTCTCGTGCCACCTCTTGGGCGGTCGTCCTGGTGGTCTGTTACCTTCAGGCTTGTTGTGCTTAGCAGCTCTTACGAGGCGGTTTCCAGGCATTCTGTCCACATGATCCCTCCAAGCTTTCTTTCGGACTCTGGACCATCTTACTACATCTTGAATGCCGCAGGTAGCTCTGATGTCTTCGCTCCTCTGCCTGTCGAGTAAAGTATGTCCTGTTATGGTCCTTAGGGTTCTCATTTCGGCTGCTCTTAAAATTCTCTTTGTTGCTGCTGTTTCTGCCCTCGTTTCAGTAGCGTAGGTCATTACCGGTCTTACGCAGGTCTTATAGATTCTTGTTTTGCTCGCTATAGACATGTGCTTGTTCCTCCATATCACATCTCGTAGAAATCCCGATAGTCTTGCTGCTTTGATTGTTTGCGACTTTACTTCCGACTTAAGATCACGGTTACTGGTTATTTGAGCACCCAAGTATTTAAATGACATAACCTGTGCCACGCTCTTGTTATATAATGCCAGTTTACATCTTTTGGGATCTCGTGATATTGTAAGAGATTGTGTTTTTTCTTGCGAGATGATCAATCCCAAACTAGTTGTGTATAATAATAATAATTGTCTTTATTATTTTCAAAATATAAATGTTTACAATAGAATAAATGTAAAAACAGATTCATTAATTGAAAATAACAGGCGAAGTTCAGCTTTTATGAGGCATTAAACACCATAAAAGTTGCTCTACCACTTAACCTTAAGGAGTGTACATGCTTAAATAAAGAAAGAAAATCAAAAAAAAAATAAAAATTCAAAAGTTGGTATCCAGACTAAGTTTAGGAGTTATAGCTTGAAACATTTTTAATTTTCAAAATAAAATAATCAACAGAGTGTTCAGGTTTGAGTAGTGAAAAGATATCTAGCAACAGATACTTTAAACTTACTAATTTTATAACTTTTAAGATCTGTAGGAAGTCCTCTATAGACATGGCTAATTTGATATCTGAAATAGGATCTAAAAAGTTGTAACCTAAAGAATGAGACTGTAATTAAACCTCTATTTCTAATGTTAAGATTGTGAATATCTGTCCTATATGTTATTTTTCGATGTAAGTAAGACGGCTTTCTTGTAAGTACTATTTTATCAGTCAGGAACATGTCAGAAATCACGTACTTCTTTGTAATCGTACTGTTTTGTAGGCGTTCTAATCTCCCTCAAATTTAGACAAGCGAGGTGCCTTTAATAGTAATTTATTTCATATTTCGTAAAAAAACAGCATAAATTTTCCATCTACGAAATTTTTTTAACTTGTTAAAAAAATTAACCTGCAGTAACTAACATTTAAAAATAAGATGAAACAGTTCCCTCTCCCGTATATATTCATTTTAAAAGACCTATCTAGTTACTTGTTGTTTTTGTAATAAATCAAATGAATTTATTATATCTGTATACTAGATACAATAAGTTTGCCGCACAGTAAGTGACTGCATGTTACTAATAACTTTAGAAGTTGGCACATAAAGAAATAAAAGCAAATCGTATGTTCGGGGTAATATTTTATAGCCCATTTTAAACTTTATCGCGTAATATTTAATTTACCTTTCAAACTATCTATGTAAATTCCAGTAGAATTTGTATTTTCGTACAAAAACTATTAATACAATCTTCATTGCTTCATTTTTTATAATATTTATTTTCTTTTTCGTAAATAATTATATCTGGCGAATTAATTTATATTAAATAATTTAATTAAAAAAAACCTTCTTTTGTTTGTTATTTATTTTGTATTGCATTTTGCATTGTTGTACGTTATATCTTATACATACATACATAAAGTCACGCCTTTTTCCCACTTCCTTCCACTTGCTACGGTTCTTACACACATCTTTTGCTTCCTTTACTTTCATTAGTGCTCTCATACATGCTCTTCGGTTGTTGGTACTCTTGACAGCTGGCCTTTCTTCAAAACAATGTTGATCTGATCGAGATATGTTCTCCGACATGTCTATTCACACTCGCCTTATAAATTTGTTTCGTCAATCTCCCTTCATCCATCCTTTCTACGTGTCCAAACCATCTAAGCATTCCTTTATCTATCTTTGTAACCACATCTTCTTTTACACCACAGCGTTTTCTTATCTCACTATTCTTAACTTTACCCAACCGAGTCACCCCGGCAATACTTCTCAGACTACTCATCTCCGCAGCATTAATCCTATTTTAATGCTTCTTCTGCCAAACCCAACATTTACTACGATACATAAGTGTAAGAAGCAACACACCTCTATGCACAGCCAGACGTGCCTTTTTTGACACTTTCTGGCTATTCATAAAGCTATGCAGTGCCCCATTCATTTGTTTTCCTGCCAACATCTTATGTACATCGATAATAACCTTTTTTTTGCAATTATCCAAATACAGGGTGATTGATTAGTGTGATTAAACTCAGTAGCTCTGTTATCGTAAGAGATGCCAAAAAACGAGCGAGGCTTACAGTAGTCGCATTTGACATCTCAATTTAGTAATAAGCAATTTTAAAATTGTATTCTGAAAAAAATGGGTCAGGTATTATTAGATATGATTTTTCCTAACAAACAATAATTCCTTTTAATGAAAATTGTATTTTATTTAATTGACACTGACAGTAACAGAACCTCAAAATGGCCAAATAATGGCCAACTCTAACCGCGAGCTTATTCGCTCTCGGAAAAATGGTTGACGTCTATTGTTAACGTTTATCTGACGGTCAACTCCAACCGCGCGCTTATTCGTCAAATCAAATTTTACTGTTACACATTTCACGAAATGACCCCCACAAATTGCTAGTAAGCGTGAGGAAAGATGTTACACAACAAAAAAATTGTGTATAAAAATTTATTTTACCTTAAAATTAAAATCCGCTTTACATCCCATTACAACAATATTAGGTTATAGTATGTTATACAGGGTATTTAAAAAGTTTTAACCAATTCTATGTGGAAATCTTAACAAGTTCAACGCTCTGTATAATTAAAAAGGAGAAACTAATAACTTTAAGTATAGGGAATGGTTAATAAAAATAGAAATATGGTAATCGTAGGTTTCGACATTGATATAAAATACAGGACGATCCAATTGAAATTTCTGAGAAAATAATGTACTCAAGATTTGACTTACCCTGTATTCGATTTAATAAATATTCGCAAATTTGTTTGTGTTTATAAACTTTGACAATCATTAAAAAACTTTGGCTTCAATAGATTATTATTCATATACTCCTTTTTAATTATACAAGGCCGTTGAACTTGTAAAGATTCTCACATATAATTGGTTATAACTTTTGAAATACCCTGTATAACGTACTGTAACCTTATATTATTTTGATGGGGAGGTAAAGCGGATTTTAATTTTAAGGTAAAATAGAGGGCGTTTCATTTAGAAAAAAAAACTTTGATTTGGCACCGCGTTATGGAACACCTTGTAACATTGTAACCAAATTTAAAATGTGAAGCTTAAATCTGCCTACAATTTTTATACACAATTTCTTTTTGATCTCTCATGATAACAGAGCTACTAAGCTTTACCACACTAATCAATCACCCTGTATGTGAAAATGGTTGTTCGTCATACATAATCATCCATCCTCAATTTTTTACAAACAGTTCCATAAATTTACACCACTCAAACTGATGTCTCACTAAAGAAACAGTATTTATCGATAATCAAAATGTTTATCTTTGAAATTTTTTTTAAATTTCAATAAATGAATCTAGTCAACGATTTCTCGACATTTATATCATCACAGTCCGTACTCTGACTGCCCCAACTACACCGTCCTGTTAAAAATAAAAATGATCTTCGTCATACTGTGGATTATTTTCAAATTCGTTGACCTAACCTAACCTAACGTATTTAAAAATAATCTACAGTATGTCGACCAACGTCCCCCCTTTAATTTAATTTAATTTAAATCGACAGGTCTGAGCGTTTTTCTAAAATGTTGACGAGTTTCCCGCAAATGGATCTGTTTCGTTTTTGGTTGGCCATCCTGTATAATTACACAGAAATAAAGTTTTCTGTAATTTAAATAAATTTTAATTTATTAAAAATCTTTATTCATAATGTTTTTGATTATAGAATTTTATTTTGTTTTTTTTTGTTCATACCTCTTTTATTATACAGGCAAATAAAATTTTCAAACTTAATTATTTAATTTTTCAGATAATTAATAAAAAGTTTACTAAACCAAATAAATTTGATAGTTTTTTTATTGTTTTATAATTTATTTTTGTATTAATAAAAACTGAAAAAACAAGCTAATTATATCTGTAAATTACTAATTATCATAAAATAATGAGCATAAATTGTACCCATGTATTTATTTTTTTTAAAAAGTTATTTTTAATCGTTAAATAATTTTGAATTAATTGTTTCTTATTATTTTGAAATTTTTTAGTGATTATATAAAAACCGATCGGTTTTTTTTGAAAAAAAACGGTTTTCGGTTTTAGTAATTTTCTTTAAAAAACATGTTTTTAGGAACGGTTTTTCTTAACTATCTCCTTTACAGTTGAATTATTTAAAACTTCCATCAACAAATTAACACCAACTTCCGTTACCATTTTTTAGGTTAGTATTAAAAGTAAATGATGTTTTAGGAGCAGCATGATGGTAGACATGCTGCTGTTGGTGCTCTCAACACTCCCATGGACACCATCTTCGTCATAGAGGTCAGGGAAAGAAGTCCAGCCAAACAGGCCGGCTTACAAAAAGGAGATAGATTGGTAGCTGTTAACGGAATACCCGTTAAAGATACGACGTATTCCCAGGTGGTGCAATTAATAGCAAATAGTCCGGAATATCTTCATCTTTTGGTAGTGCCCAAAGAGGAGGACGTTTTACAAAGAGTAAGTGATAATTATTTTTAAAATTCAAATGAAAGTAATTACAGCTAAATTGATTTAACATTATTGTTAACATGTTTTAACATTTCTTTTCACTTGTGCTATTATAGTTTATCACATATAACTTAATTGAACAGATTAAACAGTTTTTCGCTCATTAATCAGATCATGTTATTAGTTTTTCGCCGAAACTGCATACAATCCAGCATCGAATCAGTCAGTATATCCAGAATCTCCTTTGGATAAACATACAGCTCAGCAAATAATCTCCAATCGACTGGCCCACGCTCCTCCGAAATTTCAGGTGGACGCCTTTTCCTGGAGATCGTTGCAACAACCTTACGGAGTTAGAGATTCGTTTCAAAGGGTTGAATACGATCGAGGTCAACATAGCTCCGAAAATTTATTACATAACGTGCCCAGGAGAAGAAATCAACAGGAGATCTATTCGGAGATCCATCCCCATGATACAAATAGAGTTGGAAAGTCTAGGGCCGCACCCCAGGTGAGTTCACACTACGTTTTTTCGCTTGACACTTATTGGAATCGTACAATTTGTAAAAATAATTAAAAATATCAGTGATCTGGGTGCGACCCGAGAGGTCCACACGACTAACTTACCAGTGGAGAGAATAAAAAAAATATATGTTTTGATGTTATAATTATTATTATTAAAATTATTATAAAAAACGATTTTAAATTGTTTATCACAAATTATAATTGTCATTAACAATATTCTGTTTATCAGTCAACCGTATTCTTTCAAACTTTTTCTTATTTCATAAGCGCGAGCTATTTTCAATTGTTTATAACAATTGAAATTTTTTTTTTAATTATTATGACCAATAATCATTTGTTAGTAACAATATTCAATTGTTATAAATAATGCTTGATTATTACTAACTATAATTTTTCACTGTTATAGCGTTTTCAATGCTATTCTCTCAACACTGACACAAGTTTAAAATTCTTCAATTCCTATTTTTGTTTTCTAAAACTATCTCCTTTTATGAAATATTGTCATCATATTTTTCTTACAAATATTCCTAACATGCAATAATCTTATTATTCAAAAGATCTTAAAATTCTGTATTAAAAATAGTATAATTTATAAATTGCAAAATTCAGGTAGTTAACCATTTTTTTCAGTTTTTTAATTTTCCATAAACAGCTTGACCGATTTTGCTGAAAATCTAATCAGTTCTAAATTGCAAAATTATGCGTCGAATGCAATTGGTCGCACGTCGATATCATTTTTTGTTCTCGAGATAATCGAGACGAAAAATAACTCCGAACGCACATACGAACATACGCACACACAGACGTCCACTTAAAAACTATTGTATTCGACTCTGGGGACCTTGACACTTGTCATTGTAATACAATTTTTTAAATATTATCAAATATAATAATAATGACTCCTTAATATAATTCTGTTTTTAAAATTTTTAGGTCCCTCTTTATAAGAAAATGGGCCGTAGAGCAAGCGAGGGAAATATCTTGTCCGATTCAGAACGTTATAATCCAGAATACAGCAATCTAAATCCGAGAAAACAAGATTATAGTATGAAGACTGTGTACAAAAGCAATAATTACATACTGGAATCTGCAGACCTCTCCAAAAATCCAAGCTGTAGACGTAGCATGGAAGTCGAACGAAGAAGAGAATCAACATCGTCCCTATCTTCATCGCTAGCCGAAAGCAGCAAAGACAATCTGTCTTCGTGCGAATCGAGTTCTCTTACTCTTACTGGTCTTGAATCCGACAATTCCGCTATAATGAATCGGTTCAGAAAAAGCGTACAACAAAAGGAAGAATTTCTAAAAACTCCTGTCAATCTGTTAGACCAATCATTGGTAAGGAAAGAGTTTTACAGCAAACCCAAGCGATTGGAGAAGCAAGTTTGGCCGCCGAACGAACGAGAAAAGGATGGTTCTAGAAATTCGAAACCCAGCCATCAGAACTTCATTAGAGTTAAAAACGATATTGATAACGAGAGAGATCTAAGTGGAGGCAATACTCAAAACGGATATCCGGTTCAAGGTGGGGCTATGAGTAATGCACCTCAGCAAAGGGGAGTCACTTCACCTAAAGAAATGGAAAGAGTCGATTTTGATACCATATATGAGGCTGCTACTGCTCCAAGCTTTGACAGCCTAGAAGGTCTAAATGGATCTGCCGTCGATGATGAATATTATAACGACAAAAGGTAAATTTTTAATGCCCAATAGGAGCCAACATTTTAACGCAATACACTTGGTATTCATCTTGAAATTAAAATACTCTAAATGAAAATGTGTGCACAAAATTTTATACTTTTCTAAAAAGATTGTGATTTTTAATTTCTATGTACTCTCGCTCGTAGCATTTTTTTTTCTAAACTCCTCAATATTATTATGCACAATACATATACTGAATGAAAAGTAATGAGAATAATTAAAAACACAGAAAATATTTTATTTATTCAAATTTATTGTGTCTTCCTTCCCCTTAAAATACACTTATTCAAGCGTTTATTCTTCGAAACAGTTATTATACTCAGTTTCCGTTATACCCTTCAACGGTCAGCGTATTCTCTTGTATGGCTTCTATTGATTCAAAACGATGTAATTTTAATAAAGGAAATAGAAAAAAGTCACATGAAGCCATATCTGGTGGAGACGGTGCTTTTAGAATGACATTCACTTGATTTTTGATAAAACTGACGAATAATGACGGCAGTATGCAATGGTCCATTATCATTATGCACAAAACCATGAACTGTTTTTCCATAGTTCCGGTCGCAGAAGGCATGAATAATATTGTTTGTAGACTGTTTGGCCAGTTATAAGGAACCTTGTGAACTACGACACGGTAGTCGGAGAAAACCGTCAACGTGACACCTTGATTTTTGACTTGCTTTAGAGTGATTCTTTCACAAGCACAGATCCAAGTCTCATCGCCAGTAATTATGCATTTTGGATCATTATCAGCCATAGAACTCATCTCTCCAGTCACTTTAACACGTCGTTGTTTCTTAACCATATTCAAATATGTTGGAACGAGACGAGAAGACACACAAAACAAGCCCAAATTATCCTTTAAAATTGTTTGTATTGATCCTTTTGATGTACCAACAATATCCACAAGGTCTATTTGAAACAAGCGACGATTGAAAAGAACAAGCTCCCTAATTTTGTTGATATTTTTATCAGTAGTTGAGGTTGATGGCGTTCTTGAACGAGGTTCGTCTTCGACCGCTTCACGACCCTCACCAAATGAGTTATACCACTTAAAAACTTGTGATTTTGATAAACATTCATCGCTGTAATATTTTTGTAACATTTTTAATGCATCAGAACATGAAATTTCATTTTTTTTATACAAATTATTCGTTCCACAGATTGTTCAATTTAGAAACCGCTGACAGCAATTTTATTTAAACACCAAAAACTCCGCAGTTTTTAAGTCTAATAAGGCAATTGTCATGTGTTTGTCACATATCGCAACAATTCTTTTTAAATTTTATTTATTTTAATTTTAATCCTTTACGACGCTTCTTCTTCTTATTCTTTCTAAAGACCTTTTGGTCTGTTTATGTCGAATGCTGATCAGTGGTGTTGATTCTCCTGTGATAGAGATGTCCAACTATCTTTCCATCTTTTTGGTGGTCTTCAGATTGGCCTTTTACCATCTGGATTTCCATTTAGCACAATCTTGCTATTCTTTCGGGGTCCATTCTTTCTACGTAATCCCGCCAGTATATTCTGCGCTTTCGTCCCCATCTGATTCAATCTTCCACCTTGCATGTCTCTTTTATTGTTGCACTCCTTTATCCCGTAGTGCCCTTCCCGATAAAGTCTTCATCTCTGCAGTTCTTAACATACATTTTGTTTTGTTTGTATCTGCTGGGGTCTCGACTCCAATGTCTTAAAACCAGCTCCCACTCACCTTACCCGCGATATATCTGACCGGTGCGCCAGCCGATCTTCTTTCGCCCTTTGTTTACAATGCGCAGTGGTAAATTTCCTCTCTCAACGCGCCGTCTCGATTCGCCGCAACAGTAGTATTCCTCCGACCGTCGACAACGACGGTCGTTCTGTAGTATTGTTCCGACAGTCCTTTAAAAAAAGCAGTCAAATTGTGATTACTGCCAGCCCACTATATCGAAGTTGAGTAATCATTTTGTTTCATGTAGGAAAAGGGAAAGTATAAACCGCCGTTTCTACAGTCGTGTCATTTATGTCAGCTATACAGTCATACCAACCTACCAAATAAATATGCACATTGATATTAACAGCGCGCGTATTTTAAAAAAATACAGTTCCATTACTTTTTGCCCAGAATAGTATATTAGTAGATCATAGATTCCGGAAAATCGTTGCGATAGGTTTAATTATGTCTGGCGATGTTAATGACACATTTTTTGTTTTATAGGGTCTATTCTCCTCCACTTCAAATCGTCTCTCGACGAGCCAAAGACTTCGAATCGGGCAGGCCTCTACCTGACGACGATCCTTCCCAAACGAATAAAACCAATTTCTCGCGCAGTGAATTGGCACGACTCAGCAGCAAAAAATTGGTGCCTAATGTAAACGAGAGAGCGCAAGAGTACGAGATAAAAGCATCGGAGACTAGTTTAACATCTACTAATTCGTCGAGTTCCGTTTTGAAACGAATACAAAGAGACAGCAGATCATTGGATAGCTCTGGTGAGTAACGTATTATTGCAAATATGAAAAGTAAATTTTTATAAATAAATTATCAATCATTAAATCAGTTGTGTTGCTTTAACTGTAGTTGTACTACAAAAACTAAAACGTAATTGGACTTTTTACATTTCCACCACAACTTTTATTACTTTTTGAAATTAAAAGTTTGAATTTTAATATGTTTAAATTGTAATATATTTATCTATACGAAAATTGCACCAATGAGAGAGTAACTAGTATCCAAAACGAGCAAAATAGGTTTGTTGATGTGCATTTTGTTTTCATATTATGTGGAATAGGGAGCAACGCCAGCAGCGCTAGCGTCAATGAAATCCTATTCGGAGGTGGCAGCAGTAAGGGGCTTTCCGGAAATGTCACCATTTCTAGCGGAAGCAAATACTTACACTGCCCCCCGCCCGCATCAATGCAATCGGGCAAATCCATATCAGGTTAGAACGAATGTTTGATGTATTGCGAGCTAATAGTATATATAACTAACAAAATATACAAGGTATTTTTGAGTTTATTTTTTTTTTGTACTTTTTAACTAAAATAGTATAATAAATAAATTGTGTTGACGTGAAAATCATGACAAATTTTAATTATTAAGACACTAAAAATGATGTTTTCACAATTTTAAAGTTCACCAGCATTATATTCAGATCTTTATACCAGTAAAATGCACTGGGTGGGCGGTGTAACCGTTCAGGAGTTAATTGCATCATTGCCAAAAATATAGATTTAGAATCTTTATATGTAGTTACTTGATATTAAAAGATATTTTATTAATTTTTATTTCTAGAATTTTATTACTTATTTGTATTTTAATTAGTATTGCTTTTTTAACTATATTAAGTGTGTTTAAGTTTCAAATATACAGTCCACTTCTTCTTGCTCGTAGAAGCAGTTAATTTTCAGCGATGACAAAATTAACGCCTTACCATATCTACAGAGACCATCATTTAAATTGATCGCCGAGGTTTTCTTGGACGGCCGTCCTCCCAATGGTGCAGTCACACACTCGCATATAAATCTAACTTCTAATATTGTTACTACAAATTTCTTTTGAGAAAATACAAGAGAATTTGGTACAATATCTTTAAATTTTAAAGGTGCCATGCCGGTATATGCTTTGTATTCTTAATAATAATAAAAAAACCGCAGAAGCGCCATAAACATTATGATGCACTCAAAAGCTCTGGCTAAATAGAATGGAACCACAGGTAAGAGACATGCGAAAAAGTTCATTTAAGTACTCTTGCATGCGACCATGGCAGATCTGTTTAACCTGTTGACAAAACATTGTCAATTCCGCAAACACCTTTGTTAGGAAGGGCTGAGAACAGAGAATGCCGTTTCTTTTTTGAAGAAGAAATGGTGGAACACGTCCTATGCCACTGCGAGGGACTGACAAGGTCCCGGTTCCTATGCTTAGGCAAAGAAAAATCTAAACCAAAGACCTACATAAGGACCCCAAACAGCCTCTGCAAGTTGGTAAAACAACGGGCTGGAGGAGGAGTTTTAACCACAGGAAGACACAGTAGGCCTCATCAGATTGGAGTGCATACTTACAAAAATCCTTCCATTAGAATCTAAATAATAATTCTCTCTCGCCGAGAAGCTTACCGAGTCCAAACTATGGTTGTCATGTTTTGCAAAGGCCAGATGACCACTTAGTGAAGAAGTGTCTTAAGGGAATGAGAAAGGCAAACTATAAGGATGGTAATTGTCTAGTAGGACATGCTTATCTTGATTAAGAAGGAAGAGGCAAGAGCAAAGATCAGTAATAAATCCAATAACAGATCATCACTAATAAATCTGCCAGTCTTCTATAGTTTATGTATCGAATCGAAGGCAAAGAAATTTTAGATACCATACTCCAGATACACATTTTTTATTTCAAGTTTAGGCTGCTTACAATGTGCTCCTTTTTCAAAGTGCTGTACACTCCAATAATTAATTTATTTTAAAAACATGATAAATGCAACTTTTAAGCATTTATCTATTTTAACATAATAGAATTAATTTAAAAAATCACCTTGTGTATTATTGAAAATAAGTTGTTTTTAAACCTAATTAATATAACTTAGTATTCCTGTACCTAACCTGTGTTGAGTATTTTTTTAGAATAGTTTTAGTATTTATCTTTATGTTAAATTTGTGAAAATACTAACGATGTTAAATGTAGGTAGGCATTTTTAAATTTAAATTACTAGTGAGATTCCTTTTACAATTGCTGGAAGCTTATTCCCGTTTACTAGCACATCTAGATTATAAGTGGGGAAGGTGACTATGATCTCATAATAACGATAGTAAGAAAGTTTTATTTAGCTGAAACGAACTCTTAGCAAGTGGGAATGATTTTTACTGGAAAAAAAACTACTATTCTTATAAAAATGTCAAGTGTGGCCTGCAGATGTTCTGAAGGATTTTAATGAATCCTTAGCCATTAAAAAAAACACAAATGTGTAATTAATTTTCTAGACAACTGTTATTATACTGTTTGAAAGGTTACTTACTTAACGTCGTCAAACAACACTTTAAGCGTTTTAGCATCCTCGACCACCGCCCTTCATCTAGTCCTATCTCTTGCTACTTCTTCCCAATTTCGTATTTCAATCATATTAGCGTCTCTCTCTACATTATCTTTCCATCTCCGCCTAGGTCGTCCTGCTGGCCTTCTTGCATTTGGTCTGCCTCTATATATATATATATATATATATATATATATATATATATATATATATATATATATATATATATATATATATATATCCCTATTCTTCGCTTTGACTACGTGACCTGCCCATGCGAGCCTTCTGGATCTTATTGTGCTAGTAATCCATGGCTGTCTAGTTATTTCCCTTATTTCACCACATGTGCGTTTCCTCCACTGGGTTGTTACTGGATCTTGTACGGGTCCATATATTTTCCTTAAAACTTTATTTTCGAAGGAGAGTAACCTTTCTTGTTCTCCAAGAGTCATGGTTACTTTATGTAAGTTAAGAAAAACTATGATTTGAAAGTTTTATTTAAATGAGACGCACTCTGAGAAGGTGGATACGATCATTAAAAGAAAAACTGCAAGAAACAAACTAAAAATTACTTACAGGAACTTATTCTTACTAATATTTGGTGTGGCTTGCATATGTTGCGAAGGATTTCAACGAATCCTTTGCCATTGGAAAAACGCATGTTTTATTACTCTGTTTAAATCTTTTAAACGAAAATTTCCGTACAACTTTTGTTTTAATTAACAAATTACCATCCACAATAGTATACTTTTTGTTTAGTTATTATAAAAAATATTATAAATACAGACTATATTTAGTAATTTTCCTAAAATTTATTTAAACTATGATGGCTGCAAAACATCCTTTATTTAATAATAATTACGATTTGAAAGGTCAGTCGTTTACAAACTTTAGAAGACTTGAAACTTTTATACTCTGATGATACTAAACGCCCGTACTATATGATAGACTGTCTTCTACCTCGTCTTTTGCATGCACAATTAATGATGTTCGCAAAAGGGGCGTGAAAATTTATTACCGTCCAGACGGCAACGGTGCAACGTGTGGGCCTTAACATTTGATTATTAACGAACTTCTTTAAATAAAAATCACTCTAATGGCATGTTGCTGAGAGAATTAACCAAACGCATTATGATTAATTGAGCAAGTTCTCTTTGGGAATGAGGATGTAGCAGGTTTGCTGGGGAAAAAATTGGTGGGATTTGCATTAATGACTGTTTGGTTTTGTAGAAGTTGTTGCAAGATACATGCAAATTATTTTTTCTTTTTAAACACATTAGATTATTACTTCCTTTGTATTTATTTTTTAAGATGCACAAATTAATCTGCCGGTTCAAGGGATAAAAAAAATAATTTTGTCTCAGAAAAGGCTGAATGTGTTATACATTTACTAGAAAAAAGTAATTATTCCCTTGATGAATTTATTCATTTTTATAATTTGTAAACTTTCGATACAAAAATGTAGCTATTTATTTTTTCATGATAGGATTGAATTGGGTTATAGATACACGTAAACATGTGTGTTTAAAATCAAACTGACATTTTACGAGATCTGTTTAATTGTTAAATCATCAGTTGTATAAATTTCATTGACTTAATGTCTCATATATAATTGAATGATTTTTTATTTAATGTTGTTGCTATCTTCTATTTTTGTACACTTTGTGTTGTATATTTTTTAAAGTGAGTTGTCAAGGATTTCTATAATAAAAAAAGGAATAAAAAAACTATGAACAGGTCAATACAGTAAAAAACTGTTTTAATCGAGTAAAAACAAAATATAATAATTCTAAACACTGGTTTTAACATCATTGGTCCTTCGAGCTGCATCTTTCAACATTAACTACGAGGACGAAATGGTCGTTCACTGGTTTCAACATCAAATGTTGTATTATTCAACTTTAAGTTCTGTAGTGATCCGCTTTTGAAAAATATCTTAAAGGAGAACTAATTTCTTAGTCCAATTTATTTCTTTCAAAAAGTAGTCACGCTTTTCTGGATAAAAAAGAGTTCTATTAAACCGTTCAAACTTGAGTGACTAATCCTTAATAAGGATAGTTTATTCCATTCCAACTTAAATAAGCAGTTTAAACCAAAATTATTACAGTTTCATGTAAACATGTGCGGTTTTTTTTTAAATCAAACTAACATTTAACTCGACCTCTTAAATTAAATAATTGTCTATTTAATGTTATACATATTAAATATAAAACATAAAAAATGTATAATAATGAACGTAATATTTTTCAATGAAAATAAAATTTTATCTTACGAGTTAGTATTAAAAAAATTTGGTGCCGATAATTATCAGCTAGTTTTCTAAAAGTACTAATCATGGTTGTGATGTTCAGCACTAAAATATTGTTGGTCCGTTGTCTATTCGAATAAAAAAATTTAAATTTATTTTTCTTTATCAGAAATGGTAGACCTAACACCTAAAGTACGAGTTCGGTCAAATTCGGTCGAATCATGGATAGGTTCATTAGGAGGAAGGAAGACCAAAGACGAATTGAATAAAACAAGAGGTAAGGCCACGTATTGTTTGCATTATTTCGTTCAGGGGCATATAAATTTGATTTAATAAGGTTTTTAGTTAAACTCATTAAAATAAAAAAATTTGTTCAACGAAAGAATGACCCGATAGAAGTTTTTTTTTTATTGTTTAAATATTACTTGGCTTTATGATGAAAAACTGAACCAAACAATTGTCCAGTGTAAAACTTTTTTTAACTCGTATACATACATATAGTCACGCCTTTTTCCCGTAGGGGAAATAATATAATAACTATGTAGTTGTAAAAAGTTGTAGTCTGGAATTCTTAGTCTAAACTTATTTATTCCTAGAATCCGAAGCAACTCCGGAGCTGCGACGATCGCCTTCCAATCCTCCTCTCACCGATCTTCCTCCTTTAATACCCGAGTCAGTCGAACACATCCATCTTACTCCGTCAGTATCTGTAACACCCCCCTTTCCGACGAATAAGGCGATTCGTCCAACACAGTTGGACTTGGAGGGACCCGTTAAGTCTGCTTGGCACTTAAAACCGCCCAATACACACCTGGACTCCCCTCTGAGACGGAATCTTACACCTCATTGTGAGTTTTGAAATCGGCCTTTCGATCTCGATTAGGCATTGGTGGTTTTGTTCTGCTTCCTATTAACCTTCTCGGGTAAATCTTCACAACTTAATGGAAACACATTTAGAGAAATTGTTCTTGAAAATGTCACGTCCTTTTATTTGTATATTGAGGTGGTCACCTCACAATTTTTAAGGTAATATTTGCCTAATTGGAACAAAAATCCAGTAACTAGAGTGTTATTTTACGAAACTGTTTATATCCAGATGGCTTTTTTTGAAAAATAATTTGTACAAGGTATATTTTTATTTGTGGAGGTTTACTAAATTCGCTTTTTGATATTTCGATTTATAATTTGTTACTAACCTGTCTTAATAATTTTTTCAGAATTCACTTAAATTTTTTTAACTTGTGGTGTTTTAATAATCAGCATGTAATTAATGTAATGGCATTGAAAACTATGTATTCATAATAAATTTTGATTATTATTATTATTTATGTCTAAAAACAAATATAGGTCAAATAGGTAGGTCTTTTTTAACAATAATTAAAGAACACAGAGCATCATTTAGTAAAAAAAGACAATCTAACTATGCAGTACACTTAAATTTAGAAAACCATTGGGAACTGACCAAGGCGAAAAGGAAGGCGCACTTTTAAAACAAATACATGCGTTGGAATGGTGTCTATTATTACAATGTTATAAAATTTAAGTATAGTAATGATTCGGGCTGGCAATCACTCTCTCCTAGGTCCTATTACTCTCACAAGGGTTTGGTCGCACTATGCTTCTACCATTTTTATAGCAATTTTCCACTCCTCTCTGTTCTGGGCTAGTTATGTGGCCTCGTGCAGAGAAAGTCCAGTCAAGCACGTGATTCCGTCTACCCATCGGGTTGGAGATCTTCCTCGTGACCTTCGTCTGGTCTTGAACCACCAGCTTTTCTAAAGCATCCGGTCTTCTGGAGAAGTGCCCGAAATACCGTACTTTGTTCCGGTTTATTCTCTTGTCCTCGATTTTCAGTTTTTCTAGGATCGATACATTTGGTGTGGTGCTACGTCCATGGCTGGCAATAACCCAAATCAAAAAAATATCAATGACTCCGAACGAATTTTTTTCATACAGTCTTCTAATGAAATGTGGCTTTTTTTAAATTAATTAATAAATCATCAATTTTCCAGCTAATATATGACCTAGCTATGGGAATAGACTAAAGTCAACTGGCATCATATGAGCTCCTCTCCAGCGAAAAGACCTTCTGCTTCCGGTGTCGAGATTACAATCACTTTGAAACTATTTGTTGACATAATAAATTTCCTTGTTAGTTGTTAGCAATTCGCCGACCAAATCGAAAAGTTTTTTGTCGATAGAACTAAATTTGTTTAAGTGGGGCAATGTGTGAATTTAAATGTTTTTAATTCCGTTTTTCTTGCTTTGTATTGGTGTATGTAATAAAATGCTCCACAAATGCCTAATTTTAATGGATTCTTGTCTGTATGAAGATCTATATAAAATTTTGTTAAGATCTATTGTATCAACGACGATTTTTGTAAAAAAAAGCTGCAGCAGTCAGACGATATTTTTCTTTTAAAATATCTAGGGAGGAAGAAATAGAAATAGAAATATAAATGTGTATAAGTGTAATGTTATCGAAAGAAAAATTGGATTTGTCTGAAATCAAACACAAATACTTTCCTGAAAAAAATCTGAAAGGGAAGCCAGTTACTTGGTCAAATTTAATTCTTTCAAAAAGCAGCCCCTTTTTCCTGGTTATAGAGGAATTTTATTTGACCATTTCAACTTAAGTGACTAATTCTTATTGTGGATTGTTTGTACCAAAACTATTTTATCCAAACTTTAAAGTTTTTTGGTAAATAATAAAAAGCAACTTCTGAAAAATATCTGTGGAACCAGTTACTTGGTCAAATTTAATGCTTTCAAAAAGCAGTCACGTTTACTAAACACAAAAGAACAAACAGATTGTGTGCAAACATGAACAATCAGACCTCTTCCATCAGTGATGCTATTCTTTTTTTATGTAAGTACAGAATCTGATTTTTAAAAAAACCAGCTAAATTCACTGAACGATACTTGTACAATATACATATAGGTATACAGTGGGTCAACTATTTATCAGAAAACAACTACTTTCCTGATAAATAGTCGACCCACCATATACCTATACAGGGTGGCCAACCGAAAACAGCCATTTGCAGGAACCTCGTCAACATATTAGAAAACCGCCCAGACCCGTCGATTTTTGATTAAAGGGGAACAACACTATTTTTCGGTATTTTTTGTACTAGTAGAACAGGTATCTCGTGACAAGGCGGAGCTTCCAGTACGCAGAGAGAGAAAGTATTCGGCCAGACTAGGATGGAATTTACCCGAACATTAACGCTTAATAATCACTCGCTAGATTGTTTTACAATATTGTCAATATGTGGATGATCACAGTAATATTGAGTATTACATCTTAGATTTCACAAAAAAAATTATTCTTGATAAAAAGCTCTGCGTGATTTGTAGATCCATAAACAGGTCAAAATTCTTAAAACAATGTATAGAATAGAAGGAAAACAAATATAATGATTTGATTAAAATATAATATTTACCAAACAATAGATAATTATGATGTCATTACAATACAATTAAGGGACTTTCATTGTAAGAGATCTTACTTGAAAAACTTAATTACTGGTAAGTATTTAACGTTTCAAAATACATATTTAAATAGGGCAATAATTATATGATTCTTACTATCATTTTAATATTTTAAATTATTTTTAATGTAACAGTAACACATTCGACAAAATTATTTTCTTTAATTTAAAAAGTATAAAAATATTACTGAAAATTCTGAAATAATATTAGCATTAATGAGTAGTAGATATTATTAAATAAATGGGGTTTAATTAAATCAGATTTTTTTACCCATGGGGGGTTAGAGATCCTTAGTATCTGATTCTTCATAATCAGAAAAATCCCATTCTGAATCATTGTCTCTTAAAGCGATGACAAATTTTTCCATATTATTTACTATTGTTGCTTCTTGAACCAAAAATTCGTGCTCGCATTTTTTTGCATGGTTGCATCTGTAAATTGTACTTTCGGAAACACATGTCGCTGCTGCCACACGCTCTTTTATGCGATGATGAGGTATTGTGACACCTTCTTCAGCTTCCTTTTTCATAAAGGGTAACACATTAGCAATTATTTCTCGACTTTGACTAGTAACAGCCCGTTCCATGATGCAATAAAATAACACTTATTTAGGTAAATCTACTTTTTTATATTACAATTATTTCCTTACCTTTAGAGTTTTTAATTTTAGCAAAGTTCTGAAAAGAACTTTTGCATAAAATAAGTAAAATCACAACAAAATCAAATTTAAATAACGTGAGTAAATGAAACAATGCAACAGTGTAAAAATATCGAGCTGCTCACAGCATAACGTCTGCTGCACGAATGGCTTTGCTGGACGTCCACTTTCAAATTTGTTACGGCGTATCGTCAACTTATTTCACCAGATACCTGTTCTACTTGTACTTTCTACCACAAGCGAGGGTAAGAATTACGCCAAAATGTTTAAAAGACATTGGGGGTCGAATAAGATGTCTTACGAAAGCACTATTGACAAATCTCTTTACAATAGTCTTTAAATTTTACATTACATGTTAACATAACATGTTAAAATTATTTTAGTTGCTTACTTACTACTTGATTGATTAAATTTTCAAACTAATGAGCGTCCGCTTCCATGCAAAAATAAAGAATTTGTTCAAAACGTTCACGCACATTCCGAAGAATTTCCGGAGTAATTCGACGATTCTTTGACGAAGCTGGTTGGGTTTTATACATTTTGATTTTCAGATGTTTCCACAAAAATAAATCGAGTAGCGATAAATCTGGCTATCGTGGAGGCCATTCAAATATTTGAAAATAATCCACAGTATGACGAAGATTATTTTTATTTTCAACAGGACGGTGCTCCTCCGTATTATGCGGCAATTGTTCATCAGTATTTAGACCACATTTTCCACGGCATTGGATTGGGAGAAGAGGCAGCATTGGCCTTCACGATCGTCAGATTTATCGCCCTTCGATTTTATTTTGTGGGGACATTTGAAAAGTAAAAGCTATAAAACACAACCAGCGTCGTTGGAAGATTTGCGTCAAAGAATCGTTGACTAGTGCCGTCGAATTACTCCGGAAATTCTTCAGAATGTGTGTGAACGTTTTGAACAAAATCTTTATTATTGTAAGAAAGCGGGTGGTCATCAGTTTAAACATTTAATCAATTAATTAAGTAGTAAGTAAGCAACTAAAATAATTGGAATTTTAACTTGTAATTTTTTTCAAAGTATTGGGAGAAAATGTAAAATTTAAAGACTGGGGTTAAAAGTAGTGGAGCCAAAAATACCGAAAAGAGTGTCCCCCTTTAATCAAAAATCGATGGGTCTGAGCGTTTTTTAAAATGTTAACGAGGTTCCTGCGAATGGCTGTTTCATTTTCGGTTGGCCACCCTGTATGTATATTGTTTAGGTATCCTTCATTGAATTTAGCTGGTTTTTTAAAAACCAGATTTTGTACTTACATTTTATTCGCTGACAGATTTTTAATATTATAGATTTTTATAATATGATTTTAATTATTTCTTTATGCTTTACTTTTACCTACTTTCTAAAGTTCTCTGGAACTCGAATACATAATTCAATGTCCTTTTTCACCAAATACCAAGAGAGTAATGTTTTTGATATCATATTAATCCACTTTCCTATTCTATTTAACTGGCATAAAAAGTTTGTTCTGATAAAAACTCTTACCACATCAACGTTTCAATTTGTATGAAACTGTTAGCGACAGTGTGTACGATTTACCATAACATAATATTCTACGAATTAAAAAACATAACATTAACTTCTAAAAAATAAACTAAAAATTTTAATCCTAAAAAAAACATTACAAATATAATGTAATAAAGGTTCAGATAAACCACCTTGTTGTGCCAAATCTGCGAAACATGGAATATTGTGAAACCATGATGGAAAAATAATATGAAGATGATGCTTTTGTAAAAAACATATTATATACAGACGAGTCATAGTTTTTTTTACATAGTAAACACAATCCATCCGTTATAAGATATTGGTCTCGCAAAAAATCAGAATCTGAGTATTCCTGTGCGTACTCAATATCCACAAAAGCTTAATGTTTGGACAGGAATTTTAGAAGACCATTTTTTATAGATCCCTGCTTTATCGATCGTAACCTAAACGCTGTCAAATATCTACAGCTTGTTCCTATTAATTTTGGGGACATTTGCTTTCAACAGGATGGTCACAATGCAAGAGCAGTGACACAATTTCTCCAAACACGTGGTACGATCACCTGGCCTTCCAGATCTTCAGATTTATTTCCAAATGATTTTTTTCTTTGGGAAAATCTGAAAGAATACTCTTATCGACAAGAATTTAAGAAAGATAAAAATCTTGATGGATTAAGGGAGAGAATTATCCAACATTCCAAAATTACACCAAATCTACTCAGCGATATGAGATTATCATCTGTTTCACAGATTTTGCTATTTTTTGGCACACCACGGTGATTTATTTGAACCTTTATTACATCAGATTGGAAATGTTTTTTTTTGGGGTTCAAATTTTTAGTTTAATTATATATTTTTTAATTCGTAGAATATTTATTTTATTTAAACGTACACATTGTCGCTAACAGTTGCATACTAATTGGTAACATCGCAAACACATGTCGCCGAAATGGGAACAATTCAATTGATTGTTTGTCGCGAATATTTATTATATTTTGTGCTGGTCGGCTGGATACCGTCCAGTTCTCTATTTTGCATTAAAATTCCTATGTTCCACAAATATTTTTCCACATCTGTATATTTTAAAAATTTCGTTTAAATGAATCATTGACCAACATTTACTAAACGTTTTTTCTCTATCTACTAATTATTAACCTTATAATCAGGCCTGCGTCATAGTTACATTTATTAAAATTAAAATACTTTGCAGAACAATTCATTGATTACTTTAACACCGTTAGCTTTTTTTGTCGCTCAGAACATGAATTACAAACATATCTTTCCATAATCTAAATTTAAATGGTTGCAAAAGTTATTTTGACGAAATGTTTTGTGTCGTTGAATGGATGTTTAAAATGATTAATTTTGTCTTATTTTTAGTGGAAGATAAACCAGTTGTTGTAAAAAGGCGAAATAAAAGTGTCAATTTAGGTGAGTTGATATATTATCTTTTTTACCCTAATGAATTTAAACTCATTCACACAAACATATTTTTTTTTTAAAATCAAAATTAATTTCAATGACAAATATATTATAAATTTAATAAATGACAAAGTAGCATAAAAAAATGTAGTAAGTAAAATTGATTATTAATCTTATTTTTGTACATATGTTATGTATAATAACTGTAAAAATTTGTTTTAGTACTGGAAATTATAAGGCAGAATTCTTTTAAAAAGAAGACTATTTTTCTTAAGTCGTTATGAGTGTTTTAATTTTATCTTCCTCGGTTATCTCTAGGTCTTATTTAAAATCCAAGGCGCTTATAAAAGTTATTGTAGAGGTACTGCAGAGCTTTCACAGCCTCCAGCAACGAGACAAACAGGTCAATCTCTGACCTGCCTATCTTCTACAATAAAAACATAAACTGACCCCTTTTTTTTACCCAGTGAGGAAATGCTTTACCTAACCTAAACAGACTCCAATCTAATCCATTCTTTAAGTTATATTAAATAAAATTACTTTTCTTTTTCCAAATTTGGGAATTTTATTTTTGTATCTTCTCCACTTAACCCTATGTTTTAAATAAAATGAGATCATAAGTTACCAACTTTGGAAAAAAACCTTGATTATCTGCCTCATCTTCATTTCTAGTTATCTGCCTCATTTTTATTTCTAGTAACTGTCTGTCTGTCTGTTTGTTTGTCCAGGCGCTTATTTTTATATCGTGCTATATAAATTTTTATAACGCATTTGGTGGTATATAAAGAAATTCTTTGATGTTAAATCGGATATCAAGAAAAAAATTATCCTTATTAAGTTAAAACTGATCTCCATGCAGAAGAAATCGCCGCAACAGCTTTATTAATAAAATTTCTTTTTTATGAGCGCGTTGTTTTTAATTTGACCTAAAGTTAAGTGGGGTAAATGCAATTAAAACTGTCAGAGCTTCTAAAAGACTGGTTTTTGTAAGTTGTAACCGAAGAAAAATCGTCCTCTCTTATCAAAAGGCTTTTAAATAGTTGCCTAATTTTATTTTTGATAACCCACCCAAAACGAATTTTATCCAAAACATTAATTTCAATTACAGAATCATTATAAATTTATGATGATAAAAAAGTTAAGTAAAATTGATTATTATTCTTATTTTTGTACTACGTGTCATTTACATCGACTATTATGTGGTGAATATTTTTGTTCCTACTACCAAATTGTTTACTCTTCATGTAGAAGGTTAAAAACTTCATTATTTTGTACAATCAAAACCGTGGGGTGCGCTATATCAATTAAGAAATTGATAATAAACAGATATTGGTAAAAGTAAAGTCTCCCATAAAAAGCAACCCACGCTTTTGATTATAAAATATTGTTATTTGTTCGATAACTCTAGTTTTATTCTGGATGTGTTGCAAATGATTTTTGTTGTTGACTACTCTAATTGATTAAAATTCAATTATGTCAAAAAATATTTGATAACCAATTTTTTTTTATGTTTGAATTTGTCATCTACGCATCGTTGTAATTTAACAAATTTTGTAGCCCATAAAGAACCTAATTTAACGAATTTTGTAGCCGATGATGAACGAACAACACGACGGGAATCATACCTCAAGGCAACTGAAGGTGGTCGTATGCACATTGACAGTGATTTGAGCGATAGTGGTGAACTGTCTCCGCAAGCATTGAGAAGGTAAGCTTTCGTTTTTCAAAGCATAATGTACAAATAAATACCACGAGACTGACACTGATTATAATTTTTTGCATATTTTTAATGTTTTTTGTAATACTCATTTTGTGGTTATTAATATTCATTTTTGCTAACTTTTTTATTAAAATGGCTCAAGTTTTCTGATGTGAGTATTGTGAAAATGAGAATTAAAAATATGTTGAGTAGTATTAGAGCGTACACACTCTGCTAGCTTTTGTTGGTAAATTTTTGGTGATATTTTGGTATTCTTGCCAGTGCGCACAGGCGATGGCGTCCTCCTCTATTTCCCGGTGATATCCAACAACTCCGAAAACTCTTCGAAGATGCCTATTCTTTGGGGTGAGCTGGTTATATAAAAAGCACGAATACTAACTATAAACAGTATGACAATAGAAATATTGCTGGAAAATTTTAAAGTTTTTCGTTTGTAGTCATTTTCCAAGTTTTAAAAAATAATATTCTTAAGATATGGTTGATTGAATTTACCTACCAACTTAAAAAAACTGGCTGGTACTAGTCCATACTTGTTTTGAATCCCGAAAGTAAATGAGAAACTATTAATTTTTTCAATATTTCTATGGAACATTCTGTGGCCTAATGCTTTTTCACTAACACTTAACATTCAAACATGTTTTGGATGATGAAATTTTTCACTAACCCACAAAACCATGTAGTGGAATGAATTAATAACTAACCATTTGTGGGATTTTATTGGTAGGGTATTGTATCTTGTTATCAAATAATTTTGTAATTTATCCCATTACACGAAAAACTTATCTATCTGTACACAAACTTGCACCAATTACTCTTGAAGATCCAGGTTTAACTAGAAATCCCTAGATGTCTATATACAGTCGGAGCGTCGATTATCCGAATGTCGCTCAACCGAACGACCGCTTATCCGAACTACTACGCCCGCGTGCCTCTCTCTCGCCGCCCGCGCTACAGTGCTCGTGCACTTGTCGCGACATGTTAATTGTACTCGTCACTTGCAAGTAATCGCTAGTCGATAGGTTAATAACATGTCGGTACATTTTGATTACCAATATCTAATTTTACAAATAACAAGCTTTCAAAAATCTTATTATTCTTGACTTATCGTCATAAGTATCAAAACATGTCAGTTTTCCATGCCAAACTTCAAGAAATTCAAGAATGGATTTTTGTGAAACGTTACAAGAAAGGAAATCCCTCAATCCCAATTTTACGTATTATCGATGAGGTCTCATTTATGCGAAAAAAAATTTTTAATTCACAAAATGCATACTCGTTAATAATAATAAATAACTTTATACCAGCATCGGTTATTACTTTATAATTTTCAAATCAAAATATTCCAAAATGGTACACAGTATCGAGTTTCATCAAGAGTACCTTTTTGGTGTAAAATTGAGTGATGTTTAAGTTTACTTGAAATTTTGCTTCATAAATCTAACCTTAAAAAAGTTATGATCAATACTACTTGGTACGAATCCTCTATGAGAGTCAAACATATAAACAAATTTATGCGACGTATCAGCTTCTAAAACATATTTCACTAAAATGTTTCTAGTAGTTTCGGCAAAATCGTAATAAATGTGTATACATTTTTTTCTTCAACGCCTTTTATCTTGAATACGGATGTCGTTACGAAAATTTTTTACTAAGCAAACCCCAAATATTTTTCAGTTTTCTACCTATCCTAGAGACGGGGTCACTTTTTTTTAAAACACCCTGTATATACAGGTATGGAAAAATATTTGAGAAACAGAAATTTTAATAGAAAATAGTGACCTGGACACTAGCCAGGCGACCAGCACAAAATATAACAAATATTCGCGATAAATAATCAATAATCACTTTGGCGACATGTGTTTGCTCCGTTAGTAATCAGTATGAAAATGTTAACGACGGTCTGTACGTCTGATTTATCAGAACCCATCAAGGGTCTCAGTGGGGGGTGGGTGACCTTACTACGCCTCACTTACGTGATACCTAACCTAATTTAGTGTGCTTACAAATTGAATTTTTAAAATATTTAGTTCAATTAATGTTTACTTTTGACTGCAATAAAAACAAATAATTTTCAACAATGCTTCAAGTCTGTTTGGTGATCATTTATATTCACTCTGTATAAATAAATAAAATGATGGCGTAATTCAAGTAAAACACTGATTTAGTGAGCTAGTTTGCAAACCTTAATTCTGCAGACCTACGTAATATTACCGTAAAAGGTATCGTTAGTATCGGATACTTAGTCACCAGTAATTAATACGAATTTCTCTTTTTTTTCCGTCCGGTCGATAGCTTTATAAATTACTTATTTATATTTTCATAAACGGCGCTAAGAACATATTGGATTTTTATAGTCTTATTTCATGAACGCACAGAAAATTTTGATGGGGTTGAGATTACGATTTATCACTCTACATACACTCAGTCCAAAACGTCTCCATAGACTGCATGCTTTTTATAAATATTTTTTTTTATTTTAAACTGGCTAATTGGAACCATAAAAAATAAATTTTGTATTATTATTTCAGGCCTAACCAATAAAAAATCGAATAGAAATATTTTATTAAATTGTTTGTATATAATTTAGAAATATTGTAACGTTTTTACTTTAATCACACTCGGGGTTCGAATTTATGTACACATTTTTTTATAACTTTACAATTTATGTCAACTAGCGAACACAATCATTAACTAACTAAACTCTCGCGAACGAAGGCCAATTTATATATAACGCTGAATCGAGAAAAGACGAGAAACTTTTAGCCGTATCCAAACTGTTCTTTAGAAAATTCCAGATTAGTCGGGAAGGTACGGTTTAGTACACACTAAACCAATACAAATCAACTGGTTCGTATTAGACTCGATCCCGTGCCGGTCGACCTAAGAAATCAACTTCACGTGAAGAGGCCAGTATTGTTCCATAAATAAGTAAAGATTCAAAGAAAATTGCACCCAAAATTGCAGAAGAAATTAAAGAAAAATTTTGGAAAAACGTTTGTCCGCAAACTGTGAGAAATTGTTTACACAGAGCAGGGGTTATAATTGACGTGTAGCCAGAAAAAAGCCGTTCATTAATATCAGAAAACGGTTAGAGTTTGCTAGGGAATACGTTTCAAAGACTCCTTAGTTTTGGGAAACACTAATTTTAAGTAACGATACTGAGATCAATCTTTTTGGTTGTGAAGGCAGAACTAAAGTTTGGAGAAAGTGCATTCAAAATTGAAAATATTTGTTCTACGGTAAGACAGGGTAGTGGAAATGTTCTGCTTTGGGGATACATGTCTTCAGCATTTTTATCTAGACATTTTTAAGAACAATTTGCGAGAAGGTGTCCAGAAATTGGTACCGTTTCCAACAGGACAATGATCCTAAACATACCGCAAAAATGGTTCGTAAATGGATGATCCATAATGCGCAACAGCAGCTTCATATCACTCCACATTTACTCGATATTAACCCCATCGAACATTTGTGGGATGATCCAAAACGGCGCATTCGCAAACACAATTTTTCAAATAAGGAATAGTTAAAAAATAGTTCAGTACACGAATGGGAGACCATTCCTCCAGAAATTACTAGGAAGCTGATTGCAAGCATGTCAAAAAGAGGTTCACAAGGCCAAAGGAGGTCCAACTAAATGCTAGGTTAAAAAATATTGTAAGTTTCTGTTAAATTAATATTAATAATTGTTAAGTGTATGAAGACGTTTTTTGACATAGTATGTGTTGTAAGTTGTTAAATCAAAGGGATGAAAATAAATGTAAGAAAAACGAAAGTAATGGTTTTTTAAAGAGAAGAAAGCATGACGAACTGTGAAGTTTCGATTGAGGGAGAAAGAGTGGAACAAGTAAATGAATTTGTATACTTGGGTTCAAAATTTACTAGAGATGGAAAGTATGACAGTGACATTGAGCGAAGGGTGTTGGCAGGAAAACAAATAAATGGGGCACTGCATAGCTTTATGAACAGCCGGAAAGTGTCAAAAAAGGCACGTCTTGCTATGCATAGAGGAGTGTTGGTTCCTACACTTATGTATGGTAGTGATTGTTGGGTTTGGCAGAAGAAGCGTAAAAATAGGATTAATTCTGCGGAGATGAGTAGTCTGAGAAGTATAGCCGGAGTGACTCGGTTGAATAAAGTGAAAAATAGTGAGATAAGAGAACGCTGTGGTGTAAAATAAGATATGGTTACAAATATAAATAAAGGAATGCTTAGATGGTTTGGACATGTAGAAAGAATGAATAAAGGAAGATTAACGAAACTTAAATTTATAAGGCGAGTGCGAATGGACAAGTCGGTAGAGCATATTTCGATCAGATCGTCATTGTTTTAAAGAAAGGCCAGGTCAAAAGTACCAACAATCGACGAACATGTATGAGAGCACTGATGAAAGTAGAGGAAGCAAAAGAAGTGTGTAAGAACCGTAGCGGAAGTGGTCTCTGCCTATCCCTACGGGAAAAAGGCGTGACTATATGTATGGATGTTAAATATTTCTAAATTATGATGTAACATTTTAATTTTTTATTGGTTAGGCCTGAAATAATAGTAAAATTTTTATTTTTTATAGTTCCAGTTAGCTGGTTAAAACTAATAAAAAATATGTAGTGTATGGAGACTTGTTGGACTGAGTGTATATACATACAAAAGATTTAATTAAAAAATTATTGTTTACGGTAATTGTAGTAATTGCGGTACGCGTAAGCATCCCTTTCCTTTACTATTTACTCTCGTGTATATCCTGCGTGTTCTGTGTTCCGTACAAATCAGGGCAGCCAACCGTCAAACTGTTATGCAATTGACAGCGTCATTCGTCTCTTCAATAATACACGTAACGCTGATTAACGTAGAAAGTTCACTTCAATTTATCTATTTAGATCATTATCTTTTTCGATGGGTATGCCCCTTGTGTTTATTGTTTTTTATAAATTTATTTATAATTGCTAAATTTTAATTGTTAAAAGTAATAAAACAAACCCGTGATGGATGATAATATGAAAGAAATGAGGTTAATTGTGAAAGTCCGTTTGTTTTTATTTACTGATATTACTTAAGTTTAATAAATGGCATGTGGTTGATAAGCACTTTGTGCTCAACCAATGTTCATTGGGCCGTATCCCGTAGTCCGTAATATGACATGAATTTTTAAGAAAATTTCTTGCAACTAAAAGTAATTTTTTAAATTTAATGCCACTATTTATACATAGGTATAAATAAAGTTGAAGTCTATTCATTTTTCAAAGCTCATATGATTATTCTTACATTACTTAGGATTGTAATGCGGATAAAACGAGTATATATAGCTCCGCTGGATGCAGAATATAGGTTTTATTTCAACATTGCAAAGTCGGCAAGCCAGAGGCTAGGTTTTCTGTGGAAAGCCAGAAAGTTTTTTACTCCTGATCAACTGTTGACGACGTACAAGGCTCAAATCCGACCTCTACTGGAGTATTGCTCGCACATTTGGGGTTCAGCACCAAGGCATTCTCTTCGTCTTCTAGATTCCATTCAGAAAAGAGCCATTCGCTTGATAAACAGCTCAACTCTCACAGATACCCTTCACCCTCTAGAACATAGAAAAAGAGTTGCAGACCAGTCATTGCTCTACAGATATTTCCATGGCAGATGCTCCAGAGAAATAAAAACTCTTGTACCACCATTGGCCACATTCGGCCGAAGAACTCGGCACGCTGATCAGTCTCACCCATTTACTCTCAAGATTGACACTACAAGGACCAATCTTCATCAAGAATCCTTCTTTTACAGGGCTGCTACGGAATGGAATAAGCTTCCAAAATCAGTTTTTCCAGAGAACTATGACCTGCAACTTTTTAAAAAGCGTGTCCACAATCATCTCCTTTCTATAATCCCTTCCCCTTCTAATAGTCGCAGTGCGGGTCGTCCGCGGCCCATACGATAGGTCTACCCTTTTTGCGACTATTTTCATAAAAAAAAAAAAAATTTAAATCGGATGATAAGGAGGTTCGGGGTCAAAGAAAAAATGCAGCCAAGTTTTTAAAAAACTTGGTTATTATAGTTCTTTATATTAAATTATAATTTTTCACAGTTAAAAAATTCAAAAACAAATTTCGCTCCTTTAACATGAGTTCTTTATGAGAAATCATGAGTTCTTGATAAAAAATAAACAAAAACATTATAAAAAATGCAAAATGCAAAATTTTGATTTACGGCGTAAAAAGGTGAGGTTTAAAGAAGCGACGGCAACGGCGCATTCGTGCAGACGACTCAAGTCACCCGTGAAATACACTTAACCTGTGTGTTGTGCATCAACCAAGAAATAATAAGTTAATATTAGTGTAAAGTTTTCTGTACTTTAAATAATTATGACATACATATTTACAATTTGATCATAACTGATGCCAGATTCGCATAATATTTTTTGCACACCCAAGCTTAAAACATTTTTTATCGGTGAATAAGAACTTAGTAAGTATTTCACATTCTTAATACTTTTGGTTCTTAATAAAACATCCTGGATAGTTTTTTTGTGGTTAATAATATCTTCTACTTTAAGATAAGTTAATGACAGTTTTTGTAGCAATTCTACATCGTAACAGGCATCGTGTGCATCTGTCATTGATAATAAATCACTGGCTAAACTTGTTAATTTAAAACTTTTTTTCTGATTTGGGTATTTCAATTTGATGTAGTTGTTTATCCATTTTAAATGTTTAAGATTATGTTATCAGCTGTCAGCTGCTGCTAATAAAAGTAAACACACGTCATTGCCAATCTCATGACTATTTGCGCTGTTGCCACGTTTTTTTACAACTGCACACATAAATTCGGTCACAATTTTCATCATACGTTTCATCAAACGTATATTTTATTAAATCATGATTAAGTAATGATTTGTCAATTAATTTTGTAATGATTTTTTTGTAAAAGTGTTAATTTCAATTAGAAACATCAGTATCTTTTTATTTGAAATTGACAGCGCGGATTATTTAACACATTTAGCTTAGGACCCACTTGCGTCCCGCTTCATCGCCCTGCTCTGACTCCCGAACCTCCTTTAAAAAAAATTCTCATTTTAAGATGGTCTGCTATCGCCGAAGTCACAACATTCAAAAGAATAAAAACCCCAAATTAAATTCGCTAAGATTTTATTTAGCGTTATAGTTTAGTTCTTTAAAAAACAATAGATGGTGCTGTTTATTTTTAGAACGCACTATAAAAAATGTTACAACAATCCACCTGACCAGAATCATTTAAAAATTTAGTTCCCCTAAAATTCACTGGATGTCACGGTTCATTTTTAAAACGCATATTGTGGTCTATAAAGAAATTTTTTGATGTTAAATCGGATGTCAAGAAAAAGTTATCCCCATTTAAAGATATTAAGAGGAAACTACTTATTCCACGACAAAGTCACGGGCAACAGCTAGTTTATTAATAAAATTACAGTACAATAAGGTCGTGTCTGACGAAGGCACTCGGGAACCTCGACCTTGGGATCTTTTGTGCCATCACTTGGAAAATTTATTGTGTTACTTTCGGGTTCAATTTGAGCCGCTTGAAGTACGAAATGAAGTACTTCACAGGTATGAATTGCCTTACCGAGCGATCCTATTCTTCTTTGTGATAGTGCTGCATATTTTATTAAAACATGGTGTACAGATTCTGTCCTTTTTTTCCATTTAAGAGTAACATGTTGTCGTCCCGACGGTTTGGCTAGTCCAATAGACGTTTGGGTTGTTTGGCCAATAGAAAAATTTCCATAGTAAAAGTTCCTTCGATTTTTTTATTTGTTTTAAAGACAATTGAGTATAAAACAATCTTTCGTAATGAAAACTGATTAATACAAAAACATAAGCAAGATTAAAACAAGAAGCTTGGGCAATTATATAATAAAATTTAAGTCAAAATTTGCGCAAACTTTGCAAGGCATTGCCCGACAGTTTTCCATTTATAGAGCAATTCGACAATTTTAGATGTAGAAAGTAAAAACACTGAACGTATTTGATGGTGGACTGTTATTTTGAGTTTGGTAAAATATAAAATAATTAAAATTACAACTCACCTCTTCTTTCTTTAGACTGGTAATACTGTTAGCATTTAGCTCGAAAACATCTCAGTCGAGCACAGATCACAATAATGTTTTAGTTTATGCGTATTTTAAGGATTGTTGACCCACAAAGGACATAATTAAAGTGAAATGTTTAAGTGTCTTTTCCTTCATCCCTTAAATATAAGACACGAATGCGCACTGTGTCATCAATGTTAGGGAAGGGGAGTAGAGAGAAAATGTCAATAATGACGTGGTAATAGTTACGATATAGAGTGTCATTATAATTGGAATTCTCATGGTGAATTTTAGTAATAAATGAATGATAATGGAACAAGCACTGAGATTAAAAGTATGAGTTTAAAAAAATTAAAATTAAAGAAATTATAAAACAGTCGGTTCTAGGCAAATAAATGATTTAAGACTTGCAAGAGTTATGCAACCAACATAGACTGACAATAGCCTGGGCACTTGGACAATTTGATCTCAAAGCTAAAGAAAACAGATTATTTTGTCTGTAAATGATTTGTTACTAAATAATCTCGGGAAGGATTGAATAAATTTTATTGATTGCGATAGACAAGCTTTCACTGAGGAATCATTCCCTAAGTACAGGAAAGTTACGAATATTTATTGGTCTTCTAACCAGATTTTTAAGATATAACAAACATAGACAACCATTGGCATGACAGAATACCTATTCTGGTTCTGTCAGAAAGAGTAGAGATTATGTGTTACTGTAAAGTTCTCCTCTAAAGTTTCCAACACTTAAAGATAAGAGAAAATTTTTAAGTTAAGTAAGAGGAGTCATATATTTTGGATCAAGGTAGACAAAATAACTAAAAAAATACACAATGGAAGCGTCCTAGTAAAAAGACATTTTAAACCTCTAACAACAAGTACCTATCTTTATTGTTAAATTGTTTTACCCTCGATTAACAACCAACATTGACATCATTACAACATTACATCGGTAAATATTAAAATCGATATTCGAAAAATGTACTAGTACTAGTTCTTAAAGTAATTAACAGATAAATATCAATATTAAAGTGAGCGGGACCAACAAAATATTATTAAATAATTAATTTTAAAAATATATACTCTGTTGCTATTACGAATGTAAATATCTAAATTAACCGGAGAAATTTTTTGTGCAACTTACTTTCCTTTTTATTTATCATTACTGTTGAAATTTTCTTCCTTATAGCGAAGAACAATGACAATAGTAACTGATAACTGGCACTACTCACCATGCACATGCTCGCTCATTTCCATCGTGCGTCTAGAAATTTTAATTGTTCATCGCTTGGTTGCCCTTTAGTAACGCGCATTGTTATTTTTGGCGCGAAAGTTCTTGTAATTTGCCATATGATAAAATTTCCGGAAGCTTTATCTGCATGCAATTTATACCACACCGATTTGGATATCTTGCCGGCAAACGAATCGGTATTTATTACGCCAGAGGCAATTTATAAATAAGAACAAATATCAGTAATCTGTTATTAATATTAAGTGGTGAATAGATGACACTGATACTACCATAAGAAGATTCTAAGGGTTGGTAAAAAAACAGTACCTGTAACAATATTCCTCGAACTGTAGCGATCTCTAAAAGTCTGTGTCAATAGTTAATGAAACACCTACATCATGATAGCATGCGCCTAAGTATTATTAATAGTATAATTTACTAGGTAACTATTCTTTCAAATTTAGATAATCATGCCTAGTATAAGTTACTAAAGTATGTTATTTTGGTATTAATATTAGTAATGAATAAACGGCTATTATAAGAATTAATCCTGACTTTAAGTTGACGTCAATTTGGTTATTAACAAAACAGTACCTGTAGTGATATTCCTCGAACTTTAGCAATCTCTAAAAGTCTGTTTCAATTGTAAATAGAACACCTACCAAAGTGTTATTATTAGTATAAGTTACTAAATGTATCTATCCTTTCAACTTAGATAATCTACTACTAAAGTATCTTATATTTGTATTATTATTAGTGATTAATAAATGACACTGATACTATTATAAGAATTAATCCTGACTTCGTTAATTTGCTTGGTAAGAAAATAGTACCATAGCAATATAAATAATTTCTTTGAACTTGAACGATCTCTAAAAGTCTGTTTCAATACTAAATCACAGTAACCTATATCACAGTAACATACGCCAATTTTTAATATATTCTTATAATATATTGTTATTAATATTAGTGGTGCATAGATAATACTGACATTTCTATGAAAACTAATCCTGACTTGAAGTTATCGTCAATTTGGTTGATAAAAAACAGTATAACAATATTCATAATTTCCTTTAACTTTAACAATCTCTAAGTAAGTTACTAAGGTGTCTTATCCTTTCAATTTAGATATTCTTTCCTAGTGTATGTGTGTATAATGTAACAAGGACTTTGTCCGAGTAATATAACTTTTAAATTAACACCTTATCTCTATTTATTATTTGCTTTTTTGTTTTATCTGAATGGCTTAATGTTGTAAAAATCATCTGTGGCAACTGGTTTGTTAATTTAAATTTTGGTTTCAGTGACAGTGTGAGTAGCAGCAATGCTTCCTTGGACCGAGATAAAGTATCAGGAGATTCCAGTCCTTTAGTCGAAAGTAAGGAATCGCCATTTGTGGTTAGAGAAGGAATCCTGTATTGTAAAATATTGGAAATAGATGGCAAGGTAATTACATTATTGTTAATAGTAAACATTTTTTTTTTAAATGTATAATCTTCAGTTTGTTTTCTCAAATACTAGACGCCTTTTATGCTGGCGTTTTTTAAAAGTTTTGTTATTTGAACTACCGAGCGTATTTGAAAGATCGTTTTCAATGTTTTCATAAAGAGAAAGAAAAATTTATGTTAGATGATTCGCAGTAAAAAAAATCGATTTTAATTATTCTTTAATAAAAATAACGGTACCGAAATTTCTTGTAACACTTGTTTCAGTCGCTGCCATCTCTAATATTTTCGAAAAGCTTATAAAGTCTAAACGTCGAAATATCGAATCAGTTATTTGAAATTTGTGTTAGTAGATAAACGTTTCGGCAGTTTAATCGTTTTGTTTACTTGATAATATTAATGATGGTAGTACTCAATAAATCACCAAATAATGTAGTAAGTTTCTAAAACTGCTCCTTACAAAAAAAATTTATATAAATTGTTACGTTCCAGCGAGCTACCGACAGATCCTGGAAGCAAGTGTCAGTCATCTTGAAGGGTCCTAAATTATTTCTTTACCGTCACCATCACCATCATCATCAGGTAAGTTACCATAAATTTAATAATTGTTACCTAATGGGTATTTTTTTTTTATGTATAAAAAAAAATTTTTATGTTAAAAGTGGCTTAATTCCAAAATGGTACTGCTACAGAAAAGATTAAAATAAAATTGCCCATTTCAAAATGCCTTTATTTATTGTTGCTATGTTTATAACATTTTTAATAAACACTTTAATGTTTCTTGGGCATTAGAAATATTTTTATTAGAATGATCGTTGTTGTTAAAAATACATAATTTTGTAAGTAAGTGCTTCTATTAATTATTTATGCAAATTGGATTTGCTTTTTATTATATATTTGTTTTATATTAAAAAAAATTTAAGAACAAACAGCACGAAAAAATAATCATCGAAAATGGGAAATTTCTCAAAAATTTTAAAATTGTTAAAATCAAACTTGGGAAAATATTTTTGCCTTCTCCGCGGCGGAGGTTGGCAATCATCATAGCTATTCTGACCTTGGAGGCGGCAGCTCTGAACATTTCGTTTGGTGTGCATCCATACGTCGAGAAAATATAACACCTTGTCAGTCTAACTGTTAGGTTCAAATTCAGATCCCTAGTGCTTGTGATTTCTCTATTCGCACTTTGACATCTTTAGAGTAGTCATTTGCGGAATTGATTGTTTTGCCAAGATAACTGTAGTTCTCCACTTGTTCAGGCATCCTGTCATTGACCGTCAGTCTTGAAAAACTGATTTTGGAAGCTTGTTACATTCCGTAGCAGCCCCGTAAAAGAAGGATTCTTGACGGAGATTGGTCCTTGTAGTGTTAATCTTGAGAGTAAATGGGTGAGACTGATCAGCGTGCCGAGTTCTTCGGCCGAATGTGGCCAGTGGTGGTATAAGAGTTTTTATTTCTCTGTAGCATCTGCCATGGAAATATCTGTAGAGCAATGACTGGTCTGCAACTCTTCTTTTATGTTCTAGTGGGTGATGGGTATCTGTGTGAGTTGAGCTGTTTATCAACCGAATGGCCCTTTTCTGAATGGAATTTAGAAGACGAAGAGAATGCTTTGGTGCTGAACCCCAAATGTGCGAGCAATACTCCAGCAGAGGTCGGATTCGAGCCTTGTGATTGACATTGTGATTGAATGATTTGAGACTTTCTTGGAAAACATGGTGCTTTGTGTTTTCTGGGCGTTGAACTGAACAAGATTGTTGGTTCTCCACTCGACGATTGCTTCAAGATCTCTATTGATGGAGTCAACCTGTTCCTGCCTGAGTCTATTTGTATCATTCGCCGAAAGTGATCGATAGGATGTGAAAGTTGAGGCAAGTGTGCTGTCGTCTGCGAAACTGTAAATGGGGTTCGTGGTGGTTTTCACGAGTTCCTTGATGTGTAAAAGAGATAGGGTGGGGGACAGGATGAAACCCTGTGGGACCCCGGCATTGGTTTTTAATGCATCAGAAGAAATACCGTCAACTGCCACATGTAAGGAGCGATCTACTTCTACATTTTAATAAATTATATAATAAACAATTTTATTGTTCATGAAATAATTTTTTTGAAATAATGTTTGTTGCTAAAAATACATATTTTTTATGTGTTTTCTTAATAATTGATGTAAATTATATGGAAAATACGCCAAATATAGTGTACATACTTGATAATATTAATTTGCTATTTCCAGTTTTTTTGAGCAGAGAAACAACTTGAAGAAATAATCAATGAAAATTTTTGATAGAAAAAAAATAAAAAAAATTGTAATACATTTTTAACTCCAAAATACTTGAAATATTTACATTGCCTTTATGTAACAGCTCATCGAGGGCCGGAGTGGTTTCGGAAGTTATCATTGATTTAATATTTACATTGGATGAAAGTCAAACAGAGATTACGGTTTTGTATGCAATATCATTAGTTTGCTTGCAAATAACGTGTTCTAAATCATCATATCGTTATTATCTTAAATCATTTTAACAACAATTTAATGGGAGCTATTTCGTCCTTACTCTGAAACCATAACGTAAATATTTTGTAAGCAAATTTATTGACGATAGTAGAATTTCATGAATTACATTAATTAAAACCGAGACAAAATTAAATAATTCAAATAAATGTTTATCATTCAATATTTGGCTGTGTTTGAATTTTTTCTTGGAAAATTCCACACCAGTAATTTTTAACCAATCAAATTAAGTTTTTTTGACAGATCACCACGGCAACGTATGTATTTTAGTGGAAGTTTTTCCCTTCTGGATATCCTGGGCGTGATTACAGCGAAAATTCCACACCCAACATTTTCGACCAATTAAAAGCATTATGTATCGTTAACATAGCAACTAAAAAAATTTCCGGAAATGTTTCTCCTCCTTGGGGTAAGGAGCATGAAATTACACTGGAAATGTTTCGAAGTTTATAGGTAAAATGGCATTTACATTTAACTTTCTACCCCTATTTAGATCCGTCTGGCTATTGCCTCCGGTGACACTTAGGCCTGTTGGCCCATTGTATCTTACCCATGTTTTTTTGTATCATTATACAATGGAGACCCGACCCGCAGACCGCCTGGTAAAGACAGCAAAACATACATTGCGCCGCCGCGAGGCACCGGACCGAAAAATACAGGTAATCCCCGGGACCTAGAACCATTTCTTCTTCTTTAGCCTTAAGTGATCCAACTTTGGACGTAGGCATCCACCATTTTAATCCACCGTCGTCTATTTCGCGCCATTTGCTTCCAGTGAAGTCTGCCAATCTTTTTTAAGTCATCTCCCCATCTCATTTGTGGCCTTCCTCTATGTCTTTTACCTAGCCATGCTCTCTATTGCTGTATTTCATTTGTTCCATTCGTTTGTTTTTCTATCACCAAGTTTTACTCCCAACATTAATTTTTCCATCACTCTTTATATAATTTTATCCATATTAGCCCTAGTAAGAGTCTAAGTTTGTGAGCTATAAAGGAGTAGAGGAAGGATACATTGATCATAAACCCAATTACGGTCTACCAGCTTTCTCAGTTCTTTTTTGCAATCAACGAGTATGGGGGAAGGGGTGGTCCGGCCCTGGGGTGCCCCCTCCACAGGACTAAGGCTGTCTACTACGGGATTTCGCTCGGTGTCCTGTAGGCTCCGTTAGCGGCGGTGCTTCCCCACCGCCATGCATCCATTAGCACGGGTCGCATAACACTTTGGATTGGGATTTAAAAAATTCATGCACCCGGAATTATTTCTAACGATAGTAATTCAAGCACTAGGTAGATTACTAGTGAAAGTATTCATTAAATACCAGCGTGCACGACAAAAAGAAGAATAGATTTAAGTTGATCATTGACATGCTAAAGTAATAAAAAGGTGATACGCTTTTTTTAAAACTAATTTATTTGGTTCTCTTTTTTTATTGTAATTCTAGCTATAAAATTGTAAAGAAAGTATTAGAAAAAAAAAACGGTTTTTTTCTGGCGCCTTTTTTGAATAAGCGACCATTCTATTTAAAAAAAAATAAAGCAGTATTTACATTCAATTTACACTGTTATCGCAAATTGTAAACAAGGGTCACTCTTAACAATAACTTCGAAAATTCCTACCCGACTACGGTCATTTTTGAAAACTACACTAAGTACGTGATAGCTTGATAACGGAATGTCTAGACTTAACGGCTAGTTTAGTCGATGTTTGTTTTTTTTTTTTTGAAATCTATGAACTACCCTTTCTGGTACCAAAAATATTTAACAGGTTTCCAAGAATATTCAACGTAACCACTATCGACTTATAGGCCAAGCAATAGAGCTTCAAAACGTGCGAGTTTGTGACAAAAATAGTAGGAGAAAATGGCTTGTGCCATCTTTTACAGGGTGTTTCCAAAAAAGGTGAACCCTTCTCTTGGATAGGTAAAAAACTGAAAAATAATTGGTAAAAAATTTTCGTAACGCCATCCGTATTCAAGATAAAGGGCGTTGAAGAAAAAAAAATGTATACACATTTATTACGATTTTGCCGAAACTACTGAAAACATTGTAATGAAATTTTATACGAATATATTTTAGAAGCTGATACATCCCATGAATTTGTTTTTATTTCTGACTCTCATAGAGGGCGCTAGTTACACACGCTTCGAACCACGTAGTATTGAGCATAACTTTTTTAAGATTAGATTTATTAATCAAAATTTCCAGTAAACTTAAACCTTATTCAGTTTTACACTAAAAAGGTACTATTGCCGAAAGCAACCAACTACAATCTCGCGCGCGCGGCGCTATTACTATATATACGCTCTTTCCCTCGCCGGAGCGATGCCACCACTCCTTCACTTCTTTCACGCGGTCGGCCGCATTCAGTAGTCTTTGAGCTCATTTTTCACCATACTTAGCTTCAATTTTTGAAAAAACTAATGCGAACCAACAAAAGTGTTTACAAACAATTCGCATTCGTTAAAAATAAACATAAGTATAAGTATACACGTCAGGTTGCAGTGGGGACAAATTTGGAGATCATTAACAGGAATCCCGATGAATTTAAGCGAAAATTTCTTACGTTCGATGAAACATGGGTCTATTACTTTGATCCAGAATCCAAAAACAAAGCATGGAATGGCGGCATAGGGGTTTTCCCTTTCCCTTCGAAAATTTCGTGTTGTCCCATCAGCTGGTAAGATCATGGCTACAGTTTTTTTGGGATTTTGCAGGATTATTTTCGTGGATTATTTACCGTGTAGGCGCACCATAACATAATGCGAATGTAATACCAAAAGTACGCGAAGCGATCAGAGAAAAGAGAAGAGGTGTGCTCTTTCTTCCACGAGGACATTCAGAATGCGAGATTTGAAATTTTTGAACAACCCTCTTATTCTCCAGATTTGGCCCCTTGCGACTACCATCTATTCCCAAAATTAAAAAAAAAACATCTTCGTGGAATCCGCTTTGCTGATGATAACGAAGTGTTGTCAGCGGTAGATGAATTGCTGAAGACTCATTTTCAAAACGGTTTGAAACACTTCAATACCGATATACCAAGTGCATAAACGTTGCAGGTGACTATGTTAAAAAATAAATTAGTTTCATTCTTCTCATGTGTTTGCTTTTTTGTTAGGGACAATCCTCGTAGTTCAGCTCTACATTTCTTGGTTTCAATCTTCCATGCGATTTCTTTCCATTTTCTCCGGTTCTTTGCTGCTTCTTTCCACTTAATCTTTCTTACGTCCTCTATATCCCGTTTGACTTCTTGTAGCCATTTTTTTTGGCATCCTCTTCTTCTTTTACCTCCTTCTCCATCCAGCACCATTTTTACAATTCTCTGCTGGGAAATTCTGGCAATATGTCCTTACTATCTCGCTCTTTGTGCTCTGACTCTTCGTGTTATTTTTGGTTCCTTGAATATGTCCATTGCTTTCTTGTTTGTAAGCCTTCTGCCGGTTTGATATCGCCATATATTTTACTGATGGTTTTTCCCACATTTTCAGCTTATTTTTTTTCGTCATTGTCTATTTTTCTAATGCATATAGAACTGCTGGTAATGCAATGATTTCGCATGTTATAATTTTGACTGCTCTTGACAGGATTTTTTGCTCTTAATATTTTTAATAGTGACTTCGTCGCTTTATTGCCCTTTAGAGCCCTTCTTGCCCTTCTTGGTTTGTGGAAGTTATGGTTACTCATAGTTGGGTAATCAAACTGGTTAAACATTTAGAATTTATTTTCTTTTTCTCCGGCCATTTATTTGGTTTTATTTATGACACAGATTAACTAACGAACAGATGCCCCGGTGAAAGAACAAGAGATTTTTTGATTGATGTATGGACATTTAAATGGACTTGATTGCATTGTTGCCACTATCGTTGTTCAAATCATTTAATAACGTTTCTGTGTGATCAAGGCTTACGTCCGAATATCCCGAACGCACACGAAAGCTCTTTAAAGACACACGAGGGCATTTTAATTGGTTTGAATGTTTATTTCTCTCGCCGTAAGACTTTCTCCCTCAACTTTCGCATCTGTCTGTCCGTAATCTGTGTCTATGACTTGGTGGTAAAATAAACTTTTGATTCCATTACAGAAATAAACCTTCGGTTTATATCACATTTACGAAAAGGTATGTTTAACATATTGTGTTGATGTCTTGATAAGTACAAGTGGTTAATACACTTTTTATTTTTCAGTTTGAAATAGTTTATTTTCTAGTTAAAACTCGATTAAAAAAATTATCAGCCGCAAAGAAAGAACATACGATGAAATTAAAAATTTAACAAAAGATTTTATATTGAAATATCATCACGATTCTTAAACTGGACGTACTTATATAGCAACTTCCGTTATGTCAATAGAGTTACGCAAATCCGACACATAAATTAAAATACGTACAAGGCGTTTGTAATAATTAACAAATTACAACACGTTCGTCTGATTATATACACAGACAAAAATTATAATTAAGGACTTATTGCGCGCTCGGCCATATTTTCGAATGTGATGGGAATAAGAATTCTGTGTGTATATGTGTGTGTATTAATATCGAGAAGCGTGAACGACATTGATAAAATATCGGTGCCGACTTGTAGAATCTTAATTATTCTTTTTTTTATCATTTTTCACTGTTTTAATTTAGTAAATAATGCTTCAGATATTTTTATTTCTTAATGCGTCTGGCAGTCACTAACAGTGCCACGGTCAAATTTTAAAACCGATGTATGTCTTACGTCTGATTATGCTGCACCATTAATATGGGCGAGAGCTCTGTTATATTAACTTTGTGAATAATGAAAAAATTAAATAATTCAATGAAACGTGTAACAAGAGATCCCCTTATTTTTTTAATTATTAATATTTTATATTGTTACGTATTGCGGCCAACAGGGTCCGTCCCTGATCGATTATTTGCCTTGAAGCAACGGCAAGTCGATCACAAAATATATATATATATATATATATATATATATATATATTTGTAATACTTAAAGTTCGGGTTGAACCGCGTCTAGAAATTTGTTTATTTCGACGTTTCGGCTTCGATTTTGAAGCTATTTTCAGGAAGTAGAAAGTAAATTGGGGATGGGAAGTGATTTTCACACTGAGGTCTCAATCTGCCTACTCCTCAAGTGTAGTCACTCGTGTTTTCGAAGATGAACTTCATTAAGAATAAATTTCGATCTCGACTTACTGATGAACATCTCCAGGATTTATTGTTAACAGCTTGCCCAATTTTAGTCCAAACTTCGGACAGATAGTCCGCAACAAATAATGTTATTTTACTCATCGATTTGTAAAAAAAATACCTTTGTTATTTCCGTAATTACATTTGTTTAATAAATATTTTTTTCTATAAAATGTTTTGCGGACCGCGATGGTCATTTCATTTCTTAAAACGAACCCCAAGCGAAACTAATTGGTGTCCCCTGATCTAAGTGATTTATAAAGTAAGAATTTTATTTTAAAGAAAGATTAAAATAAATTGGTTAGTTTTTGTACTGAGTGTTTTAAAATCATCAAACCCAAGATTAAATATCGTAACAATATCATTACAGCCCAACAAAGAACAACGGAAGGCTACGGGGTGAACAGGTTAGAATTTCGAAAGTATAAAAATCTCAGGCAAATAAACAAAAAAAAACAATCCAAAATGTTCACCGATTCTAAAAAACATAATTCTGAAAAAGCGATATAAAAATTCGAAAATAAAATAAATTCAGAAAAATAAAACCGGTGAAAAAAACTATTTAAAAAAATTAATTTGTAGTTTATTAATTAATAAAAAATAACCTTAATCAAGAGAATCATTCATTCGAATAAATCATTGTGCAAAAATCATCTAGAAGTCCCTTAGTGAGTTAAATGAATTAAATAAGGTCGTTTGTACATTAGATACATTTTTGTTGCTTAATTTATAATTCTTTCTCTGCGTTGTTGTCCTGTATTTACTGTAAAAATAACGCGCCGGCACTGGCCTTCTTCTTCATCTATACTTTTACAACTTCAACATAAGACTAATCAACATCAAAATGAGAATAGGGAACATCTATTATTGATCGTATGAACTTCTCGGGGTGTTTATATGGGTGAAAAGTGAACTTTATATATTATTTTGAGCAATTTAAGCATTGAAAGTGTTAAATTTGAACAATATTTTGTGAAGAATTGGTGATAATAAACCACAAAATCCGAGAATACAAATGATTAAAAAGGTGACATGGAGATAAAATCGCGAAAAATGTGCTCTATTCCTCAATGCTCTACATATGGCAATTCGATTTTATCTTTGCATAAAGTGTCTTCAAATCCTTAGGCAGCTCAGAAATGAAAGATAATCTTAAAGATAGGAAAACCAACCTAAAAGTGTATGTTTGTTTGCAGCAACACTTTGTGAAAGATGATTTTTGATGAGCAAACAAACTCTTTGGGGAGACATGCCTCGGTCTTCCAAGCTGAAGTTCATGCCATAAACGCTTGTGCTGTTGTAAATCTGAGGCGAGGATAAAAAAAGAAAACAATCCTCATTAGATCAGATAGTTAAGCGGTATTTAAAGCTTTGGCATCACGGAGAATAGACTCAAAAATTGTCCGAGAATGTGCCGGAAACCTACGAACCTTGGCTTACCATAACAAGGTCACTTTGTCGTGGGTTCCAGGGCATAAAGATATTTTTGGTAACGAAGAAGCGAACATACTAGCTAGGCGGGGCTCTGGAACACCATTTATTTGGCCAAAATCAATAATAGGGATACCCAAGGCCAGCGATAAAGCAGCGATCAATGGCTGGGTCGACTCTCAGCATCAGCTGAAGTGGGCACAGCCAGAGGGAGCTAAGCACAGCAAGTTAATGCTGAAAGAACCTTCACCTAAGCAGGCAGGGAAGCTGCTCTAACTAAGTAGGGAAAAACTTGGAACAGTTGTATGGCTTTGTACCGGACACTGGTTTTTTAGGAAACATCTGCACAATATAGGCGTGTCTGACACAGAACCTGCATGCAGATTATGTAATGAGGAGGAGGAAACAGCCACTCATATTATCTTCGAATGTGAAGCTACCGTCCAGTGGAGGCACTACCTGGGGTGTATACAAAACCAAGTGAGTGATCCACCTGGGGCAATAACAGTACATGAGCTTCTACTCCTGCTGCAGTGTCTAGGGACAAAATTAGACCTCTTCCACAACTCCTATTTATTTATTTATTCATTAATTCAATGTCCCATTTTGAAGGTGTTTTTTTATTTTATGTTGATTAGTCTCATTTTCAAGTTGTGAAGGTATAGTATATGTTCTTTTTTAGCCAACTCAGTCTTATAATAATTTTGACCACTTTTGTATACACGTTACCACTCCTCTACAGTAGTTTAATTAATTTTTTTATTACATATTTTCAATAGAAATATTCGCGCGTACTTTTTTGTTTATCATCAAGCAGGGTTAATTGGAAATTGTCGTGGATTGTAGACATTCAATATCTCTCAGTCGAATTTAGCCACTAGCAGTCCCTTTCAATAGCAATTCATTTCTAATCAGTTGGAAATTGTATTATCCTTTAAAAAACTTTAATATTTTCTTGCGTTTCGGTTGATATTTGTGGAATTATCTTTTCTCCTGTCGTTTATCATTATCTAGACCATTAACGTTAACGTTTGATATTAGATATCCCATAAAAACATACCTTCTTACTTTGTAGTAAATCTGGTGTACGTGACTTAAAGGGCGTACATCAAATGTTGAAATTTGTATCATTTTTAATCTTTTGCTAGAGACGTTTCTAAAAATTGGTTTTATGTTTGAAAAATTTACCAATAGTTACCTATAGTTAATACAAAACGAGATTCGATGCGCGTCACACAATTTGAAGCGTCACAGCTACACAGCGTTGCCAAATTGTCAGTATTATTGGAGAATCATGAAATTGTAGTTGTTTTCTTGACATTTTAAATATGAAACTATTTTCTTTCTAAAAAGCATGATTTTCAAGAATAATTACAAAACACACCGAACTGAAAAGATACTAATTTAAGCGGCAACAATGCCTTTTGATTGACAGGGTCGCCATCTGCGTATATTTGAGTCACATGGAAATGTTTCAGATGCGCACGGAATTTCATTTTATGGTTAAAGAATATCATGTCCTCCGGTTATTGTACTAATATAAACAAATTTTGTTATGTTATTTCATCCTATTTGTAAACAATTAATATATTAACATAAACTTTTATGGAATAATGTATTTAAGTACGTTAAATAGGATTATTCTACAAAAAATGTTTTACTGAATATTGCAGTATGTGGTATCAGTACTGTTACGATATTTACTCCTTTCTTGGGTTCGGTAATTCTAAACTCTAACCAAACAATTTTTATTCCAATACTTTTTCACACAATAAATTTTACTTTACTTTAGCATTAGTACTTTAGCATTAGTACTACCTTAATATTTTCTATTTTTTTCAAAAATAATACCAATTCCCCTATTACCTACAACACATATGAATCTCAGTGAAAACACTGCATCTATTTTAAAATATTGTACAAAAGAACGAAGAACAATAAATTTTTTTCACGAAAATTCAATTACGAAAAAATAAGAATAATGAAAATGATTGTTATTTACTTTAATATGAGGGTTGAAACCCTGGCGAACTATTTTCAATTTTCACACTCACAACTGTTCGCATGGTTCAGTGATTTCTTTCCGGCGTAGCATATGGTTTGAACTTAAATAATTTAAATTATTTACAAAAAACAGTTACGAAATGAGTGAGCAGAGGGGTTCAGCAACAGCTTTACATAATGACCTTATGAATTCTCCAAAATGGCGATTTTTTTGTACGTTATTTTTAGTAGCAATCAAATATTTACGTACAGTTTTTTTTTGTAATTTTTTAATTTGAATAACAATTATAAAAATTTATACAGGGTGTTTCTACCACCCTCAAAAGGTGGGGAGTAAATTTAAGTTTTAAATTTTTAAATTTAATTGGGTAAACTCTTTTTTTTTCGAGATTTAGTTTTGTAAAATACAAATTAAATCCCTGTTTATTTAAAAACATTTCTTTACCTTGATGTGTATTTGTTTTAAAAACATGGTGAATTTATATGCCCATAATTACAGGGATTTTTGTGATTATTTAAATGGTCTGTGTTATTTCGGTAACCGATATTTCTCATTATCTGATCGTTTGTACGTTTGCGTCAAATTAAAATTACTTGAATTGCTCGAGAAAGATTGTCTGCTTTAAAAAATATCGTCAACCATCAATAATAATTTTTCGTTCGCCAAAATGTGTGTTGGCTTTTAGACGATCTAGCGCCGTTCAGAAAGGCAATAACGCTTGAACTCAGTCGCGTGCCATATATTCTTTTCTCCAGCTGTTGACAATAATAGCACCGGTTTCTTCATCAATGCGATCAACAATTATAGGGGTACTATACCACTCCGTTCCAAGGCGCTACACACATCTCCATCTTGCGCGATTACGACTCATCCAAATAAAAAACGTTTATATTGCGGTAGTACCGGATCGACCGTACGGCCAAGCGGTGGATCTCGTACCGAATCGGTACCACCGTACGCGATATCTGTTGCATAATAATTAAATAAAAGCGTAATAATTATATCAGTAATCTGGCGCTGAGTGTTGCTTTTCGTCGAAAAAGAAAGTATTTAATGCGCTTTTAACCATATAGAAATCGGAAAAGATATAAAACAACCGAGTTTTAACACCTACGATAAGAGTGGTCATTAAAGTACCCGGAGAATCTCGTTATACTAGTCGGTGCGTTTTTCTATTTTTAGATGCAACCCTGTTTTCAGTTTGTATTTGTACTCGCATTGTTAGCTGTGCATTTTGCGTGTTTGTGATCTATAACGGCGTAAAATTTGTTGATAGTGTTGGTTAATTGTAGAGTGATCATTTAGTACGTAAAAACTTAAAAAATCTAAAACTCAAAATAAAAATTAATAATTTCCTTAAAAGGTATTCAAGAGTCTCCAAAACTTACAAAAAAATACACCAAAGAATTATATATTAAAGATTTGCATATTTTTAGGAAAAACTTCAATCTGGACGGACACATTTAAAGTAATAACATATTATTTTCTTGGTTTAGAAATCATTGTCAAATGTTTTACGAATACTATTATAGAAAAATATTACTAGACACAATTGTAGTATAATATACATTTTAATATGAAGAATTCGCATTAAGATGTTTTATTTTTTTGCATAAAAAAGGCGCCCTTTACGAAAAAAAGCATGGGAGATTTTTTGTCACAAACTTACTGAGGAATTCAAACATGATTTTTAATTTAAAATATCTTAGAGCCGTACCATTTTTTTCTTTAAAAAAATCGGGATCAACACCCGTATGCGCGCCAATAATAAACATAAAATTCTTAATTGCATGTCAAATAATTTTTTGTTGTTGCATATTTCGACTGTTTTCAGAACAATAAATAAATCGTCAGTTTTTAAGAAAAAATGTTACACCCCTTATCTTTGAAACGAAGTATTTGCGAACATGCGTTTATATAGCAAACTGCTATTATTTTTTCATGCAGAATCACCTCCTGAAGTTTGTCGCTCTTATTTACTAACACCCTGTATATTTCAGTTCGACGTTAAATCGGAAATACCAAATTTATTTATTTTATTAAATTTTTGAAAATGTCTCGGTAACAGTTCTACCTACTTTATTTTGATGGTATTATTTGTTTCTAGTGTGATCATTTAGTATGTAAAACACTGTACAGTGTACACTCGTTTGTCCTCTATAATTTTGATAAAAAAAAACAATTAACGCAATAAAAAAATTTATAATTTTCTTGAAAAATTATATTCTTGGTTTAGAAATCAATGTTATACGTTTTAAGAATAATTTCTAGCGACAGCTGTCGTATGGAAAATTATTATTAATCACAACATTAATTTCTATTAAATGTTAAATCGGAAATACTTTAAATTAATTTTTACTGAAATTTCTGAAAGTTTCGCTGTAACAGTTCTAATTTATTTTCTAATTACGAAATTTGCATTATAACAACATTCTCGTTCGAACGAATTTGTTGTTTACGCAATAAACGTGTAGCAGTGTTTTTTTTTACATTCAATGCTGCGTCTAATTCATAAACAAATGTTTTTTATTTCTGAGAATAATTAATTATGTCATTTAAAACTAATAGTATTTTTATGCGCAGATGTATTGGAAATATCACTCGCTAAAAATTAAAATATTCATCCGCAGGTAAAGTAAAAAGGTAGCGATTTGTCAAAACGGTGACCGTTTTATCACAATAATGCCAAAAAAAAGGTTACGCATTTTAACAGTTACTGTAAATCCGTTTTTTTTTCATTCACAATACAATTTTCTGCAGTGATGATAAAAATAATGCCAAACACATTTTTGTAAAAGTTAATCGTTAAAAAGATTTAATCTAAAGGGATGAAATACTTTTAAATATCTATTAGGGAAAATTCACCGTTATTAGCTGTCCCCGAACAATATTTTTTTTTCTAAAATACACTTAGATAAGCCCCTGTCATGTCGGTTGAAACGGTTATAATATAAAAATCCCTCTACACAAATACTTTTAGGCACTTCCTAAACATTTTGACGATGTTAACAACCCACAAAGTAAATAAAAGTTTATGACAAGTAAATAGTGGATTTATGGAATATCTTTTGAATAATTTTTATAATCAGAATAGCAGATTTTTTACCTAAATTTTGGTGTACTCGTAAATATTTTTTAAATCGTATTTGAAACAGCTCGTTTTTCATTATAAGTAGATCAATAGTACTCATTTAGTAAGATTTGTACGCCTAAAATGATAAAGGAGTATTATTTGCAATTATTCATAAGCGTGCATAAAGATAAATTACTTATGAGAGGCACACTTGCTTGTTTCCGCACCATATGTCATCACCGGCCGTACACATACTTTGTATATTTTCGATTTGCAATATATGCGTAGGTGTTAGTTTTTCCAGATTGGATATCTAAGATGTCCTGATATTTCGGCAGCTTTATCGACTTGTTTTCTCACTTTATCTTCCAGAAACCCGTCGCTTGTGATTTTGCATCCGAGGTATTCGAATGACATGATTTGCTGTTTTCTATTGCCAGTTTGCGGTGCAGATGTTTCTTTGCTATAGTCATGCATTTGGTCTTGTTTATGGAGATTTGCATGTTAAGTTTTCCTGCCTGTTTGTTAAAAGCTTGTAATATCCGTTGGAGGTCATCTTCTGACTCCGAGATAAGTACTGCGTCATCGGCGTAGCATAATATGTTTATTTTATGTTTTTTTTTTTTATGAAAATAGTCGCAAAAAGGGTAGACCTATCGTGTGGGCTACGGACGGCCCGCACTGCGACTATTAGAAGGGGAAGGGATTATAGAAAGGAAATGATTGTGGATACGCTTTTTAAAAAGTTGTAGGTCATAGTTCTCTGGAAAAACTGATTTTGAAAGCTTATTCCATTCCGTAGCAGCCCTGTAAAAGAAGGATTCTTGATGAAGATTGGTCCTAGTAGTGTCAATCTTGAGAGTAAATGGGTGAGACTGATCAGCGTGCCGAGTTCTTCGGCCGAATGTGGCCAATGGTGGTACAAGAGTTTTTATTTCTCTGGAGCATCTGCCGTGGAAATGTTCCCATTTGATATTCTAAACCAGGGTTCTTTACCGCTTTTTCTAATTCGTCCATGATTGTGTTAAATAGCACAGTGCTAAAGTGTCGCCTTGGTTGATGTTTGGAGGTGCTCTGTTAGTGTTAGTGTCGAGTTTGCTCGTATTTGCGTTTGTGTGTTACTAATTAGATCATTAATAAGTTCTATAAGTAAATAAACAAAATTATAAATGGATAATTTTGGGACCATTAAGGGTTGCTCTTTTTGCTACTAGTTAAACAAAACAATATTGGTACCAAATATACTATCTAATTTTATTTAACAAATTAAAAACTATCGGTTTACCCAAACATGTTTCATCGTTATACAATACATAATTTTACGATATTTTATTATTTTATTTAAAAATGTTATCCGTTTAAACTTACATCATAACATTATATTTTTTATTTTTAAGTAATTTTGACACTAAAAACCTAAATCGAACCTACTTTTACATCTTGTAAATCTGCTTTTAAAGTTGGAAATTGCTTTGGTGTTATAGAAAAAATAATTAGGTACCATTTATTTAATTTTTTGCCCCTGTATCTGTCTGAAATGAAACACAAGGTTGCTGAACTGTTCCTACTCCTTCAGCCTCATCACACTGCGAAACACCTTTTTTCGATATTCCTGCCACTGTCACTGCCACTTTCGGTAGGAATTAGCAAACCATGTTTTGTTTCGTTTTTTATAAATTTAACTACATTGGCATTTACCTTTTTCGTTTTCACAGAGTAGTTCTTTTTACTGTTTGGTCTGCCCATTTGAAATTTGTGTTTTGAATAAAAACGTAAAAGAGCAGCAAAAAATACCCGCATTATAGCACGCTAAAGTTTTCCCGCGTACTTTTTTGTAACCGTCAATCATTGAGCAATCGTCGTGTTTTGTAAACCTACTAATCCCACTCCGTTGAGTTTAGCACCGTGGGGTGCCTTTCAGTAGAATCCCAAAGACCGAAAAGTTCCTTGATGTCTGCTTACTTCTTTTGTGAACCTTAGTATTTAGTATTGTTGTTTTTACGCATCTAAATGACACCGTTTACTACAGTAATAATAATAGTTAAAATTTTCAATTCAGCAATAGTTGCAAGACCTACCCCAATATGACTTTTGTTTATTGACACAAGCAGAACCGATGTTTGGTATTTTGTTTTTTCGTCACAAAAATGTGTACTTTGGACCCGCGTTTGGATTTGAATTTTCATTTTTCCACCGCAGTGACATTATTAACAATTCTTTTCTCGTATAAAGAAGTGACTTTGTTAGTGAGTGCTTAAATATACCAAAGATGTTGGAACCGCAGCATAGAAATAAATCTGGCACGATATCGTGTATTCCTATGCACTTGAATTTACATTTTTCGACGCAGGGATTCTTTCCGAGAAAGCTGAGGCGATGGGGATCCACAGGATCATGGGTATGTCGTATTACCATTATTTAATGTTGATTAGATTAAGTTACACTTTATATTTCATTGTATAAAAGCTTACAATTTTTTATTAACTCGCGTACTAAAAAAAATGTATTTAAATAATAGACAACATGCGATGTTTTTATTTTTGCTTTTATTTGCAAACAATGCGGTTTGTCTCTCTCTCTCTCTCTCTCTCTCGTGTCCTTTTACTCTCGAGAGAGTATGGTGACATGTATCAATTGCTCGTATCGTAGTTCTCCATCCTTCTCTGTCTTGAGCTGCAAGAGAAGCTTCTTGCAGACCGTGACCAATGATTTCTTTGGTTTAGTCCACCCAGCGCGTCGGAGACCTTCCTCTTGGTCGTTTACCATTGATTTTTCCGTCTACAATTTTTTTTTCAGCCAATTCGTCGTTCTTGAAATGTGTCCAAAATACCGTAGGTATGATTGGTTTATCCTGGTTGATAGCCTCGTGGTGATTTTTAGCTTTTTAAGAATTGACACGTTAGTACGGAGTTCCGTGTATGATATTCGCGGCATTCTTTTGTAGGCCCGCATTTCAAAAGCATCTATTATTCTTCGATTGGCCATTTTTAAAGTCCAGGTCTCAGAGGTATATGTGGCAATAGAAAAGATCAAGGAGTTTTATAATTTCAGTTTGTTGCGTTGAGATATTGCAGAGTCTTTCCATATTCGAGTTAGTTTTATTGTTGAGTTACGTGCTATGGCCAGTCTGCGTTTAATTTCTCCGTCACAGCCGCCTTTGTTTGTGATAAGTGATCCTAAATAGTTAAATTTCTCAATCACTTCAAAACCATCGATCTGTCTAACATCGGCAGGGTTTGCGGTCCATTATCATAATTTTCGTCTTCTTTTTGTTCAACGTAAGACCATGTTTTCTGCTGATCCTGTCCAACTTTCTCATGAATTCCGTGAGTTCTTCTTCCGAACGAGCTAGTGTTAAGGTGTCATCTTCTACATATCTTAGTTTAGTATTTCTTTTTCCTCCTATGGTTTGTAACCGACATTGTAACCTACAGTTCCGATGACGTCACTCCTGTTTATCATACGTTATACTTGTTCGTCGATGGGTTTCATTGGTTGCTCTCCATTTACAACACAGAGCGTTACACTGTAAAACACTGTCAAACAATGTGTAAGAGTGTTAAATGTAAAAATTTCACGATTTTAAAGCAAATTATAACTGTTTTGTAATAATAATAATTGTGTTCAATAAAAATTGTTTAAACCAGCTATAATTTTAAATAAGTATTGTTCAATTAATCAAATACAAGCAGTAAGTAGTCGAACCGAATATATTTATATATATATATATATAATCCAGGATATCTACAGCTGTCGCTGCCTTCCTGCTTTCAGCCCTTGTCTCCAGTTGTCCTTGTCCTGCCAGTCTCCGTCCTGCAGGTTTCTTAATTCCATCGCCTCATCCACTTCGTCTCTCCATGATCGCCTTGGTCGACCTCTCTTTCGTCTGCCTAATGGACTCCACTCAGTTACCCGGTGTATCCAGCGATCCTCCGGAGTTCTTCTAACATGTCCGTACCACGTTAGTTTCTTTTCCTCTATGTGTTCTAGTATGTCTTTTTTTACCTCCATTCTTCTCCTGATCTCCTCATTTCTTATTCGATCTAATCTGTTCACTCCACAACTCCTTCTCCAAAAGTCCATTTCTGTGGCTACAATCTTCCCTTTGTTTTTTTTGTTGATCACCCACATTTCAGCTCCGTAAGTCATTATGCTGCGAACTATTGAATTGAATATTCTTGTTTTATTAGTCTTGGTTATGTGGCGATCCCATAATATTGGGTTTAATTGATTAATACATGCCCTAGTTTGACCTAGTCTATTTTTTATTTCTTCCTCTGTTGTTCCACTTTTTGATATTATAAACCCTAGGTACTTAAATTTGTCTGTTCCTGAGATCTGTCGGTTATCATCTATTTCTAGGTGATATATCCTGTCTTGTGCCGTTGACATATATTGGGTCTTTTCGAGGTTGATTTCCACTCCATTTTTCCCATATTCCTCCTCTAGTTTCCGCATCATAAAACCTAAATCCTCCTCATCTTGAGCTATGATTACTTGATCATCGGCAAAGCTTAGAGTATACAGATGATCATTTCTAATTGGTATTCCCATTCCTGCACATTTTCTCTTCCATGGTCTTAGTGTCTGTTGTAGAAATATTTTGAATAGTGTGGGTGATGTTGAGCATCCTTGGAGGAGACCCTTAGTTGTTTTGAAGGCATTTGATAGTTTATTTCCCTCTTTAATCCATACGGTATTTTTTTTGTACATATATTTATATACCGGGTGTTTTAAAAAAAAAGTTAACCTGTCTCTAGGGTAGGTAGAAAACTGAAAAATAATTGGGGTTGCTCAGTAAAAAATTATCGTAACGCCATCCGTATTCAAGATAAAGGGCGTTGAAGAAAAAAATTTATGAACATTTATTACGATTTTGCCGAAACTACTGAAAACATTGTAATAAAATATCATACGAATATGTTTTAGAAGCTGATACATCCCATGAATTTGTTTTTTTATCTGACTCTCATAGAGGGCGCTAGTTACACTGTTCGTACCAAGTAGTATTGAACATAATATTTTTAAGGTTAGATTTATTAATCAAAATTTCAGGTTAACTTAAAATCATTCAATTTTACACCAAAAAGGTACTCCTGTTAAAACTTGATACTGTGTACCGTTTTCGGAATATTTTGATTTGAAAATGATGAAGTAATATCCAAATGTTTTTTCTTCAACGCCCTTTATTTTGAATACGGATGGCGTTACAAAAAATTTTTACTTAACAAACCCCAATTATTATTATTTGCATCTTTTCCATTATATTTAATCATTTTTTTTTCTGCATTGGTGTCGATTTAAAAAAAAAACGTAAAGGGATTGCATCACCAATAATATAAATTATTCGACAGCGGGTGAAACTTAATGATATTAATCTACTTGTTTGTCGGTTTGAAATAATGAAAGTTTCCTTTTTTTCCGATCGACTTTTTTAGTTGGATATTCATTTAAAGATTCCGTATCTGTAATAATAATTATAACAAATATAGAAATGCGTTATGAATGGTGTTATCTTAGAAAGTATCAAATTGCGTGTCGAGACTTTAAATTAAATCACCTTTTAGTTTCAAAACTACCTTATAAACAGGTACATTCGAGACGATAGAAAAAAGTCTTATCCAACAATAAATAAAAATTTAAAGTAATATTTTTGGCGGAAATTATACCTACATATGTTTGTAAGTTTTCGTCGACCAATGTGGTGAGTGCTTCTTTCATCACCAAACATAGAAAAGCCTTTTTCTTGGCATAGTTTTTATTTGTTAATTCTAAAAATTTCATTATTTTCACAAAACATCTGTTACTTTAAAATATGTAATACGAGGCAGAACTAAGCAATGGAATCCTGTCTATCGTTGATGTTTTGTTGATGCATTTTATTCTTCTTATACTTCGAGAAGACCTTAAGGTCTGTTAATTGCCAAGGTTCAGTTCGGTTGGTTATACTGTGAGACAGAGTTCCAGCTATCTCTTCATCTCTTAGGTGGTGTTCCTAGCGGTCGTCGGCCTGCTGGTTTTCCGTCTTTAGCGATGTATGCTAGTCTCTCGTGGTCCATTCTATCTATGTGGTTACGCCAATATCTTCTTCTTTTCCTTTCCCATCTCACTATGTCCTCCACCTTGCATGCCTCTCTTATGTCGCTGTTTCTGACCCTGTTTTTAAGTGTCTTCCCGGCGATGGTTCTTAAGGTTTTCATCTCCGCTGTTTTGAGCATGTTCTTTGTCTTATTCGTTTCAGCTCTGGTCTCGATACCATAGGTTAGCACAGGACTTTACTATCAATGCGCTTGTGGTTTTTTTTCCAAATGATGGGTCGGTGGAGGGGCGACCACGTCCCACTCACATGATACCTAACCTAACCTTACACCTTACTGGTTCTTTGGAGAAGGTCATACATTTTCTTTTATCAATAGAGATTGACATGTTGTATTTTTTACTAGTCTGATAAAACTTATGTGTTTGCCTTTGCAGATCGTTTTCCGTTTCTGCCAGGATTACCGCATCATCCGCATAGCACACCATGCTGATTGGTTTGTTGTTCAGTCTATATCTCCTGTTCATTTTTGTCACACTGTGTATGTGTAAAAAAATTCTGTTTCATCAAGAAAATGCGCCTCAACGAGGGTCATGAATTACGGTTTGAACTGCTTGACTACCCTCCTTACTTACCAGATCTAGCCCTAAGCGACTTCTTTTTGTCCCCTTATCTAAAAATTTCGCTCGGAGGACAGATATGTTGGTCAAATGAGGAGGCCATCACCTTCGTAAACATTTATTTTGCAGAGAAAGACGCCGAGTACTGTTTAGACAGATTAAACTCACAATAAAACTATGTAGAAAAATAAAAATAAATTTAAGGGATTAGGCCACTCTGGAGGCCGAAAAAGTAGGCTTTTTTGGGGACTGTTTTTCGGAAAAACTATTTATAAATCGAGATTACAAAAAAAGGTGTTAATCATACATATCAGTGACTGTACACAATAATTTTTTTAAATCGATTAATTTCAAAATAACGGCTATGTAGCTTTTTTGCGATGACGTCTCCGTTTTTCCAGGGTCCACGGCCGGACAAACATCTCCTGTTATTTTTAAATAATAATGAGCCAATGAATTTTTTTTATTGTATATAATAACAGCTATAGGAGTACGTAAGATTTTCTTGATATATTGATTTTTGTCCAAATGGCGCACTTCTAAAGAGGAACGTGAAAAATTTGCCTAAAAAATCGTCAGATAATTGTTAATAACAAATGAACTATGCGATAAAAAAAATTCTACGTACTTCCATAAACAATGTTTTTTTCAAGATATATTTAATCTATTGGGACATTATTTTTGAGGTCGTAGGGTACCATTAAAAAAAATAAATGGGTCGGAAAACGTTTCAGATCACCCTCGTCAGTCAAAATAAAGACAAACAGGTAACTCTTACACATGACTTAAATCGATATCATCAATTTTAGTTGAGGATTGAAATATTCAAGAAAAAAATTTAATTGTGTTATTCACCTTATGCATACAAAGCAATAATATTTCGCAGGTTGGTACAGATGTTACAAAAGAATGTGCAATTCTGGAGGGTGGCTAACATGTGTGTGTGTGTGCGCGCTTAAAGGCCATCATGACGACCTTGGAGCTTCGATGACTTGATAGAATTGCACAATTTATGAGTGCACGCTTTGTAAAATGTTTATTAATTCAATTCCGTTAATTAAAAAGTAAATAATTATGAAAACTTAATATTTTGAATACATTATAATAAAGGTGTGTAAACAATTCGAATTTTCTTAATAAAAACTAGTGAATTCCTAAAAATGTTGTTAATAACTTATTAAATAAATACTAAAAATACTAAAAAATTATATTTTATGCGTGTATCGTTTGAACGATTAAAAAAAGTGGTTAAAAGTTTATGTAAAACTAGCAGAATTCGGTAGACGTTTTCCTGTCAGTTATAAAATATTCAAATATCTAAAGTTGAATCTCACAATTGTAAAGAGTAACTCATATTGTAGAGCGATTTTATAAGCCAATCAAATTAGGCGTTTACCCTGTACCAAAAAGTTGTTGTTAATGGTTGTTGAGTTTTTGAATACCGACAAAAAGAGAAAGATTCAGTATTAGTTAATAAAAAAGTATGTGGGTTCTAACAAAAACTGTTTAATCTTTTACAAATTTACAAAAACCTTTAACTCACTCTCCAAAAACTATACGTTCAGGTACTTTCATAAAAATTGAGAAATTCGCTATCTTTATATATTTTTTGAATAACTAATTTGTTTATTATTTACTTTCCGATCAGGTGTCATTTTATTGAAATATTTTCGTTAATTTGACTGGTTTATTTTTAAACTGTTCACATTTTTTCCAAGCAATTAAGGGTTCGATGCAAAATGAAACGTTGTGTATGATTTAACTTAAAGGTATCTGTATGGTTGTAGTTATATCTTTCTCTAACAGTAGATAATAGGCGAGATCAACAATGACGTCGCAAATTAAAGCTACGTTATTGAAAACAGCGCCATTTAACAGGTAGTTTTTGTCTTGGATTTTATCGCCAAAGCAGTTTCATAGACTTGCTGCAAGAGTTTCGTAAAGCAGAGACCGGAATTTTTTTGTATTATTAGGGTAAGGTGTTTTAACGTTTAGTTTTTATTGTATAATTTTACGTGCAGTACTTATCGTCGAGGCTAATAGTTTTAAAGTCTCTAATAAAAATTGTTTCTATTTCTTCGTTGATCTTCGATATAATAAGAAGTGGTAATTTAGCTTCAATTAAATTTGGTGACAAATAATAAATATGAGTGAGAATAGTAAAAGTAAACCGGATATCAAAAGGAAACGTCACAATTTAACACCCTAAGAAAAAACCATGATCAGAAATGTGTTTAAAGGACTTGAAGCCAGAGAACAAAATATGAATGTTAGTTAGGTAGTTACATTATGTAGTAATTTAAAAAAAGTTTCCGAAACAGATTGGCTTGCTAAGAAAAATATTAAATTCAACGAACAAATTTTGAAAATCGAATTACTAAACTTAGCACGATGTCATAAAGATATATATATATATATATATATATATATATATATATATATATATATATATATATGTATGTATATATATATATATGTATATATATTTATATTTATATATATTTATATATATATATATATATATATATATATATATATATATATATATATATATATATATATCAAATATGTAGTAGATGAAATGGCGCGAGAACGAGGCGGCGTAATTGTACTTCGATTGCCACCCTACCATACATACATACATACATACATATAGTCACTCCTTTTTTCCGTAGGGGTAGGCAGAGACAACTTCTTTCAACTTGCTACGGTTCTTACACACATCTTTTGCTTCCTCTACTTTTATCAGGGCTCTCATGCATGCTCGTCGGTTGTTGGTACTTTTGACCTGGCCCTTCTTTAAAACAATGTTGATCTGATCGAGATATGTTCGCGAGGTCGACCTCTACCGACTTGTCCATTCACACTCACCTTATAAATTTGTTTCGTCAATCTTCCTTCATCCATCATTTCTACGTGTCCAAACCATCTAAGCATTCCTTTATCTATCTTTGTAACCACATCTTCTTTTACACCACAGAGTTCTCTTATCTCACTATTTTTTACTTTATCCAACCAAGTCACTGTGAGTTAAATCCAATAGAACTTGTATAGGCTCAAATAATAATAAGTAGCAAGTAACAATATTACTTTCAAATAAATGACGTAAAAAATCTGCTTAGTAGTGCCGTCAACAAAGTAACCTCACAGTCATGGATAAAATGTATCGAACATGTGGTGAAAGAAGAGCAGAATATGTGGAATCTTGATAATTGCATTGACATTACCATCGAACCAGTAGTTGTGGTTTTAGGCGAAGATACTACTAATGAATGAAAAAATATATTATACGTTTGAATGTAACTAATTTAAACCTAACATTAATAATAATAGGAAGACATAATATTTAACATTTTTTTCGTATTAAACTTATTCGATAATTATTATTGTCGGTTTTTCTTATCTTAGGCATCTTTAAAATAAGAAAAGAATTTTTGTGACATCTAATTCGTTCTAAAATGCTGAAGATTATTTTTAATAATATAATAATAACCACACGCCTATGACTCGTCGATTTCCTTTCCCCATGGACCCACAAAGGTCTACGTTGAATTTATGAGTCACTCTATACATTTGTGGTATCCTACTATATGTATGTATACCATGGCGATCGGTTGAACGGTATAGTAGTTGATGCGCTGCAGTGCCACCTAGTGGCGAGTTAAAGTAAAATAGATTGCATAAAAACATTCTACATGAAAAAAACTTAAATGTGCCAAGTTTTGCGGTGACCGGTCAAAATTAATTTCTAGTTGAATCAATGTGTAGAAAAATTTGTAAAAAATAACAAAACCTCATTTTTATGCTAAATGGATGTAATTTACTAAATTGGCAAATAAAAATGAATCAATCAAAATAAATTTGTTTTACAATGTTTTTCTAAGGAGTTAATGATTTGCACTCGTACAAATACTCATCTCGATGTTTTAGTTGAACATATACAAATACATTTGGTGGTTCACAACGTGTCTACACGATGATATTCACCTTTGTATTACTGACAATACTTTTAACATTTAGAACGTCCTATCTCTTATGTATTATCTTATAAACAACATAATAATCAAAAAGTTTGTGTATACATTTTGGATATCATTATACATATTGATTGAGCTTTTATTTTTGTCGCAGAGCCCAACATCGGATTCTTTGGATCAGTCGTTGTCCAACGGCGTCGATATGCGAACGAGTGTGGTTAGAGTTGCTGAAGATTATACGAAAAGGAAAAACGTTCTCAGAGTGTCGGCTGTTAAGCCGTGCAGATCTGAATTTTTGCTTCAGGCTGACAGTTCCGACGAATTCGCCGATTGGGTCAAAACTTTGCAAGAACAAGTCGCGGCCAGTACCGATGCAGAATTGGTAAGTTTCTTATTACATACTCTTTCAAACGATCCCGATCACAAAAATATCAAGGTGCTTGTTTGATGAAAACAGAGTCGCGTCACGCTCGAGATTTTTAAAAACTGCCCACTTCATTTAATTTAATCCTGGAGGAAATTACCATATCACGTTATATTATATCTATTGCTTTGCGAATGCCCAGCGCTTTTCTGCAAGTGGATCAAGTTTCTGAAAGGGGTCTTCCTAAAGCCCTCCGATGTCAGGAACTTAGCTCCCAGGAAACTGATAAACTTTGTACGAAGTCTCGAAATCCCGGGCCTCGAATAGATTAAGGGTTATGCACAAAAGATCTGACAGGTCGAAGTGCTTGAGAGGCAGCTTACCCTTCACGACCCCCCCCCCCTACAATTTACAATCTATATTATATCTATACGTCAATTACCTTTTAAAAATCACGTGATATTATTGATTGAATTTGGTTTTTTATCGCTGTGAAAAAAATCTTGATCTTGTATCTCTAAGTACAAGTTTTAATTTTTATCGATTTAAATAACTACTGTAACACCGATCACAGGGCCGGAGCAAGCCACTTATCTACAGCTATTAATAATAAGTCAAATAAATAAAATTTACAGAACAAGTCGTTTTAATTTGATTTTATTGAAATACTCAGTTCGGTCTAAGGCGTGCGCAAATTTTTGTTAAAAAAATTATTTAAAGTACATCGTAACACTGTATTATTTATTACTATTGAGAGTAAGGTCGTCTTTTTATATTGTTGGAAAAATGAGTACGCGGTTACAGCATAATGAGTGGTAGTCATGCGTTACTCCCCACTACTTTTTAAACACGTTTCAGCATTAAGTGACATAAAAACCATATACGTGTCTTCCTCTGATCACATCCAGCAGATTTTCTGAAAAATTTACCACCGGGTTGGCACTGATTCCATGTTTCCGGTTGAAAGGTTATGCCACTGACTTGCTTGGGGCAACTCGACCATAGGCAGGAGTTACTTTTCACTACTTTTTGACGGTCCAAACACGTTTCAGCATTAACTGGCATAAAAACCATATAATCCATCCATCCTCTGATCATTTCCAGCAGATTTTTCGAAAAATGTACCATCGGGTTGGCACCGATTCCAGGTTTCTGGTTGAAAGGTAATGCCACCAACCTGCTTTGGGCACCTCGACCATTCTGAAAACGTAACTTTAAATTCTCTACAATTTTCTAGGATCTTCTGTAATTCTGACAATTTGGCAACAGTGTGTAGACGTGACGTGCATCGGATTTATTTTGTACTAGCCGTAGTAATTTTTTCGTTGCTCCAAGTCCATATCTGTAAATTCTTTGCTAATTTATTGCACCTTAAATAATATTTTGTTAAACGTATTAAATTAATTTTATCTAACAGTGTCATTAATTGGATGAGATAACATATGATCTGTTAATAAAATGTTGAACGTTTTGGTGGCAAAAATATGGCAGAATATACTGTGGAATGTTATTATTACGAGTCAGAATTGGTGAGCACAAGCCCTTTTTTTTTAGTGTCTTAAGTTTTTGACGTTCTGTGTGTTTGTTATTTACCAATATTTTGGAAAGAAGGTTTACACCAAATTATTTACGAAAATAAAGTCTTTGTTTATCTAGTTATAATCTAAAATAATCTTTTTCTGAAGAATTATTTAAGTTTCACCATATCATAGTGGAAAATTAAACATTTGAACTAGAAACTGCAGATTATTACTAAAAATACATAATACAAAATTCGCGAAAAACGTCCTTAATGAAAGATAGGTTAGCTTGACATTCTTCGGAATGTGTACACTTTTTCGCGAACAAAATTTACACTGTCTCTTTGTCAGATAAAATTCCCCGAAATATACAAATAACAATAAAAATAAATATTCCGCATAAATATTCCGCCATAAAAAATTTGACCAACAAAAGTTTTAAATCACTATACCACCAGAATGGAGAAGAAAAAAAGAAAAAAATTGTTGAAGAACACGCAATTGTTGAAGGAGAAAAGTTAATTGTTGATGAAAATTCAGTTAGTGAGGAAAAAGATCCATTAGACATTCAAACGTACAATTCAATAAAAACATGGAAAGATTTGAAGAGACTGAAAAATCGCAAATCAAAAACTAAAAACACTAAAAATAGTTTGTTGATAAAAAAAAATTGACAAAAGAAAAAGAGCAGTGTTTGAAGAAAGCGAAAACTGATAATTGTGGTGATAAAAAAAATTGTATCCAGAGAAATATTCTCCGGCGTCACCGGTTGCTTTAAAATTACCCCCATTCAACCTGTCTTAAGAAGTTTTTACTTAAAAAAAAAAAAAATTAATATAGCAATAAAATAATTATCTATGCGCTAAACAATTTACATATTTATCTGAAATTAAATTTTAAGAACCAAACAATATTTTTAATCATAAATTAATAAAAAGCTCATAAAGTTAAGTTTATCTTTATATCATCTTTACCAAATTTGTTTATTTAAATAATTAACTAAAGTACAGAAAATTATTTATTACGTCTTAAGTTACAAATAATTGTTCGAATTCTTACCATATACTCCCATTTAAATATTTTAATACAAAGTTAAAAAAAATTAAATAAGTGCATTACATCAAATAAACTATTTCAACTTTTTTAATAAAACAAATAAATATTAATATTTATAAAAAATGTGTTTGTTGATGAATAAATAATTGTTTATCATTAAATTTTTTTAAAACGTTTTAATAATTAGTTTTTGGTTTTGTTGAAACAAAAAAACTAAATTACAGTATCCAAAAGTTATATTTTAGTAGGTATTATGTTAGAGAAGCCTCTACACTGGGACCCTTAATGGGTCTATTGTGGCTTACCCCTAATGGTTACAGTTCACCTCACAATCCAGTTCTTCTCGCAAAGTTCATGATTGTATGAGATGAGATTTTCTTGAAATCGATAGGTTCTAAGTTGGTAAAGCCTAAGCAAGTGCAGCTCTTTCGTCTTCCACGCAGCAAAACCGACAGTCCGTTTGAGTACATTTTAGTTATAAGGTTCAATGATAAAAAATGATTATGTATTCCAAGTATTTGTAGATTTACACTAATTCCTTAAGTTATTAGGTTACTTTAGTGGTCGCACATAATTAAAATAAATTGATTTCCACATTCTTGTCTTCTCTACAGTCTGATCTCCCGAAAGTGTGGTGATTTAATGCATATAACTTAACACTTTATTTAAATTCTGAAGCCTCTCGCGTTAATTCGTTAAATAAATACATTATGAACTAAATAAAATTTTTGCTTAAACATTATTGACTATATTATTCTTAATTTCATAGGAGCCTTACAACAGCAAACAAAAAGCTGTACCTCAAGTAGTACCGGCTTCTACCACTATTCAAGTCCAAGGCAGTCACTTATCACCGCAGTTGAACAAACAGAAACCCACAAATTCGAGGAATCGTTCACCAACAGGCCAATCACCAGTAAGCAAAAGTAGAAAACCTTCTCAGGTGCCAGAGCACACGTCTACTAGTCCTAAATCGAAAACATGGAGAGGCAGAATGGCAAAGCAGTTCCGAAAGTTCAATCAAGGAGCTAACAGTCCTAGCAGTCCAACAGCGCCGGAAGGATCCACTTTTGCAATTCCAATAGAAGATTGTATACCGTCTACCAGCAATGAGTACCTTCCTAGATTTGTTGAAGTTTGCACGGATATTATAGATGAAAGAGGGCTACAAATTGTTGGAATTTACAGAGTACCAGGTGAGGAATTGTGGATTTTTATGCATATTTTTGTCAATTTTATCCAATTCGGTATTTAATTTTGTGTGATTTTTAGGAAACAGTGCTTCCATAACTGCTTTAACAGAAGAAATAAATAGAAACTACGATGAAGTTCCTTTAGAAGATCCTAGATGGAATGATCTACATGTTGTAAGCAGCTTGTTAAAATCTTATTTTAGAAAAATGCCAAATAGCCTTATTACTGTTCAGCTGTATCCGGAGTTTATTAAAGCTGATAAAATTGAAAATTCTAAAGAAAGGATGGCACAGCTCCGTCGCTTAATAAGATCTCTTCCAAGACACAATTATCACACGTTAAAACACATAGTAATGCATTTGAGAAGGGTAGCTAACAATTCATTAGTTAATAGGATGGACTTTAAAAATCTTGCCATTGTTTTTGGCCCAACCATTGTTAGACCCGAAGAAGAAAATATGGAAAGTATGGTTAACCACATGAACAATCAATGCAAGATTGTGGAAACCTTGTTGACTCATGTAAGTATTGTTAGTAATGATGTGCCTTATTCTGATTAAATTTTTTTAATTCTCTTAACTGTACGTACCCGATGATTGACAAATTCTTTAATAATTTTATTCTGACAAAAAACTCGTGAGGAAATTTAAACATTTTTTTTTTCTCGTCCTATTTTTTTAAGTGTCCGGCTCTGTTGAGTGGTTTCAGAAATAACTTCTTGTCCAGCTGCCACGATTCTTATATTTCTGTTCTACCAAAGTAATAATTCTTTCCCTTTGTACTTCTGATAACTCAACAAGGAATTCTGTGAAATATTGCAGAGAAACCAATTGACTACAATTCTACAACTTAATAAAGTAACAAGGATGCATAAAGAATTCTTATCAACTTTCTATGAATGTAACTGTTTTTTTTTTAGTGAACACATTCATCTTTTGTTTGCGTATTATGTTTTACATAAAAAAAATATGTTTCTCATAAATATTAGGTGGTACCACATAAGTTTGTTCGTTTTCTTTTTGGTGTTTTTGGATTTGAATAATTGAAGTTATTTGTTTTAGGCTGAGTGGTTCTTTCCTGAAAATGAATTAGAAGACAACCTTCCCGTACCAGACAGTCTTACCGATATCGCTGAGGAACTCGACAATAATAACCAGTCGTTATTGTTGAACAATATCGGTAAATATGGTGGTAAGTGAAACGTACAAAAATAAAATCATCATTACTTAGAATAAATTTATTAATAGTTATTTCATTATATATAAATAACGTTTACCTTTTACAGCTTTAAAGGATCAAAAAGAAAAGAACGGTGCTCTGTTTTCTTCCATAATTTCAGCTGCTCAAAGAAAAGTCAAGCGAAAACCAAATAAGGCTTTAAATTCAATGCACGAATCCAAAGAGGTCTCACCCACAAACCTCAAAGTCTTCCCGATACAATCATTTTCGCCAATTGATCTCAAAGAAGTAAGTGAGCATATTACATAATTTCAACGTAATCAAAAGGCATTCTAAAATAGTCATGCTGATCGTATAAAATAAACGAGAAATCCAAAAAATTATCTTTTTCTTAATTAAATTTTTAGTTAATACAATTCTGGTAAATAGGCCGATGCGTGAGGGTGTGATTGAATTAATTACAAATAATTTTAACAATGATTTAATACAGAGTTTTGGCAGGAGGAGATACGGTGTGCACCCGATGGTGTCTGTAAACTGAACGATTTTAGTTGCTATGGATGCGTTGGTCTGAAATTATTTTACTATTTTGGGTTTTCCATTATCTCCGGCTCCGTCGGCCCATTAAAAAGGGCTGCATGCTGTATATTTTTACATGGCCTATTGACTGAAGGATTAATTATCCCTATCATAAACCAGCAGACAGGACTCGATCATAAATGCGAGTGTGTCTGCTTCACAAATGAATTTTAGGGTTTTTATTGCACCTTCAATTGGGTGGTATGTCCACCACAAAAATAAAAGTAAGATGAATAAACTGAAAAATAATTACTCTACTTGACATAAAGTAATAAAACTAATTAAATAAAACGCACAGAAAATACTTCCACTAGGATAAAATTATTTCAACTTTTTTTCCCGTCTACCAAACAGTTGTTATATTTAATTTCCAGTATAGCCTTCAAAGCGGTCGGGTTATTCTCTTTTGTGACTTCTATTGACTCAAAACGATGTCCTCGAGGTGGTAATTCCAATTCGAGGATACAAGAAAATAAAATACGATGCTTGCGGGAACGACATTCCCTTGATTTACTGACGCATAATGATGGCAGTATGATTCTTTCGTCATAATTCTGTTTGTTTTTTACGAACTGACTCACTTAAACGACACAAAAGGTCTAAATAATACTCTTTGTTGACTGTTTCGCCATTTAGAAGGAATTCTTTGTGAACTTTGTGAACAGCGCCACGGAAGTCGGAAGAAAACAGTCAACATGATCTTGATTTTTTACGTGGTTCTTTTTTAATGATTTGCCTACCAAATAAATACAAATATTACCGATATTCATGGTGTGCGTATTTTTACACGCTTTATATTAGCTTGATTTGTATCTATCTATGTAACGGAATATTTTGACACGATTTTCACCCACTTGAAACAGCGAATCGACTTGAAACTTTGTATAATTCTAAAGGACCGATGACAATACAATAATTTCATAAATTTTTTCAAAGATCCTGGCCAGGATTATCAGAATATTAAAAAAAACCCGAACCAATAAGTGAAAAATAAAAAATAGATTAAAAAAACTAAGACAACACACTTAATAAGAAAACCAAACTAAAAAAAAAATTTATAAAGCGTGTTGTCTTGTTTTTTTTAAACTATTATTTATTAAAAATAAGCTCATTACTGTTTGTCCAGAGCATTTAGAATTATAAAACTTCCTTATAAATGTTGATTTTTTCCTTCAGTGTTCGTTACCGGATGAAAAAACGTTAGATATACCGACCACAGTAATGGATATCGAAAAGAAAAGTAATACGACCGAGAAGGTACCCTGGTTTAAATACGAATCAGACAAAGATGAATTTCACAGGAGGATCGAGAATTTTAAGCAGGAAACCGAAGCCATGCTGCAGTTGCCCAGAAAAACTGAAATATCTGTAACGAATATACGTAAGTTTTAATTAAATCCTCACTTCTCCATCGTTACCCCATTACTTGAAAATGATTACTTTTATACCAAACAGTTTTGGCTTTAGAATTACACGTGAACTGTAATTACAGTAAAATAATGACGGATTTTATAATATTTAAAGTGTGCAATAGTAAAATGCTTTGTGATAAAAAAAACCTGTCATCTGTCAGCAAAATTTGAAGCATGTACTTATTTTGTTTGCATGTGTAAAGTCGCACTATTCTTTGGTGTTAGCTGTCATTCAAATGAAATAAATCTATTTGGAATGTCTTGCAGTATCGTATTTGTCAATTCTTTAATTCAATAATTTTATTTCCAGATCCTCTGAATGTGGGTCAACACAGCTCTTCTGCTAGCAACGTCAATCGCGCCAACAGATTGAGTACGTCCAAACAACCCGATTCTCATCATCTGACAAAGACCCACAGTGCCACCAACGTTTTTTCAAGAGGTGTCAATCCCACGGAACCTAATCGCAATAGTTTCGCGTCGATGGATAATTATTCTGTGCAATATTCGAAGAAAAATGGTAATGATTACCAGTATTTAAAACAAAGTGACGCTAAAATAGTGACAAAAAACGCGAGTGGTGACGTTACCGATAGTGGTGTTAACGATAGGACAACGGGTGGTTTTAGGGGAAATATTAGAAGAGGCAGTTCCGCGGAAAACGTTAGTTCTGGTTCCGGTGATGGATCTGGGAAGAAGGTGAAGTACGAGAGCGAGGTGAATAAACGTTTGCAATATTTTATAAGTTAAAACGGTTTTATGGATGATAATTGTGGATTATTTAGTAACTAGCTGTTGCCCGCGACTTTGTTCGCGTGAAATTTATAGTTATATCTTAATATCTTTAAACGAGGAACATTTTTTGTTGACATCCGATTTACATACATACATACATACATATAGTCACGCCTTTTTCCCGTAGGGGTAGACAGAGACTACTTCCGCTACGGTTCTTACACACATCTTTTGCTTCCTCTACTTTCATCAGTGCTCTCATACATGCTCGTCGGTTGTTGGTACTCTTGACCTGGCCTTTCTTCAAAACAATGTTGATCTGATCGAGATATGTTCACCGAGGTCGACCTCTACGACTTGTCCATTCACATTCGTCTTATAAATTTGTTTCGTCAATCTTCCTTCATCCATCCTTTCTACGTGTCCAAACCATCTAAGCATTCCTTTATCTACCTTTGTAACCACATCTTCTTTAACACCACAGCGTTCTCTTATCTCACTATTCCTTACTTTATCCAACCGAGTTACTCCGGCTATACTTCTCAGACTGCTCATCTCCGCAGCATTAATCCTATTTTCATGCTTCTACTGCCAAACCCAACATTCACTACCATACATAACACACCCCTATGCACAGCCAGACGTGCCTTTTTTGACACCTTCTGGCTGTTCATAAAGCTATGCAGTGCCCCATTTATTTGTTTTCCTGCCAACACTCTTCGCTCAATGTCACTGTCATACTTTCCATCTCTTGTAAACTTAAAACTCAAGTACACAAACTTATTTACTTGTTCCACTCTTTCTCCCCTAATCATAACTTCAAAGTTTGTCATACTTTCTTTTCTTTCAAAAACCGTTACTTTCGTTTTGCTTACATTTATTTTCATCCCATTGATTTTCAGGGCATCATGCATAACATTAACCATCGCCTGCAACTCCTCTTTAGATGACGCTAATATGACTTAATCATTGGCGTAAAGAAGGCATTTGACGATCAAATCATTCATTTTCAATCCATATGCATTCTCTTTTAAATATTTTAAACAATTGTCTATGTATAAGTTAAACAGCTATGGCGAAGCTACACATCCCTGTCTCACACCTTTTTCGATGTTAAACCAGTCCGTGCAAGCTCCGTTTATCCGGACACAAGCAGTGGAATCCTCGTAAAGTGATTTACCGGAAGTCGAAGGTTTAACAATAAACTGTACCGGGAGTTGTAGTTTTAACAAAAAACAAAAGGGCAAAGCATTTTTTAAATATTCCACCAGTTTAATTCCGATTTTTACCTAATAGACATTTTCTTTTTTCAGAATGACAGTAATAGAATTGGAACTGGTTCATTAGAGTCTCTTAATAAATTGTCAAATGATGATGGTGAGTGTAGAACTTGATAAATTTAAATGCCTATCATCTTTTGAATAAAATATACAAAGATTTGAAAGTTTGGCATCACTCAGTTGTTACATTTTAAAAGTTGAACGTACACTTTCTTTTTATGTTAAAGAAGTAACTTATTTCAAATATTTTAAAAATAAATATTTTTTGTTTAAAAGAATAGAAATTTTAAAAGCTCATCAATTTTCTCCTAAAACTAACAATCAATTACTCGATTTTAAAAATTAGATATTTCTTCGGAATCAAGGTGATGCAAAACTTTTGAATATTTGTGTATATTTTTAATCACAAAATGTATTACTCGTTATTTATTTTAGTGTAAAAAGTTAAATTTGCTTTACTATTCAAATATAAATACAAAGGTATTTCTCGAACTTTTACTGTCCCAATCAAAAACTTTAAAAAATAAGGTTGTTGATAATTTTTTTGTGTATAGATTAGTAAAAAAAAATCGGTTTTATTATTTTTATTAATAATTAGGAGGTAGAATGCCTATGCCACCAATTAGAGGGTGGAGATCAGTGAAACCGCCCGGCGGTATACCCCAGAGACCCCCTAGAACCCGACAAATGTACAACAGAGTTTAATACGAGGTAGAATGCTGCGCGCTGTGCACGTTTTCAACGCTTTTTATAGACGTACAAAGTAGTTTCACAAATAAATTTTAATGTCATTGTTTAAAAAAATATTGCTTATTAGTTTGATGTATAAAAAAAATGTTACCGATTTCAAAGCTATTCAAAGCTTCGTTTGATTTGAATTTATATACATGTAGGGGGTAAGAACAATTGAATTTTGACCATGTTTTTCTTTTAAAGAGGACAATACAAGAATGTCTTTTTGAATTTGTGTATAAAATGTTACATTCACGAACTTATGTACGTCTATCTAGCTTCCAGCGGTTTATTTAGTATGGCTTTTGTAATATTTTACTATTTTCACTTTGTCACTATAAATTACCAACCACTTATCATTGTTCATTATTTCCCATAGAAAAAAAAATGTGTATGTGTGTGCAGTTCACATGCAGCAGAACTGAAACTTCAGAAAACTTAACTACGAGAAAATGAGATGAATATACTGTAACGTTTTATTTAAATTCACTTCGAATTTATATGCACATATATTTGTAACAATTTATGTCAACTAGCGAACACAATCATTAACTTTAGAAAACTGACTAACTTTTACGAACGTAGGCCAATTTATATATTATCGGTATCAGTATTATTGTTCCGACAGTCGTAGTGAGCGGCTGTCATACAGTTTTTTTTTTCCACGGCGATTAAACCTCGCTTGCTACTTGCAATACGTTGTATTCTTTCAGTTTCCCTTCATTAGTTAGTTTAAACTCCTATGTTTCCACGGCTTTGAATTAATTTCATTGCTTGCAGTAATTCACTAGTCGGTATTGTGTTTTTTAAAGATAGAAATACCTACATTTTGTGTTAAATTAAAACCTTTAAATACCCAGCCAAATTGTGATTACTTCCAGTCCACTATATCGAAGTTGAGTAATCATTTTTCCCATGTAGGAAAAGGGAAAGTATAAATACCCCCGATTCCTACAATACGTTAAACAATTCCAATGCAATTATTTATTTATGCAGTTATCTATTTTGCATTAAAATTTGGACTTTTTCTTCCTTACTATAAACCATTTATTTGTTTCATTAAAGAAACGTCACTTGTCAAACACAATAGTTGTCGTTCTCATAGCTAACTTAGTTAAAATAGTTACTGCAAATATGCAAAGGTTAAAGTGAGCTGTGAAAATAACAACTATTATGTTTGACAAGCGACACCCTTCTTTAATGAAACAATCAAAATGGTTTATAGTGAGAAAGAAAAATTGCAAAATAGAAAACAGAAATATATGTAAGCATAAAATTTAGAAATAAATAAATGATAACTTATAAAAGATGTGCAATGTGTCCACCATTATTATTAATACATAATTAAAACGTCTTATTTATAATTAAATCGGAAATGTTTTTATTATTGATTACTTATTACAAGTCGAATTGTGTCTTAAATGACTTTACTAATATTATAATAATAAATTATATATATATATATATATATATATATATATATATATATATATATATAAATATATATATATATATATATAATAATTAATTATAATAATAAATATTATAATATTACTAATATAGTGTTGTCATTTTCATAGCTTACTTTAATAACGTTAACTATTGCATACTTACAGTAACGATTTCAATAAATATGTTTGGCGTTTAATAACTCAATAACGGTATGAGATAAGGATAACATAAATAATTTATTTTTGAAATCAGGAAAAAAATAATTCCAAAAGTTTGTTGTATTTCCTAAAATCTGTAAGGTACTCTATATCTATAAACATTTTAACAAAATTCAATCATAACCACAAACATTTCATAAAAAACCTTTTTTTCTATGTCAATAATAACGATTATAAAGGGTGGGTAATTTACAGTGAATAACTATGTTGAATTCTCGTATGGAAAACTAGACAATGTTGTTGTTGAATAAACTACGAATACATATATTAATGTCAAAACACATAAATTAGTGTTTCAATTTTCTTAAAATAAGTTGTTATTGGGGCATTTCATGTGAAGCGAGGTTTTTAAATTCGTTTATATTAGACCTAAACGTACTTCTAGGTGGTATAAACGTGAACACACAATTTTGTTTTTGTATGAGGCTTAGTTGCCTAGTTATGGGTTTCTAAATAATTTTAATGAAAGGATTTTTGAAAGCCATTTTCCGAATTAAACAAATTTGCAATAAAATATTAAACGTGGTAATTTCCATGGAAAATTTACTGTTTTTTAATATTTAAATCGGATTCAATGTTTAATATTTTTTCCTGTACAAAACCGGAAGTAAACATTTCAAATAATAATTTTAATAAAATAAATATTTACTTCTGGCTTTGTACAGAAAAAATAATTAAACTTACAATCTTATTTAAAAATTAAAAAAAACAGTAAATTTTCTATGCAAATCAATACGTTTGATATTTTATCGCAAATTAGTTTAATTCGAAAAATAGCTTTCAAAAAATCCTTTCATTAAAAACGTAAATTTTTTAGGAGCCCATAACTAGGCAACTAAGCCTCATACAAAAACAAAATTGTGTGTTCACGTTCATACCATCTAGAAGTAAGTTTAAGATCTAATATGAATAAATTTCAGAACTGAACCGAAATTAATCAATTCGATAATAAAAAACAATAATAGTTGTCTAATTAACGTACACGAATTTGCAAAAATTTTAATTTGATAGTGGTTTTGTTAACTAAACTGGCTTTTTTAAATTTTTGGAAAATGTAGCACTCTTTCGGTCAAATAAACAGAACTTTTATTCCCCAAACCTATTAAATTCTTTAAACATTGAATGAAAAACAATATAACAATTTTATTACTAAGAGGCTGGTAAACGTTGTTTTTAAAAATATTAACCAAGATGATGTTTTAATGTAATTACTGCTGGCTACGTATGTAATGTTTGTATTTTTTTCAGAATCATTACTAAGCACGATGACAAAACTACTTGATAAAAGACTAAAAGAGGAGCCATCTATCTTATCTGGCGAAGGCATTCCGTACGTGGACGAATCCCCAGAAAAACATCCTAAAAATTTTTACACGGATAAGGAAAATATCCCCCAGGCTAGTGACTTGTACAGAAACCCTAGTTTACATAAAAACCAACTCAAAATGTCAAAAAAGGAAGATAAGGAGTATAAAAATGACAAAGAAAAAGAGGTAGATACAATGGCTATAGAAAAAGTACCTGATAACGATAGAAATATTACCAAAACATTGTTGTTCTCAAATAACAAGCTCAACCAGAGCGGGACTAAATTGAGACGTTCGGAGTCTTTAAATAAACCAGAAAGAACGGTCTCTCCTCTCAGTAACAAACTAAAAAGATCTGAAAGCCTAAATAAAGCCGGAGATAGGTTAAAGAGATCGGACAGTCTTAGCAAAAGCGAGAAAACCGAAAGTAACATTAACAGAAAGCGAGAAATAAACCTAAACAATCGCAGATTCAAAGAATCCATCAAAAACAAAAGGAAAAACGGCATGCCTGATCGTTCGATCAAAAGAAGACACACCGTAGGCGGTACGAAGGACCCCGACAAAATCACCTGGGTAATGGACAATAAAAATCAAGAAGCGAACGTTGATCAAGAATCTCGAAAAGAAAAAAATCTACGGACCAGCTCTCCAGATCTTAGCTCCATGCGTCGGGATCGATTCTTCTTCGAAATAAATCTTATCGGGCCCGAAAATATGGTCGTGGCGCTCAGGCAACATCTCATAGGAGCCAGGCCTCAAAGTTTTCCCGAGTCGTCGGTTTTTAAAGTGCCTCTAGAATCACACGTGTGATGTAAGTATATTTATTGCATCCTAACTAGTCACAGGACGAAACCTATTGCACATTCATAACGAGAAAAATTGGGAGATAATAGCATATTTCCACATTCGCTGTCCCTAGACGCTTAATGTTATCATCAATATATTTCATATTTAATATTGAACAACTTATTGGCGGCCAGTAGTTTAAAATTATAAAATTTTGCACAATATATTGTGTCAATCAAAAAGAATTTGATTATTAATTGTCCAATCTGGTAAATATTGCTTTGTCTGGGGGTAATATTGCATGGGCTGCAGAAGTACTTAATAGCAACCATAAACTAAACTTATTGTGTAGTAATATTACATCGTATGGGTCGACTCAGTTATGCATCGTGCAATATATTGCACAATAATCAATACTGAACAACATATTGACCGTCTGTAAATCAAATTAAAAGATTTTGCACAATATATTGAGTCATTTAAAAAGGGTTTAAAAATTACTGTGCAAACTGAAAAATACTGTTTTTTCTGAAAGTAATATTGCTTTATATGGGTCGACCCAGTAATATATTGCACAGTAGTTAATATTGAACGATATATTGACTGTCTGTAGATTAAATTAAAAGATTTTGCACAATATATTGAGTCATTCAAAAAGGGTTTAAAAATTACTGTGCAAACTGAAAAATACTGCTTTTTCTGAAAGTAATATTGCTTTATATGGGTCGACCCAGTAATATATTGCACAGTAGTTAATATTGAATGATATATTGACTGTTTGTAGATCATATTAAAATATTGTACAATATATAAAATTACTCAAAGAGCGTTTGATTTTTATTATGCAATTTGCTTTGTCCGAGAACTAAACTTATTTTACAAAATTATGGCATCGTGTTGGCCGACCTTAATTGTGCAATATATTAATAATAATTGATATTGAACAATAAATTGATAGTCTGTTGATCAAATTGAAAGATTTTGTACAATATATTGAATTATTCAGAAAGGGTTTTATAATTACTGTGTAATCTGGTTAATACTGTTTTTTCTGAAAGTAATATTGCTTTATATGGGTCGACCCAGTAATATATTGCACAGTAGTTAATATTAAACGATATAGTGACCGTCTAAACATCATATTAAAGAATTGTACAATATTTGAAGTCAGTTAAAGAGTGTTTGATTTCAATTGTGCAATTTGCTTCGTCTCAGAACTAAACTTATTTTACAAAAAAAAGGCATCGTGTGGGTTGACCTTAATTGTGCAATATATTAATAATAATTCATATTGAACAATAAATTGATATTCTGTAGATCATATTAAAAGATTGCACAATATATTGAGTTATTTGGTGCAATATGTTGTCTTGTGATTTTTGACTCGGTATTCACAAATGGTCGTATTAAGGATAAAGATATACAAAGTTTGCATTTTAAATTTAAAACATTAAATTTTCTTTAATAAAATAGTAGACAAAATTCCACCTTATTTACTTGCATATCTTTGTTCTTAACCATGTAGAGAGAGGTGCCTTTAAACAAACAAAAACATCAATTTATTAGACTGATTCGTGTCCAGTGTGCAATAATTGTGCATTTTTATTTATTTGTTATTGAGAAAGGATTGTAAGGGACTGTGAATTTTGGAACGAAATTGATACATTATTATTTTTAACATCCTGTACGATATATTTAGTTTTAAAAAATTTGAAATTATTTAATATTTTAACTTTCAAAGATTGTCTTAGTTAAAAAAATAGTGATTCATATTTTAAAAAAGTATTTTATATTTGAAATTGAAAAAAAAATTGATTGTATACTAATAATGTTTATTTATTTCTGAATCTTAAAATTATTTTACTTATTGTTTGAGTTCCAAAATTGAGCCCTTTAAAATAAAAAACTTCAAGTTTATTAGGACGGTTATTTTGCAAAAGTTGGAGAAATAAAATTTCTTTAAATTTATTTAAAATAATTAGTTTAAGTCTTCTAATGTTTTTACACTAAAAAATGAGGATTTTAATTCTTTTGAAGTTGCACAGTACATTAAAATATTTAAATGAAAATATTAGACAAATAAATCAAATTATCGCCATCCCCTTAATTTAAAATAACAATTTGAGGCAAATAAATAATAGACGAAGACTTAAACTACTTAAAAATTCTATACAATGAGAGCATTTAATTGTTATTTTTTTAAATATAGTTAGTTTGCTTTGATTACGATGTGATTTTGAGAATAATTCCAATTGAAAGCAAATAAATTTGTGATATAACGCTAGATTTTTAGGCTTGTACATAGGACATACAATATGTTGAATATTAATTAATGTTATGTATCTACAGTGTGTTTCCGTTTAGAATTTACGTATCGAAAAATAAAATATCATTTTACGATTTTAATAGCACATAAGCTTCGTTACTGCATTTACAAAATGGTTCGATTCTATGAATCTCAACTGATAAATGCTAGATATTTAAAGTTATTGAAGACTATTCGACATCGATGGAGTTTTCAAGATTTAAGCGTTTGGGTTTCTCTAACAACGCTAAATTTTTTAAAAGATATTTAAAATTTAAATATTATTTACGATTTTGTATTATCTCAATTGTTATTGTTATCGTCTATACCTAACGGTAACTTTCTGTGCATACACATCATGTTTTCTACGTTCATGCTATTGTAAACATTTCTAGGTTAGAATAAAAGCTATTGCAGAATGATAGTTTAAACTTATAGTTAGTACACAACAAAATCCTATAAACGTCACACAACAATTTAATAGCGTTAAACACTGTTGTCGAATTGTTATATAAGAATCCAGAAATTGTAGGAAAAGTTATGTTTTTACTTCAAAATCTTGCCATTTTTAATATAAAACTATTTTTTTTAATAAAAATTAAAAAATGTACCGTTAATCAAATAGCTTGTAAACATAAACAATACACACCTAACTTAAAAGATAATTAAACTGGCAACAATGGATTTTGATCGTCAGTGTCGCCAGCTTCATATGTTCTAAATCGCATGAAAATGCACGAAATTTCATTTTATAGTTATTGATTATCGTGTTTTTTGATTATTTAGGTTCTAATAATATTAATGGTCAATAAATGGTGCAGCATCATAAAATGTTATGAAAAGGTTTATTTTAAAATTTGCGCACGTCGATGGAAGTTGGTAAAACTGAATTTTTTTTTGGGTGGTATCACTGCTTTAAAACGTCTACGTTATTGATGACGTGCAACGGATTTTGTTTTGTATTTGCTGTATAAATATTACTATAAAAAATATATCGAAACACACTGTAAGATTATTTTCTACATAATAGCTTATACATATATATATATATATATACATATAAATATTTATATAAATTTCCTTTGCAGTATTTTTCATACTGTGCCAAAAAAGAATTATTGTATCAATTTAATGAATGCTTGATCGTTTTATGGAAAACTTTTGGCTTATTTTGTATATATATAAAAAAAAATGTTTTCTGGCTTGTGAGTTGGTGTAAAAATGGTAAAATCTTAACTTACTACACTAGGCTGTTTGTATCTCTTGCCTGTTATTGTTTTTATAGTTTTAAGTTCCAGAAATGTATGTGTTGTTGTATTTTGTGACAAACTGTAAATATATTTTCAAATTATGCACCAAATTTGTCTTTTATTCCTACAATTTCGATGGATATTCCCGTCTTATAATGGGGAAGACCACTAAGTGATGAAATCATTCAATTGATAAATAATGATGCTGGTTCTGTGTACAAACAAGATCATTAGTCAAAATCTAAGCAAATGGATTCTTTGGCGTTTTGAAACCAGTATATTAATTCAAAATTAAAAAATTTTTACGGGTTGCACTCTGGGAGTGCCGGCAGAAGTGAAAACTTAAGTATTAACGCGCGTGAAAATATTATTTTTAATCTGAAAAATATTGTCTCCAGATATCCATAGTTTATGAATAATGCATTATTTTTATTAACGCTTTATTATAAATCATATATTAAACATCAGTACCAGATTTGAATGTTTTCGATTTCTTTCTTCCGCTTTTTGCTTGATCTTCTTTCAATATGGCGCTTTTCTTCCTACCTCGACTTTTTCGTTTTCGGCTACCTCGTTTTCGGTTTTGTCGCTTTTGGCTACGTCGTCTACGGCTTCTGCTTCTATATTTTTCTTCGTCTTCGAGCCTCCGTTATCGGCAAACCAAAACCTAATTTAAACCTTCCCCCGTTCTCTTTGACCAAACCAGCTTGGTTTTTAATGCTTTTTTAACACAAATTGATGCATTTTTTTAACGGCTTCTTGCACTGATAAATTATTTGATCTAAAATTTTGTCGGGGGGAGAACCATTAGAGTCATTAAGACACGCTATGGTGTCCATAACATCTGCTAAAAACGACACCTCTCCTTGGACCATTTTAATGCAGCAAAAGCAGAACTTAATCAATCAACTAATGAAAAGCACTTAAATTTTGAATTTAGCTACTAAATTAATTTGTCAAAATGACATAAAAAATGTACTTGAATTTGTCAGTTTGTTGAATAAGGTTGCCAAGTTACCAGTCAAGAAAAGTCGCATTTTATATTGCTCCAGTGAAATACATCCGTCTTACGAATTTTCGATCAGGCCACGTATCCTGACGCGAGTTTAACATTTTTTACCCATTACAAAAAAAGTTCACAGCGTGCCATAAGAAGTTATCACTTCAAAAATGCCAGAATCAAGTGGGCGGTGCTATGAAGTAATAGTTCCTATCTGTCTCTGTCTATCAGATACAGAACCTCAGGACCACGGAAATGCATGGAGTTACTATGATGAAATAAGTACCTACGATTGGTCAGCTCAAAATTAAATTACATGATAGTTTTCAAGCATGAAGGTTACGATTATGCTGTTTCCAAATTTTAGTGGACTTCTTCATTGCTGCCCAATTTTACCAAATAAATTCAAATTGGTTGTTTTGCTTTATTATAAAGCAGAAACTCGATATCTTGAGTTACATTATTTAAGTTCTCGGGTACTTGGCTTACTGTGTACGCAGCCGCGACAAAACTATAAAAGTATTTCTTATATTTGTACATGTTTGCATAGTCACGCGTATGCAACAGGATTAAAGTTTCATAGATCGTTAGCACTGTAGTAAATTCGCCCTATTTCAAATATAACCTAACGATTTGGAATTAACCTGTAGACGAGGCTTAAAAACATATCAGAAAATAGGCTAAACTTTTAATAAGTGATAATAGCGTTGATAAACAAAATGGTATTAAAATCAAGTGAAATGAGATCTTGGACAGGTAATAACTCAAATCAAAAAGGATAAACGATGCTGAGCGGATTTTATGAGACAGTCATTTAATTAAATGTGCAATAAATCGTGATAAAAGTAATAATAATGTGACAGGACAACCATCAGAAATAGCGATGTTAGTGTCATTTAATTGTACTTAACAACCTGAATCGAATGACATACCGCCCAATTAGAGGTGCAATAAAAAGCCTAAAATATATTTGTGAAACAGACACACTCGCATTTATGATCGAGTCCTGCCTGCTGGTTTATGATAGGGATAAGTAATCCTGTCGTCGGTGAGCCCTTTTTAATGGGCCCACCAAGACGGAGATAATGGAAAACCAAAAATAGGTAAAATAATTGCAGACCAGCGCATCCGTCCATCCATCCACGGCTCTACAACCTGAGGTGGGTCTTGGCCGCCTCAATAATTTTCCTCCATTCTCTCCGATCCTGAGTGGCTCCTTCCCAGTTGAGCACTCCCAGGGTTTGAAGAACTTGCTGATATTATCCCGCCATCAAAGTTTTGGGCGCCCAAGTGGTCTTTTGTTGTTAGGGGTGCTTTCCCAGACCATTTAATTAGCCTTAAGTCCTTACTCCTCTGGACATGTCCCATCCATTTTAATCTGTTTGGCTTGATTTGTTGTACTATACTTGGGCTATTATATAGTTCATATACCACGTTGTTTGTGCGCATCCTATACCGCAACGTTTGTTGATTCAAGACTGCTCCAAATATTTTCCTAAGGATCTTTCTTTTAAAACGATTGAGTAGTAACGTGTCTTGCACGGTCATGGTCCAAATTTCGCTAGCATGAATTACAACATTATATATATATATATATATATATATATATATATATATATATATATATATATATATATATATATATATATATATATATATATATATATATATATATATATATATATCGCTACATTACAATTACAATTTTAAATTACCTACTTTAAGAAAATAAAGTACTTGAATAAAAATACAAATTACACGAAGTAATTGTAATTGTTAATATCTTTTTAACTAGGAATTATCCAGTAAAACGACATCTACAAAATCCGTTTTATGTTCGAAATAAGGTCAAATTTATTACAAAGTTTAGATTTCACGGCAGTAAAAATTTCTATTTTATTCTAGAGTTGGTCGTTTTATTTTATTTTATATAAACGTGGGTAAAAAGGTTAAATAATTTCACCACACAATGCTCGGGGATTATACTTTGTACAGTTACAAAAGGCAACTTTTTAGGATTTTATTATTTTTAGCCTATAGATGAAGGTTCAGTAGACTGACCTTGCTATAATTTTTTTTCAATTTTGAATGTTAGTGAAGAAAAAAAATGTCAAACTTGTCTAATATTTATCAAATTACATTAATTCAGGTACTTTAAAAATAAAAATTAAAATGCGACATAAAGCAGGGCAGTTCTATCTATAAAATATCAGTAGTGTGGGTGCGACCCGATAGGTCCACACGACTAACTTTCCAGTGGAAAGAATAAAAAAATACCATATGTTTTGTTGTTACAATTATTATTATTATTAAAAATATTGTCATCATAGTTTTCATACAAATATTCCTAAAATTCAATAATCATAGAAAAACGTGTTCCCAGTGCTGCTTTAAGAAGCAGAATCATGGACAATTACTCAATACTCCACAGAAAAGCTTGAGGCATTTGAGATGTGGCTATATCGGCGAATACTTAAAATATCTTGGACGCCCACGTCACAAATGTTAGCGTGCTCGAGAGAATAAATAAAGATATGGATATCATAAAAAATATCAAGACTAGAAAGATTTAGTACTTACGTCACATAATGCGGAATGGGAAAAGGTATGAACTCCCACAGCTGGTTTTCCAGGGGAGAGTCCTAGGACGGAGGAGACCTGGCAGGAGAAGAATCTCTGGGTTAAAGAATTTTAAAACTTGGTTTGGTACCACAACGACCGGCATTTTCAGGGCAGCTATTTCAAAGGTTTAAATTGCCATGATGATCGCTAATATCCGTTAACGGATGAGCACTCAAAGAAGAAGAATTGTCTGTTAATGGCAGTACCCTGTTTTTTTAAACACATAGGAGAATTTTAATTATCTGTTCGGTCTGCTATGCTTGTGGGTGAAAATAGTTCTCTTCGACTAGTATTCTGCAACTCTTATATTGCAAACTCAACAATGGTATACAATGTAAATCATTTGATAGTATAGTCGAAAAATTCTTGGCTAGAAGTCATAAGGTCTATTGCGCTTTTATAGTCTTGGAAAAGGCCTATGACAGAGTGGTAAGGAGTAAATTGTGGTCGACATTGTCAATGTATGGGGTGAGTGGTAGTTTAATACGGGCACTGACTGTATACGTAAACTTTGTATGCATAAGGCAAATATTTTTTCATGGAAATTTTTTCAGAAACTATTAATTTAATATGATTTATTTAATTTTATACTTTGTAGAAAAATTAAAATTCGAATTTAAAACATATCTGAAGTATTTCCTCCCCTTCGTAATAAGTAACTTAAGTATATTGTTAGAATTTTCATGCTTTTCCAACGGAATAAACATCACACTAAAGCTGCTCGATTCAACAACCGATATGATTTATTGTCATCGTGTCGACCGTTTTCTCTCCCCTAGCCCGAATTTGTACAGTGTCGTGGCTTATTTACACACTCTTAATAAAATATTTATTTAGTTTGAATTTAGACAAATTAGTATGTTACTGAATTAAAGTTTATTCCTTTGATTTTATACAATTTTAATAAATATGCTTTCTTTACGAAAAATTTATTTTAAATTCAAAATTAAACCATATCTAGGTACAGTATAAACATAATTTGGATTTAATCTGTCCCAAACAACGACAAGATAATAACTAGTGCAATACAAATCTTAAGTAAGGAATTTAGTACTTTTATTTTGAAATGTTGACAATGTTACCACCATCCTAATTATATTAAGTTTATTATAACTCAATTCGGTTAAAAAAAGGTGCCAGTCGATTATCATAGGTCTTAAATTTCTAGGTGGAAATACAACTACTTGTTTACATTATTTTATCCATTTTTCATGATGTAATTTTATTGAATGGCTGGTGTGAATTTTAATTTACGATGATCCGTCATAAATAGAGCCTTGTGATATAATAAATAAAACGAATACACCGTGATGACCTCGAATATGTTTTTATCTGGCACAATAATAGACTCACTCCGTACAACATGATAGAATACCTATCGCGTAAAAGGGTTTGCAATAAAAGAGCAATTCGCCCCAAAAACAACAAAATTTCAACGAGACTAATCAGCAAAAACATAGTCGTTTATAATTACATCGCTTTTATCAAAATGTATACACGTAAATAAAAGTGGAATCTATGATAACACCAAGTTTTATCGCAAATTAAATATCAATTGTTCAGGACCGTACTTCAAATGTATGCACAATTTCAAATTGGACTAAAAAATTACCCAAATAGCTTGCCGTTGACCGTTTCTTTTGGCTGAATCTAACAATGACCACACGTCTCAGAAGTCATAGCATGTGCATACAAAGGAAACTAAAGAGAAAAGTTACTAGATTACTGTTTCCAGAGAAAAACCTTAAAAAATAATATTCTAACAAATAGTAAAGTTGTATTATCAAACGACAAGGAACCTGCTGCTCTTTACTCTCTTCATTGGAAATTGACGAGGCAGGAGCGCAGCAAGGAAAAAGTTGCAGTGACACACCCGACTGGACTCGAGAGACCCATTTCAACTCTCGTAAATAACCCGCTTTGTTTAAAAGTAACATTCTCGCTACCGACAAGGGGTAAACTTTTCTTTGCGCTCAATACACAAAATACACGTGTGAACATTATCATTATTATGACATGTGCCACTAAGACAGTATCCTAGCCACCAAGAACATCAAAAAATCAAACAGACAAAGTTTCTTGTTAACCGTATTTTGTAGATTAATTTAAACAAACTCAAAATTAGTTTATTTGGTTCTAAATCGTCCACAGCTCGCCCTACTGATCACTGATTGTATCAAGATTTTTTTCCTGAAGTCAGTAAGCTAGCTGGATATGCAGAAAATGCACCTTGATGCTCGCTGGTTGCAACTAGGGAATTTTGAAACTTTTTAAGAGTATCTGGATAATTTCTACATACATATAGTGCAACTTTTCCCGGAAGCGTAGACATAGACCACTTCTTTCCACTTGCTACGGTTACTTGTTACTGGCACTCTTGACCTGGCCTTTCTTTAGAACAATTTCAATATGATCGAGATATGTTCACCTAGCTCGACCAATACTGACTTGCTCATTCACACTCGCCTTATTAATCTCTCAATTTTTTTCAACCATTCTCTCTGTGTGTCCAAACCATCCAAGCATTCCTTATCTCACTTTATAATTTATGTTATTGTGTCTTTAACAAGGTTTTTAGAGTTCTGTTATTGTTCCTATGAAATAATCATCTTTATCTGCTGCCGAACTCGCGGATTTTTAATTATTTCCGGGTTTTTTAACAGGTTAGAACATGCCATAATGGAAATAGTCTACTTCAATGGACAAATATTTTAAAAATTGCTTCATGAGACCCAGTATTATATATAAAGGTGGAATCATATTCTTTCTGGATCAGACTTTCCAGCCTTTTCATTAGTGTTTCCGTAAGTGTCCACGCCTTTGCACCGTAGAGCAATATAGTAAACACGTAGCACTTGACCAGTCTTATTTTTATTGGTAAACTTTCATCAGCGCTTTTATACATGCTCGTTGGTTGCTGGTACTCTTCACCTGTCCTTTATTTAAAACAATTTCGATCTGATCGAGATACGTTCGCCTAGGTCGATCTCTAACGACTTGCCCTTTCACACTCGCCTTATAAATGTGTTAATTTTTTTTCATCCTTCCTCTCTACGTGTCCAACCATCTACGCATTCCTTTATCTATCTTTGTTACCAAATCTTTATTTACACCACAGCGTTTCCTAAGACTACTCATCTCCGCAGCGTTGATCCCACTTTCATGATTCTTCTACCAAGCCCAACATTTACTACCATACTGATAAGTGTACGAACCATGCAGGGACTATGCACAGCCTGACCAATAAATTAGATCAATACTAGCCAGATGAACAAGCGGGTTTTAAAAAACAGTATAGCATCTTTTGAAAATGAGGATCCTAGTGGAAAAAGCGATTGAATATACTTTGGATATCTGTTTGGCGTTCGTAGATTTTTAAAAGGCCTTTAATTGCGTTGAACATTGGGCGATATTTTAACCGCTTGCAAATGCAAGAATAGACACCAGGTATTTCAGCCTCATTAAACACATATACGAAAACGCCACCTCTACCATTCAGTTGAATAACATCACAAAACCTATCAAAATACAAAGAGGCATAAGACAAGGGGATACGCTATCTCCAAAATTATTCATCTTAGCCCTAGAACATGCATTCAAGCGACTAAACGGGTAGAACAAAAGTATCTCAATAAATGGGAAAAGATTAAACCATCTGAGGTATGCGGATGACATTGTTTTGATATCGGAAAACAAAGAAGAGCTAGGAAAAATGTTGATGGAACTAGAGGAGAAGACTCCACTTTTTACATTTCTTTTTTTTTAGCCGTTATCCATCCACTGCAAGATGTAGGCCTCTTTCAACATTTTCCATTCTTTTCTGTCATCCAGCCTTACCAGCTATGGTCCTTATGTCGTCACTTCATCTCTTGGGAGGTTGACCCACTGAGCGTTTTGTTAGGCATGGTCTCCAACATAATAGTATTTTTGCCCATCTCTCGTCTGGTTGTCTAGCTTGGTGTCCCGCCCAATACCATTTAGAACTAGATATTTTCTCTGGCTCTTTTCATAGATCTCTGACTCACCCGTAGTCTGTTTGCACTTCGCACCGTCATCGTCATCGTCTCCAAGCCGTATGTCATGACAGGCAAAACGCATTTATCGAAGACGTCTCTTTTTAGGCAGTTCGGAATATTACTTTTGAATATCTAAGTCAGTCTACCAAAAGCTGCCCAACCGAGTTTGTTCCTCCTCGAGATTTCAGCTGTTTGATTATCTTTACCGATACGTATGGCACGATCCAAATATATATACTCTTTGACGTTTTCGGCGAAGCGCAAATGGTTGAGCATCTTGCCGTCCACCCTAATACCTTTCTTTTCCCAATTTAGCCTCTTAAAGACGTCTTCCAATGCCAGTGTAAAAAGTTTTGGGGAAATAGTATCTTCTTGTCTGACTCCCCTTTCCATTTTGATTTTCTTCGTTGTTATTATTTCATCCAATTTGATACTCATTGTAGCTGTTTGATATATGAATGCTATTATACCAGAGTTTCTATAGTCTATTTTGGCATTATGAAAGGCTTCCAGAATGGCATGCAGTTCTATAGAGTCAAAGGCTTTCTCGTAGTCCACGAAGGCTAAGTGTAAGGGAAAGTTGTATTTGGTGCTCTTTTCTACGAGTAAGCGGATCGCCTGAAGGTGGTCGATGGTACTATATCCACTTCTAAAACCTACCTGCTCTGGGGGTTGGTAAAAATAGAACTTGTTTGTCAGGTGGTTTGTAAGCACTTTTGTGAATAATTTATAGAAGTGGGATAAAAGGCTGATGGGGCGATAATTTTCGAGTTTGGTATTGTCTCCTTTTTTTGTGGATCAAAGTGACTGTTGCGTTTTGCCATATTTGCGGTATTCTTTGTTCAATAATACACCTATTAAGCTTTTTACATGCATGATAATTTCCAAAAATAAAATCCAAACGGAAGGACTCATCGTACACGATCAACGAATAGAAAGAGTGAAGACATATACCTATCTTGGAACAACTATTAATGAAGACTGGGTCCACACGCTGGAAATTAGGTGGAGGATAGAAAAAGCAAGTGCCGCATTTCAGAAAATGGCTAGACTCTTCAGATGTCATGATTTATCTATGCCCTTAAAAATAAGATTATTGAGGTGTTATGTTTTTCCTGTGTTGTTATATGGGATGGAATCCTGGACTCTCACGGACGCTGCATCTAAAAAAATCGATGCTTTTGAGATATGGTTATATCGACGAATTTTGAGGATACCATGGACCGCTCATGTAACTAATCAACACGTATTGCCAAAGATGGGGAAGGATAAACAACTACTATTAAAGATAAAAACATCCAAAACTGAATACTTTGGACACATAATGAGGAATAACCAAATATATGGAATCTTACAGTTGATTTTACAAGTAAAGATAAACGGTAAGCGGGGTCCCGGAAGACGAAAAATTTCGTGGCTAAAAAATCTACGCACATGGTTCAATACAAATTCTGTGGGTCTGTTCAGAGCAGCTGCGAACAAGATACAGATTGCCATGATGGTCGCCAACATCCGAAACGGATGGGTACTGTAAGAAGAAGAAACTTTTTACCCAAATTTCATATTTTATTTAGCCAATATCTACTCAAACGGGAGTTCTATTAAATTTTCTTTGTGTTAATGTTATAACTCTGGGAGGGGGAGGCTAAGCCAACACAGTCCACTATATTTTCCGCCCATGAAGTAAATACTATAACTTTCAATGATTTCTGAAAGAGCATTATTGCTAGTCAGTTGCCAGTTTAATTGCAGGCGTAAAAATAGCATTGTTTTGTTCGGAATACAAGTGCAGCCCTGTTTCTTATCTGGTAACATTTTCCGGTAAAATTTTCAGTTCCTTTCAAACTACCTTTTGTGGTTTTCGATGCGGTTCCTCGTGAAATAACCCATGTTAACAACAGATTAGTGCTATAACCGATTAGTGCTACAACCGAACACCCATCGAAAAGTCAAGAAAGAAAACATTCCTAAAAGTCCCTTGAAAAATCGATTTTTCCTGCCTACGCGATACGCCTTCGCATCCAGCGCGACGCCGACTCGATACACACGAGCATCGTCCAAACATTACGGGGCTAAATTCTCAGAGGGCCTTGTCTGTCGCGGTATTGTTTTGACAGAAAAATCGGCAGTTCATGTAGTTTATATACCAATATGTTGTGAGTGGCGTTCTTCCAAACACCTGGTGAGTCGTTTTCGATATATTTTACGCCGGAATCGGTAACCGTTAACTCTCTGACACCTGTTAGGTGGGTCGTAACATTGGATGTCCGATGCTATATTTAACATCCACCGCGACAACCTTTTGACCTTTTTTTCGTTAATATAAATTAAATAAAAACGATAATAATGAATTAATACCCCGTCTGTTTATCCTCGCTCTATTTCTAATACGTTATTCGACAAGGCCTTTCGTAATTTCTGGGCAGCATATTGGAGACTGCGTTTATCTGATGGGGATTGACGTCACATGCTGTGGAACATCTTTTAAACAACATTTTTTAAAATGTCCTTTGGAATATTACAAAAAAAACCGTTCGATAAAGCTTTTCCATAAAATAACATTACACCTGCGATTTCACCTTTGCCATTTTACCATAGACCAATAAGAAATTAGAAAACAAGACTCCATTATAAATCATTATTTTATCTACACATTAAACATTTATTAATTCCTAATACGAACTGCAATTTGTACCACAAAATTGTTGTTAATTATGGGGTCAATGCAATTCTAGATGGTATGAACGTGAACACACAATTTTTTTTTGTTTTTTTTTTGTAAGAGGCTTAGTTGCCAAGTTATAGAATTTTAAAAAATTGATGTTTTAAATGAACGAACTAAAAAATTATACCTAAAAATATATTCACTTTACCAAAAAATTCAATATTAATATTTATTATGTTCTTATCTATTTAAACTTATCAATGGTCTAACCACGATATTTCAGTCGTACCTTTTGACACGTTCTGGCTGCTGATAAAGCCATGCAAGGCGCCATTCATTTGTTTTCCTGCCAACACCCATCGCTCAATATCACAGTCATACTTTCCGTCTCTCGTAAACTTTGAACCCAAGCACACAAACTCATTCATTTGTTCCAATCTTTCTTCTTCAATCAGCACGTCGCAGTTTGTCGTGCTATCTTCTTTTTCAAAAACCATTACTTTCGTCTTGCTTACACTCACTTTTATTTGACGATCAAATTTTTCATTCTTAATCCATACTTACTCTCTTTTAAATCTTTTAAACACGCGTCTATGTATAAGTATGTATAACAGCCATGGTAAAGCCACACATCCCTGTGTTACACATTTTTTTATGTTAAAGCAGTCCGTGTAAGCTCCGTTTATCCTGTTACAAGCAGTGGAATCCTCGTAAAGTGATTTCAGTGCATCCTTTGCCATTTTGCCTATGACCAATAAGAAAATAGAAAACAAGACTCCTTTATGATCATCTACACAATAACATTTATTATTTCTTAACACAAATTGTAATTTACACCACAGATTTTTCGTTAATTATTATAAATATTCATGATAGAGATAAATTTGAAATAATATTAATATGGATTTAACATCGCGTTAGATGTAATCACTGTAATATTTTTATTACAACAATTTGTGTAACTACAGACGAATTTGATTGCTGCGAAATTAAAGTACACGGATAAACGAGTAAAAGCGAACTTTCTTGATTAGAGTCAACTAAAGTTCGCGAGATGGAAAGATTAAAATGGTTTAACTTCATCAGATTAGATCAGGGTTTATGGTAGTGCAACAATAAAAAATAAGAGGTCTGCCCAAAGGCTTGGTATAAGCCCTTAAGATTTGAGGTAGATAAATACATTCTAGCTCTAAATAATAAATCCATTTTTCCAGTTTCTTTGAACATTGTCTGGTCAAAACGGTAATAAGTAAGATTTCTCTTGGATGCAATATGTTGATGGATTAATTGTTAGAAATTATTTGCTTACATGATATAGCACTATATTAAATAATACAATAAATAAGGTAATTCACTCGGCGCACAATTTTTGTTAATTGGTTTATTCGCACTTCAACATTTTTGTACCAACAGTAATTCAGAAATAAACTGGACAAAAAAAACGTAACAACATATTAAATCATTCAAATTGCTATAATGAATTAATTTCAATAATTTTTATGGACATTGGTTACATTAAAATTTAGAAAAATTGAATTCGGATGCTTTAAAAGTGAATTAGGTTTAACATTTTTCTATAGGATTGGAATTGAAATTATTCTTAGTTTTAATAACAAAACTGTAATGTTAAATAAAATAAATTATGGTGTAAATAGGAAACTAGTAGCGTATGTTGCCTCCTCTACTTCGGATCACATCAATGATGCATCTAGACATGCTTCTAATAAAATTTTTGATGAAATCTTGGGAATTTCTTCTACATCGGCACGAAGAACCTTTTTTTTTTTTTATGAAAATAGTCGCAAAAAGGGTAGACCTATCGTGTGGGCCGCGGACGACCCGCACTGCGACTATTAGAAGGGGAAGAGATTATAGAAAGGAAATGATTGTGGACACGCTTTTTAAAAAGTTGCAGGTCATAGTTCTCTGGAAAAACTGATTTTGGAAGCTTATTTCATTCCGTAGCAGCCCTGTAAAAGAAGGATTCTTAATGAAGATTGGTCCTAGTAGTGTCAATCTTGAGAGTAAATGGGTGAGACTGATCAGCGTGCCGAGTTCTTCGGCCGAATGTGGCCAATGGTGGTACAAGAGTTTTTATTTCTCTGGAGCATCTGCCATGGACATATCTGTAGAGCAATGACTGGTCTGCAACTCTTCTTCTAAGTTCTAGAGGGTGAAGGGTATCTGTGAGAGTTGAGCTGTTTATCAAGCGAATGGCTCTTTTCTGAATGGAATCTAGAAGACGAAGAGAATGCCTTGGTGCTGAACCCCAAATATGCGAGCAATACTCCAGTAGAGGTCGGATTTGAGCCTTGTACGTCGTCAACAGTTGATCAGGAGTAAAAAAACTTTCTGGCCTTCCACAGAAAACCTAGCCTCTGGCTTGCCGACTTTGCGATGTTAGCAACATGGTCATGCCAAGACATATTATTGGACATCGTGACTCCCAAAATCGAGATGGAGGGACTTGGTTCAAGGGTATTTCCGGACATTGTGATGGGATGATTTGAGGAATTCACTTTCTTGGAAAACGTGGCACTTTGTGTTTTTTGGGCGTTGAACCGAACAAGATTGTTGGTTCCCCATTCGACGATTGCTTTAAGATCTCTATTGATGGAATCAACCTGTGCGGACGATATAGTAATAATAAGCAGGCACAAGGACAAACTTGGGGGGACTGTAGCCAAACTAAAAAATGAAACAATCCCAAAAGGTCTCCAAATAATTGAAAAAAGACAAAATACATGGGAGTAACGAAAAGAACAATTAATAGAGAAAATTTTAAATGTGAAAACTATGAATTCAAGCACGTAGGAAAATTCTCTTATTTGGGGTCCCAAATGAATCAATAGAACTTTATCAATAGCAAAATTCAGTGGAAACTGTTGTTATTTTGCCTACAGAAAGCTAATGAAGTCGAGAGCTAAAACAGAAAGTCTAAATTAAAAATATATAAAAGTATCATTAGGCTTGTTGTTACAAACGGATGTGAAGCGTGGACCTTAACCACGAAAGATGAGCTACACTTGAGAACTTTTGAACGAAAAATATTGAGGCAAATTTTTGGATAAGTGCAAAACGAATACATGGCGATCAAGAATGAATTTCGAACTAGACAACTTAATACAGAGCGCAGGCATTGTAAAATTCATTAAAAGCCGAAGACTGTCTTGGGCCGGGCATGTAATGAGGATGGATGAAAACAGAACACCAAGAAAAATCTGTCATTAACAATGACACCAAAAATGCACGGCCTACTATTCAATTACTCGATAAACTCGATAAAAAAAAATTATAGGAATTGTTTTGTTTCGAATTCACGTTCATTTTTCGAAAACTCGTATCGATGATTCACGAACTGTTCACGCTTTAAAAGTTTCGAAAATGAATGATGAAAAACACCATAAACAATCGAATGCGTCCGTAGAGCACTCAACTAATTCTTTTTATTGACATGCTCGGAGGCTTCCAGAAAATTTTAAATCTATTGATAAAGTTTTCATTTAATATCGAAAACTCGTACAAGAACTAACAAAAATCAATCGAAGCCCAGCATTTTCTACCCACGTTCGAATTACGTTACGTCTTTATACTTTCAAAGTCATTGAGTTCATTGACGACAATGGACAATTGCGATAAAAAGAAAATTATGTTACGATGGTTGTGCTTAGCGAGGAATGTTTGATAAAAAAAACACCACACAATACATTTTCTTAAACTTAAATTGCGTAATTGTATTACCCAATGAAATTTAAAAGGTCACTTAGTGGTTGGTACTGGTAAGGGGTGTAGTATTTCTAATCTCAATTGGAACGGAAATAAAAATAAGAGCACTACGAGAAGTGTTTTTATGCACTGCCCGGCATTACAATGTTTCCAGAAGTTTCGGCAAAATCGTATTAAATGTGTATACATTTTTTTCTTTAACGCCCTTTATCTTGAATACGGATGGCGTTACGAAAATTGTTTACTAAGCAAACCCCAATTATTTTTCAGTCTTCTACCTTTCCTAGAGACGGGGTCACCTTTTTGAAACACCCTGTACAATTACATATTGCCACTTATCCTAGCATACACTGAAAATAAAGATGACAATCTGGAGAAAAATACAGTTTCTTTGATATTTTGCTTGTAATATAGACAGCGTGATCATTTAAGACCTATTCGTTTGTCATGCTCGCGCTGCTCAAAACTGATTTGAGCAGTATTCGACAGTTCGTTTGTTGTAAGCAATTGATCAGAGACCGTTCGTTTGACGGGAGCAAGTTGCTATATACCACATAAAGCAGGATTTATTTGCTCCACCAATTTAGGTAGGGCAGAAAAATCATATTAGTTTGATCTAGCAGAATTTCAAAAATCGGACATTAAAAATGAATAGAAAATTCAGTATAATTAATGGTGAAGTGACTGATGCAAATTCTGAGTTGTAAAATTATATACCTATCGAAATGAAAATTTGTTGGGCAATTTGATTGTTTTTGATGGGATCAAATATCAAATTGTTTTGGTGGGGGTTTTGTGTTCCTTTGAATTCAGCAGTTGGTAAATGCTCTCCGTGGATTTGTATCACGAAAATCATATCAATCTGTACATTTGTGTAATTTATTGAGCAGCGTGAGTATGACAAACGAACAGGCCGTTTGAGAGATACTTACTAGATACTTAATTTTACTTACAATTTATAAGTCATTGTCATTGATTTTAACTTTGACTGTATTTCATTTAATGTTATTTTGTTTATACCTTGTTTTAATGATCATTGTCTTAGTTTTAGTCATGTTTAGCTTAAGTTTATTTGTCCCAAGATATAACTTATTTTTTATCTTTTCCATTGTACTCTTTGGATGAGAGATTATTGATAACGTTAATAATATTTTCATTATTAAAAATTAAGAATGCCAGTTTTAAAAAACTATATTTACAAATTAGCTTTGAAAAAGAATGTCACCATTTCATTCACAATGTTATTGTCGTCATTAAGGATGTTTTGTGGTATTTTAAATTACTGTTTCGGATGTACCCATTTCAGATCACTGTGCTGCATCATTAAACTTGATTATACCATACCAGGTCTTTTTGCAAGAGTGTGAGTAACAGCGGTAACTCTTCCTCTGTAATATGATAAATATAATTTTTTTGATTTGCGTAGTAGTAGTTTGTTAACGATAATATTAAATACTAGCTTTTGTCCGCGACTTCCTTGGCTCGGACGATTTGGAGTTATAATACCATTTTAGAAATACCTTTAATGTACAGACACATTTTTCTGTTACAGTTTTATAATAGTATAGATCAGGGGTGGCCAAGCTCCTTCATAGTCCGAGCCATTTTTCAAAATTTGAAATTTTTCGCGAGCCGCAATTAAATACGTAATTGAAGGGTATATATTTTTACAAAAATTATATTTATTGAAAACATATAAATAAAAGTACAATTTATGTGTAATGAATTTATAAATTAAAAATTAAAAACATTTATTTTACTTTTCTTAATAATTTTTTAAAGTTTGGTGAATAATTGGTAACAGCACTTCTCTCAGTAATTCTTTTAGATGCTGGTTGGTTAATACTGATGGTCTATGCGTTGACCCCCGCATATAATTAGTTTCTGTCCGCACGAGATCCATAAATGCTAATTACTATTTTGAAAATATTGTAATACAGCATGTGATGCCTTTTGGTCCTTTTTTGGAACCCAATTTCCTGTTTATGCAAGACAACGCTCGACATCACATAGCTAAGAAGGTACTCGATTATCTTAATAAAGCTGGTATATCAGTTATGCAGTGACCACCAAAAACCCGGATCTAAATCCGATCAAGCATTTACGGGATCACCGCAAGAAAAATGTTAAAGGTCAAATACCTGCACCTAGAAACCTAAGGAAACTTAAAAATGCAGCTATCACAACATGGGAACAAATTCCTCAAGATTTCATCCAAAATTTAATTAGAAACATGCCTAGACGCATAAATGCTGTGATCCGAAGCAGAGGAGGCAACACTCGCTACTAGTCGCACTTACACCATTAACTTTGCTACTAGTTTCCTATTTATTCCATAATTTATTTTTGTCAACATTACAATTTTCTTATTAAGTTTTAATAATAATTTTAATTCCAATCTTATAGAGAAATAACTAATTAACTAAGTATCCGAATAAGTATTTTTTTTTTAATTTAAACAATTATTAAAATGAATTTATTATAGCCATTTGTACGATTTAATGTCGTTGCGTTTATTTTGTTCAGGAGTTTATATTGGGTTTAGAACGTCCTCCGGCGTCTTCCAATCTCCACTCCTCTCTTTCCTCCCATAAAATTCTTCCAGTTCTCTATCTCTATTTTCACTATCGATCCCTTTTCACCAACTTCAACATGGTCCTTCTCTTTGTCTTTTTCCCTGAGGGGTCCAGTTAAGTACTTGCTTAGGAATTCGATTGTTATGCATCCTTTTGCACACGGCCGTATACGAAGCGGACAAACTAGCTAGGCGGGGCTCTGGAACACCATTTATTGGGCCAGAACCAATAATAGGGATACCCAATGCCAGCGGTAAAGCACCGATCAATGGTTGGGTCCACTCCCAGCATCAGCTGAAGAGGGCACGGCTAAATGGGCTAGGCACAGCAAGTTAATGCTGAAAGAACCCTCACGTAAGCAAGCAGTGAAGCTGCTAACGCTAAGTAGGGAAAAACTTAGAACAGTTGTAGGGCTGTGTACCGGACACTGGTTTTTGAGGAAACATCTGCACAATATAGGCGTGTCTGACACAGAACTTATATGTAGATTATGTAATGAGGAGGAGAAAACAGCCACTCATATTATCTTCGAATGCGAAGCCACCGCCCAGTGGAGGCACTACCTGGGGTGTATACAAGACCAAGGGAGTGATCCACCTGGGGAAAAAGCAGTACAAAAAATAGGACTAAACTAAGGAGCTGGAATGGTACAAAAAGCAGACAATGCTGCAGTGCCTAGCGAAAAATAAGACCTCTTCCACAACTTCTATTTATTTATTCATTCATTGATATGGCCATCTAAGTTGTTTGATTCTTACATCCTCCGCTATATCGTGCTTTACGCCCATGATTTTTTTGATTCTTTTGTTGGTGACTCTATTCATCCTAGATTTTCCAGCAGTTTGTCTCTAGAAGTCCATTTCTGTAGCTCTTAGGAACCTCTTCGATCTATTTTATTACCTATTCGATCTATTTTTAATTTACCACACTTCACTACTGTATGTTACAATATTTTGTATGATGGTGTTATATATTCTTTGCTTCTTTGTTTTTGATATACTTCTGATCCATATAACTCCATTTATCATGGCTGTGGCTCTTCTATAAAGCTATATAGCTTGCATTTAAAAAAATAATTATAATCGGGTCGATGATTACGGAGGAATTTGTTGCTGCAAAGCTGTCACATAAAATAAAAAAAAATCGTAGTCTTTTAAACATGAAATCTACATATTTTATATTTACGAGGGCAGTTTGATAAGTCAGTGACTTTTTGAATTTCCCGCGCAGTTACTCCAAATGCAACGGTGCTGCCGTCAACTATAATCTATCAGTGGGCAACTATCTAATTTTGAGCAAGCTACGTCGTGCAGTTGGTGTTTGATAGCCGTTCAATGCAGACAACCTCGTGAATTTTTACGAAAATGGAAAAAAGTGAATTTCGTGTGCTGATTAAGCATTACTTTTTACGTAAAAAATCCATCACTGAAACTAAGGAAAGACTTGATAAATACTACGGGGACTCGGCACCATCAATTTCAATGGTTAAGAAGTGGTTTACAGAGTTCCGTTGTGGTCGCGTACCAGCACTAGTGACGCCGAACGTCCAGGTCGCCCAAAAGAAGTGATCACGCCGGAAATCGTCGATAAAATCCATGAAATGATATTGGATGATCGGAGAATGAAAGTGCGTGAGTTGGCTCATGCTGTAGGTATCTCAACTGAACGGGTACATCATATTTTACACGAATATTTGGACATGAAAAAACTCTCTGCGAGATGGGTGCCGCGATTGCTCACACTCGACCATAAGCGCAATAGTGTGACCACTTTAAAAGAGTGTTTAGCGATGTTCAGCCGTAATCCGGACAAATTTTTGCGCCGTTTTGTTACTGTGGATGAAACATGGATCCATCACAACACGCGAGAGACTAAGGAACAATCGAAACAGTGGGTTGCTCGGGGTGAACGTGGACCAAAGAAGGCGAAACAGAGTCTGTCAGCCAACAAGGTCATGGCCACAGTTTTTTGGGATGTACGCGGTGTCATTCACATCGATTACCTCAAGAAAGTAAAACGATCACCGGCGAATATTATTCAAAGCTTTTGAACAGATTCGACGTTGATTTGAAGCAAAAACGGCCGCATTTGACTAAGAAGAAGAAAGTGCTGTTTCATCAAGACAATGCACGTGTGCACACTTGTCACTAGTCACGATGGCCAAAATCCACGAATTGGGATACGAACTGCTACCCCATCCAGCATATTCTCCAGATTTAGCCCTCTGCGACTATTTTCTGTTTCCAAACCTAAAGAAATGGCTGCGCGGTAAGAGATTTGAGTCGAATGAAGAAGTCATTACCGAAACAAACGCGTATTTCGAGAGCTTTGAAAAAACTTAATATTTGGAGGGAATAAAAAAATTAGAAAAACGCTGGACTAAATGTGTATCGAGCTGAAAGGTGATTATGTAGAAAAATAAAATGTTTATTTGCGGAAAAAAATTTGTTTTATTCAAAAAGTCACTGACTTATCAAACCGCCCTCGTATGTTTTTTTTATATAGGTTTTTTAGCATCTTCAATGTGAGTATTTTATTTTAAAACTAAAATGTCCTATAAAACACCCGGTATAATGTAATATTTTTTTAATCAATACGAATACTTCGGTTTTAATCTACTTCATAACTAAATCAATGCGATTTGAAAATGCTACATGTACTTTCCAATTGTACAAGATGTTGTGTTATCAACAACGTATTTATACAAATATAAACAATGAACATGGTTATTATTAGATTTGGTTACGGTTAATTAAATTACTAATGTAATAATTAATAGAATAGAGGCTGATTACAAATGATAATTTTGGTAATCAAATTAGGGTTACCGATTCATTATTATTTTTTACTCTGAGTAAATATCATTGTTATGTAATAATGTTTATTTTAGGCCATGCTGTGGCCCAGCAACAAGTTAGGGATTACATTGTTGTATTTCGTCCTTGGTGTTAACATACCTGGATCTTTAGCCGAAGGCAACGTTGGTGAGTAAACTCTACGTTCTTTACACTTCGACAGGTACAGCTGAAACCACGTGTTCCATGAGCAATAGCAAAATACCAGAAAGGGATCCAAGTATTCGCGTCGAAGTGAATACTTGGATCTTAAAGCATTGTCGAGCATAGTCGAGCGTTTTAAGACGTTGCCAAATACTTTTGCTTATAGCTTTAGTATTCGCGCTAATTTAATTATATTATAGTCTATTATTTATAGTTACAGTGTTTTCGTTAAATTAATCATAAAGTTGTACATTATGGTCGCCTGCGTTTTGATCCCAAGACATAAAATCCCAGATAAAATATCCCTGTGACATAAACGCAGACAATGCTGCAGTGCCTACGGTAAAATAGACCTCTTCCACAACTTCAATTCATTCAACTACAATAAATTTAAAATTATATTTAACTAATACAATATAACATTAGACGTCAACTATAAGTAAAAATTGCTTTTTAGAGTGTTATTATTTAAAAATGTTTTAAATATATTTTTTTAAATTAATGTTTGTTACCCTGCTGATGGTCTATGTTAAAGCATAAAATAGGCGCCTTTACCCTTTACCCCCCTGAGAGTACCATTGAACATCCTTTTTTAATTTTTTTTTAAGAAAATAGTCGCAAAAAGGGTAGACCTATCCTGTAGGCCGCGGACGGCCCGCACTGCGACTATTAGAAGGGGAAGGGATTATAGAAAGGAGATGACTGTGAACCCGCTTTTTAAAAAGTTGCAGGTCATAGTTCTCTGGAAAAACTGATTTTGGAAGCTTATTCCATTCCGTAGCAGCCCTGTAAAAAAAGGATTCTTGATGAAGATTGGTCCTTGTAGTGTCAATCTTGAGAGTAAATGGGTGAGACTGATCAGCGTGCCGAGTTCTTCGGCTGAATGTGGCCAATGGTGGTACAAGAGTTTTTATTTCTCTGGAGCATCTGCCATGGAAATATCTCTGTAGAGCAATGACTGGTCTGCAACTCTTCTTCTATGTTCTAGAGGGTGAAGGGTATCTGTGAGAGTTGAGCTGTTTATCAAGCGAATGGCTCTTTTCTGAATGGAATCTAGAAGACGAAGAGAATGCCTTGGTGCTGAACCCCAAATGTGCGAGCAATACTCCAGTAGAGGTCGGATTTGAGCATTGTACGTCGTCAACAGTTGATCAGGAGTAAAAAACTTTCTGGCTTTCCACAGAAAACCTAGCCTCTGGCTTGCCGACTTTGCGATGTTAGCAACATGGTCATGCCAAGACATATTATTGGACACCGTGACTCCCAAAATCGAGATGGAGGGACTTGGTTCAAGGGTATTTCCGGACATTATGATGGGATGATTTGAGGAATTCTCTTTCTTGAAAAACGTGGCACTTTGTGTTTTTTTGGCGTTGAACTGAAAAAGATTGTTGGTTCCCCACTCGACGATTGCTTTAAGATCTCTATTGATGGAATCAACCTGTTCCTGCCTGAGTCTATTTGTATCATTCACCGAAAGAGATCGATAGGATGTGAAAGTTGAGACAAGTGTGCTATCGTCTGCGAAACTGTAAATGGGGTTCGTGGTGGTTTTCAAGAGGTCGTTGATGTGTAAAATAAATAAGGTGGGGGACAGGATGGAACCCTGGGGGACCCCGGCATTGGTTTTAAACGCATCAGAAGAAATACCTTTAACTGCCACATGTAAGGAGCGATCTTGCATGAAGTTTAAGAGCCATTGGCGCAGTTTGGTTGGGAGACCGTAGGCAGATAATTTACTTAACAATGCCTGGTGCCAAACGCGGTCAAAGACTTAAGATATATCCAAGGCTATTGCACGGGATTCACCAAACTTTTCAAGTGTTCAGTATTTGTCCAGAGCTGTGTGACATAAGCCAGCAAATCTCCAGTAGACCGAAGTTGTCGAAATCCATATTGTCTTTGGATATGACTGAGAGCAATGCAATAGGGCGATAATTTGCAGGAATAGTCTTTTTTCCTTTTTTCGGAATTAGTTGGACTTTAGCGTTTTTCCACATGGACGGAAATACTCCTTTGCTGTTTAACTTGAAGAGTCTACAGAGAGCTGGGGTGAGCTCTTAAGCACAGGTCTTCAGGACAATTGTCGGAATTCCATCTGGTCCTACTGCCTTATTAGAGTCAAGATTTCGTAGGATTTTCCTGATAGCGCGATGGCGGATAGCGACCTCAGGCATTGATGCGTTTATTCTAGGTATCGTTGGGGGTTGTTTTCCATTGGTATCGAGGGTTGAGTTAGAGCTGAACATTTCGGCCAGCAGATCCGCTTTTTCTTTGGAAGATACGGCTGTCGTGCCGTCGGACCTCTCGAGTGGTGGTAAAGAAGAAGTTGTGAAATTCTTATTTATGGCTTTAGCCAAAGACCAGAAGGTCTTTGATCCAGGAGGGGCATTCTCCAGATAGCTTATATATACAACAAACATTAACCAAAGTTATTTTGCAAGAAAAAAATACATTTACAATAATTTCTCAATATCACATAATAAGTTTTTTCATTAATGAATAACTCTTTTTACCTAATTGTTCTGGTCTTAACGATAATCTACATAACTGATACTGTTATAGTTAGAGTTTAATTATCGTAAATAAATATTATATATATCTTCTATAGATATACGTGAAATTATCGATTGTGTATTCATTTACTATTAAAATATTTTATGTAACCAGAACAACATCAGCTCTTCAAAATTTGGCAACGCGACATGACTAACATGTTATCTTATGTTTGCTTTTTAAATTTCGTGCAGCTTGCGGCTTCAGCTATTCCTGTAGGAGTATACACATAGAATTTAATGTTTCATTTAAAATTACCAAATAAAAAATTATTGTTATATATGCATCGAATTATTTTTAAAAATTTTAATTTAGTCTATGGTCATTAATTCAAATGACAAACGAATAAATAGTTTTATTATTCTTCAAACTTTTCTTAGCCTGAATAATAACAATTCTAGTTAGTTACAAGCAAATTCGAAAATTCGGCTTTAAAGACATCAACTGATTCTTTTTGTTAAAAATGTATAAATTTATTAACAAATGATGAAATAATTTGACAAACTACATCAATTTCCAAACAAATCGAGCTACCAAGACACATTTTCCAAACTCTTACATGTTGGCCATGTGTTGTGAGCCAGTAGTTCAAATGAACCTCAAGTATTAAACTAACAATAGAAACATTACAATCTCACCTCGTTTCTAAAAGTTGTTTTAATTCACTTTAACACAGCAAGTACACGAAAGTACTTTCTCTGGGCAGCAAAATAAAGTAAATAAACAAATAATGCTTTGTCAGGTTAATGATCGAACTATAAAAGTTGTGTTGACATTATTCTGACGCAAAAATTCTAAAGCTTAACCAATCTCAGCGAATATTCAAGTCAGACTGTGTAGATACTCCTGTTATTTGTTATTTATAATTTACTTCTTTATAATCGCATAAGCTTAGGGAAGGAAATCAATTTTCCTTCCTACTGGCAGGAAGTAAATGTTAAAGTAGCATCGTATTTGGAATTAAGAGTAGTAATGGAATACCAAACGAAGGAAATAAAACATTTCAAGGTCTAGTTTGATAGAAAATTAACTGACATCCATCATAAATTAAATGGAAGAGACGCCACCTAGTGACGAAAACGTTATTGCAATTTCCGATCATTCACGCAAACGAGTTGATCTGTATCCTTTTGACAGATGTTATTTATGTAAACGTATAGATGATTATTTGAAAGAGTTAACTATGGAGGGTGAAGATAAGGAAAAGCATGAAATATTTGGGGCGAGGGGCGCAAAGCATAGTTATTTTTAAGAAAATAAAAAAAACCTTTAAACTTTATTTTTTATTTTTCCAAGTTTTTAATTTGGAATTGGTCGTTACAAGCAAAGTTTGCAATGGACTGAAAAATTCCAAAGTTTTGTAAAGAAACTGAGTTTGACAAATCTGGTTGTAAAAGCGACAACTTTGAGCAATTTTTTCTTCTCTTTGAATCTGTATCTCGTACAGAACTACCGGAAATAGCCATAAAAATGGAAAACAAAAATAGCTCTGGATATGACGAAGTGTTGGTCGTCTTCATAAAGGAATGCTTTGAGGTCATTGGGTGAAATTATTAATTAATTACTAAAAACTGGACAATTCCGTCAGAATTTGAAGCATGCTGTTATTAAACCATGTCTTAAAAAAGGGAATCCAGTTTTTTTCGAGAACTATCAGCCCTCTCAGCTCTTTCTCAAAGCTCTTCGAATTAGTTGTTTGCAATAGACTCGTTAAGTTTTTTAAAAACTAAAATCTTTTTAGCAATTTACAACACGGCTTTATGGCTGGCAAGAGCATGAAATAGCAAAAAATCAATGTTTGCAAAAAAAAAGTTTAAAAATTCGCCAGTTTGTTTATTGCAGAAAATAATATTTCGTAAGTGTACTACATTTGTATAGATAGTCCAAAGAATATTTTGTGAAAATTTCATTTAAAAATATGCAGTATTCCTTGAGTTAAAGTTAAAATTCTATCAAATTCGTATGTTGGAAATTTTAGTAATCTCAGAGATTTGAGTTGATTTTTTGTGTTAAATTATTGGATTGAAGCTGGATTTGGATTTGGATAACACACCTGGTCTTTAGTGGCATTTAACAAAAATTCAGCGACAATAAAACAGAAACGTTAAAAACAAATGGACTAAATTTTAAAATGTAAAGACTATTGTAAAGAGAATTGTCAGAGCTTTCAAAAGACATCTTATTCGACCCCCAATGACACTTAAAAATTTCGGGGTAATTCTTACCCTCGCTTGGGGTTGAAAGTAGTGGAGTCAAAAATACCGGAAAAGAGTGTTTCCCTTTAATCAAAATCGACGGGACTGAGCGTTTTTTCTAAAATGTTGACGAGGTTTCTGCAAATGACTCTGTTTCGTTTTCGGTTGGCCACCCCGTATAAAGTTCACTTTTCACCCATATAAGCAAATAAAGATTAGTTTGTTGTTTACACCTCGAGAAGTTCATACGATCAATAATAGAAGTCGCCCACTCTGTGAATTATGTCAAAAGGAAGCAGTTGATACCTACGCATTAACAAAATGTGTCATCATTTTGAAAGGCAGCAGAGAGAGTTTGAAGAGAATAATAAAGCAATAATACGGTTAAATTGTAATTGATTTGTTATTTATGCTGGAATCATAAAGAATTGCATTTTTTAATTAGGCACTTTAAAGTTCCCGTATGTTACACTAAATAATCAATATTTGACACAATTAAACCTACCAATTTTAAATATTAGGTAAAGGGATTTTATAAAATATTTCACTTTTTTGTCTACTTTCAATGGTTTTTTTTAACATTTCAGTTTTATTGATAGTAATATGTTACAGGTTGTCTGTTTAGTGAACGTCTTTGTTTGGAAGAAGAATGGTGCTATGATGGTAAATATTTATTTCAATAATTCTGTTTTTATTAGTATATAGCACACCTAAGGAAGAAAGTATGTCATTCCAACCCTATCCCTATCCCAAAATGCAGTCGCCATCACTATCACAGCCAAAAAAAAAGATTTTGTTGTTTTTGGAGCCAATTCCTCCTTCGCAGTCCACTGTTTTGACTGCATTTTTGTTTCGGGCGTATTTCTGTTTAATCCAGCTTTTGTTAACCGTCTTTTAACTGCTTTAGAGAAAACTGTGACAAAACGGACATCTTTAAGTTCGTTTCTGATCACAAAACTAGTGACTGTCCTGTTTCTTTTTGCGTATTGTCTAATAAAACGTTTATCTTGGTGGTTATTGCATCGTTTTCGCCCTTGCCCTGGCCTTCTAGAATAATTTTCTCATTCAAGCGTCTTACCATATTGTATTTCACAATATTCCTTATCCAATAAATCTGACCTCTTGTTTACTCTTCACTTTCAAAAAAGGAACAATTTATACGGTAACTTTTAACGAAAATCTATCGCAAGTACTGCAAAAACTGTTTATCTTATAACAAATTCTTTAAAACTGTAAATCCAAACGAATTATTTTTATAGCAGTACTTGATAAACTATAAAACTATAAATTAAATTTTTGGATAATTTCATATTGTTGTATTAATTTTGTCCTGGAGTTAAACAAGTCTTACGTGATTTTAAAAACTTTGAACGTATAATCGCATAAATAAATAGTATATTTAATTTTTTTCATACAAAGCTGAAACATTTTGTGTAATGAAATACTTTTTTAGATTTAGCGTTTGGTCGTTGTGTGAAATCTATTGGGGATATCGATGAGGATGACTTGTATAGGTTTGTATATTTTCATCAGTATTATCTATTTTCCATCAATAAAAATTAAAATATAGCAAAAAAAACACAATATTTTTGGCTTTAATATATTGGTGGGTGTAAGAACAAGCAAAGAATGTACAGGGTACAGAGACAACGATTACTCGAAGTAGGTTCTTGCCTAGTAGATAAAAATTGTCAATAGGTACTATTGGTAATAGGTAATAATTTTGAGCTGTTAGGAAATTGCTGTCAATAACCCAAGATTTACAAACAATGTCGTAAATAATTGCATATATTTGTTTTGCGACATGTACAACCACGTATTATATAAATTGTGACATATTCGCATGCTTCATAGACTTCGAAAGGGCGTTTGATACAGTGTCCCATGAAAAACTTATAGTCTTAGAAACATCAGGTATTGACAGTAAAGACAAAGGAATAATTTCAAATCTTTATTTCGACCAACATGCAACTATCAGATTAAATAATCAACTTTCAGAAAGCTTTGCTGTACAGAGAGGTGTACGACAAAGATACGTACTGTCTCCTACCCCATTTAACACCTATTCTGACAGTCTCTTTAAAAAGGCATTAAGTAAAATAGATGATGGTGTAATCATGAACGGAGAGCTCATTAACAACTTTAGGTACGCAGACGATACAGTTCTGTTGGCAGATTGTGTTGAGTGCCTTCAGAGGATAAAAGACGCTGTAGTTAAGGCCTGCAGTAAATATGGTCCTAAATTAAACTGAAAATCAAAGGGATGAAAATAAATGTGAGCAAAACGAAAGTAATGGTTTTTGAAAGAGAAGAAAGCATAACAAACTGTGGAGTTTCGATTAAGGGAGAAAGAGTGGAACAAGTAAATGAATTGGTGTACTTGGGTTCAAAGTTTACTAGAGATGGAAAGTATGACAGTGACATTGAGCTAAGGGTGTTGGCAGGAAAACAAATGAATTCGGCACTGCATAGCTTTATGAATAGCCAGAAAGTGTCAAAAAAGGCACGTCTGGTGGTGCATAGAGGTGTGTTGGTTCCTACACTTATGTATAGTAGTGAATGTTAGGTATGGCAGAAGAAGCATGAAAATAGGATTAATGCTGCGGAGATGAGTATTCTGAGAAGTATAGCCGGAGTGACTCGGTTGGATAAAGTGAAGAATAGTGAGATAAAGGAATGCTTGGATGGTTTGGACACGTAGAAAGGATGGATGAAGGAAGATTGACGAAACAAATTGCCACGTCTTTTTTTGGTTCTCTAAAGAGTACTCTGCTAGTGGTCTCTCTACTGGCAAATTATGCCCGAGCTCAGCCGTAGAGGGTAGAAGAAAAAAATCTAAAAGTGAGCCACGCCACCGACTTAAAACGGTACAAGCCGGAAACCCCTAGGTCTTGTAGGCACCAGCAGAGCCACGCGAAAAACAACAAACAATTATGGTGAACTAGATAAATAAAACTATATTTACAATTACTGCAATATATTAATGAAGTAAAAATGATGTTCTGATTTTTTACAATAAATTCTGTATTTTCGTAAAGTGGTTTAAACGAATTTAATACACTTTCTTAAAATAATATTTAAATTAATTATAACAATCTTCCAGACAGTAATAAAAACCTAATGAGGTACAAAAGAGAATTAAAATAAAAAAAAAACAACAAAAAGAAAATGTTCACAATATTTAAAATTTCGAAAATAATTGGTTTTATATAAAATTCCTGATAGCAAAAGATTAACACAACAAAAAAAAGAAATACCAAATAAATGGACTTGCTACAAAAATAATATTTTAAAACCCTTACAATATCCACATAAATTATATTCAGTGATATATAAATTCAGATTCAGCTTGGAGCCGGTACAAATTTAACGAAAAATAATTTGGTTACTTTTAAACTATTGAAAACTTTATTGGGACGTCACTGGGAGCAGGTACAAATTAAATGAGAATAACTTGTTACTTTTAAATTATTGAAAACACTTAGATCAAGCACATAATAACTGATAAGTTGATAAAATTAAATTCCATACCATGTAACCAATTGAAAACCTCACTGAGACGTCACGGTAACATCGATGATCCAAGAACCAAACACCAAATAGTATTATCAATAATTTCTGCTAAAATTACCAGGCAAGTCTTTATAACGCTGAAATTTATCGTCGATGTGGATGGAACGGCACGTGGTACTTCACGATGGCTTCACTTCATCAAATCCCACAAGTGGTGATCTTAACTCGACCCCAATATCCAAAAATATTCACCACATAGGCACGACAGAATGGTCAAGTTAAGAATTAAATGGTTTATCTTCCTAATCCAATAAAGATGGCCCCAAATACAGCCAGATATGGAAGAAGAAACCGTAGAAGTTCCGCTCCCGTGTTAATATCAAACCGTTCCAAAAACTCTCAACCGACTTCCACCACTGCCACCAAACGAATCCCCGACCGGACATCAGAAAATGTCCCGGGACACGCGTCAGCCAACCTTTCCATGTATAAGTCCCTAGTTCATAATCTCACTCGTCCGCATCAATTGCCAGCCCAAGCAACCCAACAATAATTTATCTAACAACACACGACAATCGAGGCCAATAATCAAGGCGAAGTCCAATAAGAGAGATAAAAATGTCACAGCTATTAATAATCGAATTCTATCACTACTATATAGGCAACACTATATACAACGAACCCAAATGCAGACTATTATAATAATGAAACGGCAGATAGAAGAAAAAAAAATAGGCACGTGACAAAATTTATAAGGCGAGTGTGAATGGACAAGTCGTTAGAGATAGACCTCGGAGAACATATCTCGATCAGATCAACATTGTTTTGAAGAAAGGCTAGGTCAAGAGTACCAACAACCGACGACAGTGTATGAGAGCACTGATGAAAGAACCGTAGCAAGTGGAAGGAAGTGGTCTCTGCCTACCCCTATGGGAAAAAGGCGTGACTTTATGTATGTATTTAACTGTAAAAAAACCAAAACTATGATTATAAGTAAGAACCCAAACATAACAGCCAATTTTATGGTAAAAAACACGCCATTGAAAAGAGTAAACAGATTGTGTTATCTGGGATTCAACTTACTTGATACATGGGACCACTCATACGAAATAAGAACTCGTATTGAGAAAGCAAGAAATGCCTTTAGTCGACTGCGAAAAATTCTTTGTAATCTTTCGTTAAGCATCGATGTAAGAATCAAAGTCCTTCGATGCTATGTGATTTCTGTGCTGCTGTATGGAACAGAAAGTTGGAGCCTCACTGAAAACGCCTGTAGGCGACTGGAAGCATTCGAAATGTGGTGCTACCGGTGAATGCTGCGAGTGTCATATGTACATCACTTCACCAATTACGCTATTCTGGAAAAACAGGGAAATCCCCAATACGATTAAATAAAAAAAAGAGGCGTATTTTGGGCATATAAAGTGAACAGGGTTACCATCAACATAACTGTTTAGAGCGGCAGTATCAAAGTACGCTGGGCTAACGTGATCGCCAACATCAATAGACGATAGGTACTAGAAGAAGACACCCTTATAATAATACTAAGTTCTAACTGTATTCTTGCTGTAAGTACTCAATGTAAAGTCCGAGGACTGAAGATGGGATTTTTCAATCCCTATGGTCAGTAAAATTATGCTGTACTTTGTAGCAAAAGTGTGGAGAGCAAAAACCATTTAAAATATCCAAGATGATTCTCACTGGGCTTCATTTTATACGTACATACTTTTTAAGAAGCAAGCGATACACTAACCAAGTCGTAAATTTAATTTGATTTTGCAAAATAAAGCTACAAACGTTTAAAATTAACTAGATCTAAGCTTTTTTGCTAAAAAGAAGTTTCAAGTTTTTAATACATTTTATTATTGTAGGTATAACTTAGAACGTGAAAGTTTACACGAGCTCAGTTCTGAGCTCGGTAGACTTTTTGCTTTAGGCTACAGATGGAGCCACGGCTACACCCAATGTCGTTTGCAAGCAATGCTCTATACCATTAAACATGAGTAAGTGAAACATTTTAATATTATTCGCGTTCTAAAAAAATACCACAATGAATTGTCGTTCGAGAAAACGACAATAAAGTTCTAGAAGTGATTTATTTTTAAAATTGTACGATCCAGCTATGCTTTCTTTTAATAAAACTCTTTTCGACTATCTACACATTGTTAGTTTCTCCCATGGTTCGTAGCAGTAAAAAAGTATTGAGAAAGGCTTTCGCGGCCATCATTTATGGGTGATTGGTTTTTCGGGTTTATAGGCCGTCGTAGGTCTCAGTTAATTCTCTGCTTTTTAAGGTTGACGGTTTGTGACATATGTATGTCACGATCGCAGGTTATATACGTTTTGGTGGTCGGGGCATATTTGAGAGCTGTTCAGGAATTGATCACGTTCCGGAGATCGATTCTTCTTATGTTTGTTTTTAAAGCCTTTTTTGCCCTACATTCCTTGAGTGACAGACAGGATCGGCCGGAATATAACATCAAAACTATCTTCAAGCCATCTAAGAAGATCAAAAACTATCTGAAATCTGCCAAGGATAAGAAAACCCCAATAAGTTCTGCAGGTGTTTATCGTATTCCATGCACTTGTGAAAGTGTCTACATTGGAACAACTAAACGGTCCATTAACACCAGGATCAAAGAACACAAAGCCAACTGCCGTCTTGGACATATAGAAAAATCTGCCGTCGCACAATTAATGATCACAGAATTAAATTTGAGGACACTCAAGCTTTATGCACCACATCTGCATATTACCCGAGGCTCTATAGAGAAGCGATTGAAATACATAAACACCAGAAAAACTTTAATAAATCTGAGGAAACACTTAAACTCAATAGAACATGGGTACCTGTACTTACAAATACAACGCTGTTTCCTTACAAACATAAGAAGAATGAAATTCCGGAACGTGACCAATTCCTGAAGAGCCCTCAAATATGCCCCGCCCACCATAACGTAAATAAACTGCGAATGTGACATAGAAATGTCACAAACTGTCAGCCTTAAAAAGCAGACATTACATCTCCAGAAGATGTCATCCACTCGAAATGGCGAAACGTCGAGTATTAACCCAGACCTTCGACGGCCTATAATTCACCAATAAGTTCTAGAATTTTATTATCGGACCTCCTTAAAATAATATATTTTGCGGTATGTTTGAAATGTTCTCATGGTTTTAAATGTAAGAATAAATTTGTTTTCAGTATGACTTTCGAACTTGACGCATGTTCGCACCTATCGGACAACGATTTAGAAGGAGCTCTTAAAGCTCTAGAGGGACAGGTAGATTTGGATCCCAAAGAAATAGCGATCATCAAATACACTCCAAGCGCTGATGATCCTCACGCAGCATACGCAGATGAAGTTTATTATCCGCCTATTAACGCACAATCGCAAGAAGAACTTCGTCAGAAGATTTTAGCACCGAATGCCATAGACTGCAAGTATATTTGTGTATAATTTGCATCATTTGCTGTGTTCTCTGCTTGCTAGTTTTCTCTCAAACAGGTCTCTCCATGTAGTGGTCGATGGAGTTTCATCTGACACTCTACTCATAAATGCTGGTGTTTCGCAAGGATCCATTCTAGCACCAACACTATTTTTACTTCACATCAACGACCTATTGAAAGCAACTTCATGTCCCGTACACAGCTTTGCCGATGATAGTACCCTCCATACCGCTTTCTCTTCCAGGGCCCCTATATCAGCCCGTGAAACCAGAAATGAACGAGGAAGAAATGTTAACAATATAAATATGGACTTAGCAACAATTCTCAAATGGGGATCCAATAACTTGGTAGAATTCAATGCAAACAAAACACAAGCATGTCTTTTCTCTAGAAAAGCCGATCTCACTGTGCCTAACATAACTTTGTCAGGAGTAACCATACCACTGGAGTCATCCATATCGATGCTTGGTATTACTATCAGCAATAACCTTTCCTGAGAAAATCACGTGAGGTCCATTGCCAAAAGTGCATCCCAAAAACTTGGTTTTTTGTTTCGTGCCAAGAGCTATTTCACCTCCAGTCAGCTGCTTAGGCACAGATCCGACCTGTACTGGAGTACTGTTCCCATATTTGGAGTGCAGCACCTAAACATATCCTGAAGCTACTGGATTCTGTCCAAAAAAGGGCAATTCGTCTCGTCGGTGATGCCTCGCTTACAAACTCGCTCACTTGTCTGGAATACCGTAAAAAAGTTGGCGATTTATCTCTATTTTATAGATATTTTCATGGGCGATGCTCTTCTGAAATATCAACAATCGTTCCTCCTTTGGCAGTCTCTTCGAGATTAACCCGTCAAGTTCAGTCTTCACACCCCTTCGTGGTCACTTTGGAGACCTGCAGAACATCACTTTCCAAAGACTCATTCATCCAACGAATTGCGAGGCTTTGGAACTCATTGCCTAGGGAGGTGTTCCCCAAGGCATACAACCTCCAGAAATTTAAGAAGAACACCAACTCCTACCTTCTTTCCCTTGGTTCCCACGATGGATGTTCTCTGAACATTACAGGATATCCCTTTTCGTGGGAACCAGAACATAAAAAAAAAAAAAAAAAAATCAAACAGCAAACAAATTTTGATTGATATAACAATAGTAGCAGACAGGAATCTTAACATTTACTTACCATACAATTTGTTAGCCATGGTACATTTTTAAAATTGATAATTTGCAAAAAAATAATTGGGCTGAAATATTTTTTTTATTAAAATTTATGTCAAAATTTCATTGTTTCTATTGTTCTTATTGCCACTCATCCACAAAAAATGCTTAAACAAATCAACGAACAACGAAGCATGTCAACAATATGGCCCTTCCATCCATCCTCAGAAAAACAATGTAAATAAATATCAATTCCGTTTCAACTACACCATCTTGCTCAACAATCTTATCCGTTATCCGAAGTCCAGTAATACAAGTATCAAATTCAGAACAAGAGAATGAATAATGACATCAGTCAAGAAATTAAAAGTAGGAAAAGAGTTGTCTGCATCGCTTGCAACTAAATCAAAACTATTTTAACTGACCAAACTATTAACATTTACACCAGAGCTGAACTCTTCAACACCAATATCCTCCCAGCTATGACATATGGAAGCAAAACGTTGAACATCACACAAAACGCTCATGAACTAAGAATAACACAAAGAACAGTGGAGGGGAAAATTATTAATGTAACAAAAAAAGATCATAATTGAAATGAAATACCCTTAAATCAAGTCCCACCAACTTAAAAAATTAATTTCGATTTTTTTTTCTACCTCAATAAACGCTAATATTCTTGAACTATTTGGTAGTAAGACGATCAGACGACAGCAGACTTGTCTCAACTTTCACATCCTATTGATCACTTTCGGGGAATGATACAAATAGACACAGGCAGGAACAGGATGACTCCATCAATGGAGATCTTGAAGCAATCGTCGAGTGGGGAACCAACAATCTTGTTCGGTTCAATGCCCACAAAACACGTTTTCCAAAAAAGTGAATTCCTCAAATCATTCCATCACAATGTTCGGAAATACCCATGAATCAAGTCCCTCCATCTCGATTTTTGGAGTCACGGTGTCTAATAATATGTCTTGGCATGATCATGTTGCTAACATTGCAAAGTCAGCAAGCCAGAGGCTGTGTTTTCTGTGGAAAGCTAGTACGTTTTTTACTCCTGATTAATTGTTGACGACGTAGAAGGCTCAAATCCGACCTCTACTGGAGTATTGCTCGCACATTTGGGGTTCAGCACCAAAGCATTCTTCGTCTTCCAGATTTCATTTAGAAAAGGGCCATTCGGTTAATAAACAGCTCAACTCTCACAGTTTCCATCCCCCACTAGAACATAGAAGAAGAGTTGCAGACCAGAAATTACTTTACAGTTATTTCCACGGCAGATGCTCCAGAAAAATAAAAACTCTTATACCACCACTGCCACATTCGGCCGAACTCGGAACGCTGATCAGTCTCACCCATTTACTCTCAAGATTGAGACTACAAGGACCAATCTTCATCAAGAATCCTTTCCCTTCCCCCTTCTAATAGTTGCAGTCCGCATCCGACACGATAGGTCTACCCTTTTTGCGACTATTTTCAGTAAAAAAGGTTATCAAGGAAAGAAATAAAATCAAAGATGTCATCGAAACTGTGAAGTATCTGATGAATCATGTTAGCTTAGGGAGTTGTTATAAAATCTTTGGAGAAACTTCTGGGGTTTTTGAAATATCTAACGAAATTTATCCCGAATTTATCACAGCTAACTGCCCCACTTCAAAATTTACTGAAAAAAGATGTTGTGTTCAAATTCGATAAAATACATAAGAAAACTGTTGATAAAATCAAAATAATAGTAACAAAAGCACCTAATTTGAAAATTTTCAATAGTAGGGAGCCGATGGTTATTGTGATAGATGCCTATAGTAAATGGCTCGAAATTCGTAAATTGAGGTCCAAACGATCCTCGGATATAATTTTGGTACTGAAGGAAATTTTCAGTTCACAAGGTATTCCAGACGTTTTCTGTTCTGATAATATGCCCTTCAGTAGTATCGAATTTCTGAGTTTTGCAAGTGAGTGGCAATTTAAGACAATCACTTCAAGTCCTACATACCCTCAATCAAATGGCTTGGCTGAAAGAGCTGTTGGCATAGCCAAATCAATCATGCGTAAATGCAAAGACCTTCATGCGGGTCTGCTAGAATATAGGAATTCACCAATTGTATCTATAGGACTATCTCCTAGTCAACTTCTCAATAATCGAAGATTACGAGACAAATTACCAGTTCATTCTGGGTTGTTGACACAGGAAGGAACAAACACTGAGGAAGTCAGAGAAACTGATAAATAATCAGCATGTACAAAAGTTCTATTATGACAGAAAGGGAGTTAAGAAAAGAAGAAAGAAAATAAAAGAAGGTGATAAAATTGTTATCAGAAAAGATGGAATATGGGAGCCTGGAACATTGATTAGTGAACTTCCAAGTCCAAGATCATATATAGTGGAGGATGACTCAGGAAGTGTACTAAGGAGAAATAGAAAGCTATTAAAAACCTCATCTTCTGCTTCTACTAACCAATCTGAAAGTACTGAGGGCTCTGAAATATCTGAAGGAAGGGTATCTAGAACGATTAGAAAACCTAAAAAATTTGATGATTATGTTTTGAGCTAGATTGAGATTCAGTAATGTTTTTGAATTGATAATGAATGATTCGAATAATCTGCTTTTATTTTGTTCTGATTTATATTTGCATTTTTTTGTTTTCTGTTCAACCTTTTCATTTGTGTAAGGATGTGAAGTATCTGATGAATCATGTTAGCTTAGGGAGTTGTTATTGATAGAACTGTCAGATGATTTGTCAAACAAGTACCAATGTACAAAGTTTAATAAAGGTTCATATCTCGAGAATAATCCTTTACAGAAACACTATATAAAAGCAAAAGAAGGTATGCAGGACACATAGTCAGATTTAAAGATGACAGATGAACACCTAGTGTAACCAATTGATTACACCAAGAGATTATAAAAGATCCGAAAACCAGCCACCAATAGAATGGGAGATTCGATCATCAAAGTAGCTAGAGTAGCTCAAGATCGAGAATTGTAGAAATATTGCGACTTGCATAAGTCAAGACAACTATTCGTTCCCTCTGATGATACCACGGGTCCGTCATGGTGTTGTTTTTTGTCACAATATTTCGTTTGATTGCTTCCTGCGCTTGCTAATAAAGCACTATCAGTTATTATCCAAGGATATCTTTTAAAAACAACAGTGTTACCTTCAGAAATGATGTGTATCATAGGGTATGATTATATCGTAACTGTAGACTACAAAATGCCTTTCGTTATTTATTTCTTTGCAATAACAATTACGTGTGGATTAGAAGCAACCATGTATGCTTCATTAAGTATACAGAACTAAATAACTATATAAATTTCAGATCATCCTTCGTGAAATTTTATTAAAATCCATATACATTTTATTGATTAATAAAAAATTCTTAATATTTTATACTTATTTCTAGTGGATTTGCCAGATCCATACGCTGACTATCCAGTAGTCAAACGAACATGGATTCCTCAAATGAAACGTTCACCACGACCTCCAAATTTTCCAAGATTACCTTTATATGGTATGAAATTCAGAAGAAATGATGAAGAATTTTTGAACAGATATGCTAAGAATATCCCAGAACAACAGCCTGCTTATCCGCCAGAAATGTATTTGTCTTTAGAGGTGAGTTTTTCAAACAAAAAGGTAAAATGGATAATTCAAAATCGTTCTGTTATCTCAAATGCGAAATGCTTTATCGAATGGTTAAATAACTCCCATTCTTAAACGCATAAGTGTCATTTCGCATTCTAGATACAAATATAACTATATTTTTCATTGGGTCAATATTGGTTGATAAAAGAAATAGTAATACAGAAATGTTTTATGAGAATGCTTCGTACGTTTGAATTTTAATTACAGGACAAGGAAAATATGTATCCGATAATAAAATTTTTGAATGACTTGCGGTTAACTCCTAGTCAATTTGCTGAACTACTTAGACCTGAAAATTACGAAAAACTAGAGGTTCTAGTCCAAAGATACTACAAAAAACCAAAAAATAAGGATATTCAAGATCTTCTCCGTGAAGAAGTTGAAGCGGAAAAGGAAAAGGATAACGAAAATTTGAGGGATTTTAACGGTCGTGAGAGTTCAAGAACCGATTGGGGGTCTAATTGGAATGAATTTCCCGAGAGAAGAATCTATTATGATGAAAGTGATTATGATCACGAAAATACAGAGTATGGAAGCGGGTATCCGGCGCAATCCGAATTTTTTAGAGAAAGACAACAGAGTAATAACAATGATTTTGGAGAAGTAAACAAAATGGAAAAAAATATACCGGGCGTTTTCTCTGAAGGGGGGGCTGTATGGTCAGATCCAATTAGTAATATTAAAGGTAGGCAACAGTTTTTTTTGCAATTATGACGTTGTAAATATGACAACAGCGCAAGAATTTAAATGTTGGCAGATTTTTTTACTCATATTTGACGTCTAATGTTATATTGTATTAGTTAAATATTATAAGCTTAAAATCATCGTAGTAAGATATATTATTCAAATAAAATTTGTTTTTCATCCACATCTTCTTTTTAAATGATGCATAAAATATTTAACTATTCTGTCAAATTATACTCGTATTAACCTACAAATTCATTGTTTACTTTGGGCAGATAATTCACGAACTAATTGTTTTAATAAACAGTGCTAATAAATGAACTTTTTATAACGCCATAACCTCTGCAAAATCTATGACACAGTTATTAAAAATTTATCGTAAAATCATCTGTAGTTAAGATGTGTAAAAAAGCTTTGCAAATTATTCCCAAAAAGACAATCTAGATTGTAGATTATAGTGGGGGTCGTAAAGGCTATGCTGCCTCTCAAGTACTTCGACCAATCATATCTTTTGTGCATAACCCTTAATCTATTCGAGGCCCAGGATTTCGAGACTTCGTACAAAGTTTATCAGTTTCCTGGGAGCCAAGTTCCTGACATCGAAGGACTTTAGAAAGTCTCCTTCCAGAAACTCGAGCCTCTAAGCGCTGGGCATTCGCAAAGCAAATGTTCTGCAGTTTCAGCGAAGTTCTCGCAGAAGCGGCAACTATCACTCTCTGTTTTGTTCATATTTTTCAGGTGATACCTCAGAGGGCAGTATCCAGTGACGAATCCCGTCACCAGTTTAAAATTTTTCGTGTCCAACTCGAGAAGCTGTTTAGCTTTCATTGACGAAAGGCTTACTAGCCTTTTCGCATGTCTTTGTCCTGGCACTTTATGCCAGTGAGATTTCATTTTATCTGTTTCCCAGCGTCGAACCTTTTCTTTCAAGTGGGCTTTGAAGAGTCCACAGAAGAGTTCTGTGCCAGAAAATTGTGTATTTGCCCCTTCTTTGGCAAGGCAATCTGCTTCCTCGTTGCCTTTAACTCCTTTGTGACCTAGAACCCACATCAGAGTAACCTGATTGTTTGCTGTCAGTTGTCTCAGGGTTTGTTTACAGTCCCAAATCAGCTTAGACTCACAAGTGTATGACTTTAGAGCTTCTAGTGCTGCTTGGCTATCTGATAAAATATAGATATCTGCCCTTCGGGTGTTCCTTTTAATTTACTATTGTGCATGTAATTCTGCTTGAAAGATGGTTAGTGTGTTACCAAGGGGTTTTGAGAGCCTAAAATTCGGCCCCGTAACGCCCACTCCAACCCTTTTATCCATCTTGGATCCATCAGTGTCCCACACTAAAGCATCCCTTCCTAGTTGAGGTCCGTTCTGTGTGTGAACTTGGTGACAATCTAACGTTATATATAATTTTTTTAAAATCTGTATGTAGGGTATAAGCAAAAATTGTTTAAGAAACACCAAAATCGCCATGCTAAATAAAGCTATTTTTAAAATAAAATTTTTCGAAAAAACGATAAAAAATAATTAAAAAATTCATTCTTAACCTGAAAATTACAGATCAATAGGAAAACAAAATTGCAGGCAAAATTTCTACAAACGAGTAAAAGTAAATAAAAACAAATTAACAAATAAACCTTTAGTCTGATAATTATATTAATATTTTGCTTATCTAATCAAAATACCTATTTTAGAATAAATCCTTATTGCTTTCGATGTCAGCATAATTCTAGGACAGTACCAATTTTAGTAACTTTTTAATGTTAAGTTAATTTTATGACATCCATTATTTTATTTTACTATATCTTACTATTTTTTGCTCTCCCTTATTTTTTATTTAGTGGGAATCAACTGTGTCACTGGTATTGACTTCTTTGCAACATGTTTCCTGTCCAAGTAAATCACATTTATGCATAGGCTATTTATTTCTCCGTAATAAAAAAAACTCATTATTCATTAAAATATTCTCCCTAATTAATAAATCTTTCCACGAGTTTAAACCCAACCGAAAATCAATTTGATAGTACGAAGATGGTATCTCCAAAACATGAACTTTAAATGCTTCAACCGCTTCTTCCAGTATCCAAAATCGTTATCATTATTGACGTGTGCAAACAGATCTGTACGGTGAATAATACACATAGTTTCAAAACTTATGCATCACCCTTGTATTCACGTTGTATACATTTTTATAAATCGATTTCTCTGTCACATATTTAGTAACTTTCTTTCACGTTAAAGTAAACATTTTGTTTTAATTTGAATACCCATTTAGTCGTGCTGTTTTGCCATTGGTGTAAGTTACACAAAATTTATTTATTTAAAAATACGTGATTACTAATAAAACGCTATTTGATTTCTGAGCTGGATCGTGCCAGAATCATTGTTTTAGTTCAAGAAGGCCACTCACAGCGGGTTGTGGTGGACAGAGTAGGTGTTTCTCAGAGTGACGTGTACCGAATATGAAATATGTTTTTGGAGACCAATTTAGTACAAAATAGGCATCGGTCTGGTAGACCACGAGTAACTAATGAACAACAGAATAAATTTATAGTAATTTTCATTAAGAGAAATCCCTCTAAGTCTGTACCAAAGAGAGCTTAGACAGGCCAGAATATCGTTGAATACAATTGGAAGACGATTTGTTCAGTCAGGTTTGAGGTGTCGTCGTCCAATTAGAGTTCTCAGCTACAACATAGCATGTTTTGCAGCGGCTCCAATGGGATCAAGAACGCATAGAGCTTCCTCTGAAATTTTGGAATTCTGTACTTTTTTTAGATGAGAGCCGAATCTGTTTGAATGGTGATAGCCGGCGTATTCGCGTGTTTGGCGAGAGCTAACAAGAGCTGCACAAGTAGCTCATGCCCGTCTCATGTGAGACTGTGGCAAGAGGATGCGGGTGAGGATTTTGTGTTTATGGACGACAACGCACGCTCACATAGGACTCGAGCAGTGAATGCCACAAGGAATTTGTCGTTTGGAGTTGCCTACGATATCACCAGACATGAACCTAATTGAACATGACTGGAATATGGTCTTCTGAGCTATTCTGGCTCGAAGAAATCCTCCCAGAACCCACCAGGAACTAGCAGTTGCCACAAGAGAAGAATGGGAAAATCTGCAGCAGAAAGATATTGATCGCCTTGTTACCAGTATCAGAGCTCGAATACAGGCTTGCATTGACGTTTATGGTAGAAATACGCTGCATTAAAACTGTAAAAATTATTTTTTAAATATATAAAATTTCAGTTTTCTTATTTTTTTTATTTAAAAAAAAACTACATCTGTTCTAAAACAAGAAACATCTGCCAACGGAATAATTTTCATTGTAGAATTAATCTATAAATGTAGTTTGGTACAATGTTTAATAATAACGAAGATTTAAGGTGATGCATATTTTTTGATACTATGTGCATATAAATTCGATGTTTTTGAGTAATAGCCAATTGTTTGTGCTGATGTGTGAGAGCTTGAATTATCGTGATAAAGATTGATTTGTTATCCTTATTTCTTTAAAGAATTCTGGTACAAATAAAGGTGGTGTACTATTCAAAATTAATTGTTCCAAGTATATTCAGTCTTTCCTAAGAAAACCGTTTGCTTTCAAACGCTTTGCAGCTTCGCTGGTTTCGGCAAAATATTTCTCATGTTTTCCTGTTTTTACCGAATAATTTTTTTCCTCGTTAGTATTTTTGCAGTTTATCTATAACTTGGTCGTTGCTTTTTTTCAAGTTTTTATAGGAGTTAGCTTTACCTCGTAAAAATATAACTACGTTACGGTTTTTAGATGTTCAGTCTCAACATCAAGTTTTGAAAAATCATATGCACAATCTCTTAGATAATTACAATATGGCATTTAAAAGACCCGAAAGGCTGGACGTAAAGAAGCCAGGGCCTACCTTCAAAAGTAAGTAAATACGTCTATAAAAGACCACGAATAAATAATTAGTGATTTATAACTTTAGCTGGAGATCAATCGAACACTGAACCCGCAGACGTTCTTCTTCCTTCGATGATGAAAAAGGAACCACGCGGAGTTCATCCATTTCTGGATGTGGAACCATCCAGTAAAAATGACAATGAATTAGATTACGCGTACGTCACTCTTAAAAACTCGCTATCGTCATGGACGCAGGGTCAAAACATTGTCAGAAATATATCACATTTGTTGAAGCTTGATTCTAGAGTTTTTGCGGATGCAAGGTAAAATAAAAACAGGGCGAGTCAACAATAAGTTCTTGCCTAGTGACAAATGGGACAAAAAACTTTATTATCACATAATATGATCGCACATTTAAAAAATATATGGAACTATGCAGGGCGTCCCAAAAAACCGGAGGCATTAAGTTGTATTTTTTTAAATAAACTAAAGAAAATTATCGTAATATTAAATAAGCAAAATTGCTATTATTAGGCAACGGTGCAGTGACTGGTCTCATACTGTTTAATCCAGCTTTATTTAACCGTCTTTTAACTGTTTTAGAGGAAACCAACAATCTTGTTCAGTTCAACGCCCAGAAAACACAAAGAGCCATGTTTTCCAAGAAAGTGAATTCCTCAAATCATTCCATCACAATGTCCGGAAATACCTTTGAATCAAGTCCCTCAATCTCGATTTTGGTAGTCACGGTGTCTTGGCATGACCATGTTGCTAACATCGCAAAGTCAGCAAGCCAAAGGCTAGGTTTTCTGTGGAAAGCTAAAAAGTTTTTTACTCCTGATCAACCGTTGACGACGTACAAGGCTCAAATCCGACCTCTACTGGAGTATTGCTCGCACATTTGTGGTTTGGCACCAAAGCATTCTCTTCGTCTTCTAGATTCCATTCAGAAAAGGGCCATTTAGTTAATAGCTCAACTCTCACAAATACCCTTCACCCGCTAGAACATAGAAGAAGAGACCAGACCAGACATTACTCTACAGATATTTACATGGCAGATGATCAAGAGAAATAAAAAATTCTTTTATCCCCACTGGCCACATTCGGCCAAAGAACTCGGCACGCTGATCAGTCTCACCCATTTTCTCTCATGATTGACACTACAAGGACCAATCTCCATCAAGAATCCTTCTTTTACAGGGCTGCTACGGAATGAAACAAGTTTCCAAAATCAGTTTTTCCAGAGAAATATGACCTGCAACTTTTTAAAAAGCGGGTCCACATTCATCTCCTTTCTATAATCCGCCCCTCTTCTAATAGTCGCAGTGCCGTCCGCGACCCACACAATAGGTCCACTCTTTTTGCGACCATTTTCAGTAAAAAAAAAACTGTGACATTGCGGACAGCTTTGAGTTCGTTTCTGATTACAAAACTAGTGACAGTCCTTCCTGTTTCTTAAATAGTATGGTCTAATGAAACGTTCTTGTCTAATGATACGTTCATCTCGGTCGTTAGTGCATCGTTTTCGCCCTTGCCCTAGCCTTCTAGAATAATGTCTTATGTCTTATAAGCTTACTTTTAAAGAAAATATATCGCAAGTTTATCTTCTCACAAATTCTTTAAAACTGTAAATATAAGCGAATTATTTTGATAGCGTTTTGTTGCGTTTATTTGGCTTTTTGGATTCAACCGATGAATGTAAAAGGTTTTATTTATTGGTCTTTAATAAGTAGTTCTTTTTATTTTTGAGATACCGAGGATTTTAAAAAAAAAGAAATTTAGGCATGTCATTACCAGCAGATAACTCACTTAACTTAGCAAAACAAACTTTATGCTGCTTTGCTTTGAGGAACACCCTACATAGTTCCAAATATTTTTAAATTAAGCACAGTTTGTGGCCATATCATAAGTCAAATAAAGTTTTTTGGCATACTTTAACTACAAAGTAAGAACTTACTTTAAGCTCACCCTGTACTATCTAACGTTTTAAATGTGAAATAGATGCGACGTTTGACCTACCGTTACAAAAGACCTCTTTAGGTATGGTCTCGAGTCTGTAAGACTGTTAGAGTACAAAAAAAGATAGAAACGTTGTTGCATCTCTGATATTGTCATTCTTAAAGAAGCCTTCTGCAAATGGCAGGAAAAACGTCGAACATCCAACTCATTACCGATTTTTTTTTTTATAAATTAATATTTTAAGTAAAATAAGTTTTTTAAAGGCGTAGATTGTATTTACTATTAGATTATTGTTCTGGATGTAAATATATTCACTTATTTTTATTGTATTAATATCTAAATGTTTTTAGGACTTTCTATGATTATGTGGTCTTTAAAGTCCTTCCTAACAGCAGAGGCTTGAACGCCACTGAAGTCTGCAAGCAAATAGACACAATAAAAGAAAAACTCAAACAAGCGACCGGCGCCGAAGTTCTAGCAATCGCAGTGGGAAATAAGGTAATGCCGTCAGGTTGGGTGGACTGTATTTTTTAATTAATTTTTAAAATTTAAATTTTCGCAAGTTGACAACACCGCTGAAAACTAGTTATTTCTAGAAAGTATTATATTTTATTCAAATTTGACTCCAACAGTGACATGACTGACGACACAAAAAGAGTATTTTAGTATTTTTTGTAATATCTTATATGTATGTATTGTCACGACGAAAACTGCTCTCCAACCGTTTTTTTTAAAGAAAGAAAATTGCATCAACCATAAAAGATTATTAGCAACGCATTAAGATTATTACAAAAGTATAACGGTAACACGTTACAGACATTGTTTATGCTTAAAGTACTGGACAGTGTATTAGATAAATTATACCTTTTCCTTGGTATTGTGTATTTAGTACAGTTTAACTATATATGTTTAACGGAGAAAACTCTATTGCAAGATTCACACATAGTAATCGGTTCCTGTTTCATTAGGTATTCGTGTGTAATTCTCGTGTGGACTAATCGCAAACGTGATGTTTTGACCTAACACTGGTGGTTTTCTGGATATCACAACCATTTTTGGAACGCAGGCTTTACCTTCCGTAATTTTTGTTCGCACTGATTCCACTCACTTTGCCACATAAACGTTATTTTGTTTAAAGTTTTCACTTTTAAGATATGGGTACTGTAAAGTATTTAAAATGGATTATCCATCAACATCAGGTAGTCATAACAATGCTACTAACGGTCTGAAAAAAAGCCGTGCTAATTCATGTTTTGTGCCAATGTTTTCATCCGCTTCAAGGAAGTTTCCAGATAATTTTTTTTTAACTGAAATTGCTAATTTAAAATTGAGCAAAAAAATGGTTTCAAGCTGCGAAGAGGCGATTATTCTATCATTCCACGCTGTGAAGATTACTTTGATTTGAAAAACGACACCGAAAAATGAAGGAAGTTTAAAATTTTTGAAAAAACTTTTTTTGAAAAAAAGTGTGGGTACTTCACATTTTTGAATGCCAAAATAAGATGATGCCAATGGAACCTAGATCAGCATTAATGCAAAGGAAAAGACATGAAATTCTTGGGAGCATTGAAAATACACCAGATCCAACTTTAGAGTGTTTATTAACTACAAAAACACATGGTTCTAAAAATATTTAAATATTTACTGATACACACATACATATAGTCACGCCTTTTTCCCATAGGGGTAGGCAGAGACCACTTCCTTTCACTTGCTACGGTTCTTACACACATCTGCTGCTTCCTCTACATTCATCAGTGCTTTCATAAATGTTCGTCGTTTGTTGGTACTCTTGATCTGGCATTTCTTCAAAACAATATTGATCTGATGGAGATATGTTCGTCGAGGTCGACCTCTACTGACTTATCGATTTACACTCGCCTTATAAATTTGTTTCGTCAATCTTCATCCATCCTTTCTACGTGTCAAACTATCCAAGCATTCCTTTAAATATCTTTGTATCCACGTCTTCTTTTACACCACAGCATTTTCTTATCTCACTATTCTTTACTTTATCTAACCGAGTCACCCCGACTATATTTCTCAGACTACTTATCTCCGCAGCATTAATCCTATTTTCATGCTTCTTCAGCCAAACCCAACATTCACTACCATACATAAGTGTAGGAACCAACAAACCTCTATGCACAGCCAGAAGTGCCTTTTTTGACACTTTTTGGCTATTCATAAAGCTATTCAGCGCCCCATTCATTTGTTTTCCTGCCAACACCCTTCGCTCAATGTCACTGTCACACTTTCCATCTCTCGTAAAATTTGAACCCAAGTACACAAATTCATTTACTTGTTCCACTCTTTCTCCCTCAATCTACTGATAATAGTGTACAAGTGGCTATACACTACGTTTATTTGAATAGAACCCACACTTAATTTTTCAGAAATTCTCCCTACTGGAGATACTGCCTAATGGCGTGATTCCCAAACAAGCTAACCGCTGCACTTTCTGCAGCTTAACTCCTGCCGAAATTTGTTACATTTTTGGACACCACATCAATGAAGCATTGGTGACCATCGGTTTGGTGATCGTTTGATATTACCAGTAGATCAATTTTGGTTCTTATATCTTATATTGAGAGAAACTAATTATTATACACTGTGGTCATGTTTCAAGTGGTGCTTTTTGTTTTCATATTGGTAACCTACAATTCATTTGAAATTTCCTATTTTATTAACTTGTTTTTTAAGCTTACGATCAATAACTTCGAATCTTGGTTAACAAATAAACACACATTTAGTCCCCTATTGGGAAAATGTTAAATTATACTTTGTTCTCACAGGACCATATTGTAAAATCGATAGTAGTGCCAGCTTACGTGGAAAACCAATTTTACATCATCATATTTATGGTATGCAGTGTCTTGGGAGCGATGATAATAGCGTCAGCTTTATTGATCTTCATTAGACGCCATGTCAAGTCAAAGGAAAAATTACAAGGATTATCCAAACCGGACACCGAAGCTAGCAAGGACTATCAAGATCTCTGCAGATCGAGAATGGCAACGAAAGGGCAATCGGCAACGGACACCGTACACGGACGAATAGCTTCGCTTTCCAAGGAATCCGAACAAAGTCCTTCGAGTAGATCAAGCACATCGTCCTGGAGCGAGGAACCGGCTTTACATAACATGGATATATCCACCGGTATGTACGTTGTTAACTTATATTTTGCAAATTAAATAATTGTACATTCATTTTTGATATAAAACAACTAATGGCGCGCTTGGAGAGTAACAACGACGTGCGAAAGCTTCGGGCAACCCCGTATCAACTCGGCTCGATTAAAATTTATAAAAACGTCATTATAAATATATTTGTCAAAATTTAACCCATGATTACCTGACAAAAAGATGTCATAAAAATAAGATTGTGTTTGAAATTCATATTTGTTTGAAACATACAATTATCAAATTTAAAAATTTTTATGAGAGTGAGCGGCCTTTTACAAAGAACGTAAACATATCACCATATCATCTTTTCAGTTTCATTCGTCACTCTTTTAATAAATATCTTTGCATACAGTTTGCCGACTATGCTGAGTAAACTAATACCTCGGTAGTTCTTACAGTCCTACTGCGAACCTTTTTCCTTGTAAAGCGGCACGATAACAGCCTTGTATCAGTCGTCTGGTACGCTACCATTCCTCCAACAAAGGTTAAAAAGGCGGTACAGCAGACTAGTTACCACGCTTTGTCCAGCCTTCAGCATTTCCTTTAATAAACCATCCTTTTATGCAAATTTTCTTTATCAAATAGTTTCGATGTTTTACATCTGCTAGGCGTCCCGCAACGGCTTATTAATTTTATTTATGAATAAATATTTAATTATACCTAGAGACTAAAAATTGTTAAATGAGGAATATTTTTTTCTACAAACAATCCCAATAACTCTTTGTATCGTCATCATATTTAAAAATTGGAGCTGGTAGACTAAGTTAAAGTCTAATGTAACGGGAAAATTCACTTCTTCGGTTTTTTAAAGCTATCTGGTTTGGTGATAATCTGACCGACTTTTGGCCAGTCTCAGCCGAGACAAGGATGAGATTCGGATGTTGGAACGATAGAAAAAATTTTAGATTTAATTTGGGTACTGTAATTTGATTTTTCCCTCCAATGAAAACCTCTTGAACTTTCTCTTTCCTTTAAAAATCAGCCAAAAATGGAAGTTGGAGTGGTAACAAAATCTTTTCCTATGCCTGGAAGAAAAATTTATTAATATCTATCTGCCGACAGAAGTGAAACCTTAAACAGTGGTTTTATTGGATTTTCCATTTAATTGTAGAAATAGATATTTAAATTTCATGATTTTATAATTTGTAAATTAAAATCGTTAAATAATAATTAGCCTAATAAAAGTGGAACACTTTTTGACAGAGATAACAGAAGAAGAAAAAGCTTTAACGTCAACGATGCTTCTGAACCCTTTGATTACGTGAAAAGTTTAATATGTGTTTACCGTGCATTGTTTAAATTGTGTTTTAGTTTAATTGTTATTTTAACTGTTAATTTTATGATCGGGGTCGCTACCCTGAGCAATGGCTTCACTCTACATTTATTTCATTGCCAAAGAAGGCAAATACAAGAGGATGCAAAGATTATAGACTCATTAGTCTAATAAGCCTTAAAAGTGTTCTTAAAAATCGATTGAATACAACAAGCCAGCGTTTGTATGTTTTGTCGATCTAATTAGAGCATTTGACCGTGTCCAACTGAAAGACGTCCTGCATCTCCTTTACAAAAGACAAATACCTTACAATCCTAGCAAAACCATAGAGAACATATAAACAAAACAATAAAATACGAGCACAAATAGAAGGAGACCTCACAAAACCAATACCAGTAAGTAGCAGTATTCACCAAGGAGCCTCCCTGATTCCTACCCTTTTCAATTTAATAATGGAAGAAATTATTCGAAGTGTTCGAGGACTAAAAGGATACAAAATGGCGGATGCAGAAATCAAAATAGTGTGTTATGCTGACGATGCCGCTCTCATTGCAGAAAATGAAGATGACTTACAAAGGTTATTACACTTATTCAACCTAACAGCCAAGTTTCTAAACATGAAAATATCACCGACCAAAACAAAGTGCTTAACAGCATCAAAAACCCTTCTAAGATGCAAACTTGAGCTTGACGGTAAAATAATCGAGCGGAAAATGAAATTTAACTACTTTGGCATAGAACTTTTCGACTTTGGTGATATTGAAGCAGAGGTGAGAGATCAAACAACAAAAGCAATTAGAATAGCTGGCTGCCTGAATACAATATGGTGCATTAAGAGTATGGGAACGGACACTAAAAAGAGGATCTACAAAACCGTCGTGAGGCCGGTGATGACATATACCGCAGAAACCAGGCCACAAAAAGCGAAAACCAAAAGACTCCTAGAGACAGCTGAAATGAAGATACTCCTTAGAATCACTGGAAAGACACTGCTGGATAGAGAGAGAAGCTAGAATATCAGAACAGCCTTTAAGGTCAAGAACATCAATGATTGGGTAACAAACAGAAAGAAGGAATGAAACGAACACATAGGCAGAATGGACAACCGTAGACTTGTGAGAATTGCTCGAGACAAGTCCCCATTGGGACGAAGAGACGTTGGGCGCCCCAGGTAACAATGAAGCGATAGCCTTACGCAAGTGGGGCGATATTTGAACAGGCGACTCGCCTAAAATCAAAAATGAAGAAAAAGAAGACAAAAAATGAAGTTTTTGCAACCAATATACTGATAATGCAAATAATGTAATCAATTCTTTTAAAAAAAATAAATTGCAATACGATTAAAATTAAAAATGTAATTAACCAATAAAAATAATGCTGGTACCGCAGATGATCAAATATTTTCATTAATGTCCACAATATAAACAAAAATTATATTTTCAAATAATTAAAAAATATTAAAAATGTAAATAAATTAATTATGTAAATATCTTAATTAACATATAAATGGTTTAACAACGTTGGTTTAATAATTTGAAATAGGTACTGCCTAATATTGTAGATAATATCAAACATCCATATTTTCCACCCATATGACATTGATAAGTAATGTCTATAACGATTATTTAATAACTTTTCCATAGGTCACATGGTGTTAAGTTACATGGAGGACCACTTGAAGAACAAAGACCGCTTGGAACAAGAATGGGTGGCATTGTGCGCTTACGTTGCCGAACCGAGCGAAACAACGATTGCGATGATAAAAAATAACAAGGAAAACAATCGTTATCAAGAAGTCGTTCCATACGATCACGCTCGAGTTGTTTTAAACGAACTGACAAACGCTAATGGTTCCGATTACATCAACGCTTCCAGCATAACGGATCACGATCCCAGGAATCCTGCTTACATAGCCACGCAGGGACCGTTGCCTCACACGGCTCCCGATTTCTGGCAACTAATTTGGGAACAAGGGGCTGTAGTTATCGTCATGTTGACAAGGTAATAACAAAAATCACTTCTCATACGATTTAACTTAAAATCTCCCAATCGCTGAAAGAATGTGAGTACCTGGGTTAAATTATATTGAGGGCTAACCATTACTTGAAGGTATGATGCGCAATGTACAACCCTGCGTTAAAAACCCATTAACTTTTCATTAGACTTTTGCTTTGAAACATTTCCAGGTTTTGGTGAAGTTTCTTCTACCGGTTCGTTAAGAAAACATCCTATTTTAAATTGTCAGTTTTCTATAGCTGGACATCCGACATAGCAGATAATTTATCGTTTCTTTTTCCTTTCCCAATCGGTTAAAGACTATTGGCACCTGGGTTAAATTATGTTGAAGGCTATAACTCTTACTCGGAGGTCACAACCTTGTGAAAAAACCCATTATTTTTCATTAAAATTTTTTACTTTGAGAAACATTGGCAATTTCTCTTTCCACTTCCTTGAGAAAACCTTGTTCCATTTCAGAGCATTGGTTTTATTTTGATGAACATTGACATAGCAGATGATTTATTTATCGTTTCCACTTCCTTCCCCAATCGTTTAAAGAATATGGGTGCCTGGGTTAACCCTTACGGGAAGGTATGATGCCTTTTGCATAACCCTGTATTAAAAACCCATTGTCTTTTATTTAGACTTGTGCTTTAAAACATTTCCAGTTTGTGGTAAAGTATATTTTTCCAGTTTGTTAAGTAAACCTTATTCCATTTTAGAGCATCGGTTCTCCATGACTGGACATCGACACAGCAAATGAATTATCATCTCTTTTTCCTCGTTAAATTTCCTTTAATACTCGTTTGTACCTCAATGTTTCGAGGTTTACCACAATAGCACATGCTTTTCTGTAATTGCTCCAGTGACCATGTTCTTTCTGATTCAGTAGTAGCTTAGTCCAACCGTCATCAATCCTAAACGACATGTTTCGAGCTATGACACAGCCATCTCGATTCTGATATTTCTTCTCTTGCTTTTCAGTGCAATTTTCCAATAACATCTACAAAAAGCTCCTTTTGTTAGAATACCGAAACAAGTTTTTAAAAACTGCTATCCAGTAAAACAATTCACCTTAATTTTTTATTAATATAAACCTGTAAACTCTAGAAGTATATTCTTGTAGATGAATTAAAACGTTAATCCAACTGTATCAAAGTGCACAGAAGCTATTTAAAATAATTCGTGTTAATCTTCTCCCTTTGCAAAATACCCTGCTACTATAAAAACATGAAAAATGATTTTAAAAATTGAGCCAATAGACTGTAGAGCTCACTGACAAATGAGATTAATAAACAATTTTTCATAGATCGTATTAGAAAGCTAACTCTCGCATACATTTAGTTAAGTACTCATAAAATATAAAGGTTATTTCTTAAAACGTTTATTTTTCATTAACAGATTGACCGAAGCAGGAAACGCAATGTGTCATCGTTATTGGCCCGAAGAAGGATCGGAACTTTACCACATCTACGAAGTTCATCTAGTGAGCGAACACATTTGGTGCGATGACTATTTGGTTAGGTCCTTCTATTTAAAAAACGTCAAAACTGGAGAAACGAGAACAGTAACACAGTTCCACTTTTTGTCTTGGCCCGAAACTGGTATACCCGCATCTACAAAAGCTCTACTCGAATTCAGGTTAGAACATTTTTTAAAATAATCATAAACGATTGTGTGCAAATATTTATAGTGCGATATAATTTTACCGACTATAGGGATTTGGTATCACCAACTTTAGTCCCCACGCTCTACGAGGGTGGTCTGAAGAGTTTCCGACCTTAACGTGAGATGGCAACACTCCTCAATAAAAGCTAGAGAAACACTTTTCAATATATTATTAGCTACTTTTGTTTTCTAGTGTTAAGATAAAGTGTGGGGCGTTGCAAGAACGTCTTTTACTATTAACTTATCTCTATTAATTTTAAATTTTGGTTACGCGACAGATTGCCACACTTGTAAGATGTTAGATAAGTACTGCAATGTTTGCAGATATTTTTCGGAACAGTCGCGATACCTGTTGAAAATCGTACAATAAAATAATGATTCTTGTTTCGTTTTGCAGGAGAAAAGTCAATAAGTCATATCGCGGCCGATCTTGCCCCATCGTGGTCCATTGCAGCGACGGCGCAGGCAGAACGGGCACTTACTGCTTAATCGACATGGTGCTCAGTCGCATGGCGAAGGGCGCTAAGGAAATCGACATTGCTGCGACGTTGGAACACCTTCGCGATCAACGACCTAGAATGGTAGCTACGAAACAACAATTCGAATTTGTGCTCACCGCCGTTGCCGAAGAGGTGCACGCCATTTTGAAGGCTCTGCCGCCCCAACCGAATCCGGCTCCGGTTCAGGAAAAGGAAAAATGAATTTGATGAATCTCCTGCAACATCCTCGTACATTTTTTTTCATTCAGAGCAACCCGGCTAATTTACCGGTCGGAAACCAAAACATGCACGCTCTGCATATGAGAAAGAATGTGCGTGGTTGGTATGCAAAAAAAACCCATCATAATATAGATTTTCTCTCTCTAACTAACTCTCTCTCTGTTTCAAAGTGTACAATGCACTCTCATATAGATGTTATCATTTTGCGTTTCGGTTTGGGAATATTTTCGACGCGTCAGGGAATTTCCAAAGAAATAAATATTTCAACAAATTTTGAAAAAAAAAGGAAATGCTTTATCTAGAATCACAATTTGGAAATTCGTATAAATAACTGACGCGCGTATTCTGGGAAATTTCCAAACATCTTGTTTTAGTAAAAAATAATCAGTGGTTAGTATAATCCTGTGGATATTGATGTACCTTATTCCAAATAAAAACTACATATCCGATTTAAGTTATCCAAAACATTCACACACAGAGTTTGTATAATATATTAAGGTTGATACGAGATATTAGCTAATTCACAAATTAACTATAGAAGAAATAAAAATATTTTGAGATAGTTAAGGATAGCGCGACCGTTAAATATGATTTTGACTGTTATTTATCTATTTAGCCTTCTTTGGTCAATTTTTAGACATAGGCCTCCCCCAGTCTTTTCCACACTTTCCTGTTTGTTGCCATGTTGATATATCTAGTTCCAGAGTGCTTCTTCAGGTCATCCGCCCACCTCATTTAGGGTCTTCCTCTGCTTCTTTTAATTTCGCAGGGTCTTCAGTTTAGAATACATTTGTTCCATCGGTCGTCTTTTTGTCTGATATTGTTTCTGGTCCACTCGTTTCTCTTCCTATCTATCAGTTTTACATGTAACATTTGTCTTTCCATTGATTTTTGTACTTTTGTTTATTTATCCATGTTTTTCTGTGTAAGTGTCCAAGTTTGGGATTTATAGGAGAGGACAGGTAGTACACATTGATTATATATACTTTGGTTTTGAGGTATTGTGGATATATTTTAGGATGTAGTCCAAACTAACAGCTCTTATTCTAGTATTTCTTCACAATAAATTTGATTTTTACAAATCACTTTGATATTCACTTTACAATTACTTTAAACCACTTGACTTTAAGCTAACTTTAACTTAAACTTTAAAACTGACAAAAATTTCCGCGGCCGCTGTCTTTATATTTCTCCGAAAAACCTTCCAGAAAGAGCCCGAACAATCTTTTATTGTTTTCGAAACTGGTATATCGTAACATGTTAATTGTACGTAGAAGGGGTTGTAAATCCTTTATTCGTACACGGGGAAATTATACTCAACTTCGATAATAGTGGACTAGTTAAATCATAGATCGCTGGCTTTTGAAAGTTTCATTTGACACTGAAAATACACCATGCAATTGTACCGTTGATGAATTGCCTTTTTACGTAAATTTTACGGTCTTAAATGAATGACTTGAAAGAATAACAAACACCGAAATAATTCCATGCCGTGGATAATATCAGGAAAATCGATCTCTCCGATCGCTGTAATAAAAGGGAATTTAACGACCGTCTCTGGTCGGCGTTTTGAAAGATAGAAAAACCAATGGTTCGATCGGTGTGGAAGGAATTGTCGATGGACCGTCTCTGGTCGACCTTTGAAGAGATACTTAGATAATATCAGAAAAATCGATCTCTCCGATCGCTGTAATAAAAGGGAATTTAACGACCGTCTCTAGTCGGCGTTTTGGAAGATACTAGAAAAACCAATGGTTCGATCGGTGTGGAAGGAATTGTCGATGGACCGTCTCTGGTCGACCTTTGAAGAGATACTTAGATAATATCAGGAAAATCGATCTCTCCGATCGCTGTAATAAAAAGGAATTTAACGACCGTCTCTGGTCGGCGTTTTGGAAGATACTAGAAAAACCGATCGTTCGATCGGTGTGGAAGGAATTGTCGATGGACCGTCTCTGGTCGACCTTTGAAGAGATACTGTGGATAATATCAGGAAAATCGATCGTCGGCCGATTAAAAGGAGGAATTTTTTGACCGTTTCTAGTTGGGGTTTTGGAAGATACTACTGTGGCGATTGCCACTCGCCGAAGCGCGATGAAAGGGGAGAGGGGTTCACATAATTCGCCAAGAGCGTTTAATGGTTTGTAGACGTTGGTGCTCAGGGACGGTTCGAGACTAATTTAAATTATAAATGATGTAATACTGAAATAAAAGATGTTCTATCCGGTTGCTTTTGAGTATTTTGCGTTTTTGGCATGTTTACGCTGGCAAATACCGAATCTCAAACACATCCTATGCGTCTCGTATCTACCTTGACATGTAAATAAACATTATCGATCGTGGAGGATAAACAATACGTTTTTCGGAATGGCGTCTGGCGCAATATTCGAAATTCACCGAAAATGCGGTCTAACGAAGAAGATACTGAGCCAATCGACGTTCTGTCTTCGACAGTTTAATGAAATGTTAAAATTATTTATATTTTTATAACTTACGGTTAAATTATATATTTGAATTTATGGCGCCACCTTCGTGGACACTGACGCAAAAAACTGTAAATTTAATTTGTATATTTAGTTGGTTCGTTCAACTTAAGTAGGTACTACATCACATTACAAAGTGCTGATTGAATGAATATTTTTGATACCAGTCTCTCAAGAATACAGTTTCGATCGGGCCATAAATGTTGACGCTTAACAAAGAGAATATATTATATATTAACTATATGACTAGAGAAAATAATATTTATATATCCTATATGTATGTTCCAGACTGAAAGATTTCGAAGATATGATGTGGAAATGTTATCAATTTCTGTCCATTCGTGGGACGTGAAGTGGTTCCGTCTCTACGACGACATAATTAAATAGTTTCTAATAAAAATGGTATAATTACAAATTAAATAACGTTCTATGCTATAATATAATATCAGCTCTATTTTGTCAAACCATGTTATTATTCAATGTGAATTTATCAATGTACTGATTCAACAGAATTAGATTATTAGTGTGTAACGTAACCATGTGTATGTATACAGCATTAGTTGTTGTTATTTCTTTTTTTATACCCACTTCCGAATACCCACATCCTTTCGCTACGAATATTTCCGAAAAAACAACGAATAATCGGTGCAATAATTAAAGGCAGACGGTTTAGACTTATCAAAAAGTTCAAAAATGGTCTTCAGTTTCATAAAACATCTATATACAGTGTGTACATAAAGTAATTTAATAGTAATATTTCGATTTCTGTTGGGATCAATAAAAATTTGTTCAAATGATTCAGGCCACCTGCATAAGTCAATTAAAAGTATACTTCATCGTTACTCCAAAATAACTTGATTAACATAATTTATTAAATAGTACACCATGTATACATTTTCAGTTTTTCATAATCTATTAAATAACAAATACAACCGTCACCACCGCATAATTCTAATTTTATTTATTCTACAGTTATTGAGAAAAATAATTTACAGCAACGTTTTTATGACCAAAATAATAAACAGGAAAAAATAACTTATTAGTCTCATTAAGTTAGATGTTTAAATGGTCTTCCTTCATCTATTTGACAGTATCCAAGCCACCCTGAATGAGCTAGCAGCTAAGTTCGGAGATCATGTTGTCAGGCAACAGTAAGCAGACGAGCTAGCAAGAGAGGGCACCACCACCACCACCCTCCTAGCTGTATCTGTCTCGGCAAACTGCTGGCTTCTCTTGATTCTTCTTCTGATTGATTCTGGTGTCGCTGTCAGGAACTCATTTGGCTGACCTCCATATGCCCTCAGGTTGCAATCTTCCGTGATGTGGCGGATCGTCTGCCTTTCAGCGCCGCAGTCACACTGTGGGGAGGGTATTATGTTCCACTTGTAGAAGGCATCGGCACACCTGCCGTGGTTGGTTCTAATCCGATTAAGTGCTACCCATGTCTTGCGTGGTAGTTCAAAGCCGGCTGGGGGAGTTGTTATGCACGGCATGTTGAGAAATTCCGGTTGGGCTGATTCGGTCCATTTCTGCCTCCACTCATTTATTGGGTTGAAGTCAACGGCCTCCAAGTTTAGAGCCGTTTTGATGGGGGGTTTTCTTGAGCGCAACCTATTCCTGTCTATGTCCTCGATGTCTCTGTTTACATTTTACTGTTTTGAGTTTTAGAAGGTGATTTGGGTCATAAAAACCAATGCTACTATTATAACCAGAGACGGATTTACCAGCAAGCTTGAGTCTAGGGTGGCAAATTTGGATGACTTATTTGTAAAAAAAAATGGGCTGGGTCGAGGGACCCAGGCAGGAGTGAAACTTCTCTCTCTCTTTACATTGAAACAAAATTTATTTATATTATATATATATATATATATATATATATATAAATTTTAGTGTTATAGTAGTAAAAAAGAAGGAAGTGGGCCGAGAGAGCGATGTAACCTATAAGCCTGTAGTGAAAGAGAGTGCGCGCTTAACATTGTATATGGAATAGTGTGGAGGAGGTGAAGCAGAAGAGAAAAAAGAATGGAGTGGGAGCGGAGGAGAAACGGCACGCATTCTCGTAAGATTCCAAAGTGATGACATCACGTTTTTGCCGATTCACTCTCTGTATTTCTTTTTCGAGCGGTGCGCGTAAAGAAGTTTCACTTCAAAAACATCATTTTCATGTCGCTTGTCCATCATGGTTTCACAAAACTCCATCTTTTACAGATTTGGCTATTGTTTGGCACAACAAGATGGTTAGGTGAATTATCACATGATAAATTCTATCAAAATTATAAGGAACCCTTATTGTTCTTCTGATAATGCTGCTCCTACTCTAACTTTCAAACGCCTATCCGAGGTTGAACGGGATACAACATTTCTTTAAGGTGTTTTTACTAAAAGATTGTTATTAACACAATAATATTAACCTAACACAACAGTATGGATTACGCAACTATTTTGTATGTGCCAATATGCATACAAAAACAATAATACAATACCAAAATATTTCAGTTGTTAAAAATCAAATATTTTTATTAAATAATGTTTTAATTACAAATCTTACGTCGTCGATGCTCACACTTACAATCTTAGTTCTGATTTTACCCTTGTTCAAAATCAGAATGCTCATAAATTTTCAATTCATAACCTGCTGCCATTCATCTGACAAAGGTCTACAATGGAGACGCTATTGTGTATTTCGGGGTTATTAATGAATGACGGATTATCTTCCTTCGGCCAGAGCTTCGTAATACCATGAAATACAGTTCCGTTTTAAGGATAAAATGAAAAGCTTTGTTTTATTTTTGTAATAAAGAATCCTAATAGCTGGATTATTACCGTCCTTACAAAAACAGCTTTAATAGAAAATATCGACTGCAAAAAGAGAATATTAAATATAATTCCTAATTTTATAAAAAAAAATATTTTCCTCAAAGGCGATGTCTCAACACACAAGTACGTAATATTGTTATAATATTGTCGGAAGAGGAAAAATTACTATTACTTATTGAAATACATTTTTTGTTAGTCTTTTATAGATTTTCTTTAAGTAAATATTTTGCTCATCTTATTCTACGACTTCTGATATTAGCAATAATTTCTGGCTTATTGAATAAATCTCTGATTCCCTAGTTTTTTTAAAATTCTCACACACCGGTTCAAACACCTTTCTTAGTATCTTATTCATCAGTATCAGTATCAAAAGTCAATAGTTTCTTTTCGGTTGCTTTGGCTAATATTCACTCTTCAGAACCATAAAGCTAGAATGTTAGGCCAATTTTACACGAGGAGCTTCCGAGAGAGAGGAAGGCTCTCAGCAGCAAAATGCATTGAGTCCAATGGAGCTTTCAGGCGAAGATCAGGGGCGTTCACGCAAAAGGAAGAATGGGGGCATTCGTTGAATATTTAATAAACACATTTTTAGAAAACAAATTATTTACTCTCTTGCATACATCCAACTAGCAACTAAGTTTAGAGTTTACATTGTCAGGGTACCCGGACACAGAAACATACCAGGTAACTGTAAGGCGGACGAGCTAGCAAGAGAAGGTACCACCCTCCCAGCTGTATCTGTCTCATCTCAGCAAGTAGTACCGATTGCAAACTGCCGGATCCTCCTGCACAGCAAAGTAGTTCAAAAAGCCAACTTAAGGTGGCAAAATGAACCCATATGCACATCATCGAAACAGGGAGTCCATTGGAAATGCGATCGCGGCCATAACAGGACACTGGGCAGGTGGATCACATGCACGGCACATGGGAATCGCATAGCTACGACACGACTTCTGTAGAAGCTGTCACAAAGAGAAAGAGGAGGAAACAATGGTACATTTTCTTTGCCACTGCCCTGCCCTAGGCAGAAAACGGCTTTCTATACTAGGGCAACCAAACGTTAATGACTTATGTGATCTTGACTCAGTAAGCATTAAAGACCTTACACTTTTTAATAAAAGTTCCAACTGGTTCTCATGGTAGATGGGGAAGGCACCACCGTCCATCACAGTATCACAAAGGGCCAAAACACATAAGTGGGTTTTCTCCGAACCGCCGTTTTAACCTAACCTAACCCAACCCTGCATACGTCGTAGTATCTTTCCTATAAGTCAGACGTACACCGTCGCTAACAGTTTTTTACTGATTAGTAACGTCGAAAACACATGTCAACGAAGTGGAGACAATTTAAATTAGAGTCGCGTAGTTAATTACTTGATTATTTATCGCGAATATTTATTATATTTTGTGCTGGTCGACTGGATACCTTCCAGCTCTCTGTTTTGCATAGAAATTTTTGTTATCTAAATATTTTTCCATATATGTATACAATATCCTAAATTTTTAATAACTTCCGAATTGTAAGCGGCAAAACGTACCTGCCGACTGTACTAAAATAGTACGTTGTACTAGCCATTCGGGACACGCTCTTCGAGCCCGTAATTTTTCACATTACGGGTTCCATTTCCTTCATTCACTTTTCCTTTTTCATCATTATACACATACGGTTTTCCGGGTCTCGTATCTCTCCACCTCCACTTCTAACCTCCTTTTACTACGAGACGGAAAGTGCGTTTGCTTCCTTTTCGCAAAGTGGGTTGAAAAGCCGTAGTGATAACATCGAGCTCGTTTGCACTAATAAGTATACCGTTACCACGGCAACCTCGGAGTAGCAGTCACTACGTAGCGAGATTTATTCAGCAGATGCTAGTGCATAGAGGATGCGTGAAGGGAAACAGCGTTGCCGGACGTCACGAATTTTATTGCTATTTAAGATCTTTCTAAGATCTTTTGATCGACGGTTAAAGAACATTAATTGTAAAAAATACCGACAATTAAAATGTCATTGTGGACTTACACAGAAAATAAGATAAAATAAGAAATAAGATAAGAAAATTGAACATACGTAACACACTGAGAACGTTTATACACGAACTAAAATAAAATAAGAGTCGGCCAACTTTCAACTCTTAATGTGCGCATGACTAGACAAAAAATCGTTTTGTGCCAGAGTTACTCTGTTTGTGCTATTCTATACTTACCTTCATCTTTTAAATTTTGCTTTGACCCAAACGTTTTTGTATTCTCATTTGTTTTTTTTTTTATTAAATAATAGTTCCGAATTAAAATCTAAATACGATTTAATTGTTTTGTATATTTTTTAAGTACAAAAAACACATTCAACACTCATTCAACCCTACATCTCTTAAGAAGATAATATCTCCCACAAAAACAAAATGTATGACAACATCAAAAACATCATTGAGGTGTAAACTGGAGGTAGATGGAGAAGTTATTCAACAGAAAATGAAATTTAAGTATCTCGGCGTGGAACTCTCGGGCTTTGGCGATAATGAGGCAGAAGCCAGGAAACAAACAACGAAAGCAACAAGAATAGCAGGGTGTTTGAATAGTTTTTTTTTTATGAAAATAGTCGCAAAAAGGGTAGACCTATCGTGTGGACTGCGACTATTAGAAGGAGAAGACATTGTAGAAAGAAAATGATTGTGGACACGCTTTTTAAAAAATTGCAGGTCATAGTTCTCTGGAAAAACTGATTTTGGAAGCTTATTCCATTCCGTAGCAGCCCTGTAAAAGAAGGATTCTTGATGAAGATTGGTCCTTGTAGTGTCAATCTTGAGAGTAAATGTGTTTATTAAACAACAACATTGTCTAGTTTTCCATACGAGAATTCAACATAGTTATTCACTATAAATTACCCACTCTTTATAATCGTTATTATTGACTATAGAAAAAAAGGTTTTTTATGAAATGTTTGTGGTTATGATTGAATTTTGTTAAAATGTTAATAGATATACAGTACCTTACAGATTTTAGGAAATACAACAAACTTTTGGAATTATTTTTCCTGATTTCAAAAATAAATTATTTATGTTATCCTTATCTCATACCGTTATTGAATTATTAAACGCCAAACATATTTATTAAAATCATTACTGTAAGTATGCAATAGTTAACGTTATTAAAGTAAGCTATGAAAATGACAACACTATTGCGTTTGATAAGTGACATTTCATTTCAAATCAAACGTTTCTCAAAGACATTGTCAATAATATTAGTAAAGTCATTCAAGACACAATTCGACTTGTAATAAGTAATCAATAATAAGAACATTTCCGATGTAATTATAAATAAGACGTTTTAATTATGTATTAATAATAATGGTGGACACATTGCACATCTTTTATAAGTTATCATTTATTTATTTCTAAATTTTATGCTTACATATAAATCTGTTTTCTATTTTGCAATTTTTCTTTCTCACTATAAACCATTTTGATTGTTTCATTAAAGAAGGGTGTCGCTTGTCAAACATAATAGTTGTTATTTTCACAGCTCACTTCAACTTTAGCATATTTGCAGTAACTATTTTAACTAAGTTAGCTATGAGAACGACAACTATTGTGTTTGACAAGTGACGTTTCTTTAATGAAACAATTAAATGGTTTGTAGAAAGGAAGAAAAGTCCAAATTTAAATGCAAAATAGATAACTGCATAAATAAATAATTGCATTGGAATTCTTTAACGTATTGTAGGAATCGGGGGTATTTATACTTTCCCTTTTCCTACATTTTTTTTTTTTATGAAAATAGTTGCAAAAAGGGTAGACCTATCGTGTGGGCCGCGGATGACCCGCACTGCGACTATTAGAAGGGGAAGTGATTATAGAAAGGAAATTATTGTGGACACGCTTTTTAAAAAGTTGCAGGTCATAGTTCTCTGGAAAAACTGATTTTGGAAGCTTATTCCATTCCGTAGCAGCCCTGTAAAAGAAGGATTCTTGATGAAGATTGGTCCTTCTAGTGTCAAGCTTGAGAGTAAATGTGTGAGACTGATCAGCGTGCCGAGTTCTTCGGCCGAATGTGGCCAATGGTGGTACAAGAGTTTTTATTTCTCTGGAGCATCTGCCATGGAAATATCTGTAGAGCAATGACTGGTCTGCAACTCTTCTTCTATGTTCTAGAGGGTGAAGGGTATCTGTGCGAGCAATACTCCAGTAGAGGTCGGATTTAAGCCTTGTACGTCGTCAACAGTTGATCAGGAGTAAAAAACTTTCTGGCCTTCCACAGAAAACCTAGCCTCTGGCTTGCCGACTTTGCGATGTTAGCAACATGTTCATGCCAAGACATATAATTGGACACCGTGACTCCCAAAATCGAGATGGAGGGACTTGGTTCAAGGGTATTTCCGGACATTGTGATGGGATGATTTGAGGAATTCACTTTCTTGGTACAATATGGTGCAATAAAACATAGGAATTGAGGCAAAGACTAGAATCTATAAAACAACAGTAAGACCTATCATAACATATACGGCAGAAACTAAACCAGATACATCGAATACTAAGCGAGTATTAGAAACAACCGAAATGAAATTACTCCGCAGAATAACTGGTAAAACACTTTTAAACAGAGAAAGATGTGAAAGTATAAGAAATACATGTGGATTAGAAGACATTAATGGCTGGGTATTAAACAGAAAAAAATAGTGGAATTAACACATAAATAGGAGCGTAGGGCGTCCTCGAAAGAGATAACTTAAATGCAGCGCAATAGGCAAGTTGACGAAAAATAAACAGGCGATTCGCCTAAAGTCAAGAAAAAAGAAGAAGAAGAAAACAAATTAAAGTATGAAATTGGCAATCAAAAAAGAGTGTGCGTCTCGGGTCGCCCGACAGAAGTGATAACTTCAAATGATTTGCGTAGAAACTATTAAATATTGAACGTATTTAACGTAACAAATACTTAGTTTATTATTAGAATGAAACTTATCATTTGGGTGAGGATTATTAATAAATACAAAATTTTTGGTAAATTAGTGACATAATCAAAAATGTTTAAAAAAGTAAAAAGCCCATTTATTTAATATAAAATATATCTTATGTATAATTATTAACATTCTTCAATAGAAACAGTTGACTCGTTTTCATTTACATTATCATGGCAGTGTATTTAGGTTCAAATCCCCGAGCAACTTTTATTTTCAACAAACACGACATCACAAATATACAGGGTGTTAGTAAATAAGTGCGACAAACTTTTGGGGGTGATTCTGCATAAAAAAATAATGCCAGTTTGCTATATAAACGTATGTTATTGTATTAGTTCTTGATAATGTATTACAAAAATGAAAAATACGCGTCAAAATGTTTTATTTATTATTATACGCTCATTTGATGACACCCAAAAACCGCACCATCGCTTTGAGTGAAATAATAGGATAGGGGCGGACCCCGTTGACCACAATCCGTAACAATATAATTCATCTGTATTATCAGGACTATTTTCGTCTTATTACTTATCTTATATCTTATTTTATCGTAGTTTTGTCTCGTTTTGCTAATCCTTAATGGTTAAATGTAGTCCTAAAAAGAAAGAGATTCTGTGCAAACGTCGCGTTGAAAAATACCGAACGCAAAAAGCGAGTCAATTTAAAAATTTTAGTTTAACTTACTAGAAAAACTGCTCGAATGCCAAGAAATGTTGTATGAAACATTTTTTATGCGGCACAAGTAGGTTTTTAGTGGCCAAAATTTATCGGTGATGTAAGAACTCCAGGTGGTAAAGATCCTGGATTAATCATAACTTACTTAAATTTATGTTGGTTAAGTTAAATTTGTTTTATTTTTTACAATAAAGAAGAATCGCGAAAAATGTAATCAAATGTATTTTCAAATAAATGAGGAAAATAACATTTTCAAAGAACACTAAAAATAATGGTATTATGGGCACTATTGAAAGGAACACTTGCAGCATCCCCACTCACTTTTTACAGACGCGTACATCAACCACCAAACTGAACTGAATTGGTTACCAATCACGTATCGTAAATATTTTGTTAAGTTTACTGAATATTTATTTATCATAAAACTTAAAAGTAAATAATAAATGAATAATTTTAAGATCTTTTCGCCAGTGACAAAATAAATAAATATTAATTCCAAATATAGAAGCTATCAATTAATTTTACAAATATTAACAATTCAAAAACGATCGGTTTTCATTATCAAGATATTGTATCAAACCTGTCGAGTTTGTTTATTTGTTTACCAAGCCATACGTTCTAGAATGAGAACTATGGTATTATAATAATATGGTAAAAATGATATCTCTTCCGTCCTCCCGATACTGTTTATTCTATTAAAAAAATCTAAATGCTTTAATCTTACATCATGTGACATAAACATGACATAAATGTGACATAAATTAATTAAATATAAGGATATGTAACTGTACATCTACTTTTGGCCTATTTTGTAAAACTGCTTTTTAAGTCTGCCGTTACTTTTGTATCATACAAAATTATTTGCGAATTCTCTGCCATTTTGAAATGAAACTTTCAGACCGACGCCTTCCGTTGGAAGTTTCTTAGATAAAATATAAGAGTGTTATCTCTTTCTACTCCTTGAGAATTATCACGAGTACTGCCAAATACCTTTTCCGATATTCTTGCCGCAGCCAATACTTGGCGACGATAATTTTTAATGAAATTGGTTAATTGAAATTAGCAAGTCGACAACATCAACCCGCTAAAATTTAGGCGCTCACTGTAATCACAGATTTGTCACATAATTTTAATGACAATATAATCACAGCAAACTTGTAATAATAATAACAATAATATACTGCGGGGTGGTACCTTTTGAATCCCGCCAACGGCACGAAGACAATGTCCATTGTGACTACCCGTGATGGCAATTAGCGATTTGCTATACCTGTTTTCTTTCAAAAAGAGAGCAGATAACTGCCTTAGCTGCTCGGGTTTAAGAAAAGCTGAGCTCAGCAAAGTCAGCCTTAGGTTAGGTTAGGTTAGGTATTATTTGAGTGGGGCGTGATCTCCCCTTAACAGCGACCTTTAGTAGGTCTATTGTGGCTCAACCTCTAGAGGTTACAGTTCACCGCACAATCCAGCCCTTCTCACAAAGTTCATGGTTGTATAGGAAGAGATTTTTTTGAAATCGGTAGGTTCTAGGTTGGTGTAACCCAATATGCTGAACCTTATTCTTCCCAGGCTGAGGCATAAACATAGTATATGTTCAGCAGTTTCGTCTTCCACGCAGCAAAACCGACTTTCCGTTTGTTAGTTTAGACCTATCTTTCTGAGGTGGTATCTTAGACGACAGTGTCCTGTAAGCAGTCCTGTTAGAATTCGCAGGATATTTCTGCTCCATTCTAGAATTTGCTTAGTTGTGTTTTTCGATGGTTTAGGTAGAAACGCCTTCGAGTGAGTTAACCCTTGTACATCGGACCAGTACGTGAGTATTTTCCTCTCCGCCCAGTCCGAAATAATTGTTTTGGTGGCACTTGTGGAATTAAAATTAAACTGTGTTTATACAGTTTAATATAAGTTAATAAATACTGACACGAGTAAACGTCAGACCTGTCTTATGACGAATGGACCAGAATCTATTAGGGATGCGCCGGAGATTATAACAACCGAGAAGAAACAAAATACAGTCTACTCGTTATGTATCTTATCTTATAAAATGTATAAATCAATTGGTAGTATTAAATGCAGTTTAAAAAATGTGCTAGTAGTTTTTTTCATTCAAATACAAATTCGTATAAATGTGTAGTGATGTCAACAAAGCCAACATTCTAATTTTCGTCGAGTGAGTCGTCTATATAGTTAAACTCACACTGCCGAGTGCTTTTAAGTTGGCTAATCGAAAAGATTAGGCTTCATCGAGGAATTGTTTGTCTCTGAATGAGACTCCCTTTGTTCTTCCCCATTTAGCTAATGTCACAATTCCAGCTATTAAATATTCTTTACTTAGTCGTTGCGGTATGATATTTTTAAATGATATTTATTGTTTAAAAATAATTAATTAAATGAAATTTCTTTGTAATCAAGTTTTTTGTTTTTTATTATCCTTTTAAAGGAATTGCATCCAAAATATCAGTATTTACGATAATAATATTTTAATTGGGTTAACAAAATAGGTTTGAAATTCATACTTTCTGCCAATAATACATACATACATACATAAAATCACACCTTTTTTCCATAGGGGTAGGCAGAGACCACTTCCTTCCACTTGCTACGGTTCTTACACACATCTTTTGCTTCCTCTACTTTCATCAGTGCTCTCATACATGCTCGTCGGTTGTTGGTACTCTTGACCTGGCCTTTCTTCAAAACAATGTTGATCTGATCGAGATATGTTCGCCGAGGTCGACCTCTACCGACTTGTCCATTCACACTCGTCTTATAAATTTGTTTCGTCAATCTTCCTTCATCCATCCTTTCTACGTGACCAAACCATCGAAGCATTCCTTTATCTATCTTTATAACCACATCTTCTTTTACACCACATCGTTCTCTTATCTCATTATTCTTCACTTTATCCATTCGAGTCACTCCGGCTGTACTTCCCAAACTACTCATCTCCGCAGCATTAATCCTATTTTTATGCTTCTTCTGCCAAACCCAACATTCACTACCATACATAAGTGTAGGAACCAACACACCTCTATGCACAGTCAGACGTGCCTTTTTTGACACTTTCTGGCAATAAAACAAATCATTTTTATTCTAATACGTCTACACAATAAATTTTACTTTACAAATCACTTAGATATTCACAACTGAATACAATAACTTTGTAATTATACTTTAAAAACTTGACTTTAAACTAAGCTAAAGCTTTCGCGACCGCTGCCTTTTTATATTTTTCCAAATCATTACTAGAAGTAGCGCGAATTTTCGATCATTATTCTTGACATTGGTAGACGCCTTTCTAGAATTTGTTGGATCTTTTTTTTTTCAATCGCACGCGGCCATAAATTATGCATTCCCCTTGACGCGCTGTCACCTCAAGGCTACAATCGATAGGAACAGCTCGCAAATTGTAACAATGAATAATATTAACCATTGCCTGCAATTCCTCTTTATATAATGCTTATATGACCTGATCATCGACGTAAAGGAGGAATTTGACGATCAAATCTTACAAATAAAATACAAATCTTTTAAAGAAACGTCTAAATATAAGGTAAACAGCCAAGGCGAAGCCACATATCCCTGTATAACACCTTTTGTGTGTGTACTTTTGTAAGCAAGGTTCAATCGACTTATTTTTATAGGTTAATAATAAAAACAGTTGCCAATAGTAGGTACATGAACTATAATAACAGTTACATAAAAAAAAATTACATATTTTTCATATCTTATCATGCCCCCCGCAAGTTCTTCTTTTTCTTCGGCTTTTAGACTTGTTTTAGACGAATCTATGAATAGTCTCCATTTATCGGGCGTATATGGTAATTTCAGTTCGGTCATTAGGCCAGGTATGTCATGTCCAAGAAATCTGAGGCCAATATAAACATTTGGGGGCCAGTTGTACATTACTTTAAGTTAAAATGTTACAAAACACACGATATTTTTATAAAGAGGATTTTTGTATTGAACGGTGTTATTAATCAGTTGAAAGTAAATGGGAATATTTATATCTCGTGTGAGAAATGTTACAGTGGTAGCGACAAAAACCGTACCGTTCAAAGGAAGCTGACAAACGAAACCGATTACGCCAAATTAAACTTTTCTCGAAAATTTTCCCCGATTTTCCGCAGTCGAAAACGGCAACGGCGCAAGAAGCTACCTTCAGCTATCACACACCCCAGCCAGTAATGAATCCGGCATCAAGTTGGCGGGATACGGTGCTAACGTCCGTGTTTGGAGTGCTATAATAATAAGTGTACAAAGTAGGCGTAGAATACAGCGTAGCGCGTAACAGTCGAAAGGATGGAGACAATCGGGACGCTGCTCAAGTAAGATTGTTTGATGTATTGTTGTTCTTTTCATTCATAAAAAAAAGGAGCGGGAATGGGAAACGATTGTAACTCAAATTAATGCGATAGTTGCGCGGGGGATGGGGAGGGGGAAGAAGAGTTTTTTTGTGATTTTTAGTTCTATTTCATTTTTTCTGTTGATTATACAATTTTCCAAAAATATCAATTTTGATATTTATGTTCTTTTGTTAATTTTACTACCGGTTTTTATTTGAAAAAAAAAATAAACGAAAACGTCCTTCAAATAACAAAATAAATATTCATCACTTTAGTATAAAAAATAAGAAATATACAGGATGTAAGTAAATAAGTGCGACAAACTTCAGGGGGTGATTCTGCATGGAAAAATAATTAAAATTTGCTAAATAAACGTATATCCGCAAATACTTCGTTTCAGAGATACGGGGTGTTAAAGTTTTTCATAAAAACTGTCGATTTATTTATTGCTCTAAAACCGGTCAAGATATGCAAATGAAATTTGGTGGGTTTTAAGAGGTAGTTATTGCGCATTTTTTAACATGCAATTAAGAATTTTATGTTCATCATTGGCGCGCACACGGGTAATGGACCCAATTTTTTTAAAGAAAAAAATGGTATGCCATTGAGGTATTTCAAATTAAAAATCATGTTTGAATTCCTTGATAAATTTGTGACCAAAAATATTTTCTGTATTTTTTTCGTATAGGGCGCCGTTTTTATGCAAAAAATAAAACATCTTAAAGCGTATTTTTCATTTCTTTAATACGTTATCAAGAATCGAGTCTCCAAAGTGCAGTGCGTGCTGTGCCTTCGGTCTAGTTCTTAGTCTTAAGTTCCAACTCCCAACTTTATGTAAACAAAACTAATGCAACATACGCTATGTTCTTCTTCTTCTTATTCTTTGTAAAGAATAACAGACCTTTTGGTTTGTTTATTTCGATGGCTCGTCAGTGTTGTTGATTCTCCTGTGATAGAAATGTCCAACCATCTTTTAGGTGGTCTTCCGATTGGCCTCTTACCATCTGGATTCTTTCTACGCGGTTCCGCTTTCGTCCCTATCTGATTACATCTTCCACCTTGCATGTCTCTCTTATTGTTGCGCTTCTCACTCTATCCCGTAGTGTCTTTCCCGCTATTAGCCTTAGAGTCTTCATCTCTGCCGTTCTTAACATAGATTTTGTTTTGTTTGTGTCTGCTCGGGTCTGGATGCCATAGGTGAGATTATTGGTCTTACGCATGTTTTGTATATTCGAAATTTACTGTCGAATCCCGTTGTTTGTTGTCCCATAAGGCGTCTCTTAAACAACCTCGAGGCTTTGTTGATCTGGGATTTTAGATATTTAATTGATTCGTGGTCTTGGAGATTGATATTTGTATATTAGCATACGCTATGTCATTTTGCTCTTTGTCAACCTCTTGTACTTATTGTTTTGAAAGACATATTGTAAAAATAATATATCGAATTAGTATCAATTTTAACTATAATAGTATTTCTGTTTTTTTAAATGTCGAGTGAAAGTTAATGGGTAGTAAAAGAATTTTGTATTAAAATTTAATTGTATTTGGTGAAATTAGACTAGACCGTTCAATTTCTGATGATTCATTCTGTGTAATATCAGTTTCAACGAAAATTGTAATAAATGTAAAAGGGTACATATATACATTACGAATGCTGCAGCAATCGAAAACAAAGCAATAAAACATGATAAAAATATTTTTTTTGATAGCCATCTCCAGGTAAATCGATAAGCGGATCAAATACTTTTGTCCAATAAAAAAGCTGACGAACGCTTTTCATCTTGAATACGGATGGCGTTACGAAAATTTTGTACTAAGCAAACCCCAATTATTTATCAGTTTTCTACCTATCCTAGAGACGGGGTCACCTTTTTTTGAAACACCCTGTATGAAGCTGTCAGTCAAGTGAGCAGTCATAAAATATACCAAGCGTTGGTTTAAAAAAACGAGGACTATTATTTTTAGTCCAGTTTCGAAAAACTACCATATCTAATTTCGTTCGTATTTGTTTTCGTTTCGAGACTTTGATCATTTCCATTTCCAACATGGCAACGAAACAGCTGCGACAAATACATTCGTGAGATGTTTAATACACCGGGGTGTCTTAACTCAGACTTAACAGATATTATTCTATGCCATTTGTGATTTTCATTGTCAAATAAGTAGACTTATCATTTAACGAGTTAGAATATTTTTGAAAAATATCGTTTTTTGGTGCTAAATGAAAATACAAAACACCTAATATGTTTCAAGAGTTTCTATGTAGTTACTAAAGTTCTGATATATTGCGACATGGTTATCGCCCCAGAACAAATCAACACAGAAGAAATTCAGCATCATTTTGTCAGACAGAAATTTAATGATATTCAGCATAATAAGACAGAAGGAATGATAAGATATTCATGAAATTTGCATGAGAAATATGAAGATTAAAATGTAACTGTATTTTAGTGGGGGTATTGAGAAATAAAAATACAATACATCTAAAGGCGAGGTTATGCATGATGCCCCGAAAAAATCAAAGGGATGAAAATAAATGTAAGCAAAACGAAAGTAATGGTTTTTTAAAGAGAAGAAAGCATGACAAACTGTGAAGTTTCGATTAAGGGAGAAAGAGTGAAACAAGTAAATGAATTTGTGTACTTGGGTTCAAAGTTTACGAAAGATAGAAAGTATGACAGTGACATTGGGCGAAGGGTGTTGGCAGGAAAACAAATAAATGGGGCACTGCATAGCTATATGAACAGCCAGAAAGTGTCAAAAAAGGCACGTCTGGCTGTGCATAGAGGAGTGTTGGTTCCTACACTTGAAAATTTGACTTTGATGTCTCAATATTCAGGGATTACGCTGCATTTTATACAAATAATAAAATTCAAAAAATATCTAAATTACTATTTGGATCAGTATGGCTTAAAAAAAACCATTATTTATTTGCCAACCCTTTGAAGTTTATTAAATTCATCCTCATGGCTCTTTAATCCATACTGATCCAATCGCCATTCGCTTGATAAACAGCTCAACTCTCACAGATACCCTTCACCCTCTAGAACATAGAAGAAGAGTTGCAGATCAGTCATTGCTCTACAGATATTTCCATGGCAGATGCTCCAGAGAAATAAAAACTCTTGTACCACCATTGGCCACATTCGGCCGAAGAACTCGGCAGGCTGATCAGTATCACACATTTACTCTCAAGCTTGACACTACAAGAACCAATCTTCATCAAGAATCCTTTATTTTTACTGGGCTGCTACGGAATGGAATAAGCTTCCAAAATCAGTTTTTCCAGAGAACTATGACCTGCAACTTTTTAAAAAGCGTGTCCTCAATCATTTCCTTTCTATAATCCCTTCCCCTTATAATAGTCGCAGTGCGGGCCATCCGCGTCCCTCACGATAGGTCCACCCTTTTTGCGACCATTTTCATAAAAAAAAAAAAAAATTCCAACTAACTTCTTAAATTAACAGTTATTGGATCCCCAAATCCATCAGATATAAATAATTTTTGGCTAAAAATATTTTTTTATTGTTAAGCAGCGTTTTTAAACCGTTCGAGTTATTAGCAATCCAACCAAAAAATTCCAAGGCTAATTAATTCGTTCGAGAAGCTTCAGTGCTTTTCTCCGCAATTGTTTCATGGTTTTCTCGACTAAAACATTAAAATGCAACGTTTGTAGGGTGCATAATTAAGAGTCGTAATAGAACGTAGTAAAAGTTTGATATTTTTAATATTTTAACTGCAACGGCTTGGAAACTGATGCTACAAACGAAGCTTTTTTAATTTGTTAACGCAAAGACCGAAAATAATACAAGAGGGTATTTTTTTGAAAAAACAAATAAATTTTTCATTTCCAAGCGATGCTTGAATGTGAATTTAATACCCACCGAAAATAAAAAGGCTTACGAAACCATCAATTCTGGCTAGAAGTAAACAGATCTATCTGATTAAAAAGAGCCGGAGTCATCGATTAAACCAGGTAATTCAGTTTTGATACGGGCAAGATAATTAGGTTATTCACTAAAATTATCCATCCCTTATATTCGTTATTATTGCCTAAAAAGGTTTTACATAAAAGTCTGCTTTACAGATATAGTCACGCCTTTTTCCCGTAGGGAATTTTGTTAAAATACTATCAAAAGTACAGTTACGTGAATACCCTGTCTTCTTCTTATAATAGGACCTGGTCCTGTTTAGTCCATTGCGTTTAGCACCCTTCGGAGCTATTCCTGTGACGCTGAGCTCCTGATTTCGTACCATCTCTTCGATGGTCTGTCTACCGGTCTTCGCGAGTTTGGTTTTTGTGACATGGCCCAGTTTACCCACCTTTCATTTGGCATCCTTTCCACATGGTCTTTCCAGCACGTGTTCTAGCCCATCTTACTAAATCTTGTATTTCCAGTTCTTCTCTGATATCCTGGCATCCCTGAGGGTAACACCCTCAGAGTGAAAAACCCTGTACTTTTTTTAATGATATTTCAAAAATATACCATAGCATGTCAAAAAATTTGGCATAATTATAAAGTAAAATCATAACCTTTAATTTTCCACGATTTCTAGATAATTTTATAATAATAACAATTTGTTGGATAAAAAATCGCATATGCCACAGTGCAATTGTCACTTTGACAGCGACAAAAGTTAGCTGCAACTTTTACAGCAACAAATGCACTAGTGGTTTTTTCACTTATTCATTTGTTTATCAATTATCGCGGTGTTGGTTGTCAAAATAAATAGTTTGACATGTTTTTCAACAACTTATTGAATTTCTAAGCACTGACAATAAGCCGATTCGGTGAGTCTACGAATAAGTTTACGTAAAAGTGGTAGTTAAGTTAGGTTAAAACGGCGGTTCGGAGGGAGCCCACTTGTGCCTTTTGGCTAGTTGTGATACCGTGATAGATGGCGGTGCCTTCTCCGGTAGTTAAAATAATTCGAAAATCACTGATTTAAATTACTTCGTTACAAAAAGAAATTGGCACTACAAGGACCAATCTTCATCAATAATCCTTCTTTTACAGGGCTGCTACGGAATGGAATAAGCTTCCAAAATCAGTTTTTCCAGAGAACTATGACCTGCAACTTTTTAAAAAGCGTGTCCACAATCATTTCCTTTCTATAATCCCTTCCCCTTCTAATAGTCGCAGTGCGGGCCGTCCGCGGCCCACACGATAGGTATACCCTTTTTGCGACTATTTTCATATATATAAAAAAAAAAAAAAAAAAAAAAAAAAATTAAAAAAAACCTCTTGTGTTTTTACTGTTGATGAAAATATTCGAAACTTCAATTTTAACTATTATTTATAAACTTATTTAAAAAAATTAAATGTTAATGTAAACGCCATAAATGCTAACTAGGCTGTTGTAACCTATTATTAGTTTTTTTCCCTACCGACAGGTGTCATGACTCAATTGAGTTTTCAATAACGGTTTTGAGTTATTAAATGTCGAATCTCTTATTTAAAATAGTTACCGTAAATTAGACAAAAGTTAACATTATATAATTTTTTATATAAATAAATGATAACCCATAAAAAATGTTCGATGTGCCCACCATTATTGACAATGCAGAATTGATTACGTCTACTTATATCCGGACTGTTAGATGGCCATTTAATAGTTTCATTATTCCCTATCCATATTGGAAATACATTATTCAAATGATCTTGGACGGGATAGGACACTATGCGGAATGAATTTAATTTTCATAGCTTACTTTATAAATATTAACAGTAATCATTTTAACTAAGATATTTGACGTTTAGTGACACAAAAACGTCATAAGGTCCCGAAATCTGTATTTTACCGAACTTTTATTATTCTAGAAGGCAAGGGCGAAAACGATGCACTAACAACCGGGGAGAAGATTTCATTAGACAATACGTTTTAAGAAACAGGACTGTTACTAGTTCTGTGATCCGAAAGCTGTTACAGTTTATTTAAATCAAGTCCACTTAAAAATTATTGTATTCGACTCTGGGGACATTGAAATGTGGAGATATTCAAAATTCGGGATTCGCAAAATCGGACTTATTACGAGGGCAGTTTTATAAGTCAGTGACTTTTTGAATTTCCCGCGCAGTTACTCCAAATCCAACAGCGCTGCCGTCAACTATAATCTATCAGTGGGCAACTTTCTAATTTTGAGCAAGCTACGTCGTGCAATTGGTGTTTGATAGCCGTTCAAAGCAGACAACCTCGTGAATTTTTACGAAAATGGAAAAAAGTGAATTTTGTGTGCTGTTTAAGCATTACTTTTTACGTAAAAAAAACATCACTGAAACTAAGGAAAGACTTGATAAATACTACGGGGACTCGGCACCATCAATTTCAATGGTTAAGAAGTGGTTTACAGAGTTCCGTTGTGGTCGCGTACCAGCACTAGTGACGCCGAACGTCCAGGTCGCCCAAAAGAAGTGATCACGCCGGAAATCGTCGATAAAATCCATGAAATTGTATTGGATGATCGGAGAATGAAAGTGCGTGAGTTGGCTCATGCTGTAGGTATCTCAACTGAACGGGTTCATCATATTTTACACGAATATTTGGACATGAAAATCTCTCTGCGAGATGGGTGCCGCGATTGCTCACACTCGACCATAAGCGCAATCGTGTGACCACTTTAAAAGAGTGTTTAGCGATGTTCAGCCGTAATCGGGACGAATTTTTGCGCCGTTTTGTTACTGTGGATGAAACATGGATCCATCACAACACGCCAGAGACCAAGGAACAATCGAAACAGTGGGTTGCTCGGGGTGAACGTGGACCAAAGAAGGCGAAACAGAGTCTGTCAGCCAACAAGGTCATGGCCACAGTTTTTCGGGATGTACGCGGTGTCATTCACATCGATTACCTCAAGAAAGGTAAAACGATCACCGGCGAATATTATTCAAAGCTTTTGAACAGATTTGACGTTGATTTGAAGCAAAAACGGCCGCATTTGGCTAAGAAGAAGAAAGTGCTGTTCCATCAAGACAATGCACGTGTGCACACTTGTCTAGTAACGATGGCCAAAATCCACGAATTGGGATACGAACTGCTACCCCATTCAGCATATTCTCCAGATTTAGCCCCCTGCGACTATTTTCTGTTTCCAAACCCTTCCCACTGGGAAGTTAAAAATGACTAAAGATTATTCATTATAGTGTTACAATAACAATTTGTATGTTGTTGCGTTAATTTTGTCCAGAAGTTTATTTAACAAAATTCAGTCAGAACCACACAAGTTCTATTTACCACCTTTTTTTTCTATGGACAATAATAACAAAAACAAGAGGCGAGTAATTTATGGTGAATAAAAGAGAATCGTTCAACATTCAATTTTATATTTGATTTTTCCTTCCTTATGATATGCAAACAGCACTATTATTTAAAGACAATAAACAATTCCAATGACTACTGGTGCATCAACTTGACTTCGTGTATGATTCCATTTCATTTTAATAAACGTAAACGATTTTATATTAATAGATTGTGCTGTTTTCTGTCAATAATGCGAACTTGAACTTGGCACCTAAAACGTGCTAATGTTTAAAATAAAAATACTAGATACATTTTTAAATATCAGTGGTCTGGTTGCGACCCGAGAGGTCCACACGACTAACTTCCCAGTGGAAAGAGTGAAAAAATATCATATGTTTTGTTGTAATAATTATTATTATTAAAAATATTGTCATCATAGTTTTCTTACAAATATTCCTAACATGCAATAATCATATTATCAGTTCCCGCAGTCCAAAAAAAAATTATATTCAAAAGATCTTAAAATTCTGTATTAAAAATAGTATAATTTATAAATTGCAAAATTCAGGTAGTTTACCATTTTTTTCAGTTTTTTGATTCTCCATAAAAAACAGCTTGACCGATTTTGTTGAAAATCTAATCAGTTGCGTAAATATGAGTCGAATGCAATTGGTTTACGTCGATATCATTTTTTGTTCTCGAGATAATCGAGACGAAAAAAAATCTCGAACGCACATACGAATATACGCGCATACGTACATACACACACAGACGTCCACTTAAAAAATATTGTATTCGACTCTGGGGACCTTGAAATGTGTAGATATGTCAAAATTCGGGATTCGCAAAATCGGACTTATTACTATAACTTCCACTTGGAAGTTAAAAATAAATTCCGGAAATCGTAAATTTCTTTAAGGAGTAATATTCTTGAAATAAATAAATTGAGACTGGCTTTCGAGTTCGCTATTTTTTATTTTGTAAAAATAGGATAAGAAATTGTCGGCATAATCCAATTCGAACGGCAACGAATTCGCAAACTGGATGACTCGAGTGCTATATTTAACCGCAGAAGCTAAAATAATCTAAAAAAAACTTCCAGTGTTTGCTTTATTAATAGACGAGAGTAAACAAAATTACCCTCATATCGTTTCTCAGTTCATTATAACCCTTGGCGAATGCAAATATTTTTAAAGGACTATTATTGCTAAAATGGTTTTGGTTATCAATTTGTTTGCCATTGGCAACTAAAGTTTAGCATCTTTAAAACTATAAGCATAAATGTTTATATTTAATAACAAATAAGTGGCGATTGTCAGTTGCTAAATTAACAAACTTAAGAAAAACTTTTTTTGAACTGTTGTAACGGGCAAATATTTTTTTTTTGTTACTTGAATAATTATAATAGGCTACCTTATTTGACGGTAATCCCCAGTATTATCATTTGGGCGACAGGATTAAAATTTACCCTCTTACGAACGCCACTTTAAACTTTATCTTCTCGTTAAAATCAACCAAAAATGGGAGACGGAGTAGTAATAAAGAAAAAACCTTCTCTGTGTTTTACAATTAAAGTAAAAGCATTATTAAAATAAATAGAATATCAAAAAAATTGTACCCCAATGAAAATTTTTATTTTATTTATAGAATAAATCAGATATTTAAAAAAAATGTATAACAATTAAAAAAAATCAACTCAAACAATATTCAATAGTAATACCAATTGCTTCAAAATATTCGGGTTATACATCGCGAAGCCCTAATTACATATAATTTATAATTTTACTAAAAAAGGTGGTACATAGCTAAAATACAAAAGGCGAAGTTCAATAAAGATAGCACAAGTGCTACTAAGTGCTTTTTTAATAAACCTCACACCTATCGTGTGGGCCGAGGACAGCCCGCACTGCCACTATTAGAAGGGGGAGGGATTATAGAAAGGAGATGATTGTGAACACGCTTTTTGAAAAGTTGCAGGTGATAGTTCTCTGGAAAACTGATTTTGGAAGCTTGTTCCATTCTGTAGCAGCCCTGTAAAAGAAGGATTCTTGATGAAGATTGGTCCTTGTAGTGTCAATCTTGAGAGTAAATGGGTGAGACTGATCAGCGTGCCGAGTTCTTCGGCCGAATGTGGCCAGTGGTGGTATAAGAGTTTTTATTTCTCTGGAGCATCTGCCATGGAAATATCTCTGTAGAGCAATGACTGGTCTGCAACTCTTCTATGTTCTAGAGGGTGAAGGGTATCTGCGAGAGTTGAGCTGTTTATCAAACGAATGGCTCTTTTCTGAATGGAATCTAGAAGACGAAGAGAATGCCTTGGTGCTGAACCCCAAATGTGCGAGCAATACTCCAGTAGAGGTCGGATTTGAGCATTGTACGTCGTCAACAGTTGATCAGGAGTAAAAAACTTTCTGGCTTTCCACAGAAAACCTAGCCTCTGGCTTGCCGACTTTGCGATGTTAGCAACGTGGTCATGCCAAGACATATTATTGGTCACCGTGACTCCCAAAATCGAGATGGAGGGACTTGGTTCAAATGTTTTTCCGGACAGTGTGATGGGATGATTTGAGGAATTCACTCTTGGAAAACGTGGCGCTTTGTGTTTTCTGGGCGTTGAATGTTTTCCTAAACTAAGACAAAATAGTATGAAGTAGGAGAAAAATTTGAATATGGGAATGCTATAATTAACATGATACAGTACATTTTTTAAAAAAAATTAACTCTCATCATTTACTAAACAGTATCTACTGTATTTACTCTAACTACATATTATAAAGTAATTAAACAAAAAAAAATTGTATAAACTTCTGAAAAATACACCGACTTTACACAAAGAAAGTTGAATTCATTTCTAAAAGGAAAAACTTGAAACTCATAAAAAAATTACTGATTTTCGGCTGAGAGCGCTTTGAAGTCCTATTCCTACCTGCCAAGTCATTCATTGGTCATTGCTTCCTCAATTGCCTATAAATTAATGATATAAATAAAAATAATAATAATATCGTCTTTATTATTTTATATAATAAAAATATAACATAATTAATACATTTTTATTTATACAAATATTCTTAAAAAAAAACAATTAAATTTCAGATAACCATAATACACTAATATTTACATTTCTCATTGGTATAAATAGTTTTGACATTCAGTACCTAAGACAAAAAGTGACACTGACTTATTATATCAAATTTCTTTCAAAAAAAACTTTTTATGTTCCCCTTTGCGATAATTTTTTAACACTTTCATGTTAGTAAGTATATATTTTGTAAATTGATTTTTCATATTTTAATTAAAAATATTATAGAGAAGTCTTGAAAAAGAGAGCTTTCGAAAGCTTGACTGAAAAACGAAGAATTTTTATTGAATTGGTCACTCTTAACTGCTACCCAAATAAATTAAAAAAAACCTTTAACGTAGATTTACAGTAAATATATTTTCATACCTATATGTATGTAAATATATATATATATATATATATATATATATATATATATATATATATATATATATATATATATATATATATATGATGAAATATCGATCCGGGATTGCATCCGTTTGTTAGTTAAAAACCGTTTGGTTTTTGGCAGACGTTTCGCCAAGATCTCACTTGGCATTTTCAATGCGTAGTCTTCGCTGTTCGGCTAAGACCAAATTGATTTAATGTACTACAATATTTATTATTTAAATAACAAATATAACCATTTTTTATGAAATCAATACTTATGATTAAATTTGTTTCCGCAAGAAAGTGTGAGTCCCACAATTTAGAAGTCTCGTTCATTAATGATCGTTCCCATTGGGATATGTCAGCTACGCAATCTAATAGTGTTTTCGTAAAGGAGATGGTATTTGAAGTGGGTTTTTCAATTAGAGTACCTAACGACTTGTTTGAATAAGGGGTTATCGATCCGTTGATTGTAATTAGAAAAATGTAGGGTTCAACAAGTTCGTTTACCGCCTTTGTCATCGAAGTCGATCAATAAGTCTTGAACTTTATCGGAATATCAACAAAGAATAAATATTTAGGTATCGAAACGTTTCAATTAACGTGTTTTGTAAATGTTATCGTTTTTCGAAATAAACTTTCGCTAATAGTGAAATGTAAATCGATAATAATATTGCATGTAAAATAAAATAAGGACAAAATTATATTTTGTTTTCACGCTGTCTAAAACTTAAATTCAACAAAATGTCAAGATATGAAAAATGAAAATAAACGACTTGTGGTTTCAATACGAGTAAAAACAAAAGTGTGTGTACAGTTCACACGCAGTAGATACTTATAAATAAAAATAATAAACAGAGCAAAGTCGGCAATATTTTGCATGAAAATAGTTGCATTTTATTTATTAAACTGTTTCATGTAAATAAATTTGATGTACGAAAAAAATTTGTAACGAATATCTGTCATCTAACGCCTATGTATTTATAACAGTGCGCGGCTGACTATTAAAGAAATAACGTATAAAATAATAATATACAAGTTTTTAATGTCATGATATTTATTTATACAAGAGTGGTAAGGCTAAGTACAAAGCATCGCACACTTAAGGAGACCGAAAACGCTGTATAATGTATTCTCTTATTTTCTCGCATGCTTAATCCTATAGATTTATGTGTTTTTCTCTTTTTAGTGTCGCTTTTTCGTTTCAAAAAGTTTGAAATTTACGATGATTCTAAGTGGGCTCCATTTCAAAATATTTTTTTGCTACCTGCATTGAAAAAAGGGATGATTTTAAATTTTTTATATCTTTTAAATCGTCTATTATTCAATTATATAAATCCAGCCAAACTCATCAACTTGCTAATTAATTTTTAATTTTTTAATTACAATTCTAAAAAAACAGGTGTAACTATCGTGATAGATTTCGTTTAATAGATATATTTTTTAAATAGATCTAATGAAAAAACAGGACGGCAGGGATGTGCGTGTGTAAAATTGAAAACAATGTTTTGTATACACTGTTTACCTTTTTAAATAAAAAATTTAAAAAGTAATTAATGCTCCTAAAATATCCAATTCACATTTAATTAGTTCTAACGATAAACTATTTTAATGTGTTTTGGGATATAATAATAATAATGATAATAATCGCCTTCGTTGTTGTCGTTTTGATGTCGTAAAAAATGTATAAAAATAAACAACAGATATAATATAATTTTTTCATGAAAAAAATCATCACGATAATATTTAGCTCATTGAACAATTTAACACCCCCTTCCAAATGCCCGGATTCTTTATAATAATGTCTAGATATTATTATTCCAAAAATTTAAAAAGCTCATTTTTTCTTGGAAAAATTCCTTACAATAATATCTAGATTACTGATTTTTAAAAGGTTAAAAAGTTTATTTTTCGTAAAAAAATACTGAAGAATAATACCTAGATTGTTGATCAAGCAAACAGCCCATTCTAAAGCTTAAAAGCTTATCTTTTTTTTATAGAAAGATTCTTTAAAATATTATCTAGATCGTCGATCGAGCAAACGGCACATTCCAAAGCCTTAAAAGCTTATTTTTATGTGGATAAATTCATACAATAATATTCAGGGCGTTAATTAATTGAACAACCCATTTCATACATACGAGCACATACATACATATGTTTTTCCCGTAGGGGTAAGCAGAGACTACTTTCTTCCACTTGCTACGGTTCTTACACACATCTTTCGCTTTTTTTTATAGTGAGGTAAGAGATCGCTGGGGTGTAAAAGAAGATGTGGTTATAAAGATAGATAAAGGAATGCTTCGATGGTTTGAACACGTAGAAAGGATGGATGAAGGAAGATTGACGAAACAAATTTATAAGGCGAGTGTGAATGAACAAGTCGGTAGAGGTCGACCTCGGCGAACGTATCTCGATCAGATCGACATTGTTTTGAAAAAAGGCCAGGTCAAGAGTACCAACAACCGACGAGCATGTATGAGAGCACTGATAGTGTTTTTGCCTACCCCTACAGGAAAAAGGCGTGACTATATGTATGTATGTATGTATGAACTTAAATTAAACTATAGTCGTAGGTTTTTAAAATAGGAAATTCGTCTTTGTCCAATAATGACATGTGGTATAGAAGCGAGAGAGGATACCAACAAGACCAAAAGGATGCTACGAGTCGCCGAAATGTCAGTACTGAGATCAATAGCCGGGAAAACAGAAAAAGATCACGTAAGAAACACTGACATTAGAGCACAATGCGACGTACAGGATGTGGTGAGATGGGAAGGCAGAGGAAAGAGAATGGTATAACCACGTGAAGAGAATGACCGACGATAGACTACCACGCATTGTACTAGAGGGAAAACCAGCAGGGACTTGTTCACCTGGAAGACCACAAAAGAGATGAAGGGACTGCTGGCAGTCCACATCTCAGGAAATATTACAGAGGCAAGTCCGTAATCAACAGATCATCTAAATCTCTAACAAGTAGAAGAAAAACAAGAAGAAGTCTTTGTCCAGGCATTAGTTTGAGCTGTTTCTTGCCTTAAAGTATGATATTTTTTATTTCTCTGTAGTACGGTAGCATTGCAAACATATTTCCATGATATTCGCAGCATCTGCATATAGACCCACATTTCAAACGCTTTCAGCTTGTTGCTTACTTCTTGGGGTAGTGTTCAAGCTTTTACATAATAGCAAGAACAATACATACGCTACTTGTTTCCAAAGGGAGAGTTTAATTTTACATGATTACTGTAGTTACGACACAATTATCAATTATTCAGAAAAAATTAATAGGTACTAAACGAAAATATTAAACACCGTAAGTCTACAAGATGCATTCCATTTCTACATATTATATTGCCTCAACTGATATTATATATTACCTAATAAGAAAAACAACATGAAAATAAACTTTTACTTTTTTTTACAGGAGATGGCTGTGAACATCGAGTCTCTGCGATATTGTTCGAATTTCTCCATTATAATAGTCGGCGAATCGAAGTCATTTTTAAAAGAACTCAACCGCGAGACGATTCTCGATTGTTTTTCGCCGTATAATTGCTTGGGAAATAATTAACGGTCGCAGGGTGCGAGGCGTCTTGAGCTGTTGAAGCTATTGTGCTAGTGAGATTCCATCGGTGGATCCAGAAGGATAATATCGAATAAGTGAGTTCAGCCTATTATTACATTAGACGTTAGATTCGTGACCCCCGGGAGACGATTCAGTCCACAATTTTACTTATTTAACGAACAATGAAACATTATATAATCATAATTTGTGTTATTATTACTGGGTTTCTAAAAAGTTGTACCGGAAGTTTAAAGAATTTAACATTTTTTCTTTACGAATGCATACTGATCTTTAAAAATATGAACTATTATTTTGCTCGATTATTAACAGAAGTAAAATATGTTTATTTTAAAAAAAGATTTTATTTTGAAATATTCAATGGCACTATTATACATTTGGTGTTTGCAATTTATTTAGTGTCCTTTAAAAATTTCAGGTGCAGGATTGCAAATTCATTAATAAATACTGGTTTTTAGATTTAATTTCTTGGACACAATGTATTTACAAAGACCTTATACGAATGGTTACTAAATCTTCAGCAGCCATATTGGTGGCTTTTTCTTTATTTACATTGTTTTTTTTATTTATAAAACACTAGCGCAACCCGGCAGACGTTGTCCTGCCCGAACGTTGGCATGCCTGTTTTGGAAATATCACTATTAAACTCAGAGACCTCGAAAACTATGAATTTGACACTAATGTCGGCTTCCCCGAAAAAATACATATACATGCCAATTTTTATAGTGATCGGTTGAAGGTTGTTGGAGTGAAACGATAATAAATAAACACATATACAAACATCCTTTTTTATACAGAGTGGACCAAGAGTCTGGAAACGGACAACTATCTCGTACATTCCTAGTCCGAATTGTACAAAATTTGGGATAAGCCTATTTTGAGATACGGAGATTCCAAATTTGACATTTGCAATGTTGTCAGATTTGCCGTTTCTCTGATATTATTAGTCACTTATAAATACGTCACCCTGTATATTTAGTCATTATTAGAATCTCCTCTTCAATACGAGTTCAGCCATATGTAACACTTATGATTCTATGTAGTCTAGAAGGTCTTAAACAAATAAAACAGAAGTGTGGCAATGCCTAATAGTCTCAATAATTTTTTTAATACAAACTATTTTCAACTACATTCAAACGTAACAATTGAAAAATAACATTTTTAACATAATGATTACTTAATCAAGTGTTAAAGTTAAAATTTGCTCAAATAATTGTCTGCTTTCACTTTTGGTCCACTGTGTATATACAGATAGACAACGCAGAAGACATAACTATCACAATGCATAACAACGTAAAAATGTGGAGTCGTAAAAAAAACTAATCGAGGAAAAAGGAGAAGATCTAGAGGAGCAACATATTATTGTGTTTTTCAAAAAAAGGTAACTCCGTCTCTAGGATAGGTAAAAAACTGAAAAATAATTGGGGTTTGCTTTGTAAAAAAATTTCGTAACGCCATCCGTATTCAAGATAAATGGCGTTAAAGAAAAAGAATGTTTACACATTTATTACGATTTTGCCGAAACTTCTGGAAACATTGTAATGAAATTTTATACGAATATGTTTTAGAAGCTGATACATCCCATGAATTTGTTTTTATATCTGACTTTCAAAGAGGGCGCTAGTTACACGGTTCGTACCAAGTAATATTGAACATAACTTTTTTAAGTTTAGATTTATTAATCAAAATTTCAAATGAACTTAAACACCAAAAAGGTACTCTTGGTAAAACTCGATACTATGTACCGTTTTCGGAATATTTTGATTTGAAAATTATGAAGTAATAACCCATGCTGGTATAAAGTAATGATAAAGATATTAATTAAACAAAAAATCACAAAAAGAAAATTAAAATAAAGACTTTAAACATAAAATAAAATTCAATTAAAGTAAGTGTTTAAAATGTCTTCCGTTTTCACGAATACACAAGTCTATCCTTTTTTCTAAAAAATCCATTAATCTTCTGAACCGTTGGGGATCAGCTATGAGGTCATTATAATGACGTTTAATTCTGTCTTCCAATTTTTGACGTAAATTTACCTCTGTAGCATAGTATTTTTTCTTAAGATACGACCAAACTGTGTAGTCCAAAGGATCGCATAACCGAGGAGGCCAATGAATCGGAGCTTCTGCATCTCCACCAATCCATCGATTCGGAAAATGGTTACTCAACCAATTACGACACCTTCTATCAAAGTGCGGTGGAGCTCCATCATGCATAAAAAATAGAGATCTTCGCTCGTTTAGCGTTAAATCTTCTAATATCTCGAATAAATGATTGTATAAAAAATCCAGGTACATATCACCATTTAAATTTCCAGGTAAAATGTGATAACCTAATAATTTGTTACCTTAAGTTACTGCCCAAACATTAAGTTTAAATAAGTGTTGGTAATGTGCCCTTTTGACTTGTGGATTCTCATCACACCAGTAGTTTGCATTATGGGAGTTAAGCAAACATTGTCGCGTAAAGGTGGCCTCGTAGGTAAAAAGAATACATTTTTAAAAATTTGTATTGAGGTCTGTCCTTTCTTGTAATGTTTGACAAAAATCCACTCTAACCGGTAGATCGTCTGGCAAGAGCTCTTGGACTTGTCAGTAATGATAAGGATGTAGCTGCTGCTCTTTAAGTATCCTCTAAGTATTTAAAGAAATTTGTTTGTCTTGCCATATTCCTTACGCTAACTGTTGGATCTTGATCGATTTTGTTCCCAACAATTTGAACGGAGTACACTATTTGTCATTTTTATGAAACGATCTAACAATTTACTTGGAAGATATACCATTAGCAATTGGACAACGTATGTGGTGTATGCTCGATGGTGCTCCAGGGTGTTAAATAGGAAGGGTACAAGATGCAACAATTATAAAGCCACCGCGCGATCCATGTCTAAATCCATTAGATTTTTGTTTTTGGGGATACATGAAAAAAAAGTTTATTCGGTGAAATAAATAGTGAGCAACAATTAAAGAACCGAATTTTACAAACTGCTAACGAGTTTCGTCAAAAATTTTTAATTTTTCAAAACATTCGGTTTTCCTTGTTGAAACGATGTTAAACCTAAAGGAAAAAGGAGGTCATGTTTAACACTTGTTGAAATAACTTACTACATCTTGGTTTTTTATAAATTATAATTAAATAATAATGACGATTGTGAAACTGTAGTTTAAATTCAATATTTTTAAAATGTGATTTAAAAGGGTAACTGTATCTTCTAAATTACAATGTTTACAAAAAAATACTACAAAACAAAAAAGTTTAAAAAAAGATGTTTAATTCCAGTTGCGTTTTATATTTTATAAAATGTTACCCTAAAAAAAGTTGACTCTGACGTTTTCGTGTGCCTGGTGGACTTTGAAAAAGCCTTTGACAAACTGCGACATGACAAACTTATGGAGATACTCAAAACAACTGGTATTGATGACTGTGAGACAGCGCTGTATGCTAATAAGCAAAGGAATTCATAATCAAGTTGCTAGTGTCTACGTCAACGGAACACAATTGGACAGAGTCTCAAGTGCAAGCTACCTTGGTTGAAGGATAAACGAGGACTGGGATCAATCAGTTGAAATCAAAATACGTATTGAGTGTGCCCGGGCAACATTTATTCGCATGAAAAAACTTTTTACCAGTCACGATCTACCGATTGTCCTGCGAATAAGGATGATTAGAGCATATGTCTTTCCAGTTCTTTCGTATGGAGTCGAGAGCTGGACACTAACAGAAGCCACGCTCAAACGTCTACAAGCTTTCGAGAGCTTTCGAGATGTAAAAGAGGATGCTAAGAGTAAGTTGGGTGGAAAAGATCACAAACGAGGAGGTGCTTAGAAGAATTCATAAAGATACAGAAGTGGTCAATATTGTAAAACAACAAAAACTTGAATATTTAGGACATATCATGAGACACCCAGAAAAGTATGACATTCTACATTTTATAATACGGAGAAAGATTAATAGTAAGAGACGCCCCAGCAGACGAAGAACTTCCTGGCTCAAAAATCTCAGACAGTGGTTTGGTCTCACCACTTTACAACTTTTCTGAGCGGCTACCAACAAAATAATGATTGCAAACATGATAGCCAGAAACATCGCCAACGATCGTTAAATGGTCATGGCACCAAGAAGAAGAAAAAAAAATGGGGGTCAAAAAAGCGTTGACCCCCTCCAAAAACCCAATAAAAAATAAAAACAAATGAATGCGACTACTTCAAATTTATTGTTTATTGTTTACTAGTATTTTATATAATTTTTCATAAATTAATATTTAACCGTTTTCGAGCAACGTTAAAAAAATAGATACATATTTTTAAATTAAACACCCTGTATCTTTTTTTGTGACATTTGTACCATTCTCAAATTTTAGTTGAAAAATGGTAAGGATTTTGATAATAGTACGTCGTTTCTAACTCTCATTTGTTGTATTTTATACAGTCATTTGTTAAATTTTGATCAAAATACACGTACAACGACATAATGTTGCCGTTTTGAAGGTCGGTTACAGGACGATGTATTTCATACGTACAAATAAATTGCTACTATTAGTCACGTCACAAATCTAGTGGGAGGCAGATATTAATACATTTACAAACAAAAAGTTTATGTTCCGCGTTTGCATTATGCCACTTTTAATAACACACTAAGAAACATTTTTGTTTACTTTTGTAAAATCCTTGCTACGCACCTGACACACTTTTTCTCTCTGCACGAAACAGAAAATTATATTTTATCAAATAATACTCCGGTGTATCATTTTCCAACTTCTAGATCGCACAGATAAAAAAAATGGGACGTACGAACCGGAAATATGTTATTAAATCAACCAAAAATTTAAAGATACGTTAGTAATTAATAATGGTAGTAAAAGAAACATTTTGTTTTGTACCCAAAGGTGTTTTTTAACGTATACGGGGTCTGACAATAAAGTTCTAGGACAGTTTAGAGGCACTACTGCCACATATGTGTCATATTATTCTTTGGAGGGAACGGGGAGGCAGATAAACTGGCCAAAACGGGCCCATCGAACCTAAACCGCATTGTGGGGTTTTAAAAAAATCTTAGAAAGAGCACCATAAAAAAGTGGAAGCACTCAGAAGCTCTGGTTAAATAAGATTTGTAACTGTTTTACGGCAGTCAGCTGTCACAAGTTTAAGTCCAGATTATTGATCCAGTTTATGACCGCAGGTGTAGGAGTCAAGAAATCTTGATGCCTTCCCTCGTAAGCTCTCAGTGGGCATTCTTGGCTGAAATGGCGGATGGTTTGTCTTTCATTTTCACAGTCGCATTGTGGGGAGGGGATCTTTTGGCATTTGTAAAGAAAGTCTGCACATCTACCGTGGTTGGTTCTTAGGCGCGGTTCAGTTACATAAATTTTTTGACAAATATTACTATTTTTCTTTACCGAAATTACTTCCTTCTTGGGTTTCGTAATTTTAATCTGTCGATACAGTAACAAAACAATTTTGATTCCAATACTTTTACACAATAAGTTTTACTTCTACAAATCACAAAGATATTCACTTGGATATTCAACTAATTATAACTTTTACAACTAATTAAATTTCATAACTCATAAACACTTTTAAACTGTCCTCTTCGCGTCGCTGTCCTTTTTATACCTCTAAATCATAATTCGACCTTTTCTCGAGAGTCCGGAACAATTCTTTTACCTTCTGGAACCCGCTAGACGAGGTGTTCGAAAGTATACCAGACGGAGGCGGAAGCCGACAAAGCGCTCATTAATATGCACCCAAATTGTGGTCGATTCTCGAACGTCGACAAATAAACAGGGCCGGGTTGTAACAATAAGGTTTAACGACTGGCACTTACATGAATATTTTCTCCCAGACCTTTCTGTAAAGAACTATTTTAACTCGCTAACTCTTAATAATAAATATTAAAAACGTGGATTATCACTTATAATTTCCCTGGCAGCAGAATTATTACCGATAATTTTTTTTAAGGTCACGAATGTTTTTGTTGATAGAAAATTATCCCGAGTCGAAGACGAGGGAAATTTTTTATTAACGTGGGAGATTCGGTAAGAAAATTTCATAAGTTGGAGTTGCTTTCAATATGATGAGAAGATGAACCCTACGACCTATTCTGCGTAGATGTCAAATTTTTTATGGGTAACATTTGACATTCAGTTTTTTAGTCGTACCCGTTATTGTTACAATAATATTGTGTAAACAATGATTCGTTTTGGTAATGAATCAGCAAGTTCGATTGCTAAAGAAATTGAGCAGCTAGTATCCAATGTATTTTGATTTTATTCTGAGTGACTTTTGCCAATAGATATAAGGCGCTTCATTTTTGACAGAAATATTATCACTTATTAATTCCATTAAGTTAATAGGAACTAAAAAAATTATCGCGGTAATCTCCCGCTGCTATAAGCCACGTAAACAAAAAAAAACTTCTAATTGGTTGAAAATAAATTTATGAAAATTTCATGATCATATGCAACGATGCTAAAGAACAATTAACATAATTGATTAGTCTGTTTCAGTGGTAATGGAGAGCAATTCTGTATCACCAATGCCAGAACTGGCTCCCATTGCGGAATTCGACAAGACTCCTCCGACACCTCCGGAGGATACACTTCCCATGGACGATCTACCACCGCCACCAAACGCTATTATTAATATTCAAGAAGAAAAAGAAAAGGAAGCAGAAGCCGAAGCTAAAGCGTAAGTCAAAGTTTATAAATGCAATTTTCTGCAAACTCAACACAAATATCAAAACGATTAGATTGATTTTTTTTTAAATGGGTCTAATGACAGAGTTTATACAACTGTATATATATTCAGATTATACGATTTGATTACACGCCCATTCAAGTGACAGTAACAGTGATGAGGGTTCGTTTATACACCAGAGACACCTACCCGTATTTTTTTCTTTAAACACGCAAGTCACAGGAACGTATTAAATTAATTCTCTCGCCTTTAAAATTTGTTGTAGTATTCTTAGAAATATATGATAAGTATTAAAAAAATTTTAGTGTCAACAATGTTCTTCGTTATATTTGGTTGTTTTAATCGTACAACCACCACTAATAAAGATTCAAGATGTAAATACTTTTAGTCTCAAAATAAAAAATACTATTGGATAAAAATTAAAAATAAAAAGTTTGTAATCTCGATTAGTTGATTCTCGTTAGTGTTAAATAACTATAAATAAAAAATATCGGTGGTCTAAATGTGACCCGAGAGGTCCACACTTCCCAGTGAAAAGAATGAAAAAATACCACATGTTTTGTTGTTATAATTATTATTATTAAAATTATTATAAAAAACGATTTCAAATTGATTATAACAAATTATAATTGTCATTAACAATATTCTGTCTATGTCAACCGTATTCTTTTAAACTTTTTCTTATCATTTCAAAAGCGGGAGCTATTTTCAATTGTTTTTATAACAATTGAAAACTTTTTTTTTAATTATTATGATCAATAATCATTTGTTAGTAACAATATTCAATTGAACAATGCATAATTATTACTAACAATAATTTTTCACTGTTATAGCGTCTTCAATGCTATTCTCTCAATACTGACACAAATTTAAAATTCTCCAATTCCTATTTTTGTTTTCTAAAACTATCCCTTTTTATGAAACATTGTCATCATATTTTTCATACGAATATTCCTAACATGCAATAATCATAATATTCAAAAGATCTTAAAATTCTGTATTAAAATTAGTATAATAAACAAATTGCAAAATTCAGGTAGTTTACCATTTTTTTCAGTTTTTTTATTCTCCATAAAAAACAGCTCGACTGATGTTGCTGAAAATCTAATCAGTTTTAAGTTGCGTAATTATGCGTCGAATGCAATTGGTCCCACGTCGATATCATTTTCTGTTCTTGAGATAATCGAGACGAAAAATAATTCCGAACGCACATACGAACATAGTACATACACACATAGACGTCCACTTCAAAACATTGTAATCGACTCTGGGGACCTTGAAATGTGAAGATATGTCAAAATTCGGAATTTGCAAAATCGGAGCCATTACTATAACTTCCCACTGGGAAGTTAATATCTCTCTCACGCATACCCAAAAGTGCTCTTTTTGGACTTAAAATAATAATAATCGACTTAGACTCTTTTCAGTTTTCTGTTGTTACGTTGTTTTGTTTTTTGTTACCTTAAAAAAAGTGATAAAAATAAGTTGATTTTTATTGGAACTGTAATCCAGAATATAAGATAAGAAAAGTGCAAAAACTCTCTACACAGTGAACCAGCAAACATATGGAGATATGAAAACCTCTGTGGTTGAGTGAGGATAGAAAAACCCCTCTATTTTATTGTTTAAATTTCAATATAAATATTAATTTATATTGTTACGAAATTTAGTTCTTTCTTGGGTTCGGTGATTTTAAACTACAGTAACAAAACAATTTTTATTACAACACTTTTACACACTAAATTTTACTTTTATAAATCACTAATTACAACTTTTTAAACTATTTAAATTTCATAACTCATACACATGTCTTTTTTCACGACCGCTGTCCTTTTTATATTTCACAATTCCAGACCATTCCACCTGTTTCTCGAGAGTCCGGGACCCTTCTACCTTCTCGACGCGGTGTTCTAGACTTTGCCAGACTGCGGCGGCGGCCGACAAAGCGGTCACTAATATGCACCCCAGCCACGGTCGATCCTCGGTCGCTTACAGGGCCGGATTGTAACAATATCAAGAATTAAAATGATCCCTATTTTGTTTTACAAATAAATATTTTAAAAACACGTGCATAATTGATTTGTTATTTGTGGAAAAAATGGTGTACGAAACACCCCTGAAACTGTTTTTTGGGACTCGCAAACTTTTAGGACTCGCCTTGGAATCTTGTCTACTACCATTTCAAGACGTTTTTATCTTGCAAGTGGAATGCATTCTTTACTCACAAAACCCAGCTAAATTAAGAATCAACATCAGTAAGAAATTTAAAATAAAATACTCGTAATTAGGTAAAAACCTTGCGATTTTTGCACAAATATAGTTTGATTACATAAACAAGACAAATTATTGCTGATTACAATCCTGTTAAATTTTTTTAATTAAATACACACACCTGCTGTGAGAAGAATTGTTGAAGCTGAACAGTTTCCAGTTATGTCACTCATAGTTTTCTTACACGTCTGTATCAGCAATATTAGTTTATAAAGGAATTATTGCCAATTATTTTTTTAAGCCAATACTCGTCCTACTTGGAAAATTTAAACAATCAAGTCATGATATTGCTAAATTTATTTTATTTAAAATCTTAATAGGTAACTGCAAAGATGTTACGTATACAGGGTGATTCATAACTATCGGAACATAGGCTAAGAGCGGGTGATTTGGACCAAATATATAAAAATTATAGAAAACTTTAATACTATTACAGAAAACTCTAAAAATTCTTGACAGCGAAAATAAATATAAAAATGTATTGAACTGAATGTCTTGAAAAATTAAATAATATTTGAAACCCCCTTCTAAGACTCTGAATTGTTCAATTGCATTTTTCTCGAAAACGGATGAAATTATCGTGTTTAAACAAGTGTACCAATATTACGTAAAAATGATGTCTGCGTCATATTTTTAATTAAAATTACTAAAAAGTTTCGTCAAAAAAAGTTAACAGTCGATTTCATCATCAGGAATCATTCACATGGTGCCCCCTATAACAAAATGTAAAACAACAAAAAAAAAATTCCTTGTCTAAAATTATGCCTCTCTGCTAATTTTAATAAAAATTTATTAATTCAGTAAAATTATTAGCAAAAAATGAAAACAAAATTACAAAGCCTTATATCATTTTCCACAGCAATATTTTATTAAAGCAAAATTGATCCTATCGTCATATTTTGGACCAAATCACCAGCCCTTAGCCTATGTCCCAATAGTTATAAATCACGCTGTGTATAGATGCAGTTTATTTGAAAATATTAAACAATTTTTGATTTAATATTTACATTTCATTTTATACTAGCTGTTACCTGCGTGGAATTTAGTTATATCTTAATATTTTTAAATGAGGAAAACTTTTTTTCTTGACATCCGATTTAACATCAAAAAATTTCTTTACAGACCACCATATTCGTTTTAAAAATGAAGTGTGACATCCCTCATTGATTTTTTTAGGAACTAAATTATAACACTAAATAAAATATAGTCAAAGTTATTTTGAATTATTTTTATTTTAAATGTTGTTGTTCATTCGTGTTGGGCCGTCTTTACGATTTCGATGATACCAATTATCATTTGCTTTGTAACTTCTCGGGCTGGAATTTTTTTTAAATGAGAATAACATGTGGTTTAAATATTAAGCCTATATTCTGCTCCTAACTAAGCTTAATCTATCGGCTAAAAACGCATTTAAATCCGTTCAGTTATTTCAGAGGTGTGCCCGGACAAACAAACAGACAGACAAAAAAAATTAAAAATGCGTGATTATGTTTTGGTAACATACGAACAATTATATGAGCTTGGAAAAAAGGATTTATTTTAAAATCATAGACAGGCACTTCCATTTTATTTATATGCAGGTATAGATTTTTATTTTTTGTTGTTGGGAAGCTGAGGGTCATTTCAGAGGTTATGTACTAAATATAAGCGTCTTTTGACTACTTTAAAGGTTTTGTACATAATGCACACAATTTTTTTGGTCTTTTGTTCTAGTTGCCTTATTTGAAGCTACTTTTACGCTTCAAAATAAGCAATTAAGCCATCACTTATGATTTTTTCTTATAAAAATCCGAGAATTAAAAATTTCGTATCCAAATGTATAAAAAACGATATTATTAACAACAAACTTTACATAAGTGTTTTCGGGTCGCTGATTACGATTATTAAAAAAAAATATTAGGTATTTATAAGAATGCAGATTACAAATATACGATAGTTATCATTAAAAATCTGTTCCCTGGGATTCCGAAAGTAAATGTGAATGCTTATGACGTTGGGATGTATTTCATAATTTAAATAGTTCTAACTTTACAAGACAAACTCGTAGGTCATCACTTACTAGTTTATTTTAAAGGATAGGAATAGTATTAAATGATGCAATGATGCATCCTGTACAAAACCTCAAAAGTAAACAGAAAAACCCATTTTTGAGTGCATAACCCCGAATATCTTAAAATCATGAAATGATTCAGATTTAGATTCCTTGCAGCAAATTACTTTATAAATAAACCCAGCTGCCCAAAAACAGAACCTTGTAGACCTTTGATTATTAATTATATTTATTTGACAAAAAAAATCTCCGCAGGTGGTATAATTACAATTTTTTTTCTGTGAGTTTTAGTATCTACTTACATTTTCAATCAAGTCAAATAAAAAAGTATACTTAACGTAGATCCAATCTAAACTTTTGAAAACTAACGGTAACTTTTATTAATGAATTGAAGTACAAAGTTTGTGCGGTAAAGTTCCGAAAAACAGTGAGCCGTAACAAATTTTGAAGGATTTCACGGAGCCGCGTTTGAATTTTAATGGTACAGAAATTATGCCACAGATACGTTAATAACGAGGCATAAACTTTCATTAAGTAACTAAAACTAATGTTGCTTATACTGAATTAATTTAAACTCATCCGAAATTTAAATAACATTTTTGACAGCTTGATTGATTGGGATTTGTCACTGGAAAGGTTGGCTGCTTGATTTAACTTTTCTATCAGTTTTAGTTAGTTTGTGGTGTTAAAAACCTACATCTATTACGGGTATCGACGAGATATACTAAATTCTGGCGCCCATAATTATTTTTAAATGTTTTTGTTAAGATTTAAATAAAAATTGATAAATTTTGAAATTATTGGTGAAGGAACTTTTCTATTGAGTAGACGTCGCCACCAGAAATTAAAAAAAAGTAAAATACGGTAATTGAATGCACCCAAAACCAGGCAACCAGTATTGTCGTAAGTGTGTAGGTAGTTGTATAATCTTAGTTATATGTAAATATATATGAAAATAACTTGAAGAAATAAATCAGTGTTTCTACTTCCCCTAAAGAAAATGACGAAATTTGTACAACCCGCCAACTAAGTAACTAAGCACTGTACGACATAAAACTGTACGATTTAACAAGAAATACCGCCCGCGATCGCATAAGGCAAAACGTAATCATGGGCAAATACAACTTTGAACACTTGCAAGCCTTCAAGTACTTTGGTGTTATCGTAACATCAGATAATAATGTGCATGAAATTAAACAACGCATCACCCAAAGCAATAGATGTTTATATGCGCTACAATCGATGATGATGTCCAATCTGCCATCAAGACATACCAAGATTCTAATGTATAAGACCATAAAGATATATGGCCCTCACCGTTACCCTTACACAGGAATCTACAGAATAAGAACAAACGCAGAACCGTTTCAAAGACCGGACATCATCCAAGAGATTAAAGCGAGTAGACTACGATGGGTAGGGCACGTACAAAGAAGCCGAAATATTGACACTTTTAATATCCAAACAAAAAGTTCCTTATAAAATAAAATTCGTAACCAACGAAATTTGTTTAAAAATATTAGGGGAATTTACTTTCGTACATAAATACCCAAGTCAGAAAACCAAATTCACAATTTATAAGACCCTTATCCTACCAGTACTGACATACTGATCAGAAACGTGGACCATCTCCAAAGCAGATGGAAATCTCTTACTTATCTTCGAACGAAAGATCCTAAACAGAATTTTTGGCGCAGTCTGCGAGAATAGTATATGGAGAAGGAGATACAACTATGAAATTTATAACAACTATAAGCAAATAGCCAATGGTAAAAATGTTTTATCCGCCATAAAGATAGGGAGATTGAGATGGGCAGGACATCTGGCGAGGACACGCGAAAACAACCCTCCAAGACGAGTCCTCATGACACATCCATTTTGTATCCTTTCAGTAAACGTACTTTGCTGATTACTTCGTCCATAATGATGTTGAAGAGCAGAGGGCTCAGGGAATCCCCTTGTCAAATACCTTGGCACATAGCTATTGGTTCGGTCGTGGTTCCATTTCTTTTTGCTCTGGTTTCCCTTCAATGCGAATAAATCTTTCGCCTTTTTTACCATTGATGATGAATGCCAAAACACAGATGCCATGGATCAAGGATATCAGAAGAAAAATGGAAGCAATGGAAAAAACCAACTTAAAGAAATAATGAAAAATTACTGGAAGAGAAGAAAGAGGAACAATATGGAAAAACCACGTAACGCGAGATGGTGCTGTCAACGACAAAATGTCGGATCAAGGTGTGAACAACAAATATTCTGTCATTTGATCACTTGTAAAGCCAAAGTTTTTATTGAAGGGAAATTGGTGATTGGTTGTCAGCTGTTGAATAATGTATCAGGATCCAAAATATCCAAGGAATCATATCCATTCATCAATATATAACGCATATGTAATTGTTGTAGAATTCAATGGCCATAGAGAAAAGTGAATTATTCAATGTTACAGTTTTATTTTACTGGCCCTCTTTTAAAATTGTAAGCCCTGACCACGACGGGACCATTTACTTGTGTAGCACCAGGAACACACAAATTTTGGGACCGAACTAGCCAGTTATTTTTATCCTTTACTTAATTCGTATTAAAACTGCGTCAATTTTTTTCTTGCAACTGCATTCACATTTATTTTGTCACGTTGCACACTTAACCAGAATTAGAAATTACAATTACCGAGCTCAGCCAAGCGAGCCTACTAAAATGATACGTTTCTAGAATAAAATAATAAAGTACGTAATAATTATAGATGACTAATAATACGTAACTTATTCGGTTAAAGTTCCTGTAGATATTTTGACCGACAAGCAGTTTCGTTGTTACTAGTGAGCAAAAAAGAAAAAAATAATGATCGTGCGGTGTACATCGTTTTCTACTAATTATTAGACAAAGTGAAACTTTAACATGCAACATGTATATATCAAGGGCGTACACTGCCTTTTCGAACACACCCTCTTAAAAATTACTACCAGGCATTAACGCAGGTGGATCAGAACACATTGAAAAAAACTTTCATTTACAAGCGATACTTCTTTTTCAAGGATTGATTTTTGTAACCCACTCTTTTTTTTTTAGTAAGAGTGGTCTACATTAAAGAACTCTATTGACATTTTAACACCGAAAGGAACTAGTTAGACGAGCTTCAGTATTGTTGTCACCTCTTTTTGGAATAAATAAAATTTAACAACCAGTTTAATGAAAATTAAAATAGTCGAAAACAACTCGACTGTAACAAAGAAATTATCAATGGCGCACAAAAAGAAAGAAAAATAAACTTATAATGTCTTCATAAACATCTCTGTATGACTGAGGTTAGCCAATTTTATTGTTCCAACAATCTGCCGTTAGTCATTGTAAATAAGTCCTTTATTTGTTTTTTTTATAATATACTTCACTCCTTGGTATATCACTCAGTAATCTCAGGTATCTTATGCTGATATAACCCTCGTTTATATACCCCTTCGTTGAAATATCATTCGTTGATAACAGCTATATTTCCCACTAAAGTACACAGGTATTAAATGAAATTATTTCTAGTATCAACAAAATATTCTATATTTTGACTACAAACTCGAATTTTTATTCTATTCAACAAAATTGCTAATCGCATATCGCTTATCAGACTAGTAAAAACTGAACAAATAAAGCAGGACCGGCTATTCTTCTTCTTCTTCTCATACTTGTAAGAGATCTAGATGATCTGTTCCGGACTTGCCTCTGTAATATTTCCTGAAATGTGGACTGCCAGCTGCCTCTCAATCTCTCTGGTGGTCTTCCGGGTAGACGGGCTCCTGTTGGTTTTTCCTCTAGTACAATGCGTGGTAGTCTATCGTCGGTCATTCTCTTCACGTGGTTATACCATTCTCTTCTCCTCTGCCTTCCCCATCTCACCATATCCTGTACGTCGCATTGTGCTCTGATGTCAGTGTTTCTTACGTGATCTCTTCTTGTTTTCCCGGCTATTGTTCTCAGTACTGATATTTCGGCGACTCGTAGCATCCTTTTGGTCTTGTTGGTACCGGCTATTACCATTAAATAATTGACAGAGTTGGCTTGATGGTTTTGAAGAGGGAAAAATTCCCGTAACTTTCTTATTGCATAAACGTATTGTTTTTTGGCATGTAGTCGGTCGTTTAAACCTCTTGGGCCACGTAAAATTTAAGATTAAAAGAGGAACAAATTTCGAAACTTCGCATTTTATACGCTTCACTTGAAATGCCCCATATGACACATCATAAGTGACATTTTTATTGTCAGTGTTTCTCTAAGGAAGTCAGTTCTCAAACTTTATTGTCAAACCTCCCAAACTCCCAAATTATATAGTCGATCATTAGTGATAAAGAACCGAAAATGATTACAATAGATCTGGAAATGATAAATAGTTTGCTGAAATCAGCCGATGAACACGAAAATTAATTGAAATTATTACGCCGAAAAGTTTTCTTATCTCGCTATCCTCTTGACTGCGCCAATGAGACTAATCGATAACAAGTTCCTGATAAAATGAGAGCATTTGGCGGTATGGACCGCTGATTAACATACAACAATTCCAACTTCAACCGGAGTTGCGATACCCCCGGGTACATACGGACAAAATTTGCGTAGTAGCAACATGTGTAATTAATTAGTGTAATTTTATGTTCATGCTAAAAACTTGCGGTCATTACCTTTTATATTTATGCACAACTTTATATCTGGTAAATTGTATGGTCATACTTTGTCGTGTTGGGAGATTAAGCGATTCCAAAAATACTTTGCATGCTTATAAAAATACTAGCAGACCCGGCAGACGTTGTCCTGCCCAAACGATAGCTTGTCTGCTTTGGGAATATCACTATTAAACTCAGCGACCCCGAAAATTATAAATTCGTCACTTATATAGGCGATTTTAATATTTTTTATATTCCATTCCTTTACCACTTCTTTCGTAGGAATGCTAACAAAATTGGGAATTTCACTATCAAACTCAGCGACCCCAAAAACTATTAATGAAAGATCTGATAAGTGGAGGTGTTTGAGAGGCTGCATATCCTTTACGACCCCCCCCCCCCTACAACCTACAATCTGGGTTAGCTGGACGTCCTTTGACACAATAAATTTTATTTTATTTTCAAAAAATTGCCTAAATATATTTTAACAAATCACTTGACGAGCTTAAAAAATGTATACAATTTTTCTCGAATAAAATTTACACTGTCTCTTTAACTGATAAAGTTCCCGAAAATATACAACAAATATACATGAACAGAAAAAATTTCGGAATATTAACGTGAATACAGAGCACAACATAAGCGGGAACTATCATTGACGCAGTTTTTGCATGAATTATTGCTAAATTTATAGTGTGAAGTGTTATTTCATCTGCGCGTAGGGACTCCACGCACCAGTTTTTTTTTAATCTGTCCAGTTGTTTTGGACTCCATAGGAAATAGTTTTTATATTTCAATTCCCTCCTCTCACCTCTTTCGTTGATCTGATTGTTACCAAACTTCACACGATCACCTTTCGGGCTAATCTAAAGATTGCCTAAAAATTTCATTAGAATCGTTTCAGACGTCTTCTTTGGTCTTAATATCGCAAAGAAAAACTCTTACCAAATTTTAAGTCTGTAGAAGCTATATTTAGACAAAAAAATTTTTTCATTAAAACCCCCACAGTCTCTTTTGAGGAGGAATTTGTAAAAACCGTTTTTATTTGGTCTTAAAATTTCGAAAGAAAGGTGTCCACTAAATTTCAGGTCTGCAGAAGCTACAGTTAAAAATTTCTATTTTTTATCATTAACACCACCGCAATCCCTTTTAGGGGTGGAATTTTGTAAAATCCGTTCTTATTTGATCTTAACATTGCAAAGGAAAAGTTGCTACCAAATTTCAGGTCTGTACAGTTGAAAATTTCTTTTTTTATCATTAACAATCCCGCAATCCCATTTAGGGGTAAAATTTTGTAAAATACGCTCTTATCTCGTCTTAATATTACAAAAGAATGGTTGCTATCAAATTTCAAGTCTGTAGGAGCTGTTTTTATTTTTTATCATTAACGCCCCCACAATTCCCTTTGGGGATCCACAGTAAACAATTCAAGGTAAAACTGATTTCTTACACGATTTAAGAATGCTACCTACATTCATTCGAAAAATGCGCGTCTAATAAGTTGATACGCACTGTATTATAAACGTCGTATCTATTCCCAACGCAACGAATTTCCTAACGATCTGTCAACCTTAAACTAAACAAATGGCACTCGCATTAAAAAATTCCTGTCAAGTCTTTTCGAGACTGTACTTCCTAATTTTGATCGTTGATTGGTCACATCCTCCGCTAGGTTGGTACTCGAATGGCTTTTTCAGTATTTTCGCGCCTGCTCGACGGGACACTGTTTTTTAGGTCCGCGTTGAATTCGCCGAAAAAAATGACGGTTAGAATTAAGTTTAAATAGACTGGACGTCGGGTTCCTACTCTTAGGTTCCGAAGAGAGTAGGACCAGCAAAATGGGAAAAGGGTGAGTAAAAGGAATTTTTTCGTAAAAAAAATTGAATATATTTTCATGTCAGCTTCTTATGTTTACTTTTTTAATTTACATGTATCATAAACCACGCATAAACGGTCGCCTGTATTTTGATCCTAAGACATAACATCCCCGTGACATAAAATCCCCGACATAAAATTCTTCGACCAAAAATAAACGACAAAAATATTAAAAATTTAATAATAACATAATATGTATATCATAAAATAACCTCACCGTCGTGAACATAATACACAATTATTGTTTTATGCACCACATCTGCATATTACCCGAGGCTCTAGAAATCTGAGGAAACACTTAAAATTAACAGAACATGGGTACCTGTACTTAAAAATACAAGGCTAAGTAAAATTATAAAAAAAAGCCATCCTACAAATTCCGGTAACTTGCACTGCTTAACATTTGCACAGAAGAGGGTACGTTTTGACGATATAACCTTGACGATTATAATATACAGTAAGAAGATCTGCAAAAATTTTTTTTTGGAGCTCTGGATCCTTGATTCAATAGTTGGTTATCAAAAAATGTTAGATATACCAGTAGACAACTTTATTATTTTAAGTACGTTTTGAAGATTATAAAAAAATCTTGAAGTACGAAGTAAGAAGTGAAATATCTGAATCAATCTGTAACCCACATATAACTTCAAGCACTAGCATCCTGATTGGCTGAGGACACACAATGTCATTTAAGTTTAGTTTTCGCTCTTTAATTTGTTTGTATATAAAACCATTTGTTGCCATGTTGTGTACGAAATTATTTATTACTACCAAACTGAAACAAAAACGAACCTTTTTCGGTTAATTTAAATTTTTTGTTGCTTTATTATGTATATCATAAAATAACCTCACCGTCGTTAACATAATACACAATTATTTGATATGTTAGATATACCAGTAGACAACTTTATTATTTTAAGTACGTTCTGAAGATTATAAAAAATCTTGAAGTACCAAGTAAGAAGTGAAATATCTGAATCAATCTGTAACCCACATATAACTTCAAGCACTAGCATCCTGATTGGCTGAGGACACACAATGTCATTAAAGTTTAGTTTTCGCTCTTTAATTTGTTTTTATATAAAACCATTTGTTGCAACGTTGTGTACGAAATTATTTATTACTACCAAACTGAAACAAAAACGAACCTTTTTCGGTTAATCTAAATTTTTTGTTGCTTTATTTTCTATATTAGAGATCAGCAAATTATGTTTAACCTCAAAGACTCTGCACTGTAAACACATTTTTCTCTCGTATCCAGATATATTTATCCAAGAAACGAAATAAGGCTTACCATATTTGAGATAATACATCTTCATCATCTTTTAAACTGGTGGATTAAGGAGAGAGTGTGTTGAAAGATCTAGACTTGATAGAAAACTTTCTATATTAGCTTGTGGTGAAGCGTTAACGAATCTTTACCATTATTACAAAAATGTCTTCCTTGGCTAGTAATTTGATCCTATGCATGCTTAGATATCGTAACAATTTTTAACACTTAAAACCTTCCAAAAAGAACAAACATTTGTAAACAGTGTCTTGACAGATAGTGTAGGTTATTTAATTGTTCTCCATTGATGTTAACACCCTTGGCGTCCCATTCCAGTGTCTTAAAGATATCATCCAGAGCTGTAGTGAATATTTTAGGGGATATTGTATCTCCCTGTCTCACGCCTCTTCATAAATTGATTGGATCAGTTCCTCCGAAGTCTTGGACTGTCAGGGTTGCGTGGTGGTAGCTAACGTTGATCAGCTGTATATATCGACTGTCGATACGGAATCTCTTTAGGGCATCAACTTGGTAAAGGTTTATCATAATTTAATCATTTCCTAAATCTCTAATCTGTTATTGATCGAACGGTGAAGCAAAACCCAAGTATTTTAGCCGTATACCCAAGTAAAATCGGCTAGTAAACATCGATAAAATAATAATGATAATCAAGAGATTGCAACCGATACCACTTTAGTTGATACCGTTGACAGAATCGAGAAATATTAAAAATAGCCAGTTAATTAAGAAATATTTATAGTATTATGTATGCTACGACACAAACAAACACGAAAATCTAATAATAATAACATGGGTTCATGAATCAATTTCCGAGTGAAACGTTTATCTAAAATTTACGCATAATTTTAAAAAGGACATTATTAGCTAAATAAACGATAATATGAAAAAGTCTCAAAATAGGTCGATTTTTGATTTTAATTTACTATATTTTAAAAAGAATAAACTACCATACAGGGTGAATAACCTTTAAGTGATGACGCCAGCACTACTTTGTTGTAAATCAAACACCCCCTTTTTTTCAATTTGCGGATTTCCCTTGCTGAACTAATTCTTAAAATGTATCACAAGTTAATTTAACTTGGTTCAGGGTGGACAAAAAAGCAAAAGCTGTTAACGACAATTTAGAGTTTACGAAATAATTAATAATGTAAGATATATCTGGATCCACCCTGTATGCAAGGTCCGTCGGTGGAAGCTTAAACGAGCGTTACTTGAGATAGCAATAACAAAAAGCTAATAGGAGAGTTTAAAATGTAAACAAACGCAGCCTGGAGATTAAGTAAAATAGAAATACGAGAAAGTGTGCGCGATTTGGCAGGTGGTTAGTCTTCGACAAGAGACTAAAAGGAAAAGACGCATTTGTAATAGATGGTTCGTTTTGATTACGTTTTACGATAAATATAGTTTTTTAAATTTACTGCAAAGATAGAAAAGGGAAAAGCTTGAATATCACTTATAAAATACTAATAGAACAATTATTTTGTTAAAGTTTACTTTACAAGTAGTAGTGATAATGGTTTTAATTACCTCAGTATTATATAAGTTTTATCTTTTATGCTAGCATGGAAGATAATAAAACTAATAAAAACTGCATCAAATTGCATCTGAAGAACATGATTTGAGTCCAAGGTATTTTTCCCCTTTAAATTATTTTTTTGTCGTCAAAAACTCGTTAATAGATGTAGCCTTGATAGCATGTTTTAAAGTCATTTCGTAAATCATATTTGATTGTATATTATAAATAACCTTATTTACGTTTAATATAGTTTTAAGGAGCTAAAAATAATCTTTAACACTCCCATTGATTTACTACAGCATTTATAATTCTTATTATTTAAGTAGGTACACAACGATAAATACTACATTACTCCTTCTTGTGTCAAAAGAATCTCAGATATTTGTAATTAACAATGCTTCGTAAACTTAATTATAATCAAAATACCAATTTTAAACGAATAAACAATAAAAACGTAAAAATAATCACATAACCTAAAACTTATTAAAATGGTGATAATATTTTTTCACAAAACTCCTACCTCTGCCTGTCGCTGTAATAAAATATCCAGTAAAAAGTGCGCTGGGAACAGCGTTGCCAGATTTTTTTTTTGCCATGTCGGGATTTTGAAACTTTTTTAGTGAAAAAAGCGGGAATCTTTTGTAGAAAGCGGAATATGGTAAAAAAACGTATATGATCAGAAGTTTTTAAATATTTATCCAAATATTTGAATTCAAATTACGTTTACGTGACAATAGATAGCAAAAGTAGCCATAGAAAATGTATTTTAATAAAAATATAATATTTTAAATCAAATTTACCCTATCGTTAAATAGTTGTCTGTTATTCGTCTTTTGAATAAAAAAAAATAAAAAAACAGAAATCAAAATCAAAAAAGTTTTATTTTCGTTTTCCGTTGTCCTCATTTTTAAACTTAGACCCTATATGTTTCAATTTTCTCCAAAGACTCGTTCCGGAAATTTCAAATAGGTACATCTTTTTCTTTAACTTTTTCTAATATTAAATCTAAGCTTCGAGGAAGTAAACAGTCTTTGGATGTCGGCGGGGTTTATATTTGTTAACTTTTTGTTTACTATTTCCATCTTTTACACTTTTTAAAACTAAGGTCAATTTTGTTTCACCTATCGCATCACATACACGGTTACGTATAGATAAAATTGGTAGCAACGGACTTCCATTGTTTTTTTCCGCAGTAAAATAAGCGTGTACATTCAATATTAACTATTAGGTATACATACACTGCTTGAAATTACAATCGGTACTATACAATTTTAATATCGGTACCCACTACAATGAAAGTAGGTATTTGTTAGAAAACAAGAATACTTTACTTTTATTATTTAGGCATGATAATAGACACATTGTTCGTTTAATTATATCTATGTGTTAACCTTTTTATCACTTAAAATTGAAATTTTTAAAAATGTAACATTATTATTTGTTGAAGAATAGGGCTAAAAAATGCTTTGTCAATTTTTTAATATTGCAAAGTAATATCATTAAATTTCATTTAATTTAAAATTAATATTAATAAATAAGTTAACAACAAACACGCACAAAATGTAGAAGAATAAAAACTTAGTACATTTTGTAGGAAATTTTTTGGGTTTTTTCTGATACGTTTTCGCATTTTTAATTTTTTTTCTATAGCCGACGACTGGACCAATTTTAATGAAATTTTCAGCCAATCTTAAGATTAGCCCAACGGGTGATCGTGTGAAGTTTGGTAGCAGCCCAGCATTTTCAATTTTTTTCCTATAGCCACTAACTGTTAATTTTTATTCATTATTACTGAACGTGAACGTTATTTAATTGTTTTGTTAAATTTAACAATAATAAAAATTATTATTATTATGATTAATGGTTTTTTGTGTTGTTTTTTTTACATTAAAATTGGCGAGAATGACACATGTTAACATTAAAATATATTGTACTCTTTTATTAGGTGTTTATATAAAAAATTTGTTGATTTTTTTACAGTTTATATAATATATAAAATAAAATATAAATAATATATAATAATATAAAAGACCCAACATTGTAACGATAAAGAAATTAGCAAGGCCCCTGCGCAAGGAGGTTATGCAAAACTGTAAAAAAATCAACAAATCGTTTATATAAACACCTAATAAAAGAGTACAATATATTTTAATGTTAACATGTGTCATTCTTGCGCAGGGGCCATGTTAATCTATTCTGTATCGTTCCAATTTTAGTATAAAAAAAACCACAAAAAATTATAAAAAACTAAAAACATTTGCCTTCTTTTTGGGGTAATTAAGCAAGAGAGAAAAAGAATGAAAGAAGAAACGAATATATGTGGTAATTTATGCATATTAGGTAGTATGATTTCGTAGAAAAACATCTTATTAAAACAGGAAGTAACAATAATTATCAAATTACGTACATATAATAATGAGTTATAACATGTATATTATCTTGGAAACAGATTAATAAATTTTTATAAAATTAATTTTTACCTGGGTCTATAGAAACAAAATTGAAAATGCGGGGTTAGAAAAGACCCAAATTTTTTGCTACTCTTCAGCTATTTTTTAAATTTTTTAATATTTTTCTCTTTTTTTAAATAAAATTTTACAACGGTAAGATAAGCCCAAATTTATTAAATTTGATTTTTAAGTGTAAATATTTTAAAAGTATATTTACTTTTTTAATATACAATGTGTACATAAAGTAACGTAACTTACTAATATTTCGATTTCTGTTGGTTTTACAAAAAAAATGTTGGATAAAAGCTTTTCCAAATAATTTAGGCCATCAGCAAGTCGATTAGAAGTATACAGGGTGCACCGTTACTAAAAAAAACTAAAATTTACAATACTTTTTAAGTACACCCTGTATATATTTTCAGTTTTTCATAATCTATTAAATTAGAAATACAATCGTTCAGAAGTAAATTAATTATGTGAAAATTCTTTCGTGAAATTTTTTTTTAATTAGGATTGTTAAAAATTGTTGAGATTATTTGGAAAAATCAAAAATTAACTCACTTGTCAAAAATCTTTACAAAGGGTCAACATACGAAATGAACAAACATTTCATCAACATCTTATTTGTAAGTAAAGAGCTAAGAAGATTAACATAATAATTAAAAAATGAAAATGGTAACCTAGTAATCCTAGGTATCTCCGCTATAAGACAGGAAATAATGAAGTACATAAAACACAGTAAATTGTATATACAGAGTGGACCAAAAGTCTGGAAACGGACAATTATCTCGTAAATTGTTATTTCGAATTGTACAAAATTTGGGATAAGCCTATTTTGAGATACGAAGTTACAGATTTGACATATGCAATGTTGTCAGATTTGCTGTTTCTCTGATATTTGGTTTTTTAAATACATCACTCTGTATATTTAGTCATAATTGAAATCTCTTTAATACGAGTTTAATCATATGTAACACTTATGATTTTATTTAGTCTAGACAAGGTCTGGAAAATGTGGTAGACACATTCCACCATCAATTAGGGTCTGGTCAACTTACAAATGGAGTACATTTTGAACAATTAAGTAACCATTATGTTAAAAATGTTATCTTTCAATTGTTACGTTTAAATCTAGTTGAAAATAATTAATTATTGAGAAAATTAGGCGTTGCCCCACTTTTATTTTGTAAACCCAACAAAAATCGAATTATAAGCAAGTTACGTTACTTTATGTACACACTGTATTAAAAAGTTTAGGAGAGTGGGTAGGTTAAGCTTTTTACTAACTAAAAATAACAATTTTTTTTTAATAATTAAAACACTCGTTAACTTCATAAATAATTGCCAATTACATTTATTTAAAAAAATAAATCAACCTGAAAAATTAATTAATTGTTTACTCTTTGATTAACGATAAACTTGTTAAATATTTATTTGCAGTAAATTTATTAAAAAATTTGGTCACATTTCCATTATTATACATTTTATTTAATAAAAAAAACGTTTTCCAAACAATACTAACTTATTTCAAAGATCAAGGATGTTAAATTTATTATTTCAACCAAAAATTTGGCCATAGGAAATACTGAAACTTATAAAGAAAAGGAATATAGGCCAAATCACAAGCCTGTTTAATGAGATATATAATACCGGCATATTTCCAGAGGACTGGCTCAAGTCAACTTTTATTACAATTCCTAAAGGAACCCCGCGCAAAAAAATGCAGTGACTACAGACTGATTAGTTTGATAAGCCACTTATGTTTGGCAGTGAATGTTAAGTTTGGCAGAAAAAGCATAAAATTCTGATCAATGCCGTGGAGATGATTGACAGATTTTTAAGGAAAGTGTGAATGGGAAAGTCGGTAAAGGTCGACCTCGGCGAACGTCGATCTCGATTGTTTTGAAGAAAGGTCAGATCAAGAGTAATAACAACCGACGAGCATGTATGAGAGCGCTGATAAAATTAGAAGAAGCGAAAGACGTGTGTAAAAAGGAAGTGGTCTCTGCCTACCACTAAAGGGAAAAAGATGTGACTATATGTATGTATGTAAATTTATCCTGTAATCTGATACAATTAAAAATGTTTTTAATTAAGCGAAATTCATGGTTTTTAAAAAAATATGAATGATTGGATGGTTTAAGAGTGTGTAAGTTACCTCACTCTGTTCGAATTCGGGGCAGGCGGTAAATAACAATAAAACATATTATTTAAAAAATTTAAAAAAGAGTGCGTATGGGTTGAGAATAAATAATTTAATCGTCAAGTGCCTCCTTTACGCCGATGATCAGGTCACAATCTGAAGAACAATTGCAGGCGATGATTAATATAATGCGTGATGCCCTAAAAATCAAAGGGATAAAATTAAATGTAAGCAAGAAACAAGTAATATTTATTGAAAGAGAAGAAAGCATGACAAACTGAGAGGTGCTAATTAAAGGAGAAAGAGTGAAACAAGTGAATAAGTTTGTATATAAGGGCTCAAAGTTTACGAGAAACGGAAAGTATGACTGTGATATTCAGCGAAGAGTGTTGGCAGGAAAACAAATTAATGGGGACACTGCTTAACTTTATGAGCAGCCAGAACGTGTTAAGGCACGATTGCATATAGAAGTGTTGGTCCCTACACTTATGTATGGTCGTTGGGTGTGGCAAAAAAAGTATAATGTAATATCAAAGATGCGGAAACGAGTAGTCTGAGAAGTGTAGCTGGACATAGAAATGATGTGATAAGAAAATGCCGTGGTGTAAAAGAAGATGTTGTAACAAAGGCAGATAAAGGAATACTTAGATTTGGACACGTCGAGAGGATGGATGACAAAAGATTGACGAAACAGATTTATAAGTCGAGCGCAAATGGGCAAGTCGGTAGAGGTCGACCTATGCGAACGTATCTCGATCAGATAGAAATTGTTTTGAAGAAAGGCCAGGTCAAGAGTACCAGCAACCGATAAGCATGTATAAAAATGTTGATGAAAGTATAAGAAGCAAAACATTTATGTAAGAACCGTAGCAAGTGAAAAGATGTGTCTATCCCTGTTAAATACATAGTCACACTTTTTTCCCGTAGGGGTAGGCAGAGACCACTTCCTTCCACTTGCTACGGTTCTCACACACATTTTTTGTTTTTTTCTACTTTTATTAGTGCTCTCATACATGCTTTTTTCAAAACAATGTCGATCTGATCGAAATATGTTCACCGAGGTCGACCTCTACCGACTTGCCCTTTCACACCCACCTTATACATCTGTTTTGTCAATCTTCATTTATTCATCCTTTCTACGTTTCCAAACCCTCTAAGCATTCCTTTATCTATCGTTGTAACCACATCTTCTTTTACAGCACAGCGTTTCCTTATCTCACTATTCTTCATTTTATCTAATCGAGTCACTCCGGCTATACTTTTCAGACTACTCATCACCGCAGCAATAATCCTATGTTCATGCTTTTTTTGCCAAACCCAACATTCACTACGGCAAAATGGCGTGAATAAATAAGAAATCCAAAAACTAAAAATTCCTTTTAAAAATTAAAAGATGTATCTGTGAAGCAATTAACAATTTAATTAATAACTCGAAACTACAATTTATAAGGCCATTTTCTATTTATCATTATTTTATGCAAATTTAACATAAGTATGATCAAATAGTCGATTAATGTAACATTACTGTGAGAACGTAGCTATCCTTTTTTAGTTATTTTGATTAGTACATCCTCTTTCACGCCAATCATATAATCAAGAACGCATTTGACACATTTACAACCGACCAGGGTGAACCATTTAATTTTATTTTAAAGACCTACCAGAAGCGATTTACAAACAGTTTATTTATCGATTTTTTAATCGGAATACTTTTTGTCAAAAAGTAATCTAAACTATTATAATAAAATGAAAAATTTATTTTTCTCCCTACTGTTCAGAAAGCGTCAACGCAAAACGAAGTTGCCGCTTTCCGCCTACAGTAGCGAGAAAAATAGTATACGCACCACGGGCATTAAAGTAAGAAATGTCTGAGACATTTCTTAGTAATGGGTGTAATATACTATTTTTTTACGACCGTTCGTTTTCACTCACTTTTCCGCACTCATTTCAGTTTCGAAAGTTTTACTTTCAGTGCGGGAAATTAAAAATATATCAATTTTATTGTTATTATACACATTTCATTGATTTTACCCATATTTATTTTGCTAAACTGATATTTTATCAATGGTATCGAGACCCGAGTAGACACAAACAAAATAAAATGTATGTGTGTTAAGAACGGCAGAGATGAAGACTCTAAGGTCATTATCGGAAAGGGCACTACGGAATAGAGTGAGGAGTGCAAAAATAAAAGCGACATGCAAGGTGGAAGATGTATTCAGATGGGGACGAAAGCACATAACATACTGGCGGGATTACGTAGAAAGAATGGACCACAAAAGAATAGCCAAGATTGTGCTAAATGGAAATCCAGATGGTAAAAGGCCAATCGGAAGACCCCCAAAAAGATGGAAAGATAGTTGGACATCTCTACCACAGGAAAATCAACAACACTGACCAGCCTTCGAAATAAACGGACCAAAAGGTCTTTGCAAGGAATAAGAAGAAGAAAATATTTTATCAGCCATTGACATGCCTCATTTTTTTTAACACACAAAATCCTTGATATCTCAAGAACAACAAGAGCTACGCTTTTAAAACATAGCATGAAAACGTTTTATATTCACAAGTAGAATTTAAAAAGCAACCAAAATACAGGGTGTTCCGTAAGAAAGAACACAACTCCGCTTTCTTGGGACACCCAATATATCTTTTTAAATTAATCACAGTTTGCGACCAAATCATATAGCGAATAGAGTTTTTTGACGTTTTTTATCCATTAGGAGGAAACTTACACTATGCAATCGTTGACTCACTCTGTACAAGATAAATTTAAAAAACGGATGCAATTTTCTGAAACAGAAAATACCCTACGAGGTACGTTTCGAAATTTAAAGCTACAAATTGTCAGTTTTATTGAGAAAACTTAGCCAAAATGTTCGCTGTATTTCATTACAGACTCCAGAAGTAGAAAAGTTTTGTCATGTATTAGGTTTCTGAGATGATCCAGGAACTTATCAAATAAAAGAAACAATTCGAAGCTATTAACGAATTTAAATATTTTATAAATTTGTTAATTAGAACCGTGTGGGTAGACGACGTAACGTTCCTTAAATGACAAATTGTTACACCCAATTTTACAAATTAACTGCTCCCATTATTATATTACCACAGGAAACTAGAAAGCATGTTAATAATGAGCGTAAAATTTTACTATTTACTTTTATTCAATAGTTCATAACAGTCATTCACTTCGAACTGGTCTAACCGTGCATGACGCGACGTTTATCGCTTCATTTGTCACGCGAACATAAAAATGCAAGTTAAGGATCGTCTTCACCGGGTTTACGAAATATTTCAATATTACGTAAGTCTATTTCATCGACTCTCTTAAGACCGAAGTTGTTGTGCGTACTTGTTGGTAACTGCTCTTCAAGCCTCCTCTAGCGATTTCTATTTTTCAGTCGCAAACATATAACTAAGGGCAGGCACACACTGGCGATTATGGTCGAACGACAGTTGCGCTAGACGATTTGCAGCCAATGGATTTACACAAACTACAAGCGTGTCGCTAAGAAGTCTTATTCGTGATCATACACTCGTCACAAAAGTATTGCATTATTATTTTTTTCCCCTTTTATTTTTTAATAAAATTTAGTAGGTAAATATTTATGAAGTTTGAAATAGGTTTGGCTATTTAAAATAAATAAAAATTATTGCCGTAACAAAACTAACCTTTCCAAACCGAGTGCTCTTTTTTAAAATATAGTTACCCTTCGCTTTGTCAATATTTAACATATGATTACATGACGAATAGATGTCATAAAATAAGATTGTGTTCAGAATTCAGATTTGTTTGAAAAATAAAATTATCAAATTTAAAAATTATTATCAGAGTGACTTAAAATATTAATTAAATTTCAAATAAGAAAACACTATCAATTACAATTCAAGAACATCTTTCGGAAATAAATAGTTTTAAAGACTTCTTTACGAATATTCCTACAAATAATATGTGGATTAAAGATCCATTTTCTGTCGAAATTGGAAAGAAAGAAATGCCTTATCTTAGAGAACAAGAAGTTGATAATTTAATTGAAGCTTCATGCGACACCGATCTTAAAAAAGTGTTTAAAACTGTACCATTAATTAATTTTTGGTTGGGATGTCAAAAGAAATATCCAAGCGTAAGCGATACAATTTTTAATGACTTTTGTCGCAACTTATACTTGTAAAGCTGCGTTCTCAACCTTAGTGTATTTAAAAAATAAGAACCCAAACAGATTGGACGTCGAACCTATTTTGAGAATCTGAAGTCATACACCTGTGAGTCTAAGCTGACTTGGGACTGTAAACAGTCCCTGAGACAACTGGCAGCAAACAATCAGGTTACTCTGATGTGGGTTCCTGGTCACAAATGAGTCAAAGGCAACGAAGAAGCAGATTGACTTGCCAAAGAAGGGGCAAATACACATTTTTTCGGCACAGAACCCTTATGTGGACTTTCCAAAGCCCACTTGAAAAAAGAGGTTTCTGGCACAAAGTGCCAGGACAAAGACAAGCGGAAAGGCTAGTCAGCCTTTCGCCAAGGAAAGCTAAACAGCTTCTTGAGTTGGACAAGAAAGACTTGAAACTGGTGACGGGGCTCTTCACTGGACACTGCCCTCTGAAGTATCACTTTAAAAAAATGGGCAAAACAGAGAGTGATAGTTGCCGCTACTGCGAGAACTTCGCTGAAACTCCAAAACATTTGCTTTGCGAATGCTCAGCGCTTTACTGCAAGAGGCTTAAGTTTCTAGAAGGGGCCTTCCTAAAGCGCTTCGATGTCAGAAACTTAGCCCACAGGAAACTGATAAACCTTGCTCGAAGTCTCGGAATCCCGGGCCTCGAATAGATTATGGTTATGCACAAAAGATCTGTTAGGTCGAGGTGCTTGCGAGGTTGCATAGCCTTCACGACCCCCCCTACAATCTACAATCTAATTTAATTTGAGAATAAAATTAACATCATTACTAATTTAAAATTGTTTTGTGATGACGAACAACATCATTCTTCGCACTTAGGACAAAATATGTAAAACAAAGTTTATTTCATTTACTAAAGTTTTAAATGAAGATAATGTTTTTTAAATTACTTATGTTTTTGTTATATAATTATTTTGCAATTTTGCAAATAAAATTTGTTTTGCAAAAAAATGTTTCTTTTTCATAAGGTGGGTCGCGAAACATTTTAAAACCTCGTACCGGGTCGCGGTAAAAAAGTTTGGTAAACACTGGTTTAGAACATGAAAGTGTCGGATTTACAGTAGCGGTGTCCGTGCGCAGCTTTCAATTTTACTCTCAACTAAATGCGCCAAAAACATTTCACGCTTTTAGAAAACACTTGATATGGATATATGTTTAACTGTGAATCCGAAACAAATTATTAAACTGAACATTGTAAACGAATTTTACGACGCAGATGTCCCGGATAGTTGGCGGAAGGGTCTCCGTAGAGCACAAATCTAAATCCTGGATGAAAGTTAAAACGACGGAAAGGGATTTCCAGAGAAATTGAGAAAATGTCGAGTTATGGAAACAAAATTCGGTGAACCTATGAGGGTAACAACCATATATGAATGTTAAACATTTACGTTCCGAAAGAAAAAACAAAAGTTAATGTAAGTTTACAAATATTTTTTTAAAAAAAGAATAAAAGAAAATTTTTTTGACTATACCTTATAATGAAAAGACCTGATTCATACATGTTCCTTCTCTTCTAAATCCTGCGTGCACATCCCATATCATCTTCTCAGTTTCATTCGTTACTTTTTTAATCAATATCTTTGAATACAGTTTGCCGACTATGCTGAGTAAACTAATACCTCGGTAGTTCTTACAGTACTGCTGCGAACCTTTTCTCTTGTAAAGCGGCAAGATAACGGCCTTGCACCAGTCGTCTGGTACGCTAGCACTCCTCCAACAAAGGTTAAAAAAGGCGGTACAGCAGACTAGCTACCACGCTTTGTCCAGCCTTCAGCATTTCAACTGTTATCTTGTCGTACACAGCAGCTTTACCTAATTTCATACTGAGAGCTTCCACAATTTCTGTCGTACTAATTTCACTTTCATTGAAACTTTCACTAATGTCTCCGAATGGGGCCTTTACTTGTGTATCCTCTTTCTCAAATAAACTTGCGAAGTATTCCTTCCATATCTTTACTACGCATTCCTCTTCTTTTACCATACTACCATCTTGGTTTCTGGTATTTTTACCTCTGGCTGTTCTTATGGACTTCCAGAAGAGTGTAATATTGTTTTGGAAATCGTCAGATAACCTTCTATACAATTTATCTTTATCACTCTTCTTCTTTCTTGCCACAACCTCTTTTGCCACACCTTTTGTACACATTCTTTGCCTTGTTTACATCCTCAATCGTTGCCCTTTGCGTTGTTTGATTGGCTTTTGTAGCTAGCCAATCCAGCCAGCCTTTCTTCTTCTCTGACACTGCTTTTTGAACCTCTATGCACATTTTGTGTAACTTGCATTCTTTCCTTCTTTTACTTATACCACATACTTCAATAGCAATATTCACGATTCCTTCCTTGAATGGCTTCCATATCCCATATACATGTACTAATTGATTATATACGAATTTTCTGTCCTTTTTTACTCACAAAACTTTCAAAAAAGAATCAAAAACGAATGATTTTTTACAATAGGATCTTTCGAGATTTTCAGGGTGGACCAAAACGTTCTCGAGCAAATAGTGGAAAGTTTCTCAATTATTTCAGAAAGATTCAAACTCTTCTATAAATGCAGCTGATTAAATATTCAGTATTGTCCGAGAATTAATAACGCACCGATTACCTACATGGTGTTAACACATTTGTAGCATATTTGATTCGATAAATAATTTAGTTGAAATAATTTTATAAATACCCGCAGTCATATTCAACAAATCTGCTTCACTAAGCATCTCATTATTATTTGCGATGCATAATAGAGGAAGATATTGTATGAATGCTACATAGTTTACACCACGTAGCATTTAAGATTCACGAAGTGTCTGTTTATACCTACTTAATAAGGCTATGTTTAATACGACAATATATTAAATTAAACACTAAATGAAAATTCGATCGATTAATTAATTAATTTGTCTAAGCTTTAAGAATTTTCCTATTATTTTCCTAGATTGCCCGTAACTAGGAGATTTCGTGTCTCATATCTGGGTGTTCTCTTCAGTATTTGACATGGTTAGATATTTCGTAACCAGATTTTGGTTTGCTTCCTGGCAGTACTGTAAACAAAACTGGAGATTTGTGATCCGCTTCATTTATTTTAACGTCAAGTATTTTAAATTTTCCTTATTTCTCACTATCCAAAACAAGATTTTTAATAAAAGAAAATTGGCAGTCATCGGGACTGCAAACAGTGTTTTTTTATAGTATTAAAAAATAAAATTTCATGATTTTTAAATTAAAATCATTTAATAATAAATAACCTAATAAAGTAGGATGTCAGCTTTGGCATGTAGAAAAAGAAGCTATGACGTCAGCGTTTTTTAATATTATTTTGACCTAGGGAGGGTAGTGATGGAGAACGCCATCTTTATATATCACATTTTGCTGGACACTTTTTCCATAAAAATCCCATGTAAGATTGTTTTCCTTATCTCTAAACTTCATATTAAAAGCATTCAATGGGCTGTCAGCTCGAGGCCACTTATTGACAGACAGAAGAAGATGAAGCCATAACGACGCCCATTAACCGCTGACGCTGACGTCAGGTGACGCGAAACCATAAGTTTTTCCACTATCAAAAAGTTTATTATGTTCTGGGTAATGTAAAGGTGATGATAAAATGTCCACAAAAATGTACATCTTTCATCAACTTAATAGTGGCTTAATACATTTTATTTTCATTATTATGCAAATGCGTTCATTACCACTAGTGCTTTTTGAAAAGCTACAAATGTAGCTAAAATATTAGGTGTTATTTGAAATTCGTTATAAATCGTTATGAGGAGGAGGTTTCTTTCGCACTCGAATCTTCCAATTTAATAAAAGCTTCTCTAGGGTTCAAATGTATTGATTTATTTTTTTCGTTTCTTAAGAGTAATGTAAATGGTGTTCAGCTTAAAAGTTCTTCAGCTGACTCACTTGATTAATGGCCCAACTTTTTCTTTAACAAATGTTAAACTTTTTGAAGGAGACCGATAATAACTTTATTTTCTTTATTTATCTTCACTAAGACTTCAGTTTAACCTTTTTTTTAATGAGATCGCTGATAAATCTTTACTTTTTCAGAGAGATTGCTGCTAAAAGCAGCTTTTTTAAGATGATCACAGCCACTATTATTTTTTAACAAAAAGAAAATTGTATTTTATGCAATACAGACCTAAGTATTATTTTTTTTGTACAATTGTTACTGGGCATATACAGTTTTTACAAAATTTAATTATATTAAAAAATTGTTTTCATTTAATTATGTCCTGATAAAATCTTTAAAAAATCTACAAAAAGTATTAAATCAATTACACAAATAAAACTTATACCTTTTTTCTCTTAATGAGACCGCTTTTAAACCTTTTCTTGTTTAACAAGACCACATCTTATTTTCTTTACTAAGACCGCAGTTAAACCTGTTCCCTTTAAAGAAACCGCTATACCTTATTTTTTATTAAAAGTAATGTTAAACATTGTTTAAGGAGACCGGTGAAGACTTTTTTCTCTTTACCAAGACCGCTGTTAAACCTTTTTTCTTTTAATAAGACCGCTGTTGAACCTTTTCTCTTTTAACGAAAACACTGACGACCTTATTTTCTTTACTAAGACCTCAGTTAAACCTTTTTTTTTAATGAGACCGCTAATAAATCTTTACTTTTTCAGAGAGATTGCTGCTAAACGCAGCTTTTTTAAGATGCTACTGTTATTTTTGAAACGAAAAGAAAACTGTATTTCATGCAATACAGACCTAAATATTCTTTTTTTTTGTATAATTATTACAGGACAGATGTACAATTTTTACAGAATTTATTTATATTTACAATTTGTTTTTATCTAACTATTTTCTGATTAAATATTTAATAAATTTGCAATGAGTTAAGAGAACTACACGCAGCAGCAAAAAGAGTGGGTCTTAGTATAAACTTTAATAAAACAAAATTAATGACAAATTTAGTGTCCAGTAAAAACATAGAAATAAACGGAACAAACATAGAAACAGCAGAAAAGTATGTGTATCTAGGTCATGTTATCAGTATTGGCAGGTATAACCAGACGAACGAGCTTCAAAGGAGAATCTCTCTGGGATTTTTGGAAAGCTACAAAACGTCCTGAAAAGTGGTACGCCTATCAATCTTAAACGTAAAACTTTTAACACATGCATATTACCGGTGATCACGTATGGAGCAGAAACTCTCACACTGACAAAGGCAACCATAACAAAATTACAGGTAGCACAAAGAAAAATGGAGAAGCAATGATAGTTGTGAGCCTGAGGGGCAGAGTCCGAAACGAGGATTTGAGACGCAGAACAGGAGTCCAAGACTTAATAGAAAGAATTACAAGGTTGAAATGGCGATGGGCTGGACATGTGGCTAGAACAAAGGATGGAAGTTGGTGGAAGAAATTACTAGAATGGAGACCTCGAGCTGACAAAAGAAATGTAGGGAGACCATCAACCCGATGGACGGATGATATAATGCGAATAACCACAAACTGGATTGAAACCGCGCAAAATAGAGAAAAATGGAAAATACTTGAGGAGGCTTATGTCCAGCAGTGGACGTAGAGAGGCTGATGAAGATTAAATCAATAAAACAAATCAAACTTACAAAAGTAACTATATACCATTCATTACATAATATTATAAATCTTTTCACAAGAATGTTAATGTTTTTTTAAATATTCTTTTGCAATCAATCCTGGAGTTATATTTTTATCTAGTCATAATTATTTAATACTTTGCAATAAACTGCAAAAACAAGAAGAAAAAAAACTATTTAGGTAGGTAATATATTTGATACGTATGACTGGCCCATAGCTAAATAGAAAAAAGAACGACACTGACACTGATCAAATTTAACAGTTCTCATAACAAAATTACTATCATTAAAACTGTGTACGTCTGATCCTCATACTTGAATGATCAAGTTTACTAGACACCCTTTGTTTTCACCACCATATCTTTTCGTTTTTTTTTATCATCCGTATCTGTATATCGTTCTAATTTTTTTATGATTCTTCCATCTGCTCTTTCATGAACTCTTTCACAGCCAGCTTACAGTCACGGACCGACTTACTTGAATCAGGTTGCCAAAATTAAACATTTATTTATTATCTATCTCTATTTTAAGGTGTAGCAATACAATAGATAGTGCTGTGTGATTGTTGCTTTTGTTTACGAGAGACGGAAAATATGACTGTGACATTTAGCAGGAAAACGGGTCCTGAATAACTTTATGAGCAGCAAGAACGTGTCAAAAAAGGCACGACTGGCTGTGTATAGAGGAGTACTGCTACCTACACTACGGCAGAAGAAGCATGATTAATGCTGCAGAGATAAGTAGTCTGAGATGTATAGCTGGAGTGACTCTGATGGATAAAGTGAGGAGTAGTGTGATAAGGGAGCGCTATGGTGTAAAAGAAGATCTAGTAAAAAAGATATTTAAGGAATGCTTAGATGATTTAAATACGTAAAGAGGATGGATGAAAAAATATTGACGCACTAGATTTATAAGGCTAGTGTAAATGGGCAAGTCGGTAGAAGTCGACCTAGGGGAGCGTATCTCGACTAGATTGAAAAAAGTTTTGAAAAAAGCCAGATCAAGTGTACCAGCAACCGAAGAACATGTATAAAAGTATAAAGTAGAAGAAGCAAAAGACGTGTGTAAAAACCGGAGCACGTAGAAATAAGTGATCTCTGTCTACCTCTACGGGAAACAGGCGTGACTTAATATATGTATGTTATTAAGAAATTATTATTTAACTGAATCAGTCCTGGTAGGTTTTAAATCCTTGCACACAAATGGATAAAGATTCAGTTATTTATTTCTCAGATTTCATCGTATCCAAGATAGAAATATTATTAATATTTTTCTATCAATTTTCGACGATACTATAATCAAAGAAACAAATAATTGGATAAACTTGGTAAAGAGTCCGTCCCTGAAGTACCTGTCTTAAAGGGCCGCAGGTTATGTGTACCACGATTATGTATTCACATTTCGAAATCCTTAAACTCTCCCATCTAGTTGACTTAACGCAAGGCAACGGTGCCAAATTTAACACGAAAATACCTATATCTAAAGAAAATTAAAACATCAAAAAAATTGTATAATTAAGAAAATTATTTGATAAAAATATGCATCGTCTTTTTAACGTGTACACGATAAATTCAATAATTTTAACAAGTTTATAGTACCTACACTAAAACGAGACATTTTTTAAAGAACATTAATGCTTTGATTCAATAAAATTTCTTACATTACCCCGCAGCAAAAATAAAAATTTATTATACCTACTAAAAAAATTTTAAAACTATTAAATTGCTACAAACTTTTAAAACAGCAACCATTTGAGGGATTTATCAATATTAATATTTATTTTCTTTAAATTATAATTTTAAAAGCAATATACAGCTATTTTTGATAACCCCTGTCTCTTTATTAAGTAGAAATGCTTAAAAAAAATTAGTTAAGTAATTAGGAATAGCAATTTTTTCAAAAGACTTGCGGCACTACCGAAACGTATTCATTTTTAGGGAAACTTGGTGGGAATTTGGCAACGCCGCTTTGTGGCCATTTTCATAGCTAAGCGCGTCTCTAAAGTCAAGTGAATTTAATTTATTTAGTGTCTGTTGGTGACCGTCCGTTAAGTTGTGCGAGTTTTAAACTGTACTCATCGTGCTTTCGATAACTACCTGTCGGTCTTCCATAGAACCAGTGAACATAGTGTATTGCGATACGAACCAATCGAATTTATATTTGTTTTTATTTTCTTTTTGAATTTGGATTAATTTGGATAACCAAGAAATATGGGAAAAAACAAGATGCATTCAACGTAAGTTTTATATGAACTATAATTTTTAATTTAGGCGAATCTGGATGTAACCATATTCTTAATAAATTTTTTTATGCAATAAAAATAAAAGAATCTTGTTTAAAAACAAGCACAATTTATAAAAAAAACATATTAGATTTGTGTACTTGTGATTGTAACAATTTCAAATTAATGCAATGTGGTTTATCAAAACATAAAAAATGCAATTTTTCCAGTACGAAATACTTTTAATATTCATTCAAACTAAAGCCTTACGCGTCACTCTCTTATCTCATATTTCCTTTCTCCATGAATTATTTGGACGTAAATTACATTTACTCGACGGTACAAATTTTTTTGCTTACAAAAATGCTTTAAAAAGCAATATTTCACAGAAATTTGCAAGATGTGAAGCTTGACTGTAATTTTTTGTTGATTTAAAAAAAACAAATGAGATTTTTTAGATTAGTTTAAACCCTCGAATACTGAGGGTGTCGAAATGTTTCTTCTGCCTATTTTTGCTTATTAACAGAATATTTATAGAAAGATTAATACGGCAAGCCCTTAGATCGTTCTAGAACTACAAAGAAAACTCATAATAAACGTATAAAAATGTGTCAGAAGTCCAGCTGACTTATCCGAGATCAAAGTAGGAGTTCATCAAGGGAATCCCCTTAGTTTCCTGTTCATTAATATCATCATAAACTACCTAACGGAAATAATGACTTAAATATCAGGCAGTATTTATAAATTTAGACCAATGGAGAAAACCTCTCTTCTCTCTTGTCAAATGGACTATGTATTAGCAAAATCAAGACAGAATAGTTGTTAAGTAACTTCAACCCCTACAAATCTAGTATCGCAAATACAGAACTCAAACTATATGGTGTAACCCTACCGAGAGTAACCAACTTAAAGTACCAAGGCTCTGGCAGTGCAGAAGATGACATGTTAACCACTAACATAACACATAGGACGACATCTGGTTGAAATAAATGGCGCGAACAAACAGGAGTTCTATTCAAACCAACAATGTCGGTAAGAACCAAAGGCAAGGTTTATTAAAGCGCCTGAGAAGGTTGAAGTGGTATGGACATGTGCGAAGACCCGATAATCACGTATTGAAGAAGTGCCTTTTCATGACTACGCAAAAGAAAAAGGCAGATCTCAAATGACTTGGATTTCGATTATCCTGAGAGACATAAAGGTGTTTGGTCTGTGTGTTGAAAATGCTTGTCAGCAAAGTAAATGGCTTATCAGGAATAGAAAAGCTGACCACGCAAAACTATAAGAAGCAAGGACGAAGAAGAAGAGGTAAAATATTTACCACGAATATTTCGTAGCAAAAAATTAATTGAAATAAAAAAACATTAACGAATTTTTTACATCTATAAATTAATAACATAGCTATATTATTATGAAACAAAAAACATTAAGCACGATGTATTTTTCCCTCGTTCATAAAGTCATGTTTCTTCTTAAGTAAAATGAGTATGAATAGACATTTTTGTGAAAGTGTTTAAGCAAAGAACACGAAGAGAATAATATCTGATGTGCTTTTATTATACTAACATTACCGACATTTCCTAATGATTATAGTAGTCTAGAAAATGTCATAAGTTAAATGATAAATGTTTATCAGTATTACTAATACGTTAATAATAACGAATACAATCAGATATATACAGGGTGGTAAAAATAAGTGGCTTTTATACAAGGAACAATAGGTTTTTTAATTAATTCGAAAAAAAATATGAGTGAAAATTCTGATTGATTTCAAATTTATTTAAATTTTAATTCAATTTCTCCAAAAGTATCAAAATAAAATAAAATATTTTTATTGAACAAACTTAAAAATGTCAAGGCCTCAAATAATTTTTGCACAAATACTAAAAATAGGCTTTTAATTAATATCTACTGTTATGCAATAAAAAATAATTATAATTTATTTAGTGATATTAATATTTGGAATGTATTAGTCCTGTATTTTCAATGATAATTTTAACGAAAAAATATTTAGAAGAACAGGATGTCCTTGAAGTATATAAGCATGGAAGCATGTAATCTGAGTAAAAATAATGTTAATACTTTAAACTAGAAATGAAATACCCAAATAAAAACAAATTTATAATCAATTATTACATAATTAATTTCTTGTTTTCCTAAAGGTACATTTGTCAATTTTTTGAAGTAAAAACTTCTTCAGGCGCGTTGAGCAAAATTTGATAAAGGGCAAAATTATGGTTTCGAGTCACCTGACGTCAGCGTCAGCGACAGATAGGTGATGTCATGACTTCTTCTTCTTTTATATGTCTGTCAAAAAGTGGCCTCAAGCTGACAGCCGACTTTTATTGGGTTTTTTTAAAAAAGTTTCCACCAAAATGTGGTATACACTTTGAAAAGGACCCACCCTTAATATTTCAGATATATATATATATATATATATATATATATATATATATATATATATATATATATATATATATATATATATCGCGTTAAAACGTGCGTCGGCGTCTTGCGATTCCTAATCTCCATTCCTATCTATTCGTCCACATATCCTCTCTCAGATCTCTCTCTTCCATCTCTTTTTGTATGCCTTCTCTCCAGCTCTTTCGTGGTTTTCCTCTTCTTCTTCTTCCTCTGGGGTTCCACTGTAATATTTTCTTTGGGATTCTGTCTGGTGTCATTCTTTGAACATGCCCGTACCATATCAACTGTTTAGTTCTTATTTCGTCTGTGATGTCGTGCTGTACTCCCATTATTTGTTTTATCCTCTCATTTGTAACTCTTTCTAGTCTTGATTTCCCCGCTGCTCGTCTCCAGTAATCCATTTCTGTGGCTCTAATTTTTCTTTCGATCTTTTCTTTCAAAGGCCATACTTCGCAACCGTACATTATTATGCTCTTCACTATCGTGTCGTAAATTCTTTTTTTGTTGTTGTTGCTTATTGTTCTATCCCACAGTACTCCGTTTAACATTGATATTGCTCTTCTTCCTTTCATATTTCTGTCCAATATTGCTTCTTCGAGTGTCCCATCCTTTGATATTCTCATTCCTAAGTAATTGTAAGCTGACGTGTGTTTGATTTTTTGTCCATTTGATAATTGTAAGTCCTGTTGCACTCCCCCAATACACATATATTCCGTTTTTTCTACATTAACCTCTAGTCCCCAAATTTTATATTCTTCTATAAGTTTTCGTGTCATATACTCTGTGTCGTCTATGTCTTGGCCGACTATAATTTGATCGTCTGCGAATGAGAGTGTGTATAATGTTGTGTCCTCATCTAAAGGTATGCCCATGTTTTGGCATTTCCGTTTCCATTCGCTAGTGCCCGTTCCAAATATATTTTAAATAATGTTGGTGACCAGCAACACCCTTGTTTCAGCCCTTTTGTGATATTAAACCCTGTTGTTAGGTTTTGTCCAACTTTAATTCTTGATTTGGTTTTATTGTATAATGACTTTACTCCTTTTATCAGTTCAATATTAATGTTGGAAGTTTCCAGAGTTTCCCAAAGTTTAATTAAGGGTACGCTGTCGTATGCTTTCTTTAGGTCAACGTACAGTATATGGATCTCTTGATTGAATGCTAGTTTTTTTTCTATAATTTGTGTTAGTGAGAACAGATGGTCAATCGTTGATCTTCCCGCTCTAAATCCGGCTTGCTCTTCTGCTTCCATTTCCGTGTATTCCCTTTCGATTCTGTTTTTTAAGATCTTGCCATATATTCTACTGATTGTGTTTGTTACGGCAATTCCTCGATAATTGTCGCATTTGCTTTTGTCCCCCTTTTTGTGTATTGTTGGCATATGTGATATTTTCCATTCTTCTGGGACTTCGGACTGATTAATACACCTTTGAAATAGATCTTGCAGCATTTTATATAATTTATCTGTTCCGTATTTAAATAATTCTCCTACAATATTTCCTGGACCCGGGGCTTTGTTATTTTTTAAAGATTTACATACTTCCTTCACTTCTTTTGTATTAATTCTAATAGGGGATCCTTGCGTATTAATTCTATCATTCATATATTCTGTGTTCTTAAATTCTTCTCTGTCTTCAGTTAACATTTTTTCGAAGTATTGTTGCCAATTTTGTGCTGTTATTGGTGAGATTATGTCCTTGGTATTATCTTTCCTCATGTTTTTTAGTATTCTCCAGCTTTCTGTACTTCTTCTACCTCCCAGATACGTATTTATTCTAGAACATGTTCTTTCCCATTTCTCATTCTTTTTTCTGCAAACTAATTTTCTAACTCTCGCTTGTGCTTCTTTAAATTTTATTTTGTCTTCTATAGTTTTTGAGCTTAGGTATTTTTGGTATTTCTTTCTTTTTTCGTTTATTTCTATTTCTATTTCTTGGTCCCACCAATACGGTTTTCTTTTGTCTTTTATATTTGCCTTTTGACCTAGTGCTTCTTCTGCTGCCGAATGCATACATTTTTTAATATGTTTATATTGTTCTTCTATACTGCTAAATTTTGTTGTCTCTATTTTCATGTCCAATCTGTTCTAATATAATTTTCTAATGCTTTCCTGGTCTAGATTTTTTATGTTGTATCTAATTTCCGTTAGTTCTTCTTTTACGTCTTGCTCTTTAGCGATTTCTGTTTTCTGTTTTCTATTTATTGGTGCCGTTATGTTAGTTTTCAGAAAATAATGATCGCTACCGCATGATGGTCCCCTATGTACTCTAACATCTTGGAACTTTATATGTGAGTTTTGTCTGCTTATCATAAGATCTATAATGCTTTTCTGGTTTTTTGTTGGCTGCGTCCATGTGTATTTGTGTATGTCACGATGTTTAAAGAATCCATTCAAGATGGTTAAATGATTCTGTTCGCATATATCTATTAGTCTTTGACCGTTGTCATTTAGGGTATCTTCTCCATATTTTCCCACTACCTTGTCGTTTCGTTTTTTTCCGATTCTGCTGTTAAAGTCACCGCATAAAATTATTTCTCTTGTAGTGCCAGTCTTTCCTATTTCTTCATTTAGCTGCTCGAAGAATACCTCTTTGTTGTATATTAATTCATCCTCATTTACACCATATACTCCAAGTATTGTTACTCTGTATCCTTGGATTGACAAATTCATTTTTATAATTCTCTCACTTATCGGTTCCCAAGTTGTTATGTATTTCCTAAATCTTCTGTTTATAATGATTGATACTCCTTGTTTGGCTCGATTTTCTTTGGATACTCCACTGAAGAAGTGGTCGTATTTTCACCAACTTTCTGATCCTCTGCCCTTTTTCTTGGTTTCTGTTAAAATTGCAATATCAATATTTAAATTTGTCATTTCATTCATCACTTCATTGATTTTCTTTGAGAGGCCTTGAACATTCCATGTACCACAATTCGTAGTCCTTTTCCGTAGCTTGGTTCGTCGTAAAATTTTCTGTCCAATCCGAGGCTTTTGGTTAGGTTTTTTAGCAGATAGGTTTTTTTACATATGACGGGGAGCTGGCCTGTCGCTATAACCCTCCTCCTTTATCCGGGCTTGGGACCGGCAAGGATAACTGCTGAGCTACTCAATCCACCCTGCAGTCACCCCAGGCGGAGTTTCAGAAATGCGACATATTTGAATGAAATGCCGAAACACGTCAACTTTCAACTTATACAATAGAATGTTCAAAAGATGCTCATAATGCCAAAATAAGATCAAAACTTATTGAATGTTCTAACGGATCCCGTTCATTTTGGTCTTTCGCCAAAGCTGTGGGAAGAAACTTCACTTCCAGCTCTTTACCTCCCCTAACCAATGAAGATGGAACACTAGCAACGACTGCCCAGGAAAAAGCCAATATCTTTGCGCACCTATTTGCTGGAAATTCCACTCTGGATTCTTCGGGAAAACAACCCTCGAACATTACACCTATTGACAGTCACATGCCCGAGATCACCTTTCGCCAACGTACTATCAGAAAGATTTTGCTGGGTCTCAACACCAACAAAGCCTGTGGATCTGACGGAATCCCACCGATTGTTCTCAAGAAATATGCCCCTGAACTAACACCTGTTCTTTGCAAGTTGTTCAACCACTCTTACAATTTGGGAGTATTTCCGTCCAATTGGAAAATTGCAAGAGTACAGCCAGTCCCTAAAAAAGGCAAAAAGACCCTAGCTAGCAACTACAGACCTATTGCACTGCTATCTATTATTTCAAAGGTCATGGAAAAAGCCATCAACATCGAGCTCATGAAATATCTGGAAGACTCAGGAATTATCAATGATAGGCAATATGGCTTCCGCCATCAGAGATCAACTGGTGACCTGCTCGCATACGTCTCACATATATGGCAGCTATCTATTGAAAAGTATGGAGAAACTTTAGCTGTGGCATTAGATATCTCCAAGGCGTTCGATCGAGTTTGGCACCAGGGACTTCTCGCCAAGCTTCCATCTTATGGCTTGCCCCCTCAGCTGTGTTCTCTGCTTGCTAGTTTTCTCTCAAACAGGTCTCTCCATGTAGTGGTCGATGGAGTTTCATCTGACACTCTACTCATAAATGCTGGTGTTCCGCAAGGATCCATTCTAGCACCAACACTATTTTTACTTCACATCAACGACCTATTGAAAGCAACTTCATGTCCCGTACACAGCTTTGCCGATGATAGTACCCTCCATACCGCTTTCTCTTCCAGTGCCGCTATATCAGCCCGTGAAACCAGAAATGAACGAGGAAGAAATGTTAACAATATAAATATGGACTTAGCAACAATTCTCGAATGGGGATCCAATAACTTGGTAGAATTCAATGCAAACAAAACACAAGCATGTCTTTTCTCTAGAAAATCCGATCTCACTGTGCCTAACATAACTTTGTCAGGAGTAACCATACCACTGAAGTCATCCATATCGATGCTTGGTATTACTATCAGCAATAACCTTTCCTGAGAAAATCACGTGAGGTCCATTGCCAAAAGTGCATCCCAAAAACTTGGTTTTTTGTTTCGTGCCAAGAGCTATTTCACCTCCAGTCAGCTGCTTATGATCTATAAGGCACAGATCCGACCTGTACTGGAGTACTGTTCCCATATTTGGAGTGCAGCACCTAAACATATCCTGAAGCTACTGGATTCTGTCCAAAAAAGGGCAATTCGTCTCGTCGGTGATGCCTCGCTTACAAACTCGCTCACTTGTCTGGAACACCGTAGAAAAGTTGGCGATTTGTCTCTATTTTATAGATATTTTCATGGGCGATGCTCTTCTGAAATATCAACAATCGTTCCTCCTTTGGCAGTCTCTTCGAGATTAACCCGTCAAGTTCAGTCTTCACACCCCTTCGTGGTCACTTTGGAGACCTGCAGAACATCACTTTCCAAAGACTCATTCATCCAACGAATTGCGAGGCTTTGGAACTCATTGCCTAGGGAGGTGTTCCCCGAGGCATACAACCTCCAGAAATTTAAGAAGAACACCAACTCCTACCTTCTTTCCCTTGGTTCCCACGATGTTCTCTGAACATTACAGGATATCCCTTTTCGTGGGAACCAGAACATAAAAAAAAAAAAAAACTTGAGGGGGACACTTTTTAGCGCTTATTTTATAAACGTCAGTTTCACCCCCTCCCTACAGGAGATACCCCTTAAATTTTTTCAAATGGCATCAAAGTGTACCAGGCGGTAATCGAACCGATCATCTGCTATGGCTGCGAAACTTGGACCCTTACGAAGCATAATGAGATCGTACTGAAGCAATTTGAAAGAAGGATCTCGAGGAGAATATTTGACCCTGTCAAGGTCCCAAACGCCGAACAATTTCGAATAATGACAAATGCGGAAGTCCAGGAACTATATCAAAAATTGAACATAGTTAAATCCATAAAATCAATGCGCCTGAGGTGGGCTGCACATGTCCAGAGAGCACTTTTTCTTATAGTGTATCTCCTATCGGAGGTTTGCTATCATCACAGCTATCCGGACCTTATTGACTGCAGCTCGAAAGAGTTCAACATTGCTACAATTAAACCAGTCCCTTAGGTTTTTAAGCCAAGACACACGGCGTCTTCCAATATTCCTCCTTCCACCAATCTTTCCCTGAACTATCACCTGGAGAAGTGCGTATTTGGGTCCTATCGGTATATGACCTAGATATTGAAGCTTTCTCTTTTTTATGGTGTTAATGACTTCACATTCCTTATTCATCCGAATTAGGACTTCCATATTAGAGATCTTTTCTGTCCAGGGAATACGCCACATTCTACGGTAGCACCACATCTCGAAGGCTTGTAGTTTGTCTGTGTGATTCTTCTTGAGAGTCCATGCCTCCACTCCGTACAAAAGCGCTGAAAACACGTAACAATGCAGCATCCTCATCCTAAGTCCAATCTTGATATCTCGAACAACTTTTTCATTTTCGTAAATGTAGACCTGGCTATCTCTATTTTCGTTCTTATTTCTCTTGTTTGGTCACCTGATTGTTCTATCCAGGCTCCCAGGTATTTGTATGACTGCACATTCTCTATTAAGATGTCTGCTACTGACACGTTTACACGGTTGTGATTTTGGGGGAACTTTGTAACTACCATTATCTTGGTTAAGAGAGCACTTGCTGACCGACTAATCAAGACAGTGTGGGATGAAAATCCGGTCAGAAAGAGACCGCTGGGGCGACCGAGACTCAGATGAAGGGACAACATCTTAAGAGACCTACAAATTATGCGAATATATGACTGGAACGCAGCCAAGACCCACGGGTTGTAGAGCTATCCCGAAGAAGAAGATTCTGCTACAGTTACGCCCTCTTAATTCAATACACTTTCAGGGACATTTTTTTAATGCAAAGATTGTTACCCTTTATCTTTACCCCCTTCTTTTTCTTTAAGTGCCATATCAGGTCCCCCTGACGTTGCGTTGGCAATTACTTGGGCAAGTCTTTCTCGATTCTGTGTCAATCGGGATAGTTCCTCTGGCGCTGCGTATACTGGTCCATTCACGGATGTTCATCAGGCAGGAAGCCTGCTTTCTTCCTACTCCTTTACTTCCTTCCACTTTTTCCATCATAATCAGTTGTAGGATTCTGTATCGCTCTCCTCTGAAGACATGTACAAGATATGAGATTTTCCTGCACTTAACTATATGTAGGATTTTACCATTTTCTGCCGTAATTTTAGGTTCAGATTATCATTGCAGAATAGTGGTTTCATTTTTTGGAATGCTGTTCGGGCTGTCTCTATTCTACACCGTATTTCTCTATCTGGATTTGAATGTTCGGTGATATAACATCCAACGTACTTAAACTGGGTTACTTTATCTATATATTTTCTTTGGCGATACGAATTTTTTCTTTTATTTCCTTTTGTCTCCTTTTATATTCTTCTGGGTTTGTTTTATGAATCTTTGCTCCATGAGGTGCAATATTTTGGATGTCATCCATTTCTGTTTCTTCGGTTTATCTCTTTTTACCGTATGTTCAGTTATTAGCTTATTTGTTAGTTCCTTGAAGATTTCAATACAGCATCTACGCTTTCGTCAGTTCCTAATTCCTTTATGCAATTGTTCAGGTCTTTCCCTATTGCTTTCTGCCAGTTTGAATTCATTGTGTTGGGTGCTATTTTTTAGTTTTTTAAGTTTGACTTTAGTTTCGGCAACCAGAGGGTTATGGTCAGATCCAACGTTCGCTCCAGGATAGGTTGTAACTCTTTTTACACAGTTCCTACCCTCCATAGATCAAAATAATTTTAAAAAAAGGGTGACCTTATAGCTTCTTCTTCTTCTATCTGTCTGTCAAAAAGTGGCCTCGAGCTGACAGCCTATTTTTATTGGGTTATTTATTATTTAATGATTTTAATCAAACTATGAAATTTTTATTTTTAATGCTGCAATTGATTTGAAAATAAAATAAGCACTGTTATTTCATAATATTCAATTTTCACTTCCGTTTTTTTTTAAATAAATCTTGTTATGTCTTATATTTCGCAAATAGGATCCTCGTTTTTGGTACCGCGACTGTTTTTACACAATCGTAAATTTAAAAAGAAATGCATCCTTAATTATCAAGTATAACTATTAATTTAATAAACGATCATTATTTATATTTTGTAAGTGAAACCACAGAAATAATTGACAATTTTTTTTTGACCTTTTTGACTTTTCAAAAACAAATTTGTTTTCCATATTTATCACGTAATAATTTAATGGTAACCTTTTTATTTTAAATTACTAATATTGCTTTCTCTGGTAATATATTAAGAATGCTTTTATATCACTTACGTTGGTATGTAAGGAATAAAAATATCTATTCGACATAAAAGTTATGGCTATTAAAAAGCAGATATAATTATAGAAAAGAAAGTTGTTGTTTTTGAATGACTATAAATTGAGCACAAGTTATACTTTTGTTTTGCTTGTTGTAGTTCTTTGAAATTTTCGATTTTTGTTTACACCCAGGGGTGGGCTGCCAACTTTTGAACAACCGGCTCGCTATTATTTCGAAAAAAGATAAATTCCAAATGTAACATACTTTGCCATCTATATGCATAATTAATTAATCAATTAATTAATTTAGATTCCATATGCCTTGTTCATTTGCAGAAACATCATTATGTTGCTAATCTGTGATTCTGGTTCATCCAAGATGTAACAAAAGGAATGGCATCGAAATTTGCTATTGGTTTCCCCAATAAATTTATTGTCATTAGATTGGATACTACTCAACTACTAATTTAAATCTACAAGGTGACACATTAAATTTAATCAAAAATAAAAGTAGCAGTAAATATCTTCGTTTGTTGCAAAACTTTTGCTTTATTATCAAACTTGGGAAGAAAAGAATTTTCTCGGTATTCAATTATTTTAAAATTGCAAAATAAAGAAGAATATTTGTTTGCTTGTTGTCAACACTTAACGGCGCTTTATTCGGACCTTTACCAAAGATTTGAAATATCTTCGTTTGTTGCAAAACTTTTGCTTTATTATCAAAACTTGGGAAGAAAAGAATTTTCTCGGTATTCAATTATTTTAAAATTGCAAAATAAAGAAGAATATTTGTTTGCTTGTTGTCAACACTTAACGGCGCTTTATTCGGACCTTTACCAAAGATTTGAAATATCTTCGTTTGTTGCAAAACTTTTGCTTTATTATCAAAACTTGGGAAGAAAAGAATTTTCTCGGTATTCAATTATTTTAAAATTGCAAAATAAAGAAGAATATTTGTTTGCTTGTTGTCAACACTTAACGGCGCTTTATTCGGACCTTTACCAAAGATTTGAAGACATTCTTCATTTGGATATTTCCGACTGGGTATTGAACCCTTTTGCAAGTAATCAAACTCGGAGCACAAATACAGATGAATACACACTAATACAGGAGCAAGATATTAAATTATCCACAAATGAGAAGCTGCAACCAATGTTTAAACAAGGATACTATAATTTCTGGTTACAAAAACAGATTCCAACTTTAGATACAGTATTATTGGTTATAGTACAGAAGCTGTTGATAGCTTTTCCGTCTTTCTATTTGGTAGAACGTGGATTCAGTGCCGTTATGAGCCTTGTTACAAAAAAAAGGCTAGGAATTAGTACTCGTGGGGATTTGCGGTTGCTACTCACGAACATAAAGCCTGACATAAATACACTCATAACATCCCAGCAGGTTCATCCAGGTCATTAATTTTATTTTGTATTTTTACGTCACCATTTACCATTCAAGACATCAAAGTTAAATTTGTAATTATTGTATTATGCATTTATATGCATTATATGCATTTTTTCACCCAGAGTCCGTGGGCAAGTTTTGACTATGAAAGACGGTCCATGGGTCAAAATAGTTTGGTAACCACTGCAGCAAGTGAAACAGAGTTTTTTCTGGTTCTATGTAACTGTGCAAGAAACAAATACTTGAACGTTGGTTTCTTTCAAGTCGATCGAAGTTGTAATTTTTTTTTATAACTTCGCAATTTCTGTTGCTGTGTTTCTTTTTAAAGAAAATAAAAAATATATCATATAACATTTTGCGAACCCCATTAGTTAAATATTTGTACAATTGCCAACTGTAAAATACTTACAAAGTAAGCTATTTGAAAATGCGGAAAATTTAAAAAATCTGTTTTCTATTACACGCGTTGCGCTAGCTTTTAATTTTGTAAATACATAGACAACAAAGGCGACGAGATAGTTAAGTATTTAACTAAGAATAACGATCTTATGTTGACAGTTAATTTAAACTGTAGCAAGAAGCATTGAACTATTATTATTTGCAAAATTTATATTAACTAAAATAATATTTATTTTAACTTTCTTGATCTGTCCTATCTTTTCTGTAGCTATTTAATTTATAATAATAAAAACAATTTGTTTGCATTGAAAAACACTAATAGTCCGGGAGATAGCGTCAAATTTTTATGGGTGATTTTACTGAGAATATCCATTCTTTTATACCTTAGCTTTCTTTCTAGAAGTGAAGAAAAAATATGTGACTTAAGATGGTGGGAGGCTGCGGATCTCGCGAGAAAATAATGATTTTAGGAGTATTTTACTGAAGGTCATAATTTTCAGATAGCTAAATTGTTTGAATTATAATCGAAAAACATGCTAGCTGCATAATTTCTGTGATTAAACTTGTTAGCTGCGCGTATGAATATGTAGGAAAATTTTCGAAAATCGGACCATTTTACCGAGGCTGAAAACTGTATACTGAATAGTAATCAGATTAAGAATCATAAAAAATCATGTTAGCTGATGCTCAGGTGTGATTAAGCCTGTTAGCTGCGCTTCCTTTGTACATCGCGCGGTCGGACCATTACTGAGTGCGCTGCTCAGATTCATTTCAATATTAATTCATGTCTAATCATTTTCAACAACTTTTTTTTACTTTATAATGAGGATAAATGCACTATTAATCTACATCAGATTGATAAAAATCAGTCGATTCCTGACTGCAGCGAATACAGTAATGGTCCGACCGCGCGCTGCACAATGGAAGCGCAGCTAACAGGTTTAATCACACCTGAGCATCAGCTAACATGATTTTTTATGATTTTCAAACCTTATTCAACAGAATAAGTCAGAGAGCAATGGAGCGAGCGATGCTGGGTATCAGCCTGAGGGATAAAATACGCAAAACGAAAATTCGCAAACGCACTAAAGTATAATAATAAAGTGTCATAGAACGAATTTTAAATCAAGGGGGAGGTTTAAAAATTTTATTCTGCTGTTTCCAAGTGGCACCCCTTTAACGTCCCACATCCCTTCTTTAAAATGTCAAATAAACCATATAAACAGAGACCACCTGACTATCTACTTTGGGGCTATTTAAAAACATAAGTTTACAAAACTCCTGCCGAAGTCATTGAAGAACTAAAGCTTAGAATAATTGTAGAATGTAGACGAATTACTAGCGAAACTTTGGCAAAGAGTTCGAGAAGAATTTAAAAAATAGGTTATATTATTGCCTACAAAATAACGGAGTACACTTTCAACAGTTACTGTAAATACATTTAAGGAGCTGTTTCTGTTTGTAATTAACTTCATTTTAGTTTCTGTTGTAATTTCGCTAAGTTTAATGTTATCTGCAAAATAAATGGATACAATAAATTGTTGTTTATATAGCTGATTTGCATTTTCCTTGAGTTTTCATTTGATGTATCACAAGGTAGGGGTTGCTATTAGACATTTGAATGGGGGAATGTTAAAGGGGTTAGAGCAAAAGATATTTTAGTATGTTACAGATCTTCGCTGGAGCGACAATTTTGCTTTTTGGGCAATACCCATAGATCTGTGACAACGTGTAACTTAAAGTCTTAGAAATTACAAAAATCTCTGTTTACCATAATAATAATAACTACACATTTATCAGTTCGTTGGGTTTCACTTTTTGTTCTGCTCAATACCTAATCGAAAATTTATTCAAAAAAATCAAACACTTTTACGTCACACTTCTTATTTTTTTACTTGCTTAATCGGTAATTCTGCCTGCCTAATTTTAAATATTTTATTTATTTTACTTGCACGTAACATCTGTGTCGGTTATTTATTTATTTACAAGACTGTTACAAACGATGTGTGTTTACTGGATACTACTATTAATAAAATTATACTGTCGGATCATTAATTTCTCTATAAGTATTTTATCAGTTTAAAAAAAAGTAAAAGTAAAAGAAATAAATCAATCTATTACATTATAAGTTTACTGTAATACTAACACTTTGTGAGGTAACATACTAATCTACAAATTGAATTTTTAAGTAATACATATATACATATAGTCACGACTTTTTCCCGTAGGGGTAGGCAGAGACCACTTCCTTTCACTCGCTACGGTTCTTACACACATCTTTTGCTTCCTCTACTTTCATCAGTGCTCTCAAACATGCTCGTCGGTTGTTGGTACTCTTGACCTGGCCTTTCTTCAAAACAATGTAGATCTGATCGAGATGTTCACACTATAAATTTGTTGCGTCAATTTTCCTTCATCCAACCTTTCTACGTGTCCAAACCATTTAAGCATTCCTTTATCTATCTTTGCAACCACATCTCCTTTTACACCACATAGTCCTCTTATCTGACTATTCTTTACTTTATCCAACCTAGTCACTCCGGCTATACTTTTCAGACTACTCATCTCCGCAGCATTAATCCTACGTTCATGCTTCTGCCAAACCCAACATTCACTACCGTACATAAGTGTAGGAATCAACACTCCCATGCACAATTATTTACGTATATTAGTAAGTTGTTGAATTGAAGTGGAAAGTCGATTTTTTAATCAGACCGCATAGGAATTAGTGGTATTGGTCCAGGTGGTCTGAAGAAGAAATCCATAACCGTCGTCATGGATCCAGACGGCATTAAGTTGCTAGTAGCAGGATGTCTAAACGACTTATCAAGACAGGAGCCAAAAATAAAAATTTACAAAACGACCAGACAAATGGTAGACTGAAAGCAATGATTTGAGAAAATAGAATGAGAAACCAAATCGTGAGGTAAAAAAATTGTTGAATATAAAACAGAATTTAAATTGCATAACAAAAGAAAGAAAAAAATTACATTCTGGCAACAAATTGAAAATCTTCGTCGCGTACGTAAGCTCTAGAACTTTAAATACCAAAGTGCACTATGAAGCAATGACAGGCAATTAACTTGATAAATATAATCCGCAAACCATTTGTAAAAATTCACAAGCTCATATAAAGTAACACTTTTTTTTTAAACACTTAAAATAGCAAATGAACAGAGGATTACGACGGATCAAACAGTCAATTTAAAAGGTCATCGGCTAAATTTAATACGCGTCTATTACGCTGACATTACCAGAACAGTTGTACCAAAGCATACAGATAATAATATACAGTACTTGACCATATTTTATCGTCTTTTTTTTTTAGTGAAAATAGTCGCAAAAGGGTAGATCTATAGTGTGGGCCGCTGACGGACCTTCCTGCGACTATTATAAGGGGGAGGGATTATAGAAAGGAGCTTTTTGAAAAGTTGCAGGTCATAGTTCTCTGGAAAAACTGATTTTGGAATCTTGTTCAATTCCGTAGCAGAATTCTTAATGAAGATTGGTCCTTGTAGTGTTAATCTTGAGAGTAAATGGATGAGACTGATCAGCGTGCCGAGTTCTTCGGCCGAATGTGGCCAGTGGTGGTACAAGAGTTTTTATTTCTCTGGAGCATCTGCCATGGAAATATCTGTAAAATAATGTCTGGTCTGAAACTCTTCTTCTATGTTCTAGTGGGTGAAGGGTATCTGTGAGAGTTGAGCTGTTTATCAACCGAATGGCACTTTTATAAATGGAATCTATTTGTGGCTATTAAATATCTTTCTTAATACCGTATTAAAATGAATGTTTGATACACCGTTTTTAAGATTATTCCTGCCTCTAATTTAATTTATTTTCGTTAAAAAATTAAGTTTTAAAATTTATTTATTTATTCATACGGGATAAACCCCATTCATAACAAAGTAAAATTTCATAGTAACATATAACAATATAAAATGTTTTAGCCGCAAACAACTGCGTACTGCATAAAATAAATGAGAATATGAAAATTAAAATTAAAACTGATCACGACATTACATAAATAATCACCAATTTAAATTATTCAATGATTTTTTAAAACCATCATAAGAGACTCCAAAAATATTGATGTTTTTGTTATCCAATAACTTTGGGGTTCTTTCTAAGGGTGTATGCTTGCCATAATGTGTATGGTAGAAGGGTAAATGAAATAAATGGCTTTTTTTCTCTGGATTGTACACTAAAATTTTTATTTGAACAGCAAACAAGGAAATGAATTATTTACACATAATAATGTTAATATATTCTACGGTAAAGAATGCAATGAACGCTGCAAAATAATTTAAATACTTTTTTATTGCCAAGGTTACCTTACAGTTGTGTAAATAAGTAGTTTACTACCTTGTGCATACGGTAAATCCATTTTTTAATTAAACAATTTACAAACCATAACTAACTGAAATTATTGTTTAAAATTAACGATAGTTTGCACAATGAGTAGGCAACAAACATTCGATACTTATCGTCTAATAAAAAATGTAAATATAAACATAATTCAAATTCATAGGAATAATTTTAGTCCAAGTTTCAAATTGGTCCAAAATTTACCTTTACCTTTTTTGGGTGAAGATAACAAAAAAGTAAATTTTTAACCGCAAATAAAAACAACCCCTTCATCTTTATAAACATTAGGGATAATATGCATGTATTTTTTTATTTAATAGTTTACATCGTTTTATAATAGTAAAAAAATATCAACCCCAATAAACTAATTTAAGGTATTTAAAACAAAAATAAAAATAGCCAACCGATAAGGGCACTTTAAACGCCCGCCATTTTGGCGCTCTTGGTGTGACGTCATAGTCTATGACCACAAACAAACAAGTGGAAAGGTTAGGTTAAAGATTATTAAAGAAGTATTGTGCTCTGCTAAAATTTTACAGTGTTTTCTATTTTTGACAAAATCATCTACCTTCTCCCTCTATAGAACAATCCAAAAAGCCGAAATACAAGTGCTGCATTGTGCCTAAGTGCAGAAATTCAATAAAAAATACACCCGATAAAGTGTCCGAGAGTTGTGGACATAAGGAGGAAGTGGTATAAAATTCTAAAAAGAGTCATGGTGTCTCCATCAACTTGTTTATATTGCTGTAAAGATCATTTTGACGTGAGTATTTAGTTTGTTCCCTAAACATTTTTTTGTTTTTGTGCTACACATATCTTATACCTACACAATTCTAGAGTTTCAAAAAGACAATATTTGTACCACCCGTTTCGTGTGTTACACTGCACCACCAGTGAGAAAAGGTTTCCTAAAGAGAAAACATTTCTATATCTGCGCCTCCTTCTAAACAAATTGTCACTTTTCGTGACTCATCAGAATATTATTTAGAATCAGGTTCTAGTTCATCTACATCTCACATATATATGGAAGATACTAAAAACAAAAATGCTCTGGTTGCAGCATTTTCTTATCCAATGTATATAATTATATAAATTTACTTTTATATGTGCAATGATATCTTAATAAAACTGTCTGAATTAGAAACACTCCCAATCAAACACCCAATCTAAATACACACTTTATGTTAGTGACATTTGTTGTCCTAGACTTTTACGTCACATTCGCTCTGACCAATAACGTCGCTTTTCAAATGTTTGAATTTCCCACAGTTTTTTTGCACTTTTTAAAAACTAATTTCTTTTTTATAAAAAAAATTATAACCAAAAATATTGATGGAGGCATAATTCTTAAGTAATATTTTATTTAAATCACATGCATATTCCCTATCATAATGCAGTTTTGAAATAGATTTTTATCAGATTAAAAACTGTCCTAAATAATTTTTTATGCGTTTTTTTTTAAATCTCTCATATCAGCAACTTAATTTTTGTTTTTCTGGACATGTTTCGTCTATAAAAAATGTCTGTTTTATTTTTCTTTTAATCGTAAGACTATTACTTATTAAGATCAAATATGTGTTTGTGTACAGCGTTGTCAGATCCCTAAACATTTCTTCGTAACTTCGTAGATTTTTAAAACAGTTTTACTTTCAAATATTATATTTCACGTATCGATTGGACAATTATCTTAATTATTTTTTTATAATATGGTCCATAAACAATTTTTCTTCCTTCCGGGCAGAAAGCGTCAACTTTCGGTCCGCTACGCAAAACGAAGTTGCCGCTTTCCGCCTCCGAAAGGGGAGAAAAATAGTGCATACACTTTGGACAGTAAAGTAATATACTATATTTTTATATTCAGACGTTGTTCTGCTAACATAATTGGAAATGTCACTATCAAACTCAGCGTCCTCGGAAACTATGAATTCGACACTAATATCAGCCGTTTTTAACAGTTTTTATATTTCATCCCCTTCCTACCCCTTTTGTTAATCTGATCGCTACTAAACTGTTTAGAACCAACCGCTGGGTTAATCTGAAGATTGTCTGAAAATTTTATCACAATCGGTCCAGTGGTTTAGAAATGCATATAGGACAAACAAACAAACATAATTTAATTTTTTTATGTAGATTAAAATTAGTCTTTTATTTGTTTCAAATAAAAAATGCTAACTGGTTTATCTAGGCCTCCAAAAAATCATATATTCTCAAATATCAATATTCATTAGTTACTGTCATTTTTTACATATATGCTAATACTGAATAAATCTGTCGAAAAGTGACGGACGAATGGACCACTTTTTCTTAATTTTGAAAGTACGTAGGCGAACTTTTTTTTTCGAACATTGCTTAAGAAAAATTACACCAACATTTTAAAAACCCAAGGATTATTTCGGAAATCAACTATCACATTTAAATTTAAATTATAGACATCTATACATTAAACGGTAAAGTTCGAATATTTTAACAGATTCGATGATTGCAGCACGTTTGAAATGCAAGGATGAATGACAATACAAAGACTCATTGTTTACTATCATAACGGCTGATGAAGCCCACGTGATTGTTGGTTTTAAGTGGGCAATAGCCATGGACACATTTTTAAAATAATTTGTGATATGCCTCTTTATTTTATGCACATTATGTCATCAATAAAATAAAATACCATCAATCAAAATTGTTGTATGATGATATCTTACCAACTGGACAATTTAAAGTCCTTTAGATCTGAATGTGATCACCTTCCCAGTGGGAAGTTATAGTAATGGGTCCGATTATCTCGAGAACAAAAAATGATATCGACGTGGGACCAATTGCATTCGACGCATAATTACACAACTTAGAACTGATTAGATTTTCAGCAAAATCGGTCAAGCTGTTTTTTATGGCGAATCAAAAAACTGAAAAAAATTGTAAACTGCTTGAATTTTGCGACTTATATATTATACTAGTTTAGCTGGTTAATCTGCATCTAGAAGAGTTAAAGAACAATAATTACAAAAATAAAGGATGTATAAGTTTAGAATAATAATACTTACACAAATATGTTTTACATTCCTTTTAATACCTTTGAAAATCCTTCATCATATGATGAAGCTGATATGTTCTCGAAAGGAATATATCGTACTTTTAGATTTAGTGTTCCTTTGTCCAACCTTGGTCAGAGTTTGGTGATATAACATCCACAGTTGCTACTCGATTTCTTTGTTTTATTACACTTATATCCCAATGGGGGCATTAATATTTTATGTTATGCTAGTTATAGTTGTGCAAACAATAAATCTACCATTAAACTAGGATCTTATCGTTTAAGTTTTACCCCGAACTTTAAATAATTGAAATCTTTTACGGCAAACTCTAACCGTGTTTATTTGTCTCTCACCTGCCATCAAAAGAAAGGCAGAGAAAAGCGTGAATGCCACATTAAGAAACGGAATCTAAGGGTTAATGTTCAGGGAATAAAAAATTCATCTTACGCCTTGGATTCATCTAGCCAGCTGAAGGATTTCGTTTGAATTTTTCATGCAATATCAGAAGCGAATTTTTAATATTTCACGGTATGTTTTTGCGTTACTTTTATGACGATTGTGGCGCTCATTTTTTTATTGTATCTGTAATATTTTAAAAAATAGAAAAAATTAATTTATTTAAATTATTTAACAGTCTAAACAGACTCCTCGTCAAAAATAAGGATAAAATTGAGAAATTATCTAAAAGTGGCATTTACAAACTCGACTAAATGATTGTTCAGCCACTTATATGGGTAGGACTTGCAGACTTTTAGAAGTTCGTATCTTGGAACATAAAAATTCATCTTTTGGTCATCGCCTCAAATTCAATAAACATAACTTTAGCACAAACACTAAGTCAAAAATATTACATAAAATAAGATCTAAGAACAACACTAAATTAGATTTTATGGAAGACTTATATATATGACTTGTGTTTAAAAACCCAAGTCAACTTAAACAGATTATTTATTCTTCTTTACAGACGCCTACAATAAATCACTTCCTTCTTTGATGAATCTTTTCAGAAACCCGAGTACATCTGCCACGTCTTTTTCGTTCTCTAAAGAGTACTCTGCTAGCGGTTTCTCTACTGGCAAATTATGCCCGAGCTCAGTCGTAGAGGGTAGAAGAAAAAAATATATAAAGTGAGCTGCGCCACCGACTTAAACGGTATAAGCCGGAAACCCCTAGATCTTATAGGCGCTAGCAGAGACACAAGATAAACAACTATGATTATGGTGAACCAAATAAATAAAATTATAGCGAAAATATGTTGGATACTTTACTCACACAATAGATAATTAAGGTACACAGTTCAATAGCAACATCATAACAAATATAGTCAAAGTTAACAGCTATGGTAAAATTTCCTTGCTAAAACAAACCAAAAATGTAAAATTTACAACTTTATAAAATGACCAGAACAGCAGTAAGAGTAACAGACTTTACCAAGTTACAACAAAAAGTAAGACATATATAAATTAACTCATTAATAACACTAATTCATACATTTACATGAAGGCAAAGAACAAAAGGTAAAACATATATATCAGTTAACTCATTAATAACACTAATTCAAACATTTACATAAAGGCAAAGAAGATTCACTAGGTAACTGTTTACATAAAGATTTTCACTGCCAAAACAATCGAGTTCATTTAAAAATATCTTTACAATGGTTGTCCTTTAAAATATCAAGATTGTAGGATATTTACAAATAAGTAGGAAGAAAATATGTTTTTACTTGGACATAAAGAATTATTGAGAAGGTTACTTTAATCCAAGTTTAGTTTTGGCATATTATCTAATGCAATAAATAGTTTCCAACAATGTACTATACTAATAAACTAGACATAACGTAATCGTGGTGTCAGAATGAGTCACTGCATTATATATTTAAAAATAAATCACTTATAACCTTTGGATATACGAATTCACAAAGTACTATACTTATAAACTGAAACAAAACTTACTGGTGGTGTCGAAATGAGACACAGCGTTATATATTTAAAAATAAATCACTGATAACCTTTGGGTAAACGAATTCACATGTACTCCTGTGGCCTACTCCTGTGCTACTCCTGAACTACTCCGGGGGCTGGTTAGATTATGGGGCGGCACCAGTTAGTAAACAATGGCTTCCCTCAAATAAATCCCGATAACGGCTATTCAACTCGACACCAACTCCAAAAATATCCACAACAAAGGCAAGACAAAATGGTCAAGTTGAAAATCAAATGGTTTTTTCTTCAAAATCCAATTAAGATGGCCCAAATACAGCCAGATATGAAAGAAATCCCATAGAGGTTCCGCACACGTGCTAATAACGCACCGTCCCCAACAACCTTCACCAACACCTCCGACTTCGATGAAGCTCTACAAACGACTGACTCTCCTATATCGGAAATCAAGAAAAATGGCGCGGAATAAACGTCAACCCACAATCATATGTTAGAACACATACTTACTGACCCACTCCCTAAGTTCCAAGTCATTTGTCACACGCGTGTCTACCACCAGTCACAATTCTTTTTTTCCCTCCAATTCATCAATGACGACCATAGAAGAATAATATTGCACGAGGTGTACGCCAAAGTTATTCACAACCCTCTTAAAATATATGTTTAAACAGGCCAACTTTGATGACATGGGCATAAACATAGATGGCGAAAAACTAAACCATCTGAGATTCGCCGACGACATCTTAATTATCGCAGATAGCATGGACAAAGCAAAACAAATGCTACGGAGGCTCAGTGAAGCATCGAACTCTGTTGGACTCAAAATCAACACCAACAAAACTCAATACATGACAAATCTTATTATGAGTGAGGCAATTAAGATGGGCAGAGTAAACATAGAGCAAGACCTTGATCACGAAATTTCTATTGGTAGAGACAACCAAACTCGTGAAATATCGAGAAGAATAGGCCTTACATGGGCGGCCTTTGGAAAGCTGCGCAATATTTTTAAGGCAGACATTCCAATATGTTTAAAAAGAAAAGTATTTGACCAGTGCGTGTTGCCTGTGCTTACATACGGAGCTAAAACACTTACCCTCACAAAGAACACTACAAATAAAATAAGCATCGCGCAGAGGAAAATGGAGAGGTCGATGTTAGGTATATCGCTAAGAGACAGGACCCCAAATATAACATTAAGGGAGATGTCCGGAGTGACAGACGCGGTTACTCGTATAACAACCCTAAAATGGAACTGGGCCGGTCATGTGGCGCAACTTTCGGACAATCGCTGGACAAAGAGGATACTTGAGTGGAGACCGCGCCAAGACGCATACAGAAGTAGAGGTCGCCCACCAACCAGATGGACCGACGACATCAAAAGGATACGGACCAACTGGATAGAGGCAGCACAGGATCGGCAAGGATGGAAAAAGCTACGGGAGACCTATGTCCAGCAGTGGACGCGATTGGTCGATTGATGGTGATGATGAGTTTTTAAGTGTTTTTAATTTGATTTTTAATATGTTTGTAACTTACGTCCCCTCCATTTTACTAACTCAGATGTTGGTGTTTTTGTGCGATCTAACAAATAAGTAACCCATAAAATTAATTGTAATCTTTTCAAAGGAAAAAATTTTTAATTAATAAATTTATTGTTCGGATAAAATATATCCCGGACAATACGTCTAAGGAGAATCCATTTTATGTAAACCAAATTATCCTGCATTTTCGTGAATAATTCAAAGTAACAATCTCAGTTATTAAATCGATCTTTTTCCCCAATAAACATGAACATAATCGGAATCAAGATCATTTATTATGTATGGCTTTACCACTAGCGATAAAGTTGAAGGTGCTTTAACAAACTTGTAAGGACTGTTTAATTGATGAAACGTTGATATTTTCTTGTCATTTGCAGCATTAATAAGCAATGCAATAATCACATTTTATATTAAAACACCGTGACCTTCGTGGGATAATGCGTATTACAAACTTAATGATGATTTTTTTTTATTTTAAAAATAAGTATTCAATTTTTACGGAAGGTTATTTTTTGTTTGACCTAAAAATGTATGCATGTAGATATTTTGTTAGCGCATTTGAGAGTTAGTTTTATTTGTTTTACCGTCATTGAATCCGTTGTTAAATTTGTGTCAAACCAATGATTTAATAAAAAAAATAAACAGTTTTTTCTTTTTTAAAATTAAGCACACATTATTGATAATAGAGAGGTTAATTTTTTAGTATTTAAAATAAGATTATGATTACTAATGTTAAAAACAGTCTTTTCTACAAAATGAATTAGTTATCGTCTAAACGTTCGTTTCCAATGAAGATTTTTGTAAATTTAGTTGTTTATTTTTAATTGTTAGTTGTATTTTAATGACATCATATTATTTTTAAAAATAACAATTTTTTTAAAAAGATATTAGATAAATTAAAAATAAACTGTTGATTTGTAAATATTTAAAAGTTAATAAGGAAAATTACGTATGTCTTTTAGGTCTAGGATGTTAATATGTTGTTTTTTTCAAGACAATATTGACAAGACCGCCATATTAAAAATCTAATTATTCTACTCACGCTGTTAATATACATTACTTTGCAGCAAAATTTTGGGAACAATTTTAATAATTACAGTTAAATGTCGGAAAGTTATTAACTTTTTTCAAATGAAAAAATAGCTGGTAAATTTTTTTTATTTTGAAAATATTATGATTTTGGTGACTTTCCGACATAATTTACATTAAAAGTAACAAAATATTTCAATTATGTATTACCATAAATTGTTTAGTTTTTAAATAAAGTGAAGAACTAACATTAAATTATCGTCCGCTGCGAAATTGTCGAACGGTGTAATCAACGATAAATGTTCGCAGAAAGTGCCTAATACAATGTAAGAGAAAGTATCTGAGAGATATGTCGTCACTTATTTATTGGATGTGTGGGGATATTTGAAGCTAGACTGACAGAGCGGTTAATGGCGGGCGTGAGCAATTTCGTCTTAACCGACTTCAAAAAAGGAGGTTCTCAATTCGACTATATAATTTTTATATTTGTTACCTCAGAAAAGAATACCTCTCAATAATAATAATACCCTATACACCCTATGTTTCGCAGACGACCAAATCGTAATAGCACAGGATCATGATGATTTAAGCTATATGACTCAAAAACTTATAGAAGATTACGGAAATGGGGCCTCGAAGTCAACATAAAAAAAACAGAGTGCATGTGCATTGGTGGTCTAGCACAAGACATTGACTTGGATGATGGAACAAAGATAAAACACTGCGAGGAATATAAATGCTTGGAAATTAAGATAACACACGATGGGCTACTCGACACAGCAATCAAAGAACGAAACATGCAAGGCAGAAAAGTTATCTCTATGATGAACGGAATCTTATGGGATCAAACTATATCGAAAGCTAATAAAAAAAAAATTAAAACCATCCTTAAAAGCAATATAACCTACGGTAGTGAAACATGGCAAATAAAACAGTCTAAAGAAAAAATTCTAATAACAACTGAGATGGACTTCTGGAGGAGATCTGCGGGTAAATCAAGAAGACAGACAACAACAGAATAAGAGATATAATGGGTGCCAGACACACGATTGTTGATGATATCAGAACAAAACAGTTAATATGGTATGGACACGTCCAAAGAATGTCAGACGATAGGTTACCACAACAAATTTTGATATGGACACCCCAAGGAAAGAGAGGAAGAGGAAGACCAAGAAGAAGCTAGAGAGAGGGCATTGACAACGAGATAAAAAAAAGAGACTTGCCGGAGAACTTATGGCAAGATAGAGATGAATGGCGGTTAGGAGTCGGAAGGCGTCGTAAAAAGCTATAAGCCAATATAAGTTTTTGAAGTGGATTCTTTTACGTTTTTGGGTACGGATTATTATTCTTGTTAACTCATATAAACAAAGCAAATTCAACTATGTTTAGCGACTAGCAAAAAATCAACAAAATATGTTGCTTTAATGTAGAGAAATATCACACCTTTTGCAACAAAGAAAATTTTATTGTGATATAGTTATCATTACAAATTTGGTAAGGAATGCACGTGCTATAGTAACAGCTAGAAACTAGAATTTTCGTTTAGATTCTCATGTTGCAATCATTTTGAAACTCTTGCTGGACAATTTTGGTGTAATTCTGTGTTCGTATTTTTTAAAGAAAGTCTTGGTCAAGATTTTCTAATCTTAACGGAGCATTCTTTTTGAGTTCTATCAACGATCTGCCTTAAAAACCTTTAACATTTTTAAATATACTAGGAAATACCAAAATTGAAAAAGCTTTGACAAATTGCTTTTCATGAGAGCCATTTTTATGTTCTATCTGTCGACAATGTCCAGCAGTAATTGAGATTTTTTTAAAATCGATTTTTTAGCAAATAATTAGCAACAAATTCTCGAGTTTCTCTATTTTCGCTCACTTTTCTCTGCCAACTAGATAAAGCTCATATTTAATTATTTCAATAGTTAAACATGACATATAAATACGGTTTCGATACAAAAATTGTTCATTAATGTAGTAAGTTTTCTTGTAACGTTATTGCAAATTTAATTTGTGACCTAAACATCGTAGGTGTAAATTTATTATTATCTATTTCTATTTGTTTTGTAAAATAACTAAAGTCAAGCGTTCTTCTTTCAACAGAGCAGCTCTAATCCGGACGGCTGGAACCATATGGTCCATGTATTGTTTGTAGCATAACTTTCTCTTAAACGATAAACCAGATATTAACAATATTTTTTGTTGTTTTAGAACTATAAAATGTACACTGATATTCACGAACAAAGGAAACGCTATTTATTTTTTCAGCATAACAGAAAAAATAATATGTTTATCGTTAAAAATGGTTTTGTTGTTTTTCAATATATTCTTTATAAAGATCAATGCAATTGACCATGCATTCGGATCAATCGAATTTTGCTAGGTAGAAGATGGTATCTCCAAAATGTGCATTTTGCAGGCATCAATCGACTCTTCTGGTGTTTATAATCATTGACCGCGATGTATGTTCTTTACGAATAACAAAAAGAATTATTAGGGTTAACTTCGATGTTTTAAGTGTTCAAATTGCTGAGAGTTTGAGCTAATATGAGATAACCAAAATGCCAATACTGTAAAACCGTTTGAACATATTAATACAACAAAAAATGTGACTGGTTATTGAAAAAATGGGATTTTGAGAGTTAAAATTAAACGAGATGTTGGAATAACTTTCTCAGCAGGTTCTGGTTATGTATAAAAAGCTTTTTTCTACAAACGTTTCAGTTTTCAGTTTTTAAAATAAAGTTGTTTTCCAAAAAATGTCATTATATGACAGCTTTAATTTTTTCTATTCGAGGCTCGGGATCCCGAGACTTCGTAAAAAGTTTATCAGTTTATCAAGTTCCTGACATCGGAGGGTTTTAGGAAGGCTCCTTCCAGAAACTTGAGCCTCTTACAGAAAAGCGCTGGGTCAAGAGAGGGGTAAACACATACCTACCATTTCCTACTTGCAATGCCTCCAGGGTATAAAAGGCATGTCTTTGCAAGCGGATCACACTTAAGGTAATGTAATACAACTGAAGAACCATGGTGGATGGAAAAGCAGCAATGTCGCAGAGGTATATGGCTGAATCTATCAAAAATCAAACCGAAAAAAAAATGTTTTTACGTCTATCTATTTTTGTAGATTTTCGATCAATGAAAGAATTCATGTTCCAAACATCTACTGATGGTTAAGAAATAAATATCAGCTCTTCATGTACCTAATTGCATAGAAAAATTCGAAACATAGACATATAAAGGATAGACCGCGGGTCGCAGGGCGGAGAGTTGGCTCCCGATGAGAGAGAGAGAGAGAGAGAGATAGTTGCCCCGAGTGTTGTTTCGCTCTAATGGGCGGGGCTTATGCTCGCGCGTGCGCGCAGGCATCGAGGGGGCACCGCCGGGGCGAGTAGGGGACTCGGGCGTCGGCCGGTATTAGAGTATTCCTATCGGCCGGCGCAACTTGCAGGCCATGATTTTTATCATTCTTTTTTCTCTTTTCTTCGAGCAATGCTAAGCGCACAGATGTTTAATAATTTAACACGTTTGAATCTTTTGGAATTTTTCAAACAATAATTATGTTTTGATTATTCCGGTTTCTGCTTGAGCTAAATTATGTTTTTTATATAAAGATTATTCGAGGAATATTTTGAAAACTTACCTAATGATAGTTATTGCAATGATAGCGAGCAAATTATCAAGCGTTTACCAGTAGACTACACAGTATGTAGAAACTTAAACTATCGAACATAATTGTTATTTAAAAAATTCAAAAGCTTCAAACATAAATATTCAATCGTATTTTCGTCCATATCTGAAATCCATATCTAAAAGAGAAAAAAATGTCCAGGCGAGTCTCTAACCCGCGCCCTCGGATAGAGGAGTAGCACCGACCGACCCCTCCACTCAGCTTATAGCCGCGTGCCTCTCAGGCGCGTAAGCCCTGTCCATTAGAGAGAGAGAGAGAAACAACACTCGGGGCAACTATCTTTTTCTCATCGGGAGCTTACTCCCCGCACTGGGACCCGAGGTCTATCCTTTATATGTCTATGTTATTAAATCAATGAAGATATGATTTTATATAAAACAAAAATAAATAAAACGTCGAGAAATTATTAAAATTATTATAATTAATTAATTAATCCGGTTTATAGCGTCTTTCGCCTTCCGGTTCCCAGTTGCCAGCCTCTTAGGTCAGTCCAATCTCCTGGGGCTAGATTTCTTTCGGACATCGCTTTCTGAATGCCCCCTATCCATGTTGGTTTTGGTCTACCTCTTTTCCTTCGTTCCGTTGGGGTCCATTTAAGCACTAGTTTGGGTAGCCTTTCATCTGTCATACGTTCAACATGGCCGTACCATATAAGTTGTCTTCTTTGGATTTCATCTATTATAGTTGTGTTGGTCTTTTTACAATTTGTCGGATTCGGTCATTTGTAACCCTATCGAGACGTGATATGCCAGCAGATCTTCGCCAGAAATCCATCTCCAGGGCTAGCAATCGGCGTTCTAATGTTTTATTAAGTTGCCACGTTTCACAGCCATACAGAACAATACTTTGAAAGATAGTATTATATATCATATATTTTTTTTCCCTAGATAATATTTTTTGCCCACAACAGCGAGTTTAGGCATCCTATAACTTTCTTTCCTTTTAATATCCGTTGTTCTATTTCCTCCTCAGTACGACCTTTACATGTAATTTTTGTACCCAAATAGGTGTATTCCTTACATATTCCTATTTTTACATTGTCTAGATCCAGATCTGTTGTTTCTGCCCCAATACACAAATATTTCGTCTTGCTCATATTAACCGTTAATCCCCCTTCTTCGTATTCTCTAAGAAGTCGTTTTCCCATGAACTCCAGGTCTTCTTTATCTTGGGCCGCGACGACCTGATCATCCGCGAAGTGCAGATTATACAGAGTAGTGTCATCATCCCCAGTGTATCCCCATTCCATGGCACGCTCGTCTCCACTTCTTTAACACTTCGTTTAAATATATTTTAAATAGTGTGGGGGATAAACTACAACCTTGTCTTAGACCCTTAGTGACGGTGAAACTTTCAGATAGATTATTTCCTAACTTAATTTTGGATGTTAATTGCTGATATAATTGTTTAATAGCTATTATTACAGTGTTATTGATCGTTGATTTCTCTAAGACTTGCCACAGTTTTGTTACCGGGACAGTATCGTACGCTTATTAAAATTATTAAATATGGAAAGTATCAGCAGTGTTGATAACAATAAATAAAATATATAATATAATAATTACTCGTAAAATTATGCATTACTAGAATAACCTCTTATGTAGCTGATTAAGTAATGATTTGGGTTTTATTTTTACAAATTTCTGCTGTGTATTTTATTCCTAGTCCAACGACCTTCACCTCACATATAAAAATGACTGCTTCATCCGGAAAAAATGCATAAAAAATAAATATATCTAGTATACGTCTAAAACTAGTTTTAAAATGCATACACAAATTAAGTATGCCAGTATAATGAGAACACAAAAAAAACAGGATGTGACTAAGTCTTTTTAATTGAGTCTTTAATACGGAATAACACGTTTTGTGAGTAGAAAAACATGCGGGAGTACCAAAACAGACGACGAACTTCGCTATTAGAATTTGTGGAACGATTTGATGAACCTTAATATGAAATGCTGCCGCGAACATTTATTCGCACATTTATTTTCGGTATGGGAAATGCATTTTTTTAATTGAAGCAAACATTTATTTGCGATGACAACTTTTAACAACATACATACATATAGTAACGCCTTTTTCCAGGCAGGCAGAGACCAATTCCTTCCACTTGCTACGGTTCTTACACACATCTTTTGCTTCCTCTACTTTCATTAGTGCTCTCATGCATGCTCGTCGGTTGTTGGTACTCTTGACCTGGCCTTTCTTCAAAACAATGTTGATCTGATCGAGATCGATGTTCGCCGAGATCGACCTCTACCGACTTGTCCATTCACACTCGCCTTATAAATTTGTTTTGTCAATCTTCCTTCAACCATCCTTTCTACGTGTCCAAACTATCTAAGCATTCCTCTATCTATCTTTATAACCACATCTTCTATTACACCACCGTTCTCTTATCTCAATATTCTTTACTTTATCCAACCGAGTCACTCCGGCTATACTTCTCAGACTACTCATCTTCGCAGCATTAATCCTTCTTCTGCCAAACCCAACATTTACTACCATACATAAGTGTAGGAACCAACACACTTTTTTGCACAGCCAGACGTGCCTTTTTTGAAACTTTCTGGCTGTTCATAAAGCTATGCAGTGCCCCATTCATTTGTTTTCCTGCCAACATCCTTTGATAAATGTCACTGTCATACTTTCCATCTCTCGTAAACTTTGAACCCAAGTACACAAATTCATTTACTTGTTCCAATCTTTCTCCCTCAATCGAGACTTCACAGTTTGTCATGCTTTATTCTTTTTTAAAAACCATTATTTTCGTTTTGCTTACATTTATTTTCATTCCTTTGATTTTCAGAGCATCATGCATAACATTAACCATCGCCTGCAACTCCTCTTCAGATGACGCTAATATGACTTGATCATCGGCGTAAAGAAGGCATTTGACGATCAAATCATTCATTTTCAATCCATACGCACTCTCTTTTAAATCTTTTAAACAATCATCTATGTATAAGTTAAACAACCATGGCAAAGCCACACATCCCTGTCACACCTTTTTCGATGTTAAACCATCCCGTGCAAGCTCCGTTTATCCTGACACAAGCAGTGGAATCCTTATAAAGTATTAAACTACCACTGACCCCATACGTAGACAATGTCGACCACCTCACCACTCTGTCATATGCCTTTTCCAAGTCTATAAAAGCGCAATAGACCTTCTGACTTCTAGCCAAGAATTTTTCGACTATACCTCGTAATGAAAAGAATTATAAAAATATTTTACGCTCAAACATTTCTTCATAAAGGTTCAGTAATTCCACAGAAATTTCGACGTTTATAAGAGTTACTTCTGCATGAACCAAACAAAATTATTTAAAAAAAAATGTTTGTTTCCAAACATGTAAGCTCCTAGGCTTATTACGTATTACGTAACAACGCGATTTATAAATGGACTGTATTTGAGCAATGGATAGAGAATTGCAATCTACATGTATCGATTAGAAAGAGTGTAGCCGGCTTTAGGTAAAATACACTTACCATAAAATAGATGTTCGGTTATTTTAATTCCCGTGGCTGAAGTCCCTTCCTGAAAGTCCACAATCGATCGCTCCGGCTTCAAGTGAGAACTCATGCCTTTTTTGGATTTGACTGGAGCTAGCGGCGGTATCTGTCTTTGAAATATCTTTGCGAACTCAATGAAGGAGAGTTTGTGGTAATTACAAACAATTGAGCAAACGAACAGCGGCTTGACACTAGTTTGAGAAATTATGCCTGAATTACTGAACGTAGCACAGGATGGAGAAAAGGGAACCTAAAAGGTAAATTGGTTCAATGCTAATTTTTGTACTGTTTAATAATGTGGGTTCTCGATTGAAAACTGTAAAAGCTTGCACGAAAGTGCCTGGGAGCCCCATACGTGTTAAATAAGCAAACTCAGTATCTGGACTTTCTGCTAGGCAACAGTAAGGCTTCATCTCTTTTTTGGTAAAGAAAAACGAAGTTCTATACGACCTCTTACCTTTCTAAAAAGATAAACGCTCATGCAAAAGTACAACACGAATTTTAGACGTGGTCGAATCAAGCTGAAGAGTCCATGTAAAAACTACCGCCATAATTTATTGAGTCATTTTTGAAAGATCAGGAAGATCTTGTACAGATGCAGTATTTGTCCTGCGACAAATAACTGAAAAATCCATCGAGTATAACAAACCAGCCTTCATGTATTTTAAAGACCTGGAAAAGGCGTTTGACCGAATACAACTGGAGGACGTGGTACACCTTTTATACAACAGGCAAATCCCATATAAGATCATAAACACCATCGAAATATATTATATTTACCAGAGAAACAAAATACAAGTCAAAATTAATGGCACAACTACCGAAGAAATTCCTGTAAATAGTGGTATTCGACAAGGAGATTCTCTTAGCCCCTTATTGTCCAACATCGTTATGGACGAAGTAATAAAAAGCTGTCGTAACCTGAGAGGGTATAAAATGGGGAACAAAGACTTTAAAATCCTATGCTATGCCGATGATGCTGTTCTGATTGCAGAAAATGAAGATGACCTACAGAGTTTACTATTCACATTCAGCACAACGGCAAAAAGTCTAAAAATGAAGATATCTGCAGCAAAAATTAAATGCATGACCACCTCAAAAACACTTATCAGATGCAAACTGGTTGTGGATAATAAAATTATATAGAAATATTATAGAAATGTCAGGATACGGTGACATCAAGGCGGAGGTAAGAAACCAAGCGGCAAAAGCAGCACGAACCTCGGCTTACCTGAACGATACAATCCTTCGAAACAAATATATCAGAATCAAGACCAAATCCCGAATCTACAAGGCGGTCGACCGACCTATATTAACATACACAGAGAAAACTAGGCCAGAAACATCGAACACAAAGAGAATATTAGGAACCACCGAAATGAAAATAGTGCGCAGGATCGCTGGAAAAACACATTAGAAGAACATGTAAAATAGACAACGTGAATGAATAAATGAATGAATACTGGGAAGAAAGAGAGAGTGAAACGAACACATAGATCGGATGAATAACGACAAAATGGTCAAAATAACTAGAGACAAGTCGCCCTTAGGGCGCCAAACCGTTGGAAGATCCCGCAAGAGATGAAGCGGCAACCTCTCTAATAATTGAACGGCAGTGGACGCGAAGAAAAAGAAGCAATTTGCTTACATTAAAGGAGAAAATATTTGGACTCCAAATCATACTTTTTGAAACAAATTTAGACAACTTTCAGGACAGAACTATCCCATTTATATGCATTAAAATTAAAAGACAAATCTGTTAAAATTTTCCACCAACACAAGTCCAGAATAAAATAAAGCACATAAATAGGGGGAATTTACCTGCATCCTGATTAAATGCGATATTACATTTCCTGGCAATTTAGTCGGAAACATCAGAAAATAAACAATTAACATTGTTATGTACCTCTTACTTTTTAAATGCAGTTTGGTATTCAAAGAATATTATCAATCACGATTATAAATCAAGCTATATCGTGATTATTGTAATTTCTCTTTCTAGCGAGTAAGAATGTCAGACTACAGAGAATTTCTCTTGCATTTAGCAGTAAATGCAGTTTTCTTGTTGGCTGTGCATATTTTACCATTAAACTTTTACCTTAACAGATGTTTGATTTACTTGAATACAATACACGATAATTTACTTCTTTAATGTTGCTGGAAGTAGAATAGTTATCCGATTATTATTATTAATGACGGTGAACGTAAATAATCTACAGGACCGTAATTAGGAACTATCACATCCATCATTTAAAATTTTGCGTCAGAGGAGCGAAAGTTAATTTAAAATATAATAAATATCAGTGGTCTGGGTGCGAACCGGGAGGTCCGCACGACTAACTTTCCAGTGTAAAGAATGAAAAAATACCATATGTTTTGTTGTTATAATTATTATTATTAAAATTATTATAAAAAACGATTTCAAATTGTTTATAACAAACAACAGGACTGTAAGAACTACCGGGGTATTAGTTTACTCAGCTTAGCCGGCAAACTGTATGCAAAGATATTGATTAAAAGAGTAACGAATGAAACTGAGAAGATGATATGGGATGTGCAAGCAGGATTTAAGAGGAAGGAGAATGAATCAGGTCTATTCATTACGAGGTATAGTCGAAAAATTCTTGGCTAGAAGTTAGAAAGTCTATTGCACTTTTATAGACTTAGAAAAGTCATATGACATAGTGGTGAGGAGTGAATTGTGGTCGACATTGTCTATGTATGGGGTAGTTTAATACGAGCTATGAAATCACTTTATAAGGATTTCACTGCTTGTGTCAGGATAAACGGAGCTTGCACGGACAGGTTTAACATCGAAAAAGGTTTGAGACAGGGATATGTGGCTTCGCCATGGCTGTTTAGCTTATACATAAACGATTGTTTAATATAAAAATATTTGCCTTCTTTACGCCGATGATCAAGTCATATTAGCGTCATCTGAAGAGGAGTTAATGTTATGCATGAAAATCAAAGTGATGAAAATAAGTGTAAGCAAAACGAAAGTAATGGTTTTTAAAAGAGAAGAAAGCATGACAAATTGTGAAGTTTCGATTGGGGGAGAAAGAGTGGAACAAGTAAATGAATTTGTGTACTTGGGTTCAAAGTTTACGAGAGATGAAAAGTATGACAGTGACATTGAGCGAAGGGTGTTGGCAGAACAACAAATGAATGGGGCACTGTATAGCTTTATGGACAGCCAGAAAGTGTCAATAAAGGCACGTCTGGCTGTACATAGAGGTGTGTTGGTTCCTACACTTATATATGGTAGTGAATGTTGGGTTTGGCAGAAGAAGCCTAAAAATAGGATTAATGCTGCGGAGATGAGTAGTCTGAGAAGTATAGCCGGAGTGACTCGGTTGGATAAAGTAAAAGATGGTGAGATAAAAGAACGCTGTGGTGTAAAAGAAGATGTGGTTACAAAGATAGATAAAGGAATGCTTAGATGGTTTGGACACGTAGAAAGGTTAGATGAAGGAAGATTGACGAAACAAATTTATAAGGCGAGTGTGACTGTACAAGTCGGTAGAGGTCGACCTAGGCGAACATATCTCGATCAGATCAACATTATTTTGAAGAAAGGCCTTGTCAAGAGTACCAACAACCGACGAGCATGCATGAGAGCACTGATGAAAGTAGAGGAAGCAAAAGATGTGTGTAAGAACCGTAGCAAGTGGAAGGAAGTGGTCTTTGCCTACTACTTTAATATTATAAAATGCCAATTTACATTGTGGGGCCTTTTTGTTTATGATTTGTTAAATGTTTTCAGAAAGACCATGGAAATAGGGAAATTTAAAATATCTTTTACCTCTTTTACCATCATCAATCTCAAAATCAGGAATACCTTTAATTTAATACGTCTGAGCTAAAGTCAATATGAAAAACTAAAAATATATACAGGGTTTACTATTTAAAAAATTATGGTAATAAGTTATTTTGGAGTAAAGTTGCACCCTGTATACTTCTAATCGACTTATGCAGATGGCCTAAATTATTTTAAAAAACTATTATTTAACATTTAGTTTTTTTTTTGTCAAATATTCACTTTATTGAACATTTTATTATATAATCTGGTCAAAATAGACCAATGAGCATTTCTATTCTAACCTAAATTTATACATTTAGTTAAATAACAATGAACGTTACGATATAATCAAAACAATACACTATATAAGACTTATTTGTGCGTCAAAATTCTTGTTATACCGAATATCGACCATGTTATCTTTTTCCGGCTAAGTAGTTATTACAACACAAAACTTGTTTCTGTAACTTAACTTACGTGTATTTTTAATGGGGCACAGTAGCGTATGACAAGATACCTTTGATAGCTTTACCTTGTAGTGCTGACGCGTAACAAGTATTCGATTTAAACAAAATTCTACGAAATATTTATTACGCTCTACTGGTAAAATAACGCTCACAAAATCAACAGTGGAAGTCGCTAGCATTTCGCTGGTCTATCAGTTGTCAATACTGTATATACATTCTAAACGTTTTTATAATCAACTGTTACGTGGTTCTGTTCGCCCTTTTCTAGCTAGGAATTCGTTGCACTTTAATGCTTACGAGGTTTCGTAATATTTTCCAAGTCTCAAGGTATTTCAAGGACCCTAGGTGGGTATGTACAATAATTGTACATTCAAAGTATCGCTGACATAATTCTACATTATTAAAAATTCTTCAGTCCCATTTGTTAAATATTTATTTTAAGATAACGCGACGTAAATTGATAAAAATTAAAAATGTGAAATACTTAATGAAACATCCAAATTAATATTTTAAACTGATAAAATTCAATTAGTGCTAAAAAGATAGCTTCACCCACAGAATATACTAGCTGATTACTGACTAAAATAATAAATGGTGGCCATGTAATTGTAACGAGAGAAAACTACCGCGAATGTTTAGATGGATGTGACTTTTACTTAATTAATACAAGCATCAAAAATTTGACTTAAGGGGAAGGAGAAAAAGTGAAGATAATAACTCGAGGGGGCCTTAATTTGCCGTTTTTTCTTCACTTCCTCACTTTATGAGGATTCCACTGCTTGTGTCAGGATAAACGAAGCTTGCACGGACTGGTTTAACATCGGAAAAGGTGTGAGACAGGGATGTGTGGCTTCGCCATGGCTGTTTAACTTATACATAGACGATTGTTTAAAAGATTTGAAAGAGAGTGCGTATTGTTTGAAAATGAATAATTTGATCGTCAAATGCCTTCTTTACGCCGATGATCAAGTCATATTAGCGTCATCTGAAGAGGATTTACAGGCGATGGTTAATGTTACGCATGATGCCCTGACAATCAAATGGATGAAAATAAATGCAAGCAAAACGAAAGTAATGGTTTTTGAAAGAGAAGAAAGCATGACAAACTGTGGAGTTTCGATTGAGGGAGAAAGACTGGTACAAGTAAATAAATTTGTGCACTTGGGTTCAAAGTTTACGAGAGATGGAAAGTATGACAGTGACATTGACATTTATAAGGCGAGTGTGACTGTACAAGTCGGTAGAGATCGACCTCGACGAACATATCTCGATCAGGTCAACATTGTTTTGTAGAAAGGCCAGCTGTCAAGAGTACCAACAACCGTCGAGCATGTATGAGAGCACTGATAAAAGTAGAGGAAGCAAAAGATGTGTGTAAGAACCGTAGCAAGTGGAGGGAAGTGGTCTCTGCCTACCCCTACGGGAAAAAGGCGTGACTATATGTAAGTAAGTTTTTCTTTATTTTATTACTCAAACACTGTAATGGTAATGTTAAATTTGTGATATCGTATCCATCACAGAATCAGGACAAACGTGTTTACCATTAGCATTAAGCAAATAGATTAATCACATAACAATATCAATACCAATAATTTCTCTTCCTTCAATAGTAAAATCGCATATAGACAGCAAAAGAATATGAGTTTATGTTTTTTATTTTAACGAACTAGTTATTTTTATTTTTTTTGCGCTAATTGTTTACATACTATTAACGCCAACGGCTGTTTATTTTTATTGATTTTTAAATATGAAAAGTAAATTATTATACTGTAAATTTAGGAAACGGAGAAAGTCTACTTGAAGTATGTTTGGAGTGGAATCTTGTGGTAACAAACACAATGTTTAACCATAAAAGAATCCACTTGTACACAAGATAAGAAGAATGCCATAGAAGTATAATTGATTTCGTAATTGTGGAAGTCATTCAGAGAAGAAGAAAGCCTGGCTGGATTGGCTGGCTACAAAAGCCAATCAAAGAACGCAAGAGGCAACGATTGAGGATGTAAACAAGGCAAAGAATGAGTAAAAAAAGTTAAAAGGTATGGCAAAAGAGGTTGTGGCAAGAAAGAAGGAGAGTGATAAAGATGAATTTAACATAAAAATGTGAAATACTTTATGAAACATCCAAATTAATAATAAAAATAATAAAATAATAATAAAATTCAATTATCACTAAAAAGATAGCTTCACCCACAGAATATACTAGCTGATTACTAACTTAAATAATAAATGGTGGCTATGTAATTGTAAAGAGAGAAAACTACCTCAATTATATAGATGGATGTGACATACAAGCATCAAAAATTTGACTTGAGGGCCCGCATAATACTCACCGTTGATTGATTTTTAAAGTGAAACTTCTTTAGAATTGTTGTGATTTTAAACTCGATGAAACGAAAAAGCGACATTAAAAAGAGACAAACACATAAATCTATACGATTAAGCCTGCGAAAAAATGAGATCGAATTCATGATACAGCGTTTCATACGACTCGGTCTCCTCTTTGTAGCCTTCCCACTCTTGTCTACTAAGCATTGTAGTATGTAAGCGCCTGTTTATTGCCGAGCCAAACCGAGAGGACAAGCGTCATCTCATTTTCTCGGAGTATAGTTTTCTGAAGTTTTACTTCTACTGCGTGTGAACTGCACACACAAATATGTTTTCTAAATATAATCAATAAAAATTAATTCACAGGCATCTCAACAAATTGACGCTACGATCTTCCCTGCAAATAGAAATGTATTTGCCTGCTTTGGGGTCAATTCTCCCCTTTTAGTCCATTGTTTTGACTGTCCTCAGGTATAAAGTGGTGGGTTACGGTTATGTATCGACTCAAAAACTTGGCTTAATTGCTATGAAACTTTACCAAACACTCGAATGAAACATCATCACAACAATCTTCGATCAGCATTTCGTTCTGTCCTTTTATTGCTTTAAAATTCTCAAGACTAATTTTATTCACCAATGCATATATAAAGCTCGAATAAAAATTTAAAAAACACACTGCTTTATTGCTGTGAATCTTTACCAAACACTCGATTAAAACATCCTTACAACAATCTCCAATCAGCATCTCGTTCTGGCCCTTTGATGCTTTGAAATGCTCAAAACTGTAAATGTAAATTAGAAATTAAAAAACACAGCTTTATTGCTGTAAAATTTTGCCAAACACTCGATTAAAATATCCTCTTAACAATCTGCAATCAGCATCTCTTTCTGTCACTTTAATGCTTTGTAATGCGTAAGACTGTAAATGTATTCACCAATACACATAAACAGTTTGAATTAGTTGGACAATTTAAAAAAAGTTTTATTGTGTCGTTAATAGTATCCACCCGTATGTATGATTGTACCAATGAATTTAAACTGGATAAAAGAACTAACATTCTCATTTATTATTATTAACATCAACGATTTTTACTTTCTTTTCTTTTATATCATTAATGGAGCCTTTCAAACATACCTTTTTATTTATACATTTAGATAATAGGCAAAAGAAGAAACTTTTAAAAAAAAAATCTGTAGATCAACATATAAGACCAATACTTTTTTGCTTCGATAAAAACTAGTTTGGTCGAAGAAAAAGATTCCTGTTATGGTAAAAAAGGATGTGGCAGTTCGGAGTTCCATATCAAACTCATTAACAATGCTCGACGCACTTCTAATGACTTTAGTATATGTTTACGTAGTAGTACCGCTAGCCGAGTACTACTTTTATTCGACTTGACCTACTAATGATGGTTCCACACATCGCGACGGTCAACTCAGCGCTGACCAGCCTCACCTTTGTATGAAGAATTTTACGATTATACAAATAAATATTCTCACACAAGAATTTATGTTATTTTTTGACTAATTTTATTCGACATTTTACGGCTGATGCCGTTTTTGGAACAGTTCATGCAGTGGCGCAGCACGATACGTACAGGGTGTCCCAACAGTACTGTAAAGTTCTTGTATTCCGTTATTGCAATAGATATGAAAAATAAATAAAGCGAAATTGTTAGGCTTCCTAAGATGCATAAACCAATATTATTTATAAATAAACAGGGTCCTCTTATAACTTAAAATCCTTTTTTTTTTAATGGCTTCATCTATTTTTATTTATATTTATAGTTCGATTATCTTTCGTCAAAGCAAACGATTAAACGATTACTACTGTGTTGAAAAATAAAAATGATTCGATAAAAAAAGCAATTGTTTAACTACGTTTTTATAAGGAGTTAAAGCTTTGCTCTCGTATAAAGGTAAAAATTCAATGCAAGCAAATGTTCGTTTTAAATAATTAAACTATTTTTGCATGATGATGAACGTACAAACATTACTCATAAAATTCAAACACGAAAGTTGGCGACTATCAGCATAAAAAAAACCTAATAATAAAATAAACACTAAAGTATACTTTTCTATTAAACCTAAACGTGATTTTTTACAATAAACACGATATCGTGGCAATTTTTCTCTCCAACTTCAACACAATAGGATATCTCTAGCAAGAACAGAAAGTAATAATATATTTTTCAATTTGATTGATTAACTGTGATGTGGGTCATCTACAATATATCAAAAATTTAGAAAGCACTGGCGATTTTCGTAAAGGGTGCGCTATCTGGATGATAGTACAGGAAAACATTGTCAAATCCATATGTGGCATTGTTATTTACTTTGAGTTGTTCTTTGTTCTCCTATAATTTAGGGAAATTTCCATCCTCCTGGAAAATTGCGCGAATACAACAAAAGACCTTACCTAGCAACTACAGACCTATCACATTATCTATTATATTAAAGGTCACGAAAAAGGCTATTAACATTGAGCTCATGAAATACCTGGAACGCTCAGGCGGTTTTCGTTATCACAATTTAACTGGCAACCTGCTTGCCTACATCTCGCTTACTTGGCAGCTAAATATTGAACAATATGGTGAAACTCTAACAGTGGCACTAGATATCTCCAAAGCATTTGATCGTGTTTGGCACAAGGGCCAAGCTCCCATCTTATGGTATTCCCTTCCCCAGGTACCAACATTATTTCCGCTTCACATTAACAATTTGCTTGGAACAACATCTTGTCTAATACACAGCTCTTCAGCTTCATACCACTTTCTCCTCTGGAGCTCCGATACCAGCCCGTGAAATAAGAAACGAACGGGTTAGGAATGTGAACGAAATAAAAAAGGACTCTAAATAGTTCATTATTACTGCATCCAAACCAATCCCTAAGGTTCTTCAGCCATAAATTTCGTCTTCTTCCTATAGATCTCTTGCCTTGGTTTTTTTCCTGCATAATTATTTGTAGCATTTGATATTTTTTTCCCTTAATGTCATGTCCCATGAACAGCAGTTTTCTTCTCTTAATTGTCGGAATCACTTATCTCTTCTTATGCATACGTCTCATCAATTCCACGTTGGTTATTCTCTCTACCCATGAGATCCTAAATATTCTCCGATATATTCACATCTCAAATGCCTCCAGTATCCTCATGTCGGTTACCTTCAATATCCAGGTCTCCAGGTGTAGGAAAACCACGTAAGGTCTATTGCTAAAAGTGCCTCTCAAAAGCTTGGAGTTTTGTTTCGAAATAAGAGCAATTTCTCTTCCCATTAACTGCTTATGATCTATAAGACACAGGTACGACCTGTTCTAGAATACTGCTTCCATATATGAAGTGCAGCTCCTAAAAATACAATGAAGCTTTTGAATTCCGTCCAAAAATAAACAATTCGTCTTGTCGGTAATGTGTCTCTCTCACAAACTTCCTTACTTCTCTGAAACATCACAGAAAGGTTGGGGATCTGCCCTTTCTTTTACAGATATTTTTTTGGCCGATGCTTTTCAAAAATTTTCTCGGTTGTTCCACCGTTGGTTGTTTCCCCTTTAACCGTTACCCTGGAGACGCACATTTTTCTTCCAGGCGGGGTTATTATATTATTATTTAATTGACTTTATTTTTGCGCAAAACGGAACGCGCCCTTAAGGGATTGCGCAGACACAGCGCGGGGATTTCCCTTTTGTCTGACGTGGATGGCAAGAAAAAAGGAAATCCCCGTGTAGTATTTTGTACATTTCGCAATTACGGTCTTACTTTCGTTCTAAGAAACATTAATTCGTTCAGTTTTGTTTACTATTGTTATTGCTGTGATGCGTGCGTGACCAATTTATTATAAATAAAATGCCTCGCCAAAGAGATGAAATTTGGGATTATTCACAGAAAAAAGCACTACCAAAACTGTCGGGCCATATGCAACAAATGTAAAAAATACTATTTTACAACGGAGCAATCTGAAGTACATCTTTTTGACTCGATAGATACCACAAGAAAGCCGCACCTGGTGAGCCGAACTTGCTGAGGGTTTAATAGAAAGATAAAAGTCTAAATATAATTGTAATGTTGCAAGTTTTGTTACCGACAACGCTGCGAACATGGCTAAAATGCGGAAGGAATTAAAAAATAGTGATACAATAATCACATACGCCTGTTATGCAAACTTGTTGAACTTACTTTCCAAAGATTTAGAAATTAGCAGTATAGAGGAGCGTGTTGTGCAAATAATAAAATACTTCATGCAACTAACAGCTTGTACAAAGCGGAAGGAGGAAAAGCATTAGTGCTGTCACAAGATGTTCGTTGGAATACTGTAACTGATTGTTTCGAAGTCTTTGTGTCTAAGTGGCAAAAGCTACTAAAAATATGTGAGAAGAACAGGGACGTCATAGATCCTGTTATTAAAGCAAAAGTTGAAAATATGATAAAGAGGTCAGTGGAAGATTATCTAATCATTTTGAAGCCAATATCTGTTACATTGGATACTTTACAAAGAAATAATGCAAATATGTCTACTGCTGTAACGGCTTGGAAGAAGCTTGGAGCTAAATTTGAAGGAACTGATTTTATTAGCCAAATGTCGAAGTTTTAAAAGAAAAATAAGCAAGCAATGTCCCCCAGTCACTTTTTGGCATTTTTATTAGACCCAACCCAAACAGAATTTACAGTGACAGAAGAAGAAAGTGCGTTGGAGGAAGTACGAAATCACTTTGATGGTTCAGTTTTGCTACCATTGATAGTAAAGTTTAAGTCAAAATTAAAACCATTCAGAAGTGTAATATTCGCAGAATAGTAAAAAATGTGACACCACTAGTTTGATGGATGGCACAGAAAAATATATTTAGTGAAGAGGAACAGTCAAAAAAATTTCCAGTGGTGAAGCAATTGTTTGGGGCGATAGCTTCTTCAGCTGCTGTGAAAAGAGTGTTTTCCACCTTTGGAATTGTTCAGAGCAAATTAAGAAACCGACTGGGAATTGAAAAGACTGGAAAATTAGATTTTTTTATTCAAATATTATAATAATGATATTGATTTCTCAGATTTAAACGACCCTAGTCTGTAACTTAATTATAATTTCTAAATCTGGTTTTTTATGTTGATTTCTGTGAAAGAAATTAAAATTAAACATTTTTAATTAAATAATTAATTTTTATTGAAAACATCGTTTGATTTAAATTGTGATTCAATTCATGATTTATATCAAAATGATTTATTTATGCCAACCCTGCTTCCAGGGCTCTTTCTTTGAACGGACTGCCAAACTCATTGCGAGCAAAAGTTTTCCCCGAGACATACACTCTTCAAAAATTCAAGAGAAACATCAACTCCTACCTATTTTTCCATGGTTTCCACGATGTTTTCTGAACAAAACAGGATTCTCCTTTTCGTGGAAACCAGAAGATAGAAAAAATGTATTTTTGTAATTTTTCATATCATTATTTCTATTAATTTATGTACAGCGGACATGAATAGCTGTTTATTTCTCAGCTTCAATAATTATAAGACTGAAGACAATACATTAAAACTTCCTAACGTAGTTAGCTATATTTTGTTTGCTAAATGTCATCGCAGCGCCATCTGATGGCAACGAATACCGCGTATAGAAAAAGCAAGCATATAAATAGATATTCTGTCACCTACAGTAAATTGATGACAGTGACAGTAAAACAAGGAAGGTTAAACAATTATTAGATAAAAATAAAATGATATTTTAATCGTCTCTAAGTGATTTCTACGAAATAAAAATTTGCTTTGTCTGTTGTCACGTTGGTAATTATTTGTTTCTGATTTTTTAATTATATGTAATTACGTACGATTGTTAAACGAGGAAGTACAAACGTTGGTAATGATTAAACAACAAACTTTTTTTCAATGTTTTTTTTCGGAATCTAACATAATTTGTTATCTTGTCTTAGAACTTATAGGATAAATTTACATCGTCGATTACAATTTGACAGAATTAAAAAAAAATAGTTTGCTTATTGCACAAGCAACACATAAGGTAAGGTTAAGTTAAAACGGTGGTTCGAAGGGAACCCACTTAAGCTGAGCTGAAAAGTGTCCTGTTATGGCCGCGATCGCATTTCCAATGGACTCTCTGGATAGAGTTAAAACATCATTAGTTCGACGTAGATCTAGTTTAAGCCAAATATGTTTTGATGATGTGCATGTGGGTTCATTTTGCCAACTCAAGTTGGCTCTTTAAACTACTTTGCTGTGTAGGAGGAGCCGGCAGTTTGCAATCGGGTGGTTTCCTTCATTGCTAGCTCGTACGCCTTAAAGTTGCCTGGTATGTCCCTGTGTCCGGGTACCCAGACAATGTGAACTTTAAACTTAGCTGCTAGCTCATTCAGGGCGGCTCGGCATTGCACCGCAAGCAACACATTGGTCCTCTTAACTTTTCATTTATAGTTTAAAACTTAACAAAGATGTTTTTTGGGATTATCGTGGAGTTACCTTAATCGATTATCTTAAAAAAAAAACCATAACAAGAGCGCACTATCCATAATTACTTAATAAGCTAAAGTCGGACATTGCGGAACAACGGCCACATTTGCAGAAAAAATAATTTCAACAAGACAATGCGCCGTCTCACACTTCAGCGGTTGCCATGGCAACAAATTACGGTTTGAACTGCTTGACCACCCTCCTTACTCACCAGATCTAGCCCCAAGCGACTTCTTTTTGTTCCCCAATCTAAAAATTGTTCGGAAGACAGAGATTTTAGTCAAATGAGGAGGCGATCACCTTCGCCAAGATTTATTTTACAGAGAAAGACGCCGAGCACTATTTAGACGGATTAAAGAGATGAAATCAAAGCTGGGAGAAGTTTTTAGAATTACAAGGAGACTATGTAGAAAATTAAAAATTAATTTTAAGAAAAAATGTCTTGTATCTTTGTTGGGTCGGAAACTTTTCAGACCACCCTCGTATATTAACTAGGGACAGGGTTTGAATTTCTAAACTGTATTTATTCCAAAACAAAATTTGTTTTTACGAAGTACGTGTCACATTTAAAAAATGTTACAAAAAACCAATACCTGGCCTAACGCTTTTAGCTCCGATGGGCAAACGACCTGAAAGTTGTTTATTGAAATATTTCTTTTCGTCGTAGAATCTAAACAAACAATAGTCAAACAGTAATAATGATTCCAATTTATTACTTATTAAGTACGGATATATTATGTCGAATTTATTTTAAATAAAAATATTTACGTAAAAGGTATTCCGGAAAATTGAGACACTTGTTTATTTCTTAAAATCAACACGTAAAAGAAATAAAATAAGGAAAGGATCTGAGAAATCTCAACGCGAAAACTCAGCGGTAGGAATCCTCCACAGAACTCAACGCGTAATGTGGGGTAAGAACAGGGCCGGATTTAAGGGAGGACATCCGGGGCTATAGCCCCGAGGCCTCCACAAAAGAGGGGCCCCCACAATAGAGACTTCGATAAAAAACTTTCAAATTCCGAGTAGTAAACAATAGGAAACAACTTTCACAATAAATTATTTATTGAAAAACTCGACTAAAAAAAATTGTTCATTTCATTTGGAAAATAATTTGGGACCAGGGGGCCTCCATTTTTATGTTGCTCCGAGGCCTCCAGACCTCTTAATCCGACCCTGGGTAAGAAGGGTAGTCGAAACGATCTCAACACGACCACTCGTGTAGGGACGAACAATCTCAACACGTTCAGGTAGGGGGGAGAGCGAACTAATCCAAACTCAACGCGTAGGGATCAATTGCCTTTACGAGGAATTGGTCGGTCTTTTATACTAATTTAAGTTCTATAATACTTTTTGTTAACATGGGCGTGCGTTTTTAGACGATAATTAAATCTTATTTTTATTTGGATAAATAAGCTACCTTTGAGCTACCAATAATGCATGTTCGTAAATATACTTTTGATACGCCACTGACTTTTTAAATTCTATCACACGACTATTCAACGTTTTAAATAAAATTATTTCCAATATTTCTCGTATCTATTATACGTATGAATCTGATATGAATGAATTCGCCTTTTAGTTTACCAAAATTAAATGTCAATGCTTACTACATCAGATAAACTTTAAAATTCCCCGTCAGGCATCTCGATACACCGACTCATTCTACACTACCACACCACGAACAAATATACTTAAAAACTCTCCTGTTCATACTATGTGTGATGCTTATGCTTATAAGTGACCAGCTTGATATATTCTATTGTAATGTGAGGCAAATTAAGAGCTATTATTATCAGCAGTAATAATGTTGTGTTAGTCTTAAGCTTTCTACTAATGTTAATCTGATTTTGTAAATTGTGTATTACTCTTAAGCTTTTTTATTGTTAGTACTATTGTGCAAATGTTTACTTTGTTCCTGTTCTGTAATTAGAAATCTTTTTTTCTGTAGAGCAGTGTAAATAAATAAATAAAATAAAAATAAATAAAATTATTCACTGCTTGTCTTCGAATGCAGGCTTTGACACTTTCCATTGTCATTTTTGTTCATCTAACAATGTTGAAACTCCGAGCATTCATGCTATTCTTTGGACACTACATCTCTAAGGCAAGCTTTAAAATCGATAAGAGTTGTTTTTCCTGTTCCCCTTCATACGCGATATTTTCCCACGATAATTTTAATACGACCTATAAATTTTTAATGAATAAATAGACAAGTGATTTTGCTGGCACGAAAAATGAGGTTTATTTACTGAAAATAAAGTTAACAAAAATCAAACAAATTATGTAGTTTCAATTTAGAAATAGGATTATAAAAATTGAAAGTATTTTAAATTTTTATAGTCTAGTAAATTCGTTTTTGTTTATTAATATTGATTAAATTAAATTATTGTATATTTAAAGAATTTTTTTAAATATTGATATCCAATATTTAAAATTAAAATTTAATTTAACAATTAACAGATTAAACAAAATAAAAAAGTTTACTCAAAAAAAAGCAGAAAATTATTTCAACACAGAATTATTTTCTTAATATATACGCATAAAAGCTTAAATCTTTACAAAATATACATTAACTGAGGAATAAATATTTACAAAGCATTCAAATTTTTTTGATAATGGTATTAACAGTTCTAATTATTTTACTTTGTCGTTATTGCTAATTATAGGACTATCTAAAAATAAAAACTGAATACATAAAAACAATACATTGCATCAATTTTAGTTTACCCTTTGAGTACGAGAATTTTTTTGCAAAAATCTCGGAAACCAACAAAAAATCAAACAGAAATTATCACGATATTAATAAGGCGTTGATTGACTTATTAATTATTAAATTTTTTTTAAACTTTTTTAAATGAAAATATTACTTACTCAACAATTTGTTTACAGTTATGTTTCATTGTTAATCAATAATAAGAAAGAGATCATCTCTCTAAACATATAAATGCTCACTACGTACACTTATGTACACCACTTATGCTCTGGCAGTTGTATTAAATGATTCCCGCCTAAGATAGCTACTTGTCATATTACTACAACTTCTTATAACTTCCCATGATTCTGATAGGTAGATAATTTTAAAATAAGGAAAAAAAATTAAAGTAATTTTGTGACAAACAATCTACTAACTAAAAGTTTTAAACGAACTCTCGAAAATTAATCAATGAAGGTGTGTCCTCCGAGGTTTAAAAGCAATTATTAATATCCTGGACCATATAAGTGGTATTGCGATTAAATTGTCGATGTTTTAGTCATTGTTACGTAAAAATAACGGCAATGCAAAATTTTCTTTGAATTTGAATTATTTTTAGATTTTTATTGCTTAGAAATTTATTTATTGCAATATTACTTATTGCCTGTTAATTTATTTATTGTTATATTATTTATTATCTAAAATTTTTATTTTTTTATTATTATTTATCATGATATAGGTAATATTTTGTTTAGATTAATATTTTTTGTAAAATTGAACTCCTCGATTGTATCGACAAAATCAAATTTTCCTTTCTCAATTGTTTTGTTCTATTAAATAACAAATGTTTCTTTAAGGCACAGGGAAAGTTTTGTTACCACTCCAACTTCTTTTTTTTGGTTAATTCTTATTCGCGAAAGAAATGTTGCAAGTAGATTTTCGTACCTTTTTGTTCTAACATTCGAACAGCGCCCATACTTGCTGAGATTGGCCGGTTCCTGCCGAGTTACTACCAAACATGATAACCCATAATTCACGTAACGGAAAAGGGATTTTTCCCGTTGCAATTTTTCATTACGAACTATCTGACATTCTGCTGCTCATTTAAACTTCCGTGATCCTGGTGAGGTCTCAAAAGACCGGAGCATTTTCAAAATCTTGTAGCTTATGTAATAGCGATTTAAAATTATTATTAGTAGCTTGAGTTTTTTTTTTACTGAAAATAGTCGCAAAAAGGGTAGACCTACCGTGTGACTGCGACTAATAGAAGGGAGAGGGAGTATATAAAGGAAATGATTGTGGACCCGCTTTTTGAAAAGTTGCTGGTCAAAGTTTTTTGGAAAAACTAATTTTGGAAGCTTGTTCCATTCTGTAGCAGCCCTTTAAAAGAAGGATTATTGATGGAGATTGGTCATGCGTTGGCGATCCCCACCAAATTTTGAGTCTTTATTGTGATTTTGTTCAAATAGGACGTATCTACTTGGGCGCCGGGCATCACAGTCATTAGCATGGTTATCCATGCATTCAATTGTTTTTAAAAGGCTCCAACAAGACGTAAATTCATAAAACGTCTTGGAAAAGAACAATTATCTTCAAGAAAAGAGAATGATGGAGTACCTACAGTTTTACGCAAAAGAATTGCCCAACGTTTGGGTTGTGATGAGAATAAACCAGTTTAGAAGATTCCTAATAGTCCTAGAAGATGTAATAGAGATCGTAATGCAGCATTTACACTATGTATGTTTCATAAACTTGTTTTGTAACAAGTTTAAAAATGCAAATAAAAAAGTTGTGTAGAATGATAAAATAAGCGTATTGTACAACAAAAAATCGTGTAGTCAGGTATATATGTCTAATTTATACTATTTACATAATTTTTAAAATAAGCCATCAAATGTAGAATCTTATTTCCGGAACTCCTGGACCCCACTAGGCTTACGGCAGGTAAAACTAGTCCGCTAAAATTTATATTTTATCAAAATGGGGGGATAATTGTTTCCAGTGTATGTATAAAGTACTTTTATCATATTTATCGTGTTACCTTGGAAATGTACCAACGCAAACCGAGTAACAATGTTTACTTTATACTTGATAAATTATTACCTTGCTAAAAGTAGTATTATGCGTTTTTAAAAAAAATTTTTCATAATTAATAGCTCGATGGAGACATATTAAAACTAGCAATATAAGAGTTTCAGTTAACAATTCCTTTTGTGATGTACCTTGCCGACGATAAAAAAAGAAACTCCTGTGCATACGGATACAAACATCACGTGTTACTAAGGTAAGAATATAATTTTATTGTAACCTAATTTCGCGCGACATGTTTGCTTTTGATTTGGAAATTATAAATTATCACCTGTACATAGTAAGAGTGTGTACCAACTACGTTAAATTTTGGGATATTTACAAGCGGAAATTAAATTATTGCCATAAATTATATTAAAATCACCAATAAAACGATTGTACATTACATTTTTGACGCTGTATTTAGGTAATAATATTGACGAAATAGAAATAAGAAGACGGATAGTATTAACGAGGACAGCAATGTCAAACTTATCCAAGATATGGAAAGACGGTTGCATAACCAGAAACACTAAAAAAAACCTGGTTAACGCCTTAGTTTTTTCGATATTTTTATATGGTTCCGAATCCTGGACAATAACGTCGAGCGACAGGCAACGAATAGATGCATTTGAAATGTGGTGCTGGCGGAGGATGCTTCGCATACCCTGGACTGCACAACGGACCAATGTGTCAGTATTAAGCGAATTAGGAATAAACGATTGATTATCCATCAGTTGCCGACGTCGCATTCTGCGTTACTTCGGACACATTGCCACGTCTTGTTCGTTCTCTATAGAGTACTCTGCCAGCGGTCTCTCTACTGGCAAATTATGCCCGAGCTCAGCCGTAGAGGGTAGAAGAAAAAAAATATATAAAAGTGAGCCGCGCCACCGACTTAGACGGTTCAATCCGGAAACCCCTAGGTCTTATAGGCACTAGCAGAGCCACACGATAAACAACTGAGATTATGGTGAACTAAATAAATGAAATTATAGCTAAAATATATTGGATACTTTACTCCTACAATAAATCAAAGTACACAGTTCAATAATAAAATTATAACAAATATAGTCAAAATTAACAGCCAACAATAAATCAAAGTACACGGTTCAATAATAAACTTATAACAAATATAGTCAAAATTAACAGCTAACAATAAATCAAAGTACACAGTTCAATAATAAAATTATAACAAATATAGTCAAAATTAACAGCCAACAATAAATCAAAATTTAGTTTTGGCATATTATCTAATGTAATAAATAGTTTTTAATAATGTATTATATTAATAAATTAAAACAAAACTTAATTGTGGTGTCAAAAATAAGTCACGTCGTTAAATATTCAAAAATAAATCACTTGTAACCTTTGGGTATACGAATGCACTACTCCTGTGGCCGGTTTGGTTATGGAACGGCACCTGCTAATTAACAATGGCTTCCCTCAAATAAATCCCGCATGCGGTTATTTTAACTCAACACCAAAATCCAAAATATCAACAACGAAGGTAAGATAGAATGGTCAAGTTAAAAATTAAATGGTTTTTCTTCAAAATCCAATTAAGATGGCCCAAATACAGCCAGATATGAAAGAAAAATCGTAGAGGTTTTGCACACTTGTTAATATCACACCGCCCCAAAAATTCTCACCACACCACACGACTCCCAACACTCTCACCACATGACTACTTCCCAAGCCGGATATCAAGAAATGACACGGAATTGACGTAAACCAAGAATATTCACAAGTCTATGTTCCACACTAAGAATCGCGTTCGTCCGTGTTGATAGCTAGCCTCATCTACACAGAAATGTAAACCAAACAATAATATAATCGATAATACACAATAATCGAGGCTATGCAACACTATTTACAACGAATGATATATTTAAGTTACAACAAAATACGGTACGCGACACTATTTACGAGTACTTGAGGAATAAAAAATTTTTTAGAGATATAATTATAATGGAACTGTAGAAGGGAAAAAAAAGGCACGTTACAACATAACCAGACGAGATCAAGACAATCTAGAAAGACTTATCGTGCAGGGAAAAAAGGAAGGTAAAAGTTCAAGAGGAAGATCTCCATCACGATGGATAGACCAAATTAAAGAGATTACAGTGCAAACCTTGCAGAAAAATTTAAGAGTGGCGGAAGACCGACAGCAGTGAAGACAATCGACCCATCAATGTTCATAGACATGATGTCACAACTCTTCAGCAATGAAGATATGACTAAGAAAAATTGACGATATTCACATAAATAATGAAATTCCCGATAATTATATAATTCAAAGTAATGATAATATCCAAATTAATGATCTTAATAAAATTCTGGGAGTTTAAATACCGAGATTTGCATATTCAAGAATACGCAACTTAACGAAAATTACTTATTCCACAATCTATTTAGTAATTAAACGAGGTGGAGACGAGTCGTAGATGCAGCTAAGAACCAGGAAGGGTTGTAACGTTACGAGAAGAAGAAGAAGAAGAATTAAACGAGGCGTTGTGATTGAACACGATAAAGAACGAAAACGTGTCGTCAGCCGTCGGATAGATGATGCATCTAAAGATGTGATTCGACAAACGGTTTACAATACGTACAAAGAAAATCAAGTCCCAACATTAGAAATAATATTTAATTAATTGCAAGATTTTAACGATTTTAAATATAAATCATTAGAAATTTTAATAGGATGTGGTTTTAAGTAAAAGAAGTTAGATAGTCGAATGTGTATTATGGAATCGCCTCGTATTGTAGTACTTCGTCAAAATTATTTAAGACAGATCTTAAGTAATAGACAAAGTAATAGAAATATAGTTTATTTAGATGAAATGTGGTTCGACACTCACGATGTCGTTCAATAAATAATTAAATAATTTTTGAAAATAAATCTGATTTGAAAATAAAATTGATACGCAACTGGTCGTTTTTTTAAGGTTTTATAGCTTTTATATATATTTTTAAACTGACTTTGGAAGAACTATACATATTATTTGTCCTCGCCGCAGAATTTGCAGGAATCATTCTACACCTTGTACATTTTTCTTAGATGTTGATTGACTGGGTGATGACTGGTTTGTGGTTTCATGTCTTGGCATGACCATGTTGCTAATATCGAAAAGTCAGCAAGCCAGAGGCTAGGTTTTCTGTGGAAAGCTAGAAAGTTTTTTACTCCTGATTAACTGTTGACGACGTACAAGGCTCAAATCCGACCTCTACTGGAGTATTGCTCGCACATTTGGGGTTCAGCACCAAGGTATTCTCTTCGTCTTCTAGATTCCATTCAGAAAAGGGCCATTCGGTTGATAAACACCTCAACTCTCATAGATACCCTTCACCCACTAGCCACATTCGGCCGAAGAACTCGGCACGCTGATCAGTCTCAACCATTTACTCTCAAGATTGACACTACAAGGACAAATATCCATCAAGAATCCTTCTTTTACAGGGCTTCTACGAAATGGAACAAGCTTCCAAAATCAGTTTTTCCAGAGAACTATGACCTGCAACTTTTCAAAAAGCGGATCCACAATCACTTCCTTTCTACAATCCCTCCTTCTTCTAATAGTCGCAGTGCGGGTTACGCGATAGGTCTACCCTTTTGCGACTATTTTCAGTAAGAAAAAAAACTAGTAGTTTTAGGTCTTTTCTATTTAGGAGTAAAAATTGTTGTCCCCACAGTACCACCATTACAATAGGCATTTGAAAGTTCGTCCTTAGTTTAAGACAACAGATTATTAGAGTCAGATTAAAAAAAAGTAAAATCTTAAAAATTATATACGATAAGAATTTCAAATAAAAAACTGTAAATATTGTTTTGTTTACAAGAGGATTATTGACCATATTTTTCTATTCTTACTCGTTTGTCGTGTCCTTCAGAAAGATGTACATTAAGTAAAATATAAACTTATTAATTTACGTTTATTACAGTTAGATCGTATGTTTTTTTTTTTATTATTTTGGATTAATAAAATTTGATTTATTGTAATTATGTAACAATCGTAAATCATGATTCACACCTTGATTTTATTAGTATAATATATCAACTTGTTTGTATTTTAATGCTGTAATAAATTTGGTAAAGTGCAAATATTTATTGATGAGGGTAGTTCACTTGCCAAATTTCGCCATAGAAAAGTACTGACAGTACCTACTCTTAGAAATATATCGAAAATATTTAAATACGTCATTTGATTTGCAGATTGAAATGTTTCTTTTAATTGTAAAACCACTACTACTAAAGATTCAAGATGTACACACGAGTTACCAGATTGTCAAAACTTTCCCAGTAGCTGTGAAGAACTCGTAAAAAAATATTATTATCATAATATTCACAAATTTATTGCACGTAATTACATAGAAAATGTAAGAGCCAGTCAAAAAAGAAAATATCACACAAAAGAATAAATAATTTGCTTCAGATTATTCTACTGAGGTATTCCTCAGCAATGTAAGGTTCCATTTCAATTGGTATCTTGAATAGAGGTTTCTTTACTGCTTAAAAGTATTGCTTTGATTTGATATCAGTAAGTAAGTGATTATAAAACTTGTAGATATATATGGGGATCCTTTTTCAAGTAATGACAAATAATGAGATGGTACATTGAGGTTACTGGTATGCCTGGTGTGGTATGAATGTGATATTTCATATATATCGAAGTAATGTCTGTTGTGAAAAATAAATTTAACGCAATTATAGTTGCATAAAGCAGACATGGTGAGTAATTCAAGTGATTTAAAATGGCCTTTACAGGCAAATTCTTTAGCATTCCTATATTTATTTTGGATTGCAAAAATGTTATTGGCGCTGCTTGTGCCACCCCATAAAATAATACCATGTCTTGCATAGTAAAAAGTTTTAGCAATTGATTTATTTGCGTTCTTGTTAACAATTCTTAGCCCATAACATGTCTCTTCTTCTTCTTCTCGTAGCGTCACAACCCTTCGTGGGTCTTAGCTGCATCTTCGACTCGTCTCCACCTATCCCTGTCCAACGCAACCTCTTTTCAGTCCCGTACTCCCAAGACTTTTACATCATCTCCGATATTGTCCCTTCATCTAAGCGTTGGTCTTCCTAAAGGTCTCTTTCCTACTGGGTTTTCCTTCCATGTTCTCTTAATAAGCCGTTCATTCGACGATCTCTGTACGTGTCCGGCCCATCTGAGCCTTTGTGCTTTTATTTCGTTTACCAAACTCGATCTTTTGGACATGTTCTTGAGCTCCTCATTCGTTCTTATTCGATATTGACCAGTTCTCTCATCTACTGTAGACCCAAAGATTTTCCGCAACATCATTCGTTTAAAGCGTCTTAGCACTAGTTCGTTTGCTTCGTCATTGTCCATAATTTGCTTAACAATGCCTGGTGCCAAACGGGGTCGAAGGCTTTAGATATATCCAAGACTATTGCTATTTATAGATTATAAAAAACCTTTGGTCGAAAAAAAATATTTTAATACAAAAGAAATAATTTTCTTACTTCATGTATGACATCAACAAAATTATATCGGACGACGATGACGCTGTTTGTTAATTATCTGGTAGTTAAATTAAAAACGTTTGTATAATATAATTACGCAATTGTTGATTGAAGATTATAAAATTATTTATCATTTTCAACGTAATCAAACAATTTGCAGTAAAAGTTTATTCTTTGCAAGGATTCCTACACAATCACCTTCTGCTTCTGCAAAAAAAAATGTTAACTCCAATTGCCCGAACTGCAATTGATTCAGTTTCGGCATTTATTACAGTAAAATATTGCGTAAGACTTTCACGGAAAAGGTTGATGAACTTGCGCGGCTTCGAGATCGCCTCTTCCGTTTTTCTTTTAAGCTTCATCGTTTTACCCGTTTAACTCGAATTAATTGGAGTGAAAATTATACGCAGGATGTTGACGTTTTGGAATACCTACTTTAAATTTTAATTTTATCCCACGAAGATAATTGTCACTACGTTTATCGCACGGCTATCCAGTAGTTTAAAAAAAAATGTTTAGATAAATAGGTAAACACATTATTTCTAGTTTCTTTTACTATTCATCCGTAGTTGTAAAGTCAACGACTTTAGTTTTAAGTTTTGGATCCACATTTTTGGAATCAAGGGCGAGGTTAAAAAATTTTACCTGGAATTCTACTTCCTAAAGTTACAAAAGGCAACTTGTTGGGATTTTATTAGTTGTAGCTTGTGGACGCCTTTGAATGTGAATATACAGGCAAATGCTCCGTATAGCATGGACCACCAAAACAACTAATGCTGAAGTTTTAACCATAGTGAATACCCGCCCTCAATTAACAAATATCATGAAGATAAGAAAAACAGCCTATCTGGGACATCTAATGCGGCACAAGGAGTATGAACAACAGCAAGTAATACTGGAAGGAAAAATTAAAGGTAAACGAAGCATAGGAAGAAAGAAAAAGTCCTCGCTAAGAAACATAAGAGACTGGACAAACAACATGGATGGTAATACCCTGATCCATCAAACCCAACATAGAGAAGAATTTGCCATAGTGGTCGCCAACCTCAACAGAGACGGCACCTGAGAGGGAGCTTGTGGACGAAGGGTTAGTGGACAGTCCTTGATGTACAATTTTTTTCAATTATGAATGTTAACAAAGAAACAAAAATTACAAATTAATCTAATATTTGTCTAATAACAGAATTATTTTTAGTACTTTGAAAGTAAATAAATCTGCAAAATCCTTTATTATTACTAGGTATATTTACTCCATTCCACGATACATCAATAAATCTTCAAAAAGTGGGAAGCAAATATTAAAAATAATTTTTATTTATTACTAGCTTTTTCCCGCGACTTCGTCCGGGTAGAAGTTAAAATTGGTTCTTATAGGACCCGTTAGGCGATGAATATTAATAAAATACGAAACACTTCTTCCATCAATTCTGTTAAAGAATGTTTATGCAAAATTTGAAGTAGATTGGACTAAGGAATCACGTTGTCCCATACAAACTTTGCCCCCGTTTTTCACCACTTTAGGGGCAAAATTTCGGAAAATCCTTTTTTATCGGATGCCTACGTCATACAAAGAACGCACCCTCCAAGTTTCAGGTCTCTACGATCAGCGGTTTAGGCTATGCGTTGATCAGTCAGTCAGACAAAGCATTTTATATGTATAGATAGATATCTGAAACCGTAAATGTGACTACAGTTTTTTATGCTTTCTTGTAGATTATAAAATATTCTATTCTTTTTTTTCACAACTTCGATAATAAAAAGTTATATGGAAAAATTATGAAAATTTTGGGAATGAAAAACTATAATTGTTAATATCTTTCTGGAAAAAAAGATGAAATCATTACCAATTACAGCTGGTATTAATAGATACAGGGTCAGTTACATGTTTCAATAAAAACTTTTGTATTCTGTGTATATGGACCCCAAAAGGTTTGAAATACGAAACAATTGGATGATTTATTGAGTTTTGGAAAATAAAAATGAAAAGCCAGTCGATAGAATTTTACATGGACTGTATGCTTTCTACCCTTAGCTCAATATCACAATTATACTTTCCGTCTCTCGTAAACTTAAAACTCAAGTATTCAAACTTATTTACTTATTCCACTCTTTCTCCTTTAATCATCACCTCGCAGTTTGTCATGCTTTCTTCTCTTTCAATAACCACTACTTAAGTTTAATTTCATCCCTTTAATTTTTAATATTAACCATCGCCTGCTATTGTGACCTGATTATCAGCGTAAAGAAGGCATTTGACGATCAAATCATTCATTCTCAATCCATACGCACTGTGTAAGTTAAACAGCCATGGCGAAGCAACGCATCCCTGTTTAACACATTTTTCGATGTTAAACCAGTCCGTGTAAGCTCCGTTTATCCTGACATAAGCAGAGCAGGATAAACAACCTTGCAAAAAAAACCTATTTTAATGACACAACTTATTTTTTACTTAAGTAAACGGTTTATCCAGGACTACTGAAGAAAAAGTAATCAAATAAAATAAAAGGATAGCGCCTCGTTACAAGTTTTATTAAGAAAAAAAACAACTTGTAGAATTTCCACTTAAATAATATTTACAAAACAATTCATTTTTATGAGAAAAGAATATAATTCAGATATACAATATTTAAACAAAAAATTTTCATCAAAGCCGGTCCAGCAGTTTTGGTGTGATGCTTAATCAAACAAACAACAAACAGACAGACAACATTTTCAAAAATTGGTGATTCGGAATCACTTTTTTTTGTAAATATTTTCAATGTACGAGCTCAGGGTCAGGGTCAATAAACGTGCCGGTAATTTTAAAATTTCAATGTCATAAACTTGAGACGCACTATTTTCTAGTATAAATGTTCCAAGTTTAATGCTTTCTTACCACAGTTGTAAATCCATCACTTCCGAAATTCCTATTCGCGATTACAATTCCGAACACAACACGCCATCGTTCCCGAAATTCAATTAGACGTGAATTCGACAAGATCCACTTACTTATCACATTTGCTCCTTTAAAAAAAAAATTTAAAAGCGTATCCTTCGGCAGTACATTAGAAAGGACTTTACCCTTTATTTCACTGCAATCTTTTAATTACTTTTATCAATAATACTTTTTTATTTTTAGTACTGTCAATTCGAAAATAGCAATCAACCGGAATAAATAAAACAAAATAAAAATTTTGATGAATTAAAAGCTAATAAAAATAGTATATTACACACTATTTTTCCTACGACCGCGCAATAATTTTACCAAAAATTGCATAATCAACATCTGAGATATTAGTACACAAAATATTACAATTAAAGACAACATAGTTTATTTCAAAAAGTAGCAATAACTATTATTAGGAATAATAACTTTTTTCTACTTAAATATTAGGCTAAAAACTTCAAGTAGGTAAAGGTAGGTTATTACATTATATTATTGCATTATTTATTACAGAAATAAAAGTGATATTGTGTCCCACGGAAGTCAGTCTGTTTCTTAAACGTTTACATTTAATAAGCTTACATGTGCTAAAACATAGTTAAAGCATATAAAAAACAAATTAATGACATTAACTTGACTGTATTTTAAAGAACATTATCTGTCTGGAAAGAGATTCGCTTAAGGTACCCTTACACGGTCAATCATGAATGACAGTCTGACTGATCAATCAGACTGTCAATCCTAGCTTCAATCTTGAAGCCCCTACACGTATCATTCATACTGACAGTCTGATTGAAGTAATTTTAGCTCAGTTGACATTAAAACACCAAACAGAGCGGAATGTCTCTCAAAGAAAAGGCTTGTTTGGCCATTATACTTGCATTGGGCACCAGAAAACTTGTGAAACGGAGAGTGTGGATGAAGGAATGGTTAAAAAAACGTAACCAGTACAGCCATTTAAGATTGCTTCGTGAGATATCAGCAAGCAGTGCTGACGATTATAAAAACTACTATCGTATGGATGAAAATCTTTTTGACATGTTGATCTCCATGTTGTCACCACATATATCCCGGATGAATACAGTTATGAGAGATCCAATAACAGTCCGTGAGAGATTAGCGGTCACCTTAAGATTTCTTGCGACTGGAAGAAATTTCGAAGATTTAAAATTTTCATTTTCGGCTCCTGCTCCACTTCTCGATGAGCTTTTTATTTTTTTCAGCTCACGTCTAAAATTTGAACGTAGTATGTTCAATTTTTTAGTGACGTCCTTCACTGTGGCATTTGGCTTCATTTCTTGGAATATAACAAGAAGTTTTTCCAATGCCATATTCTTCTTGTACTTATTGGAATAACTCGGATGTGCTTTGTTCCATAGTTCCGGGAAAGATTCATAAACTTCAATGAATCTTTGCAGGCAATCGCGATCACCGGCACTTGTTGGTAACTCGCCGAAAGCATCGGTTTCACAGCGCTCGTTCTCCATGATAGCATTAACAAGACTGAAGAAAAGAATGACGGAATCCCTAGACCATCAGTCAGATTGACAGTCTCCCCTCCACTTACCGTGATTGAAGCTCGGATTTCAAAATATTTGGAAATCCGTCAGTCCAATCATCATTCCATCAGTCTTGACCCTACACCATCAATCGGATTGTCATTCTTCGCTGTGACTGACAATCCGATTGATCGTGTAGGGGTACCTTTAGATAGTTTCGTCTGGTACCGCGCCGCCTCGGCACGTGCCGGCTCTCATTAAAGGATGCCGCATGCGGCGTACAGACGCATGACATTGTAGCGTCCTGCTTTTCGCTCTTATACCTACCTTATTATTATAAGTTAGATTTTAAATTAGTTTCTAAGATCTCTTTCTCGGCCTGTAACTTTTAAAATATTAAGAAAATGAACATTTTCTCGGTAACATGCTACACTTAATTTTATTACGCTTTATTGTATATAGTTTATTTTTCGTTTTTATTATTTTCATATTTTTATTTATTTTTAAATTATATATATTATTTTCTTTTTACTTATTCGGACTGCGTAAACTCATCCTTCAACGAAAATGTACTGATAGTCATTTATATCTGTACTTTACGTCTTCCTATTTTCTGCATATTTTCTTTAAAATTTTATGTACTATTTTTTTTTTTTGAAAATAGTCGCAAAAAGGGTAGACCTATCGTGTGGGCCGCGGACGGCCCGCACTGCGACTATTAGAAGGGGAAGGGATTATAGAAAGGAGATGATTGTGGACACGCTTTTTAAAAAGTTGCAGGTCATAGTTCTCTGGAAAAAATGATTATGGAAGCTTATTCCATTCCGTAGCAGCCCTGTAAAAGAAGGATTCTTGATGGAGATTGGTCCTTGTAGTGTCAATCTTGAGGGTAAATGGGTGAGACTGATCAGCGTGCCGAGTTCTTCGCTTTCTTTTATTTGTTTTCTATGTGTCAATTTCTTGTATTATAAATTATGCCTGTCAGCTCCCTGAAACGACACTCAGTCCTAACTGCAAGACGCAAGAGTCTCGCAGGCTTAGTCTTGTTCTTGCTCAAATCTTGCAGGTCAGTCTTGGTCTTGGTCTTGCTAAAATTACGCGGTTTTGGTCTTCCAAAAATGCAAGAACCAGACCAAGACCGATTTTAGGCAACACTAGTCTCTTAAGAGTGGTAATATCTCCTTCTGCATCTATCAGAATTGTAGCTGATGATCTTCGGAAACAATGACTTGTATATGTTTCCGGATGATCAAGTTTCAAAAATTTTGCTAGGTACAGAACCTATTTTGTTAATGAATTTATTTTCAGTTTGTGTGTCAGCGTTAATAGAACTTTTTTTAAAGACAAATTTTATTTGATGGTTGAAGAGTAATTTGATAATTATTTATTTATTATTAATGACCGATGAAGGAACATCGATTGGATACTGTTAAATTTAAAAAATAAGTGATGGATAAAAGGAAACCACGTTAGTTTTTTTTAAACAGTTTATCTCAAAAACTGTACGATATCGAAATATGATTATCTTAACAAAGTCAATCTAAAACTGAATGTAGAGTTTAAAAATGTGAAATTATACAGCGTGTTTTATTTGAAAAACTTGACTTTCGCTCATTTTTTCATGTGAACAAAGTATCTGCATTTTCCAATCACCCTGTATGAGGCAAATAAAAATATGGCTCTAAAGTGAGGAACCTTATGGTATCACTCCACTTCATTTCGAATTTGATCGTCTCAGTAGCAGAGAGTTCAAAATTATCAGCGTTCATTAAAGTACATGTTTGGTAGAAAAAAAATCGAAATAAATTTTTATCTCCTAAACGGTAACAGATAGGTATAGGAAAACAGTACATAAAGTTGGTGGAAAAGTGATGAAAAATCATAAAATGATATTATATATAGGGTGTTCTACTTGAAAAATCAAAGTAGCCGCTACTTTATAGTAGAAGCGGCAACGCTGCATCGTCTAAAATATTTTAGGCGTGTAGATCATGTTAATTTATGCATACCATTAAATTTTCAGATTGATCCGTTGTCTGGTTTGCCAGAAACGTCTAATTAACAACGCTCATCTTGAAAAGCCCTGTATATTCAAAATAACTTTTGACGTTTCACACAAAGCCTGCTTTGTATAAACAATAAATACCTAGCAAGATGATTAATTGACTAGGTATAGGGAGTTGATATATGAAATTATTTAACGAAAAGGAATATACATTTTGAAAATTCCTTGCTATGATTTAAAATGTTTTAAAATAGATATTTGTTTAAACCAAACTCTAATAAAAAATATATTTTCTAAGTTTAATTAATGTACAATTAGATCAGTCGGATTCCTCCTCTATAAAAGTGGAGGAAAATTTAAGGGAAAAATAATCCACTTTTGTGCAAACAATACGCATTACAAGAGGGTGGAATATTTAAACCCCGAATTTAATAGATTTGGTTGTTGTTATCTTTTGGATATTTTTTTTACCATTTTAATTTTGTGCGCATACATCTTTGAGAGTGGTCTCAAAAGTTTCCGACCTTAGCGTGAAGATGGCAGCACTCGTCAATAAAAGCGATGGAGTGCGCATCTTTTGACAAATACTCACCAAAATCTCAGCCATTTTGGACTCGCCGTTGTTGTTTGACAATCGTTTAAGTGAGTCAATGGGAGTGTTTTTGTGAAAATGGAAAATATCGAGTATTGATCTGTAATTAAATATTTGTTTTTGAAAGGTTATACGCCTACGCAAATCAAAGAAATTTTGGGCAGCTGAACTTAATCGTGGCTGTACCAGCTTGGGAGACGATGAACGTTCGGGACGTCCAAAAACAGCAACCACTGACAATAACATCGCTAGAATTCACCAAATGGTGCTAACCGACCGTCGAATTAATGTAAGAGAGATAGCAGAGGCTATGAATATGTGCAAAGAACGGGTTTGTCGCATACAGGGTGAACAACCGAAAACGAAACAGTCATTTGCAGAAACCTCGTCAATATTTTAGAAAAACGCTCAGACCCGTCGATTTTTTATTAAAGGAAGACACATTTTTTCCGGTATTTTTGACTCCACTACTTTCAACCCCAAGCAAGGGTAAGAATTAAAAAAGAATTAAAAAACACAAAGTGCCACGTTTTCTAAGAAAGTGAATTCCTCAAATCATCCCATCACAATGTCCGGAAATACCATTGAACCAAGTCCCTCCATCTCGATTTTGGGAGTCACGGTGTCCAATAATAAGTCTTAGCATGACCATGTTGCTAACATCGAAAAGTCGGCAAGCCAGAGGCTAGGTTTTCTGTGAAAAGCTAGAAAGTTTTTTACTCCTGATCAACTGTTGACGACGTACAAGGCTCAAATCCGACCTCTACTGGAGTATTGCTCGCACATTTGGGGTTCAGCACCAAGGCATTCTCTTCGTCTTCTAGATTCCATTCAGAAAAGAGCCATTCGCTTGATAAACAGCTCAACTCTCACAGATACCCTTCACCCTCTAGAACATAGAAGAAGAGTTGCAGACTATTCATTGCTCTACAGATATTTCCATGGCAGATGCTCCAGAGAAATAAAAACTCTTGTACCACCATTGGCCACATTCGGCCGAAGAACTCGGCACGCTGATCAGTCTCACACATTTACTCTCAAGCTTGACACTACAAGGTGGTCTTCATCAAGAATCCTTCTTTTACAGGGCTGCTACGGAATGGAATAATTTTTAAATGGCATTGGGGGTCGAACAAGATGTCTTTCAAAAGCTCTTACAATTCTTTATGAATGAATGAGTAAATAGGAGTTGTGGAAGAGGTCTAATTTTTCCGTAGGCACTTCAGTATTGTCTGCTTTTTGTACCTTTCCAGCTCCTTAGTTTAGTCCCGTTTCTTCAATTCTCCTGTTAAGGAGTAGAAGCTCATCTACTGCTATTGCATCAGGTGGATCACTCCCATGGTCTTGTATACAACCCAGGTTGTACCTCCATTGGGCTACAATTCTCTATACAATAGTCTTTTAATTTTACATTTCCTTCCAATACTTTTACCACACCTGCATCCCCTAAAATGAAATTTATGTTCCAAAATCACCAATACTTTTTGTCTGCCAATCTCACCCAGGCGACAGCTTTTACAACTTCCTACTTTAACCATCAACTTTCAATTTATCGAAGACTTTTACCCACAAAGTCTTATCTATCTAATTAACAGTGTTTCAGAACTTCGTTATCTTTATCTGCACCTTGGGGAGACTCTGTACTTAGATTAATCATTTGAGGATTACCATAAAGATTAAAATAAAGGAACATTCCTAAGTGCGCTTGGAGGAGAGAGATTCTCGTCAAATGAGGAGGCCATCACCTTCGTAAACAATTATTTTACAGAAAAAGACGCCGATTAAAACCGTTATTATACTGTGCGCTTTTTGCAATATTGTTTTATAGCTAAAAAATGATTATGGATACAAAACTGAGAACCAGAATTTTAGAAATTAATTATTTAGTAAACTTCATAATATTTAGTCAAGTTTTTAGACAAGACCTTCAGATAATTTTTACCGATCCTATTACCATATATACATACAAGTGAAAAAATTGCTACATTTATATTGAATATAATTTGTTTTGTTGCAGACATCGGCATTACGAAGAGGAAAACGAATGGGGCTGCGGCAGTTGGTTGGAATACACTGTGGTGGTGGTATGTGCGAGCATCCTCCTTCTCGGTTCCTTGGCCCTTACCTTGTTCTGGGTCATACAATACCAAGGAGGATTTGCTTGGAGGGAGAATCCCAAAAAGGAGTTTAACCTTCATCCGGTTCTTATGGTAGCTGGTTTCATCACATTTAGCGGATTCTGTGAGTTAAATTTAATATAATATGCTCTAAATAATGAATTTTTGCTTTGTAATTGTTAATAAATGTCTCGAGAGAATTAAAACTTTATAGACTTCTGGCGGTTTTTGCAGTTTTTTTTTTTATGAAAATAGTCGCAAAAAGGGTAGACCTATCGTGTGGGCCGCGGACGGCCCGCACTGCGACTATTAGAAGGGGAAGGGATTATAGAAAGGAAATGATTGTGGACACGCTTTTTAAAAAGTTGCAGGTCATAGTTCTCTGGAAAAACTGATTTTGGAAGCTTATTCCATTCCGTAGCAGCCCTGTAAAAGAAGGATTATTGATGAAGATTGGTCCTTGTAGTGTCAATCTTGAGAGTAAATGGGTGAGACTGATCAGCGTGCCGAGTTCTTCGGCCGAATGTGGCCAATGGTGGTACAAGAGTTTTTATTTCTCTGGAGCATCTGCCATGGAAATATCTGTAGAGTAATGTCTGGTCTGCACCTCTTCTTCTATGTTCTAGCGGGTGAAGGGTATCTATGAGAGTTGAGCTGTTTATCAAACGAATGGCTCTTTTCTGAATGGAATCTAGAAGACGAAGAGAATGCCTTGGTGCTGAACCCCAAATGTGCGAGCAATACTCCAGTAGAGGTCGGATTTGAGCCATGTACGTCGTCAACAGTTGATCAGGAGTAAAAAACTTTCTAGCTTTCCACAGAAAACCTAGCCTCTGGCTTGCCGACTTTGCGATGTTAGCAACATGGTCATGCCAAGACATATTATTGGACACCGTGACTCCCAAAATCGAGATGGAGGGACTTGGTTCAAGGGTATTTCCGGACATTGTGATGGGATGATTTGAGGAATTCACTTTCTTGGAAAACGTGGCACTTTGTGTTTTTTGGGCGTTGAACTGAACAAGATTGTTGGTTCCCCACTCGACGATTGCTTCAAGATCTCTATTGATGGAATCAACCTGTTCCTGCCTAAGTCTATTTGTATCATTCACCGAAAGTGATCGATAGGATGTGAAAGTTGAGACAAGTGTGCTATCGTCTGCGAAACTGTAAATGGGGTTCGTGGTGGTTTTCAAGAGGTCGTTGATGTGTAAAATAAATAAGGTGGGGGACAGGATGGAACCCTGGGGGACCCCGGCATTAGTTTTAAACGCATCAGAAGAAATACCGTCAACTACCACATGTAACGAGCGATCTTGCATGAAGCTCAAGAGCCATTGGCGCAGTTTGGTTGGGAGACCGTAATTTACTTAACAATGCCTGGTGCCAAACGCGGTCAAAGGCTTTAGATATATCCAAGGCTATTGCACGAGATTCACCAAACTTTTCAATAGTGTTTGTCCAGAGCTGAGTGACATAAGCCAGCAAATCTCCAGTAGACCGAAGTTTTCGAAATCCATATTGTCTGTCATGGATTATCTCAAATTTCTCCAGATATTTGATAAGTTCTGTGTTAATCGCTTTTTCCATAACTTTGGATATGACTGAGGGTTGTTTTCCATTGGTATCGTGGGTTGAGTTAGAGCTGAAAATTTCGGCCAGCAGATCCGCTTTTTCTTTGGAAGATACGGCTGTCGTGCCGTCGGACCTCTCGAGTGGTGGTAAAGAAGAAGTTGTGAAATTCTTATTTATGGCTTTAGCCAAAGACCAGAAGGTCTTTGATCCAGGAGGGGCATTGACAAGCTTGCTGCATATTCTAGTGTCGTAGGATTCTTTGGCAAGATCGATCGTTCTTTTGCAGGCGTTCCTCGCGTGGACAAAGGCTTCTCGGTTGGCAATTGTCGGGACTTCGCACCAGAGTCGATGTGCTTGATTTTTATCACGCACCGCACGGTTGCATTCCTGGTTGAACCAGGGTTTGGGGTTAATACTGTTGGGTGTTTACTAGTCTGGACGTGGCTTTACACGAGTGGGTGCGATAACATACGGTAGCAGGTGACCTCTAGCTTTTATTGACAAAAGTTTTAATTATAATCAAAATACCAATTTTAAACGAATAAACAATAAAAATAATCACATAACCTAAAACTTATTAAAATGGTGATAATATTTTTTCATAAAACTCTTACCTCTACCTGTCTCTGTAAAAAGGAGCGATTATTATTACCAATAATACCAAGAAAGTCTACATTTTTGGTTTAAAAACCAAGCTTTTAAAAACCTCTTATGGGATCTTCGTAGCAAATTTATATTTGTTTTAAAAACCGTGATTCGCGTGACGTCAGACTTAGGTAGTCCATTGTAAATAAATCTATTAAAATATAAGGATTATTAAGTAAATTTACAAACGACTTTTGTATTTTCGTAATAAAAATCTAAGATCTAAGGTACGAGTAGGCAGCGTTTTGTCTGAACAGTTCGAAATACAAAACGGGCTTAAACAGGGAGATGCCTTGTCACCCTTATTGTTTAACATCGTCCTAGAAAGAGCCATAAGACGGGCAGACATAAAAACTGAACTCCTATTTACTGAAGGCCTCAAACTAATACTGGCTTATGCAGATGACATTGACCTAGTCGGTAACACTATCTTGACAATGAAAGGCATATTCAATAAAATAGAAGGAGCAACTAGCGAAATGGGACTAAGGATCAATAAAGAAAAAACTAAATATATGTGTGTAAACCGACTCGGAAGAAGAGACAGAATAGGACAAAATGTATTAATAAACACGTATAACTTTGAAAGAGTGGAACGTTTTAAATATCTAGGCGCAACAATCACAGTAGATAATGATATCACTGAGGAAATAAAAAGAAAAATCCAAGCCACAAATCGATGTATATACTCCCTAAACAACGTCCTTAAATCAAAAAACCTGACACGGACATCCAAAATAAAAATATATAAGTGTATTATTAGACCAACACTTACCTATGGAAGTGAAACATGGACAATGACTAAGGCGAACGAAGAAAAACTCAGACGTTTCGAACGCAAAACACTGAGGAAAATCTTCGGACCTCATAACGAGCCAGATTCAACTCAATATCGAATTAGAACTAATGATGAACTCAAACGACTATATAATGACAGTGATATCGTCCAAGAAATAAAATCTCAACGTCTGAGATGGGCTGGCCACGTACAAAGACTCCACGAAGAAAGATTGGTGAAACTGATATGGGAAGAGATTCCAGCAGGCAAAAGACCTTTAGGCCGCCCCCGCATGCGATGGAGAGACAACCCACCCTGGGTTGTAGCGCTAACCGAAGAAGAAGAAGTAATATAAATTTGTTTCCCGGTAAAGTTGCCACGTCTTTTTCGTTCTCTATAGAGTACTCTGCCAGCGGTCTCTCTACTGGCAAATTATGCCCGAGCTCAGCCGTAGAGGGTAGAAGAAAAGAAAAATAAAAAAGTGAGCCGCGCCACCGACTTAGACGGTTCAAGCCGGAAACCCCTAGGTCTTATAGACACTAGCAGAGCCACACGATAAACAACTGAGATTATGGTAAACCAAATAAATGAAATTATAGCTAAAATATATTGGATACTTTACTCCTACAATAAATCAAAGTACACAGCTCAATAACAAACTTATAACAACTATAGTCAAAATCAACAGCTAACAATAAATCAGAGTACACAGTTCAATAATAAACTTATAACAAATATAATCAAAATCAACAGCCAACAATAAATCAAAGTACTCAGTTCAATAATAACATTATAACAAATATAGTCAAAATCAACAGCCAACAATAAATCAAAGTACTCAGTTCAATAATAACATTATAACAAATATGGTCAAAATTAACAGCTAACAATAAATCAAAGTACTCAGTTTTGGCATATTATCTAATGCAATAAATAGTTTTTAATAATGTATTATAATAATAAATTAAAACAAAACTTAATCTTGGTGTCAAAAATAAGTCACGTCGTTAAATATTCAAAAATAACTCACTTGTAACCTTCGGGTAAACGTATATTGTAGATCAAATATAAAAAAAAAAGAATAACTTTAATCTTGAACACCTTAATACGGAGTTCCTGCTAAAAACACCAAGCAAGTCTTTATAACACTGCAATTTATCGTCGATATGGATGATACGAATGCACTACTCCTGTGGGTTATGGAACGGCACCTGCTAATTAACAATGGCTTCCCTCAAATAAATCCCGCATGCGGTTATTTTAACTCGACACCAAAATCCAAAATATCAACAACGAAGGTAAGATAGAATGGTCAAGTTAAAAATTAAATGGTTTTTCTTCAAAATCCAATTAAGATGGCCCAAATACAGCCAGATATGAAAGAAAACCGTAGAGGCTCCGCACACTTGTTAATATCACACCGTCCCAAAAATTCTCACCACACCACTCCCAAGACTGTCACCACACGACTACCTACTTCCCCAAGCCGGATATCAAGAAATGACACGGAACCGACGTCAACCAACAATATTCGCAAGTCCATGCTCCACACCAAGAATCGCGCTCGTCCGTGTTGATAGCCAGCCCCATCCACACAGAAATGCAAACCAAACAATAATATAACCGACAACACACAACAATCGAGGCCAAAAACCAAAGCAAAATCTAATAACGAAAACCCCCACTCAATCTCCAGCGATTAACAAAAATGCCAAAGCCATTAACAATCGAATCCTATCACAAGGTATGCAACACTATTTACAACGAATGATATATTTAAGTTACAACAAAATACGGTACGCGACACTATTTACGAGTACCTGAGGAATAAAAAACTATCAGAGACCCGATTATAATGAAACTGTAGAAGGGAAAAAATAGGCACGTTACAAAGTTTTAAAACCATAAATAGACAAAAATAACCCTTCTGCATTGTGGTTAACATATATTCCGTAAATAAAAGGACGTTTTAAAAACTTTCGAATTTTTTACAGCTATACTACTGTACAGGATATGCAGATGTTGTCGAAGGATCTATGTAAAACTGCTCCACACCATTTTTCACGCGTTGGCAATTCCATGCGTTGTCCTTGGATTTTGGGCAGTGCTCGATTCTCACAATTTAGCTAGTCCACCAACACCGAATTTCTATTCGTTGCACAGCTGGATCGGATTGGTTACTATGGGACTATTCGCCATTCAGGTAAGAAAGTATTTACTTTTTGCAAAGTTTTAGCGCTGACGCAGCAATCTGAATTTATTAATATAATTTCCCTAAAGCGGATGCCGATTAAAATCAGATAAAATGTCCCCTTCGAGCACCCACAAAAAAGCAAAAAGAAAACAATTTGACAATTAAAAAGCCTGTCAAAATCTTCTCAACATTTGGAATAACCTTGTACACCTACACGATGGTGTAATACAAGTAACTATTAATAGTTATTTACTATACAAGTGGGATTTTCACGATGAGCGTTTAATTAGACGCTTCTGGCAAACCAGACAACGGATCAATGTGAAAATTTAATCGTATACATAAATTAACATGATCTACTCGCCTAAAATATTTTAGAATATAAAGTATCTATCGGCTACTTTCATTTTTCATATATATCATTTTATGAATTTTTCCTCACTTTTTCTATACCTACATATATGTTACCGTTTAGGAGATAAAAATTAATTTCGATTTTTTTTTCTACCTCAATAAACGCTAATATTCTTGAACTATTTGGTAGTAAGACGATCAGACGACAGCAGACTTGTCTCAACTTTCACATCCTATTGATCACTTTCGGAGAATGATACAAATAGACACAGGCAGGAACAGGATGACTCCATCAATGGAGATCTTGAAGCAATCGTCGAGTGGGGAACCAAAATCTTGTTCGGTTCAATGCCCACAAAACACGTTTTCCAAAAAAGTGAATTCCTCAAATCATTCCATCACAATGTTCGGAAATACCCATGAATCAAGTCCCTCCATCTCGATTTTTGGAGTCGCGGTGTCTAATAATATGTCTTGGCATGACCATGCTGCTAACATCGCAAAGTCAGCAAACCAGAGGCTAGGTTTTCTGTGGAAAACTAGAAAGCTATATTACTCCTGATCAATTGTTGACGACGTACAAGACTCAAATCCGACCTCTGCTGGAGTATTGCTCGCACATTTGGGGTACAGCACCAAGGCATTCTCTTCGTCTTCTAGATTCCATTCAGAAAAGAGCCATTCGTTTGATAAACAGCTCAACTCTCACAGATACCCTTCACCCTCTAGAACATAGAAGAAGAGTTGCAGACCAGTCATTGCTCTACAGATATTTCCATGGCAGATGCTCCAGAGAAATAAAAACTCTTGTACCACCATTGGCCACATTCAGCCGAAGACCTCGGCACGCTGATCAGTCTCACCCATTTTTTCTCAAGATTGACACTACAGGACCAATCTGAGCTAATAAATTTTTTCGCAGAAAAGATGTGGCAAGATTATAGAGATGAAAAATGCTGGGTTTAAAGATTGAAGAAATGTCTTGATTGTCTTTTGTCTTTCCTAGTTATATGTTTTTTTATTTTATGTCACACAAATATAAAAGCTTTTAGATAATAGGTAATAATGAGTGCAAATTTATTCTCCCGGCCACAAAAAATGCCACCCATTATATGTTTAGGAGGTTTCTTTTTGCAATTTTCCTCAAACGAGGAAGATAGGGGGCGCCACTATCAAGTTTCTGCCCAGGATCGAAAAAATCGTAGATCCGGGGCTGACTAACAATCTTTAATGACTTACAAAATTTACCATAATTATTTGACTAATTTTGGTTAGTACCTATGTAACTTTCATTTTTTTATTAAATATTAATTGAATATATTAGAAAAATTAATTGTAATTTGGGTACTTAATTTTGTAGTTAATATATTTAATTAAATTGTTGCAAAACCACAAACTACCTAAATATTTAATAATGTATTATAGTATATTCTTCAACGAGCGTATAATGATGGCTATTATTCTTGAGGATGAAAATTTAGAAAAGAGCCGCAGGCAAGTTTTGGAATCATCCGAGAGAATAATAGCCATTATACGCGAGTAGGAGACTATACTTTCTCTACGACCATCGCAGGCAATTGTTTAGTTTAGAATTAAAAAGTTCAATAAAACTGAAACATAGGTCGGAATTAGGATTTAATTTAAATCAACAACAATATTGACACTCGTCAAATTCTCCATCTTATTGTCGTAATCGAATAGTCGAGATGACAGTTCATCAGAATGAGCCCACTCATGAAAAAGATGTTCTATTGCAGCTTCCTCATTGGTCCTGAATATTGAAATTGGTGATTGGTTGTCAGCTGTTGAATAATGTATCAGGATCCAACATATCTAAGGAATCATATCCATTTATTAATAGATAACGCATATGTAATTGCTGTAATTGTTGAAATGATATTCTACTTTTGAATAATTGGAAATCATGAAACAAAGACGTAATTGCGTTTCAGTGTGAAAATAAAAGAAACAACATTTAAAGCCTTTATTTCAAGTGTTTTTATATCATTAAGGACAATTTATTGCACAACCAACTTTCATAATTTGTTACAATACCACATATGTCAGTGGTGACATCTAATAGGCTTTTTCGATCACGCGACAAAGACAAACTCGAGAAAAGCGCTCGTTGGTGCGTAAAGCGGTTTTCTTTACATCTCCCGCTTTCAGAAAGTAACAATTGCTTGTGACAATGTAAGTAATTTTTTATTCACCAACAAACACTGAAGATAGTTTTGTAATGTGGTATTTGAATTGGAAATCTTCATTAGAGTTTTATACGATCCAATCCTCAATTTATCCATTTTCTTGCTATTTAGTCGATTTCCGTTTTTCACGTAGTCTCTGTCTCCCATTTCCAATTTATATTCTTCCCTATCCAGGTCGAATATTTTTTATTATAATTTTAAGATTTTATTGTGTTCCCCAGAGCTAGTTTCCTATCTGTTTTCAGTTCTTCTTTTGTACATCTAGATTTCAAGTCAAGTGGTAGAATATTCACATTTTCGCTTTACAAGAGGTATTTTGCAGCAAAGCGTGTTTTTTATTTTTCTATACATTTGTGTGAATAAGACAGCAAACAGACCACATGTTAATAAAGATTGAAATTTTATTCGCGTAATAAATGCAATCAAATGACCCAAAACACCGACATAATTAATACTTGAAATCAAAATAGTTGTGCAGCTTCATGTTTAACACGAAATATCTCGATAAATAATAACTTTACCGCCATAGAGAAAGAGTACAATATTCAAGTAGAAAGTATTGGAAAATCGAAAAATTGTGATAAAAATGCAATTCCGCCAGTGGCGTAGAATTTAGGAGGGATCAACCAGTCACTTGCCTCTGTCGTACGCCTCTGGTAGTAGCCAGAAACGTTCATTTAACATAATTTAGTAGGGTGTATAGTACTTACACTCCCCACGAAATATGGCAATAATACTTCAAATAGTTTTAAAGTACTTTGCACAAATAATTTTTAACAAATTTACAGGAGACACATTTTATCTAGGTGATTTTGGTTGAATCTTTATATTTTGAGTTCAGGATTCTATAGTTAAAATATTTCCAATTAGTAATGAATCCATCAATACCAAAAAATCACTGGTCCATGCCTTAGTGTTCTCTATTTTCTGGTACGCTTCAGGCGTCGGGTCGACGCCTTTGAAATGTGGGTATGGCGAAGAATGCTAGGAATACCGTGGACGGCACATCGCACCAATGTGTCAGTGCTGAACGAGATTGGACCATAAAACCGTCTCAGTAGCTTGACATCATCGCGAATACTGAACTTCTTCGGGCATATAACTCGTCACGACAACATCGAGAGACTGATTGTCCAGGGCAAACCCCTTGACATGAGGAAACGCGGACGCTGCCCATCCAGATGGACAGACATTGGATCAAAAGTAACCGAGCGTCCACAAGTGGAAGTCATTAGAACGGCTGCTGCCGTGGAATATGGCGAGAGACTGTAAGAAGAGTTCTGAGTAATAACACCTGACATTAACTGGTGATCACTACACATCGTTCTCGACGTTAGGCTAAGAAGAAAAAGATGTGAGCAATAGCAGTCCATGCTATTTTTTTATCTCTTTCATCTTATCTTATTGACTAAAATTTGATTTAGCCTTTCATTATGCCCATTTCGAAATGGTGAATCCACCGCAGTGAAAACCATTCTTATGTTTTTCTGCTTCGGGAATCCTTTAAATTTTTCGAAATTTATACAAAGTATAAATAATCAATTTGTTAATAAATAGAAACCGATTAAAACGTATATTATTTTTTTTGTATCAATTTTGAACAAAAATATTGTCCTACTTCGTAGAATACATGTTTATTTTATCAAATCATCAAAATTAATATATTCAGGTCAATTTGTTTTATTTATTTGTTACATCGTTAAAATGCCTAATTAACATTTTTATGTATACATATTTATGAAAATGAGTTGAGAATGTGGGAATTATGAAAAATATTAATTTTATAATTAAAGAATAAATAATATCGCTTTTATTGCTAACAAATTTGATGAAAATATTGTAACGATATTTTCTCCTTTCTTGGGTTCGGTAATTCTAAACACTTAGTACAGTAATAAAACAATTTTAATTTCAATATTTTTACACAATAAATTTTACTTTACAAATCACTTAGATATTTACTTTAAAATAAAAAACAAACTTCAACTTAAACTTAAAACTCGAACTTCTTCGCGACCGCTGCCTTTTTTATATTTCCAAATCATCGTTCTAGAAGAATCGCCACCAATCAAAAACTATTGGACGTTTTTCTAGAAAGTGCCCGAGTAATCCTTTTACTATTTCGAAACCATTAGACGCAGTAATCTAAAATTTGCCAGTATGTTCTTTTGTTCCAATCGTCGCACCGGCAGTCCCCCAATTGTGATCGACTCGCTGTCGCGACAGAGAACATGGCCGCCTCGTAACAATATATTTTTTTAAATATTAGAGTATTAAACAATCTTAAAAATATCAGTGGTCTGGGTGCGCCCCGAGAGGTCCACACGACTAACTTTCCAATGGAAAGAATGAAAAAATACCATATAATTTATTGTTATAATTATTATTATTATTAAAATTATTATAAAAAACGATTATAAATTGTTTATAACAAATTATAATTGTAATTAACAATATTCTATATCAACCGTATTCTTTCAAACTTTTTCTTATCTTTTCATGAGCGGGAGCTATTGTCAATTGTTTATAACAATTGAAAACTTTTTTTTTAATTATTATGATCAATAATCATTTGTTAGTAACAATATTCAATTGTTATAAACAATGCTTGATTATTACTAACAATAATTTTTCACTGTTATAGCGTCTTCAATGCTATTTTCTCAATAATGACACAAATTTAAAATTCTTCAATTCAGGGATAGCGTTGACAAATGGTTAATTAAGAATTTATTTCCCTAAAAATGTTACTTTGACATTCATAATAGGTCTTCCTAGAATACTAACTCCCTGATTTCTAGCCTAACCTACTCTTATGCAAAGGATATCTGAAGAAATTTATGAATCCTGGTGAAACTAATCGGGATAATCGGATATTTTGATTTAATTTTTGCGTTGTCGTCGGTCTTTGACAAGTGTGCAAAGTTTAAATTAAATCTGATTGCTTAAAGTAGGGCAAAATCGAGGCCAAAGAGTCAGTTGCAAACAAATAAACACCCGTGAAACTAATATAAGCGTGATAAAAAAGTACGTAAAACAATCGTGGACACTCGGTTGGAACGAAGTTCCTTTCGTAGTATATTATTAATAAACATTATATTTTTTCTCACGCTTGTTTTTGTATTTTTTGGCCTTATTTCTTTTTTGATGTTTTTTTTTAGTCAATTTGTCAACTAATTGGCTACAGTAATAATCCCAAAAAGTGACAAAATAATAAAATATTTTACCTTTAAATTTTTTTTTTAAACTATCGATTAACAATGGATTTCTGCAATACCATAGGCAATGCGAGAACAATTAAACATCAAACATTTACTTACACCTAACCTCACTTATTTCGTCAACCTTTTCTTTCTTTCATAAACAATTTCCGCAATAACGGCATAATAAAATATCAGAGTCATCTTAAAAAACACTTTGGTTAATGTTTTACTTCTTTTTAATGCGAATCGCTCAAAGTTTGCTGAAATTGGACTCACATATCAGTGACTGTTTATTTATTTATAAAAAAATTGACTTTCCGTCAACGGATTCATTTCTTGTTACCAAAAAAACTTTTTACAAACAATCGTCAAATTGTATTCGATGTTAAAATCAGATATTCGACTAATCTCATGCATGTTATATTCATATTGAAAAGTATTTAAAATTAAATTTTATCACATACATTAATATCAAAATTATAAACACGTAAGTTTTTAATAAAGGATAGTACATTTCGCCTTTCGACATTATTGTAGGTTAGGATCGTATAATGATGATTGTAAAAACAATTATTACTTACCTAAAGGGTTACTTTAATATCACTAACACAATTAATTTATAAAAACAATCAAAAGCATAATTTCTATTATATTAATAAACGTAAAAGTTTTTACTTTCTAACAAAGAAAAACAAACAACCACTAAAAACGATACGACTATTTAATTACTTCCAAAGAAATGACATTTCATTGTTGCGCATGAGCAGAAACAATCGCTTGAGTCTAGTTTTTGCTGGAAACTATTAGGAAACATAGACAGGGTCGGCGTCAAAAATAGTTTTTACTAATATTCGAAACCAGGGTCGTATTTTAGTTTTGCTTAGTCATATATCTACATAATTTAACAGTAACATTATTTATCAGTATAGAGAGTAAGAGTTAAAGAAAGATCAATAGGCTGTTGGTTTAAAAAGGTGCTAAAAGGAAATTAATGGATTTTTAAAAACCTGGTGGCGCAAAAACTTACGTAAAGGGGTTGCAGAGACGAAAAGAAAAAACTGATGTGAAATCAGACCGTTATTAAATGTCTCGATTAAAGAGTTCGTTGGCCTCGTCGTAGAGAACAGCAGGACACGACTTAAAAGTACAACAGCACAATTTAAAACCAAAATTGTGCACGGAATTTAGAAGTTGGAATCATATTTACTAACAGGTAATAAATTATACTTCAATAATCAAATTAATGATTGCATGGACGAGTCATGCAGTGCCCCATTTATATGTTTTCCTACCAACACCTTCCGCTCAATATCAGTCATACTTTCTGACTCTCGTAAACTTTGAACTCAAATATACAAACTCGTTCATTTGTTTCACTCTTTCTCCTTCAATCAGCACCTTGCAATTTTTTATCCCTTTTTCTCTTTCAAATACGATAACTTTCGCCTTACTTAAATTCACTTCCTCTCCTTTGATTTTTAGGGCATCATGCATAATATTAACCATCGCCTGAAACTTCTCCTTAGATGATTCTAATATGATCTAATCATCGGCGTAAAGAAGGCATTTGACGATCAAATCATTGATTCTCAATCCATACTCAATCCATTCTCAATCCTCTTTTAAATATTTTTAGCAACCGTCTACGAATAAGTTAAACAGCCATGATGAAGCCACACAACATTATTTTAAAATTAGTTCTTTTCACCTACTGACCATAAGATTAATGACCCTTTGTAATTAGGTATTTTAGTCAATTAATCACTAATTTTAGGAATCTGAGAGTGTCATTGTGCAGTCAAGAAAAATACTTTTACTCACTACTTGCTATACAAATTAACTTTATGATCTTTGCTAATGTAACAACAACAATTATAATCCGTTTTATTTTGACAGACAAAATATAACATCGTTTTCTAGATTACTTAATTTGGTACTAGTCCATTGGAATGTTACATTTTTTAGGCTTTGGTGTGCGTTTTTCAGAGGACGCAATTTTATTTTTTTGATGTGTAGGGGGGTTAAGTATAAGCTTAAGTTCAAGTTTGTGGGGTCGCCACCCTTGTCCCCCGGCCGCTATCTTGGAAAAAGGGGTGCAAAGGATTTTCGCGCTGTATCTCGTAAACTAGCAACCCTACAAAGAAATTTATAAGACATTATTTGTAGCAAATTAAATTGTCTATAATTTTATCTTATTACTTTTATCGTAAAATGAAAAATACAAAAGTTATAAACAAAAATAGCCGAAAATTTTTAAACAAATTTTCTTTTGGGCGTTATAACTTTTTTCTGGTCACTTTACAATAAAATAACATCAAAGCAATCTTATAGAGGGTATTTAACAAATAATGTAACTTTTCAATGGACTATACAAATTATCGCAACTATGAAAGTGGAAACATATAAATTTATTTAATCTTTTACAATAAATACGTGCAAAAAGTCGAATATCATATTTCTCTCCAAGGCTCTTGCTGAAAACTTTACCCTCATGCAAAATGAACCTCATCTTATGCTTATTGCATAATATTCTATTTTTCAATACAAATTGACCGGCCTACTGACTGTGCGGTTATCTGGCGAGGTTTTAACCTGAATGTAAATCAGTCAGTTGCATAATCTTAGATCGATGTATTTTATCCAGCGGTACATGTGTTCGCCGAAATTTGCATAAAGGCGGTAGAGGCGTCAAATATTTAAATCGAGGAATGCTTTATGAGTCTCCCCAATAAGAACTTTCTGAAGAGAATAGTACACAACGCCTCGAGCTGTTTTCATAACGCTGTTAAAAAAACTGTTTTCTTAATAATTGGCAATTGATGTAAATTTAAAATGTTACAAGAAATTTTAATTTATAATATATTTGCCAAATACCACTCGCTGATTTAATGATCATTGTATCTCATAAACGACAAGGCTCAGGATGGTTAAAATTATGTTGTCATGATATTGTGAGCAGTGGCGTAGCCAGGAATTTATTTCGGGGGGTATGTAATACCCCCCAGCAAAAGCGGGGGTCCGGGGGTATTGAAATTTATAACAATACAAAATAAGTTATTTAAGTTTTCATAAACAAATAATACCAAAAATCAAAATCATTGATATCACCTGAAAGAAATAAGATCCTAAAAATGTACTAGTACCATAAGGTAATAATTTAAAAGGAATTGGGTGATAAAGATAGTAAACCTTTTGGTCAAAAGTGTAATTTAACAAATAATGTATTCTTTACAAAGAAGGTTAAATAAATTAAAACGTTACAAAATATGTGATTTTAAGTTTTCTGGGCTTTTTGACTTCTTCAGGTTTTACTCCTATATCTTGATGTATAGAGAGGTGTGCCAAACCATTAAGGTGACTTTGAGAAGTTGTACTACGCAGGTATGATTTTAAGCGTCGAAGAGTTAAAAATTATCGGCAGTAGCTGTTGTAATTGGCAATGTAGCCGCTGTTTTTAATCCTTTGAAAATTAATGAAAACATACGTTCATCACACTTATTCATGAATGACACAAAGTCTTGGGGTACATCAACGTTAGTCTTTTTAAAATTGATCTAACTTCTCCTCCACATTTTCATCTCGCTGGAAAGGATCGTACAAATAACTAGGCCATTGTTTTGAAACAACTTTGCATCATAATTTAATTCTGTCATCATCAAGTTCTGCAATTTCTTTTTGGCAGCACAAGCTTTCTAATACACTTTAAGTTAAGAATCTATCATTCATTTCTTGAAGTAGAAAGTTCAAGATGGGAATAAGGAGTGTATACCTGTACCTACACTGCGATTTGCTACTACTGAAGCATGGGTTATGATAAAAAAATAAAATTTAAGGATGTGCGTATTGTCCAAATTACAACTATGGGTTATTTTAATGATAGGTCTCAATGTAATATTAAACGTATTAATATATTTTTTTTTTTTATTTCGGGGGGATGCATCCCGATATCCCCTCCTCCTGGCTACGCCCCTGATTGTGGGTTCTAGTTTTTGATTAGATATTTTTATTTACATTTTCTTTTGTAAGTTAAGTATAATAAAAAACGTTTTTGAACTAAGTTGTTTTAAATAAGATTTTTACTCCCTAACAATAGGTTTTATTACACAGTATCAGTGTATTACATTCTAACCGAGTAACAGATTTTATTTCCTGCACGACCGGAAAAAAATTATTTATTGAGATATTTGTATTGCACTGTATTAATATTTATAGTGCTGGTACCTACAATTACTGAAATACCTCAACATTTTCTTCTGTAAAAACCTCCGATTTCTTAGCTACATACTTTTTAGAAGAACGTTTTGTCAAAGTTTTTAATTTTTTATATCTTGAAATATCGATATTGTGTTTCAAAATTATCGCTGTGTTAGGATTGTATATATTTTCCATAGAGTTCAGGATTTTTATTTGGTTCAATAAATCTCTGACAAATGCAATTAAAACATTTTCGGAAAAGAAATCCGTTTTCTTTTTGTTGTCAATCCCTTAACAGTGCATAATACTTTTCATATCTTTTTCTTCTTCGTCGTATTCTTCATTGCTGAAGGGAAAGCTTTCACTGAGACTCTGACAAATTACTTCCACACAACTCTATCTTCAACCTGTCTCGGGGCTGCAGGCAACGGGACTCACCCGTTATTGTTCTAATTTGATCAGACCAGCGGGTTGGTGAGCATCTCCCTTGGTCTTTTCCACCAACCATCTCGCTTGCACACTCTATCCTGTTGAACAGTACAGCTTAATCCTGTTCTAATGAAGCAAAGAATGTTGTATCGTCTGCATATCGAAGGTTGCTGATCTTGTTACCTTCAATTGAGATGCCTGACAATGGCTCGCCATCTGTCTGTCTCTATCAAATGTCTAACGTTAACAATCTGCCTCCTCGTCTCACGGCCTTTAACGAACCTGACCTGCTCACTTGGTATTTACTGTTGTAGGTACGATTGTAGGCGTCATTCTATAACTTGTTATAGAATGAAAATACATGCAAAACACACAGGAAGCAAGTGTTTCAGAACAAACATTCTAACTCAGGAGTAAGAATTTTTACTTTGTATTATTAAAAATGATTTCGGAATTATTGTAAACAAAAAAATGTATTTTAATATTTGGATAAATTTTCTATACGATTACGCAGCTGTAAGCTGGCTAAAGCTGGAAAATTCTATCGGAAATGGGAACACCAAGACATTTGGTGCCCCTCATTCGGCAATTATACTCTTCCAGCGACGGTAAGAGTAAGTCGCGTTTTCAACAGCTTCTGGAATGAGACAGGGATGCATTCTGTCTCCTCTCCTCTTTAACATTTACAGCGAGTATGTCATGAGAGAGAACTAGAATGAAGGAATTGCAATTGGCAGTAAAAAGATTAGCAATCTGCGATACTCTGACAATACCTTGATAATAGCTAAAGACGAAGGTAAACTGCGAACTCTAATGCAAAGATTAGAAAACCAAAGCGCAGTATATGGTCTCGAAATAAATGGGTGTAAGACCAAGGTGATGATCGTAGATCGCCTTAACAATAATAGCCCAGACATCGCAAGTATTGTTGACTTCGAAGTTGTCAACCGCTTCGAGTATCTAGGATCGATTGTGACGAACACCGGCGAATGCGAGCACGAAATCCGAAGGCGCATAGCGATGGCGAGGAACTCTACAGCGAAATTGACCCGCATCTGGAGGGATACCGCAATAACCAAGGTTAGGCTGGTTCAATCACTCATTTTTCCTATCGCGACATATGCAGCAGAGACTTGGACAATAAAAATAGCAGATCGACGAAGAATTGATTCATTGGAAATGTGGTGCTATAGACGGCTTTTTCGAATACCATGTACTACTCGCCGCACCAATGAATCGATTCTAAGACAACTGGACATACAAACAAGATTGTCGACCATTGTCAGTTAACAGTACCTCAAATATTTTGGGCACATTGCCATTGCCAATTAATAATCGAAGGAAAAATCGAGGAACGAAGACCTAGAGGACGCTCACCGTCACGATAGGTAGACCAACTTAAAACTTTAATTGAAGAGAATATGCATGAAGCCGTTCATCATGCCCAAGATGGGGAGTCCTGGAAGTAGCTCGTTCAAAGAGTCGCGACATGAAGTCACTACACCGTTACGAGAGAGAGAGAGAGAGAGAGAGCGAGAGAGAGAGAGAGAGAGAGAGAGAGAGAGAGAGAGAGAGAGAGAGAGAGTGAGACGCAGCTGTCTATAATTTTTGTTTTTTATTTTTTTAGCTGTTTTTTAGTGCAATGTTCGGAGTTAATGCTAAAAAGTTATGATTATATTAAAACATAATTCAAAATGACTATAGTCCGTACACAATTTGTTGATAGCTCACTGCAAGTTTGACCCTCATTAGAGAACTGAAATACAGAGAGGACAGGTAGTATGATATAATAACAAAAACCAACCTAAAACTGGCAGTTTAAGATGTTTTCGACTAACCCACCTTGTATCTGAAGAAATACAATACAGCTATAGAACTTTTAATCCGATTATGTAGGTATTTTGAGTGGAAGTGACTGACCAGTGTCGTAGAGTATATGATTAAATCATTACGTTACTTTAAATAAATAAATATATTAATATTCTTAAACTGTAGGTACTGTAAATTGTATTTTTATTTTAATAAAATTTCTTTATTTTATTTAAAAATAAAAAGTTACTTGCAATTTGTAAAAGATACATTTATTTAATTAATACCTATTTTTAAATGATAAAACTACGATTACTTACAAAACTATTCAAATTCAAAATAAACAGGATCATCTTCGGAATCCGAGTCGTCTTGCAGGTTAATAATTAGCGGTTGTGTCTCTACAGTCACATCAATTATATTGTCAAGATCCCACATTTTTTGTTCTTCTTCTATTACATGTCTTACTGCATCTCGCCAATTTTGTTCTGTAATATGTTGTAAAGACTCATCTAACAATTCACGTACAGCTTGTATTTTATATGACGTATTTTTTCTAGCCACATAGCTTTTCATTTGTGCCCAAATGAGTTCAATTGGATTTAATTCGCAGTGGTAGGGTCTAAGGACTGTGATGTTTCGTCTTTCCGCCATTTTGTCAACTACGTATTTCTTGAACTTAGATTTGTGTTGCCGGGCAATTTTTAAAAGTTCTGCTTTAACCATTCCATCTTTGTAAGGCAGGGACTTATTCCGCAGCCATTCAATGATATCCTGTTTCTTCCACGCAGTCGTTGAAAGTCTTTCTACTAGTCGTGAATGATAAGGTGCATTATCTAATACTATAATTGAGTTTGGTGGTATATGTTCAATCATCTGCTCAAAATACTCTTCGAAAACATCAGCTGTCATCTCCTCGTGATAGTCTTTTGTGCTTTTGGATTGAAATTCCAACAAACCATGCTTAGCAAATCCTTTTTCACTGCCAATGTGAGAAACTATTAATCTACTGCCATTACCAGAGGGTGGGGAAATACCAGTAGACCAACCTTCCATAAAGGCTTGCCTGGAGCTTGATATATTTTTATCTGACCAAATTTTTGTGAGAGTATGACCTGCGTTTACCCACGTTTCGTCCTGATAGTAAATTGGCTTTCCTTCAGCCCGAAATTTTCGTATAGATCTTAGATACTTTCTTCTCCAACATATTATCTCTTCCCGGTCAATCAAAAGTGATTTTCGGTCTGATTTCTCCCACCGGAAATTTAATTCTTTTAAAACTTGCCACAATTTGGTTCGTCCGACATGAGGCAAATCCGGGTCGTCTCTAACTTCTTGTAAAATTTTGTTTAAGTTGGGTATTTCTTTTTTGTAAAAAAATTCGTGAATTTTCCTTCGAATACCATTTTTGGCAAATTCATCAATTTCAATAGGTTTTCTCCCCCTCTTTAAGTATTCGTTTGTATTTGGGTTAGCTATACCTTGTTTTTTTCTTTCTGATAGGAACCTATATATTGTTGACTTCCCTACGCCCGTCATGTGGGCACAACTCTTGATTATGTTTTGAACAGTGTTTGTGGGATTCTGAGAAAGCAGAGCATCGTGAACGTTCAAAACAATAGTCTTCTCTCTTGGTGAATAGACAGACTTACTGACTGTACGCAACAGTACCGGTGTAAAACTTGATGATGTTGATGATGATGACGAAGCCATCGCAAGCAATCAAACAAAACAAGCAGGAACGAAAGGTACGTATATGTTTGTAGGAATATGAAAAAAAGTTACTCACGCACTGCACAAAATTCGCAAAATAAATATTAGAGACGTTAATTACTGCCGTAGACGCCGAAACACCAACGAGCCGTAAATTAAATGCGATCAAAAACGTACTAAACCTAATGAGGGTCAAACTTGCAGTGAGCTATCAACAAATTGTGTACGGACATGAATAAACACCTCAGGAACCTCCGCCTATGATTTTACGACTATTACGGCCGTTTTATGACTTGGACGCACATTTTGTGCTATCGACAAATTATGAACGGACTATAGATTCTTGTGTTGAAATTAACTTATATTTCAATTTGAATTGTTTTTATCGTTCTCTTCAAAATTACTTATCTGCAGAGGATCAACTACTGACTTTATAACTTTCCAAACTTAATAAAATATCATTACATTCTTGTAAATATTTTGTAACTACATTTTCATTTTGTGATCCGTCTTAGTAATACTTTTGGTAGCAGAGGTTTCATAATTGGCTCTTAAACTTTAAAAAATACCGATTAAGTCATTGTTTAAATGCATTTAATATTTTTTCAGTTCGTAATCGGTTTCTTCAGCTTCTTAGTACTGCTTTGCTGCGAAGGAGCGACGGCTGGCTTTAGAGCTGCACTTGTCCCAATTCACGCTTCGTTTGGACTGGCCACTTTCATGTTGGCCATTATGGCTGCTCTGACAGGACTCACGGAAAAAGTGATGTTTACTCTCGGGTACGTATACACAAATATTGCTGGAAGTTCATTAAGTATCTATAAATTATCACATCCTCAACACTTTCAGTGCGAATGGCATTTAAACATACATTTAAAAAAATGCTTCCAGGAAATTAACTGATATAATTCCGCGTACATTTAGAGTTGACTTTTAATATGTATTTTATTTATGTCGTACCCTACAAAAATTTTGCTCAAGCTTACACCAACTATGAACACTATTTTTTCTATGACCCTACGTAAAAATAATGAAAATTTAAAACTGAGATACTGAATGAACTTCTTTTGGTTTAAATAAAATTGCTTCGTAAAATTTTATACGATTTACGTTTAAATATTATTAAATAATTTTATAATCAAATAAAGAAAATAGTTATGCTACCGTATGTCAAAAAATAGTCGTGAATACGATTTGTGGAAAGTCTAAAAATTGTTCTTATTGTGCTTAAGCATCACTACTTATAACGAAACTTTACTGAAACTTGCAGTTTCGCTAATGAATGTAAATATATTAAAATTCTTTGAGGCATAAAACGTATCGTTGGGCATGGCTTTTATTTCAACGCATATCTTTGAATGCACATGATGAAGAAATAATTACGCAACAGTCTATCCAACTTTCATTTAGATTTAATAAACGAGTACTTAGCATAAAAATTAAAAGTCAAGGATTTCCACACGTTGGGTGTTTCAATAATTTACAATTTTTTTAGCAATTAGTTCTATACATCATTACTATTCAAATCCCGTTTATTTACCGACGAATCGTTAATTATGTACAGTTGATTGCAAGCGATCAAAAAAGTAGGTATTGATTGTTTGTAGTAGATGCAAATCTTGTTAGAATAGTTTATTTATAATTATTTATTTATTTATAATTATAATTAATGTTAAAGTACTTATATGGGGAATCAATTATCTGGATGGTTCCAGGCATAAAATAAGTGGATGGTACAGTGTTGCCAACCGACAAACAATACAAAAATATTGTAATAACTTAGCATAAAAATATTACGATTCGTCGAATAAGCATCTTTGGTTCATAATTAACTTGAAAAATGTTGCTGTTTGAAGAAAACTTGTCGATAAAAAATAAAATATTAACAAAAAAGTAGTGTGTAAGAGTGTCGGGAACAGGTTGCACGAATGCATCAATGCCGAAGGTGGACACTTTGAGCACCTACGAGATTAAATATGTAACTGTATACCTACATTTGGGCCACTTTGTATATGGAATCACTTGTTATCTCCCGTTCGAACACGATAAGACAAAAATGAGTCGTTGGAAAAGGAATAGCAGATTTTATCAAAGGGATGGAAATAAATGTGAGCAAAACGAAAGTAATGGTTTTTGAAAGAGAAGAAAGCATGACAAACTGTGGAATTTCGATTAAGGGAAGAGTGGAACAAGTAAATGAATTTGTGTACTTGGGTTCAAAGTTTACTAGAGATGGAAAGTATGACAGTGACATTGAGCGAAGGGTGTTGGCAGGAAAACAAATTAATGGGGCACTGCATAGCTTTATGAATAGCCAGAAAGTGTCAAAAAAGGCACGTCTGGCGGTGCATAGAGGTGTGTTGGTTCCTACACTTATCAGTATGGTAGTGAATGTTGGGTTTGGCAGAAGAAGCATGAAAATAGGATTAATGCTGCGTAGATGAGTAGTCTGAGAAGTATAGCCGGAGTGACTCAGTTGGATAAAGTAAAGAATAGTGAGATAAGAGAACGCTGTGGTGTAAAAGAAGATGTGGTTACAAAGATAGATAAATGAATGCTTAGATGGTTTGGACACGTAGAAAGGATGGATGAAGGAAGATTTAAGAAACAAATTTATAAGGCGAGTGTGAATGGACGGAAGTCGGTAGAGGTTGACCTCGGAGAACATGATGCACTGATGAAAGTAGAGGAAGCAAAAGATGTGTGTAAGAACCGTAGCGGAAGTGGAAGGAAGTGGTCTCTGCCTACCTCTATTAGAAAAAGGCGTGACTTTATGTATGTATGTAAGTATTTTTGACATTACCTGCTCTACTAGTCATATTTTTTCCCTCTGTACTTTTGTTAACCCAACATAAGGCAATTTTTTAAATATCGCATCAATTTATCGACTTTTTGTAACTATGTTTTTTACAAAAAAAATATTGGGTGATAAATTTGGTCGTGTGTAGTTAATAATACTTGTTTCCTTCAAACACCAAACTGTTTTATGTATGTTTTACATTACTATAACAAATCCTTGATTGTTATTGTTTGTTTAATTGTTTGTTTTAGAAGTGCAATGCTTTATGTTTAATTTTGTTTTATTTTGCTCGTTTAGAGGCCGCTATTCATTGCGTGAAGAAGAGGCTATCATAGTAAACACGATTGGCATGTCATTGATCGCCCTCGCTATTATCATTAGTTATATTCTCCAAAGGGAAGAATTCCGTTTTAGAGCACACATTCTCATACGTTCTGGAGATCTTTAATAAGATCGAAAAAAAATTACGTTGCATCGTTGAATAAAGCTTTAGTCTATGTAAATGTGAATGTTTCAAATAAGGAAAATGTAAGGTTTAACACGCTTCTCACTGTGATGCATTTTGATTTTGGTGCGAGGGTTACATTTTTTTATTACGCAGATTTTAAAATTTTTACCTCTCGAAAATTCCATCTAAAAATATCACACGGTTTAAAAAAAAAAACATCACTCATTACAATTTTTAATTTGCAAATTAATCTCAAAATAAACATAAAATATGTTTATGTGATAAGAGCCGCGATGTTAAGCATGTGCAGTAATTTAATTATCTGTCAACGTGGTAAAATAACCTGTTCCATAATGATTGAAGCTTGGATATTGTATTCAAAAATTTTGAATTTGAATTTTTTACTGATTTTTTCTATTTGATGCACCGAATAGCATAAAAATTTAGCTAATCTTATTTCAAACAGAGCTAGCTAGATTCTATGACATTTAGGCCCGGTTGTACAATCAGAGTTGAAGTACATAGAATCCTAAGTGTTACATATGGCTGAACTCGTATTGAAGAGGAGATTCCAAGAATGACTGAATAAACAGGGTGATGTATTTAAAAAATTAAAGTGACTAATAATATCAGAGAAACGGCAAACCTGACAACATTGCAAATGTCGAATCTAGAATCTCCGTAACTCAAAATAGGCTTATCCCAAATTTTGTACAATTCGGACTAGCAATTTACGAGATAATTGTTTGTTTCCAGAATTTTGGTCCACTCTGCATATGTTTTTTTGAGAAACTACCAAACTTGGTTTGGTGATTTTGTTGAGTATGATTTTGAGTATATTTTGTTGAACCCGGTTTCCATACTGAACTCGTATTGTACAACACAATGTACCAGTTCAAACTAAGTTCAGCCAGAACTTAAGTAGAACTTAGATAGTACAACCAGGCTTAAGCATTTTTGAGTGTTGGCATTTTTGTTGTAGAACATATACGTAACTTTTGTCAAACTATTTAGACATTTAGAAACCAATTTTTTTATAATCTCGTCAGTGAGAATATGCCATTTTTGGCTTAAAAATGACATAGTACTGTCGAAACTTTACAAAAAATATAATGTGCAGAAATTTATATGATTAAAATTAAAACGAAAAATTTAAAATAGTATTTTTTTGGCTATATGTAAATAAACGACTAAAAACCGTGTCAATTGGTTATTTATTTATTTTGTACAGTAATATCTACAGCTTTTCTATAGATAGGTTGATAAATAAATGTGAAAATGCTGATTCAATGTACAATAATAATCTTAACGGCATGTTAAACCTTTTATTTTCCATTTTATGTGTAGTTATTGCAAGCTTTACGTGTCCATTGGACTAATTTTTTTACTCAGTGCATTTCGTGAAAAAACTACTAATGTACCGGGTGATTGTTTATATTTTACTCAATAGCTATCTTAGTTAATATTGGTCTTACAAAAACGTTTAAATGAGCAAATATAAAGTATTTTTGATGGGCATTCAGAATTCAGTACTTAAAAGTTCAAAAAGCACTGACTAACTGATAATGTTAATGGACACCATATTGTTTAGGTAAAAAATTACTGCCATATTTTGTAAGCTCAAAAATATAAATTAATTACTCCAATGGACATTGTTAATTCTGTGTATGTATGTAAAGAATTTATTTCTTGTTTTTTTTACAGGTTGTACATTTTTTTTTGTATTAAATCGTATTTAATAGACGTAGGTTTATGAATTTTTTTAAAGACTTTACCTTTTTTTAAATGTAGGAGTAATTTTTTTTAAAGTAAGAAATTTTTAAGAGAAAAAATGCATGTTATGAATTTTTATCTATAGACTTAGCATACATAATACGAAAATGCATGATATTTATTTAAAAAAACAACGAAATGCCTGAAGCATAGGTAAAACAAAACATGGGTGATATGAGGATAATGTTACAATTGCATAACGATGATTGCATGAGTCACATTTCGCATGATTTTTATTTTATTTAATACGCATTTAATTTTATTTGTTTAAGGCTCTATCGTTACTATAATGCCGTTCAAAGTCCGTTCTCGGTCCAGTAAAATATGATTAAACAACGTGTATTCGCCATAGACATATAGGAATAGTAATGAGCTGGTAATGGGATTATCGACCGAGCCCACCCCAGCCCGCAAAAGTTTATTCAAATGCAATTCGCGACAGCTAGAGCTAGTTTAACGAATTTCAATTAGCTTCATTGACTGACATCGGCAGAAAAATCAGCTCCCTTGTAAATTTTTCGAAAACATTGAAAATATGTACTTGATATTCGAACACGAATATCGCCTGAAATAATGACTTTCGACGAATGAACCACACGAAAAAACTGCTCCCGATCCAAACTAAACTGCTCCGTGGTTAGATCATCGAAAGGTGCATGCAAAAATGAAATAATTCGTAGATTTTCCGTCGCAGGCAGGCGAAGTGCGCATGCGCAACCGAGCCCACCCCAGCCCGCAAAGTTTATTCAAATGCAATCCGCGACAGCTATTGTTTAACAATTATTTCATTTTTGCATGCACCTTTCGATGATCTAACCACGGAGCAGTTTAGTTTGGATCGGGAGCAGTTTTTTCGTGTGGTTCATTCATCGAAAAAGTCTTTATTACAGGCGATATTCGTGTTCGAAAATCAAGTACATGAAAATTCAATTTTTCAATGTTTTCGGAAAAGTTACAAGGGAGCCGATTTTTCTGCCGACGTCAGTAAATGGAGCTAATTAAACTCGTTAAACTAGCTGACGCGAATTGCATTTGAATAAACTTTGCGGGCTGGGGTGGGCTCGGTGAAATATCGTGTAAGTGGACGTTACGGTTCGATAAAAAGAGAACGAATCATAACGCTCCTTCTATCCTTGTTTGTGGAAGTGACTTACAAATGTGTGCAGTTTTGAAGTTTATCTTTTTGTCTGATAAATTTAACGACTTAATCTACCTATTTCTCATCAATTTATCTCTAGCAAATCTGCATAAAAAATACAAATAATGTATAAACAGAGAGATTATTTTAGATCGATTATATCTTTAGGTTAACAGTGCAATTTACATGTAAACTTACATGTGAAAGCAACGTTTCTGAAATTAATTTGATAGAAATTGACATATTATATACTGTCTTGGCATTTTTAATAATAGATACTTTTTATTATTATCAACAACAAAACAATCAATAAATAATAATAATTCGAAAATAACAAAAAGTTTTCATGTAAAAACCTCGGCGTGTTATCTATAGGAAAAAATCACGTAACGCGAGATGGCGTTGTCAATGACAAAAATCGGATCGAGGTGTGAACAACAAATATTTTGTCATTTGATCACTTGTTAAACTAAAGTTTTTATTGAAGGGAATTTTAGTTATCTCAGAGATTTGAGTTGATTTTTTTCTGTTAAACTATTGTATTGAAGCTGAATTTAAGGTTTGTTTTCGACGTTTCAGTTTTATTGTCGCTGGATTCTTGTTAAATGCCAGTAAAGACCAGGTGTGTCCAGATTTTCGAAGTTGTTTAGTTCTGTTGTCCCTGGAATTCTTGTTGCAATGCCATAAAAGTCGAAATATCAATTTCGGACATATTGTATTAGGTTGGTGAACGTGTTCGACCAATCAAGGAAGGTGAAGAGGTTTTTAAGACTAACCACATTATTTTATGTGGAACTGACGGTCTTAATGAAAAAGTCATCAACAGTTTATGCATGAGATCCTCTACAATTCTACATTCCCCTTATGAAATCACCATTAAGCTAGATGAGACATGGGTTTGTGAATGTTCCTGTAAAGCAAGTTGAGAAGGATATCAAACTTACCACTGAAAAAATCATCTTTCACAAAGTGTTGCTGCAAATAAACATAAACTTTGTGATTGGTTTTCCTATCTTTGTGATCTTCTTTCATATCCAAGCTACCTTATATTTTGAAGGAAATTTATGCAAAGATATAATCGAATTGATATATGTAAAACATTGTAGAACAAAGCATATTTTTAGCGATTTTTTTTCCATATCACCTTTTTTAATTATATGCATTTTCGGATTTTGTGGTTTATTAACACCAATTCTTTACAAAATATCGATTAAATATATCATTTTCAATGCTTAAATTGCTCAAAATAATATTTAAAGTTTACTGTTCACCCATATAAACAAATGGAGGTTAGTTTGTTGTTCACACCTCGAGAAGTTCATACGATCCATAATAAATGTCGCCCACTCCGTGATTTTTCCCTATACGTTATTGTCATAGACATATATGTAATGCTATTATTGCGCAATCGCGGCTAAAAAGAGAAGCAAGGAGCGTTGTAGATCGCTTTCTTTTTACCGAGTCAACGCATATCACGCCCACTTCCTCGGTCTATTCTTATGTCTATGGAGATTAATAGGAATCTGGACTGTGAATATACTTATTTGTTTTTTATTGACAATATTTGTATTTTACCAGACCTAGATCGACATTATAACGACATTTTTTATTAAAGTTTATTTAGATATTTAACAAAAGTTATTTTATTAACTTATCCACCATATACTTACACACATAAATTCATCGATAATTCTCGAGTTAAAGTTTGTATTTACCGACATCATTATAGTTAGCAGTCCTGTTTTTACATTTTTGCATATTTTTCACGTATTGGTAATAATTTAAAAACAGCGATAGGGAATTTTTGGATATGGGGCATTTCATGTGAAGCGCGGGCAGCAGTTCTGATACTAGTTCATATTAAACCCAAATGTATACTTCTAGATGGTATAAACATGAACGCAACTTTTTTTTTGTATGAGGTTAAGTTGCCAATTTATGGGCTTCTAAGAATTCACGTTTTTAATGAAAAGATTTTTTGGAAGCTGCTTTCCGAATTAAACAAATTTACCTTGAAATCATTAAAAAATAGTAAATCCCCAGGACAAGACGGGCTCCAGAACATCAAAAAAACCACTTAGATGTAAACTTAAAATAAATGGAAAAGTAATCAAACAGGAAATGAAGTTCAAATACCTGGGTATAGAAATTACAAGTTATGGAAACGTAGAAGAGGAAGTACGAGAACAAGTAGCTAAAGCCAGCAAAGTAGCCGGATGTCTAAACCACGTAATTTGGCGTAATCAACACCTTAAACAAGAAACAAAAACAAGGATTTACAAAACGGCAATAAGACTTATGACTTATACAGCAGAAACAAGACCAGATACATCCAAAACAAAACAACTTCTAGAAACAATGGAGATGAAGATACCAAGGAGAATTACAGTGAAGACTTTGATGGATAGAGAAAGGAGTGTGAACATTAGACAAATGTGCAAAACAGATATTATCAATGATTGGGTATCGAAGAGAAAACAAGAATGGAATCAACACATAAATCGTATGAGAGAAGATAGATTAGTTCGTATCGCTAGAGATAAGTCGCCAAACGGAAGACGAAGTATAGGTCGGCCAAGAAAGAGGTGGAGTGACAATCTGGATCTTGGCTAATAAGATCGAAGAAAAAACAGGCCATAGGCCTACCATGAAAGAGGAAAGAAGAAGAAGACAAATTTGCAATAAACTATTAAACTTGGTGATTTGTATAGAAAATTAACTTTTAACTTTTAAATCAGATTTGTCAACTAAGCCTTATACAAAAAAAATTGTGTCCACGTTTATACCATCTAGAAGTATAATATGTAGGTCTAATATGAACGAATTTCAGAATCTCGCGTTTTTCTTGCTGTCACATTTGACAAATTGACAGTCAGCATCGCCTCTCTTATTGTAGGTACTTACTCTTTTAATAGTAGGTACTTATTAAAACATTTATACCCTTGAAAAAAAAATCAATAGGCGTATCATTTTAATTGCGACGAGAACCCATTTTTAATTAAAAATGTTCAATGTGACAGCGGAATCTTTGGCAAATTAATAAAAAAAATTGACATTATTCACTAAATATGAACTAAAATTTATATTAATTTAATGAATTTATTATATTTAATAAATTTGTAAATTTAATCGCTTGTAACTTGTAGATACAAGAACCTTTGTAAATATATCCTTTAACCCACAAACTAACCATATTTCAGGGATACCTATTCCCAATGGAAGGATGAAGGTATCATTATTAATTCGTTGGGAATGGCGCTGGTAGCGGCTGGCATCTTGGTAGCAATCGCTGTACGCAGTCCAACCCTTAAGGGAGACACTAGAATGACAGTTACTGAAAGGTTGTAGGAAAAGGCGCTATCTAGCGCCAAAGTATCGGATATAAATGCAACGACAGAACCAGACCGGTTTTGAGCTGAACAATAATATTTAGGTTAATCATAATAATAATGCATGTCTAGTTAAATAGGATCTTTGGTTGCCAACTATTTTTGACTAACACTCGTATTTATATATAAAAATGCTTGTAATTTTCGAGTAACCCTTCGTATATGAGGAAGTGCCGGGAGAACTAACACTGGTTGTATGCCAAAATCCCATTTGTGGTGTTTTTACAATTATTATCCCAGATGACGCAGTACGGATGTTCCAATTTGTCTGCTAAATATTTATGCCAAATTGTTAGATGTAATTTCAGTAGATGTAGTCGATGGTATGTAATAGCTAGATTGATATGTGGATTTAAAATTAGGAATATGTAACTACACCAATCTCGCACACAAACACGTCTGTAAAGATGTCCAAATAACGCGCCCTCTATGTCCGAACATCCTCGAGCCAAACTAACTTTCGAAATTCTGAAAAAATATAACAATCATAAATTGTAAAATGTACATTTTGTGGTAAAATAATCAAAAATTAATAAGGTATAGTCCATTAAAAGAGTGGATACCATCCTTAGTGTATTCATGAGTAAACACATGCAATAGAAGAAGCAGCAAAACCAAAAAATATAGAAACAAAACTCTTATTAATTCTTTCCATTTATTTTTGGGTATCAAATTGATTTGAGAAGCGTTTTAAAATTTATAACAGACTAGAATAGCAAATAATAAAGCCATTAGGGGCATACTGATACAGCAAAAATATACGAGCTATGTATACTATAAAATTCGATGTTGTGTTTCGTTTGTTTTTCAAGATAAACTGTTTTCGTAAGAAAGAACTTAACAATGTGTAATTAGATATCTTTTCGATATTTCAAACGCAAGATGCTTTTGGTAATGATGGAGCCCCTGATGTTGGGCACTCTTTATAAACTATTAAAGTGGTTTTTTTACTGGAGAAATACATAAAAAATGACATAGAAACACCGTTATTTTATTGTTCCTTATTCGTGTCGCTACAAATTTCTAATTTTGTAATGTTTTACGCCTCCAATGGCTCTAAATATAGTAACATTCCTTGTAGTGGTAATAATTGCGATTCCGAAACGTCGGGAAGGTTGATTTTTCTTACCGTTTGGATTAACCTTTCAGAATTGGAATACGCATGAATTAATTTAGTATATTTATATTAAAATTATTATTTAAAAGTGCAGTCAGTCCTTTGCTTTGATTTAGTTTTATTCGAGGTGATTTTTTTTTATACATTTTTTAGTCATTTCGAATTACTGATCACAGCATCGTACGTTAACCTAACAAACTTAAATACACAAAATTATCGTTTAAGAACAATCAAGTGTACACAATAAAACCACGAAATTTTATGTATTCGATTTTGTTGGGTAAAAAAAAAATACGCCGGCCGCCTAGTGTAATCTTTGCAATTTTATACCGTATTAGATGAATAACGAGATATTATGTACTAATCAAAAACAAAAATTTAGCTCAATAAATAAAATCAAATAATACTCTGTATGTGTGTTAGCATTTAGATATCAAATAAGGTTTTTTTTTAAAACAAAATGAAGGACAAAATTATCGACTTCCTTCGATTCTTCTTTTGTGATGTTTATAAAAATATATATATACTTAGTCGTAAAATTTTAAAGTTTATGAATGAGTTAAATTTAACAATAATATACGTTTAAAAAGGACGCTACGAAACTATGGGACCTACGAAAACAGACTTTATGTTCGGTGCCACATCCTGTAATAGCGAAAAAGAGTGTGAAACTATACAAAAACGGACTTTCTTTTTGTGTTTTATCCCCTGGTTTTCGTACACCTTTTTTTAGATAATTATATCGTTTCATGTAATTGAAGCGTACATTTAGAAATTATTTTTATCGAAATATATTAAAGTACAATTTATTTAAAGGACCAATTTTAAGAATTATATTGTTCGTTGCGATGAGATAATATGTTGCATTATTTGTTATATGATATACTCTACATTACTTTTTATGTTATTGAATATATTCCAGATTTTTAGACGTTAACATATATATGTAAGTTATTGATATGTATAAGTACTGTAAGTTTTAATAAATGTATTCTCCAGTTGTAATTTTGCTTTTATTACTAACTAGCGGATCCGGTAGACGTTGTCCTGTCCGAACGTTGGCTTGTCTGATTTGGGAATGTCACTATCAAACTCTGTGTCTCCAAAGACTGTGAATTAGCAGTATTTGATAGTACCTATTTATATTCTTTCCCCTTCTTGTCCCTTTCGTAGTGATGCTAACAAAATTGGGAGTGTCACTTTCAAACTATGAATTCGATACTAATGTCAGCCGTTTTGGATAGTTTTTATATTTCATCCCCCTCCCATCACTTTCGTTGATCCGATCGATACCAAGATTAGGTTAGGTTAAAACGGCGGTTCAGAGCGAACCCACTTAGGCCTTTTGGCTCGTTTTTATACCGTGATGTACGGCGGAGCCTTCTTCCTCTACCGTGAGAACCAGTTGGAACTTTTAATAAAAAGTGTGAGGTCTTTAATGAGCCGAGATCAGATAAGTCATCAAAGTTTGGTTGCCCTAGTAAAGAAAGCCGTTTTCTGTCTAGGTCAGGGCAGTGGCAGAGAAGATGTACCATTGTTTCCCCCACTTCCTTATCGTGACAACTTCTACAGAAATCGTGTCGTAGCTCTGCGATTGCCATGCGCCGTGCGTGGGATCCACCTGCCCAGTGTCCTGTTATGGCCGCGATCGAATTTCCAATGGACTACCTGGATAGAGTTAAAACATCATTAATTCGACGTAGATCTAGTTTAGGCCTAATCTGTTTCGATGATGTGCATGTGGGTTCCTTTAGCCACCTCTAGTTGGCTTTTTGCACTACTATGCTGCGCAGGAGGAGCCGGCAGTTTGCAATCGGTACTCCCTGCAGAGATGAGACAGATACAGCTCGTCCGCCTTGCAGTTGCCTGGTATGTTCCTGTGTCCGGGTAACCAGACAATGTGAACTCTAAAATTAGCTGCTAGCTCATTTAGGGTGGCTCGGCATTGCACCGCTGCCCTAGAGGTCAAGTAGACTGAGTTCAGTGATTTGATAGCAGCCTTGCTGTCGATCGATACCAAACTTAACAGGATCACCCACTGGGCTAATTTGAAGATTGCCTGAAAATTTCATTAAAAACGGTCAAGCCGTTTTAAAGTCCATAGTGAACCTACACACATATAAGCATCGACATTTTGTATATGTACTTTACAGATAGATTCTTGAACAACGTCCCATGGATGCAGGAACAAATAGGTGGCAAAAAAGTAGAGCTCCAGTGGCGTACCGAGGAGGGGGGCGGACCGCCCCAGGCGCCACCATTAGGAGGGCGGCAAAATAGCCCCTTTTCGTACTCTTCAAGTGTAACAGTATTGTTTTTAAATAAATGTTTTTGGCTTAGTTCTTTCATATGATTACTTTCTTCTCACCAAAACCAACATCATTATTATTATGACGTCAAAGGGGCAGCAAATTATGATTTCGCCCCGGGTGACCATGGCTCACTCTACGCCACTGTAGAGGTCTGACAAAAAAGAACTAAGATGCACGAAAACCGGTCGACCAGCACAAAATATAATATTCGCGACAATCAAGTAATTAATTACACGACTCCAATTTGAACTGTCTCCACATCGTGGGCATGTCTCTGCGACGCTGGAAATCAGTCAGTATGAAACTGTTAGCAACACACGTCAGGCCTATCACGAAAGAGACTCCGGCTAATTTAACAGGAATTGGTCACCAACAATAATAATTCAATTTTAACAGTTGGGTGAATTGGATTTTAATTAAATTTTTTCATTGTTTATAACAGTGGAGAAAGTCTTCAGATTTAGGGTGTATCATATTTGTTTTTTCTAACGACCAAAAAGATTTAAAGATTCCTCCATTTTTGGAAACAAGAAATAACAGGGAGCTAATAGTGAATTTAGGAGGAGGTCGATGATGGGATTACCTACCTTTTGGACACCCATTTGAAAAAACAAGTCAAAAAAAAATTAAAAATTCCTTCCTTTGCAATTTGCTTATCTTGGATTTTTTCATTTATTCAACATTATCCTTTTGTTTACAAATATAAATCTGTTGAAAATATGATGGGTGGTCTGAAGATGTTGTCCAGAAGATATAACCAAAGAGTAGAATAAGTCCTGAACAATAATTTTTTGTTTTGTCTCTTGTAGATATCCTTAGAGAAAAGATTGTGTCCACCTCCATAAAGTTCGTCTCAGTAAAATAAAAATTCATTAACTGGAATCCACTGCTTTTCTTAATTTATATTAAATATCTTTTTTCATTTTATTGCTTATTGGTTTTTGGATCAAACTGGAATATCCAAGTATTATCGATAGTCTAATGAACATCTTAGCATTACAAAAAACAAATAACACTCTCAGATATGAATCAAACTCATTTTATGAATCCAACTCAATTTTTTTCCTGTTATGCTTTTATAATTACTACAAACACAAACTTTGTTCTTTAAAGACAAATAATATTTAGCAACTTTACTAAAAAATTGGTATTCCATTCTTACAAAAACTATGTCTTTGGACAGTGAATAAACTTTATTTTTATCATTTATAAACTCTGGAATTATAATACTTGTTTATTCTACAATTATGTCTAAACATTTGTAAATGCTTTGGCTTTCTTTGGATATATTAAAAACAAACAAAGCTGAAATCCAGACAGAATACAACCCAAGAAATTTGGAATCTGAAACAAAAATAAATAGTTTCCTATTTATTTACATATGAAAATTGAACCATTCTTGTATTAATGACCATTTAAATTTAAATCCAATGGCAAATCATTAGAATTTTTTAAATTAAATGTTAAAATATACATTATTGTAAAATTTTTAAATGTATGATATCTTCAATAAATTATTTAGATAACTATGGAAATCAATATACTAATGATGATAAAAAAATCAAAATATAAGTACTTTACTTACAATTTAACAACAGTAGAATTATTAATACTAATGGATTACCTGCACAAATCGGTCTTTCAAAACGAATCCATATATTAACCACTGCAATGACACAATAAAAGTAGCAAAAATTAAATGATATGGAAGACTTTCAGTACTCTTCATTTTAATAACATGTAAAAGGGATGCCAGAGGAGCAGCAAAAAATAAAACAGATACTGCACAGCAAATCAACCCCAGATGAACTCTGACCAATTCATAATCTTCAACATTGTTATGAATGTGGAAAAGAAGTGTTATCAAAAGGAATAAACAGCATAAAAATTGACGAACTACAGTTGTCTGAAAAATAAAATAGTATTTCTTACAAGTCAGTTGTTTATGTCTATTTGTACATAGTATGACATAATTTTACCGACCATAACAATGTAAATAGAACAGCTATTATATTGATTCCATCTCTACTCGAGGAAAGCTTACCATATTGTTATTATTAATTCTTCTACCTCGGTTAGGTTTCAACAGGACTGCACAGAAATATAATAATTTTTTTTTTTTTATGAAAAGTCGTAAAAAGGGTAGACCTATGGTGTGGGCCGCGGACGGCCCGCACTGTGACTATTAGAAGGGGAAGGGATTATAGAAAGGAAATTATTGTGGACACGCTTTTTAAAAAGTTGTAGGTCATAGTTCTCTGGAAAAACTGATTTTGGTAGCTTATTCCATTCCGTAGCAGCCCTGTAAAAAAAGGATTCTTGATGAAGATTGGTCCTAGTAGTGTCAATCTTGAGAGTAAATGGGTGAGACTGATCAGCGTGCCGAGTTTTTTGGCCGAATGTGGCCAATGGTGGTACAAGAGTTTTTATTTCTCTGGAGCATCTGCCATGGAAATATCTGTAGAGCAATGACTGGTCTGCAACTCTTCTTCTATGTTCTAGAGGGTGAAGGGTATCTGTGAGAGTTGAGCTGTTTATCAAGCGAATAGCTCTTTTCTGAATGGAACCTAGAAGACCAAGAGAATGCGATGTTAGCAACATGGTCATGCCAAGACATATTATTGGACACCGTGACTCCCAAAATCGAGATGGAGGGACTTGGTTCAAGGGTATTTCCGGACATTGTAATGGGATGATTTGAGGAATTCACTTTCTTGGAAAACGTGGCACTTTGTGTTTTTTGGACGTTGAACTGAACAAGATTGTTGGTTCCCCACTTGACGATTGCTTTAAGATCTCTATTGATGGAATCAACCTGTTCCTGCCTGAGTCTATTTGTATCATTCAAATACTAGAATACCAATACATCTGATATCGAGTTGAAATGACCACACATAGCGAACCAATCACCTACCACTTGCACATGCGCAGAACATCTTTTCTTGCCATATCGATGCCAAGTTTTCTTGGTATTTTTCAGATGAAGTTAGGAATACAATATGTGCTATTAGAGCAAGTAATTAGGAAAAGTCGATAAAATCTTGCAACACCGTTGCAGAAGAAGCGTACGGGACTATAAAGAAGCAAAGAAAAGAACAGTGTCGTATTCGGGTTTAATGAGTTGTTATCTGTTTTCCTGTTGGCTTTTGGAAAATCGTATGCATAGGTGCTCCGTTTTTTGTGTTTCCTCGTTGTTTTTATAAACATTGTGTATTTCTGACATTCCTGTAGTAATAATTTTACTTTAGTTAATTTTGGTAGTCTCTCAAGTGCTTGGACAAATTCAAAATTCTGAAGTCCTGTTCTGGTGACACGTTTGAATATCCCGCTGAATATACTATTCATGGCACAAACTCAGAGATATGTCAATCGCCCTATGGGGTGCCAAATTATACATCACTTATAGGCATTCTAGTATTCATTATATTTCTGTAGGTTGCATGTCACAATTCAAAAGCAGGAGAGGTTTCTCATTAACCTGATAAGCACATATGGTATGCTTTTGACCAGCTAGGTGACCTGATCTAGCATCCAATGACTTTTTTAGTGTTTCCTAACATAAGCCATGAATAAGCATAATTTTGAAAGAGCCACAAATATAAATGAATTAAAGAACAAAATATGATCAATTTTTGTACAAATATTTCACCCAACCAACATGAAAGATTTGGCTTCTGTTTAGCAAGAGATTGAAATATTTAAACTCTTAATTTATTAAGTGCCTAGGTATACCTTGACTGTATTTTATTTTTGTGTGAATAAATCTTTTTTTTAACCATTATGGCCAAAAAAAGGATCAAAATATTAATTTTAGGCTATTTGTAAATATCTGTCAATGAGTAATTCTTTCTAATAACTAATTTACCTAACCCTCAACAATTACTGCAATACATACCTACCTTCTAAATTCACTTTACTTTACCTTTACCCCTTCAGTGACCAGTGACTATAGAGTGGAGGGGATTAGAGATGAGATTACCAAATACCTATGGTGGGTAAAATTATATCTTACTCTGTATATTTAGTTTTATGCACATAAATAGATTACATTTATTTTTAATGGGAGTAAATACATACATACAAGATACTTGTGTAAATAAAGATTTTTTGAAGTACTTACCTTGTGAATACTATATAAGTAAAATGTAATAACGTAAGCAAAAAATAATGTAGCACCAACAGTATTTACTAGAATTATGGAACTATCTTTAATCAAGAAACCATATCTAAGCCATAAACTTGTTGATAGGCAGCCACTTACAAATGGAAATGAAGAAATATCACCAGTACTTTTATTTTGAACAATTTTTTGACAGGTGAGTCTAAAAAAATTTAAAATTGGTAAAATATTTTATTTAGAACTTAATATAAAAATATCATGTCGATCATTTTGTATAAACTTATATCCATTTTATTTCTTTAATTTGCCATGCAATATATTTTTATATTTATTTCAATTGTCCTTGTTAATAGTTTGAAAATGTTATGTAGATTTAATTATTTTCAAGTTTTATTCATATAATTTATTACTGACCAATTGTTAAATAATTTTATTACTTCCAAGCAAAATTTAAAAATAATCACTTTATTACTAAGGAAATTTAATAAATATGATCACCTTGTATACAATTTGTAGGATTGTATTAGAATTTGACTTAAGAATGTTACTTTCAAAGACAATATAATAGTTTTATTTTACCCAAAGATTTCATTTTCTGTTAAAAAACAGTCCTAAGAAATCCATATAAACAGTTCAACAAATTGTTTATCAAATGGAATTGAGTAATTAATGGATATACTAGTATTAAACAAATCTACAAACAATTACCTACTTGTTTAATCATATACTTACGTCCCTGTCAGAAACTGTAAAATTGTACAAATAGTTGCAGTTGTAGCTAATATACTTTTAAAATCACTTTCATTCATGTTTAAAAATATTAATATTTATTCTCATTCATTTTTAATTTAACACGTAGTAAGTAATTCAATATTTATTTAGTGACATTCAATATGGAAAGATTTTGCTCATGCTCATTTTAGAATAAAAAAATGCCAACATAACTTTTCTCCTATTTTAAAATTTAATCACTATCTACGACAAAAAAATCAAAATATTTGACAACCGAAAAATTTTTGACAATAAAATGATTAAAATGTCAACATACGTAATTTTATTAAAAAAAAAAGAAGAATTACACAATTCTTGCACGTAGTGTTTGGATACAGGCAGGATACAGCTAGTATTCATGTAATGTATTTTGCCTAACTTAATCTGAATCCTCAAAATGTGGGAGATAAAGTACGAAGCATGCCAAAGGTGAATTTTCAAAGAAACTTGTGTTCAATTTAACAAACCTAATTGAAAAATCTCGTAATTTCTTGAACTCACAGTTAAATCCAAATAAGAATTGGTTATTGTCAATTGTTTCTAAAGCATTTGAAAAAGACTACACTATTGGTTCAACTTAAACTAATTGTTAATTCTTTACAATGCAATTATGTAATGAAAATAATTTAGTTGTAAATATAAATTCTAAGAAAAGCACTTATTTCCACAGCAATTTTAAATCAAATTTAATCTTCCCTGATCGGAGTAGTGAAACGTCAAAAAAACACGACGGTTACCGAATAACCCTGTTTAACATTAAGACGATATTGACATGCCCGCCATATTAAAAATCTAATTATTCTACTCACGCTGTTAATATACATTACTTTGCAGCAAAATTTTGGGGACAATTTTAATAATTACAGTTAAATGTCGGAAATGAGAAAAATAGCTGGGAAATTTTTTTTATTTTGAAAATATGATTTTGGTGACTTTCCGATATGATTTACATTGAAAGCAACAAAATCTTTCATTTATGTATTACCATAAATTGTTTAGTTTTTAAATAAAGTGAAGAACTAACATTAAATTATCGTCCGCTGCGAAATTGTCGAACGGTGTAATCAACGACAAATGTTCGCAGAAAGTGCCTAATACAATGTAAGAGAAAGTATATGAGAGATATGTCGTCACTTATTTATTGGATGTGTGGGGATATTTGAAGCTAGACTGACAGAGCGGTTAATGGCGGGCGTGAGCAATTTCGTCTTAAACAAAGAAGCTCGCGTGAATTTTTTAGCAGAGATATGTGATCATGACGAAGACAAGTAACCAATTCGGTTTAACTCGGCACTTGACATCCGCTTCTTTGGGATTAAAATAGGGACTTTGACAGGTCTTTTTCTTAAATAATTCAACTCTACACCGAAACGTACCGAATTTATTGATGCGTCAACTGTATAAAGTAAATAAATAACTAGCCAAAAACAAAAATTGACGTAAAAAACTTCACACATTGTATAATCCTGACAAACTAACAAAATTTTTGTCCTAAGTTACACTATACATGACTTTCCAAATTGGACGTATTTTGTTTTTGGCTGCGATTTACTTATTTCTTTACAGAAACCGTTTTTAGACTAATAAAATGTAAAGTAAGGTACATTTTTTAATTTCTATTAGATCTTGTTTTAGCTTTAAAAATAATTTAATAAATAAAAACAATGCTTTCTTACATTGCTAGAACATTTAATAATCTAGGATCTTAGACAAACAAGAATTTAAGAATACAAATATTTATTTTTAATAATATATAAGTACATCTCTACATTTGGGTATGTAATTATTACATTTGCTTTGGCATGGTTTTTTCTTCAACAAGATATTCTTTCGTAAATTTTTATCAAAAGAAAACAACAAATATCAAATTATCATCATAAAATTGACTGACATATTATTTTTCCTTTTTTTTATAACATTAAATGATGCGTCACCTGCATAAACTAAATAAATAACTAGCCAAAAACAAAAATTGACGTGAAAAAATTCACACATTGTATAATCCTGACAAACTAACAAAATTTTTGTCCTAAGTTACACTATACATGACATTCCAAATTGGACGTGTTTTGTTTTTGGCCGTGATTTACTTATTTCTTTACAGAAACCGTTTTTAGACTAATAAATAAAATAAATGTGTATAAATAATTTATAAAAATATATAAGTACATAAATTTGGTAATATATAATATAAACAAACACAGGACGAATGGTCATTGACAATGTCAATTAAATGATCACTTTTAAGTAGGAGCCTGATCAATGTATTATTCAAATACATATACACAGTTGAAAAAACATAGCTTGTCAGATTTATTACGTGAGCCATAGAATACAACAAACATTTTTAAACCTCATTATAATATTGTTACTTGAATAACTTTTGAAAATATCTTTAAAGGTTTTAATAATTTTAATCAGGAACGTATTTGAGGGATGGGTTTTGGGGGTTTAAACAAAACGTGACTGTCTAAAGAAAAACAAATCTTTTACTTTTCTGATAAAAACAATGTCAAATCAGCAATCAGTAAAGACCAAAGCACCGGCCACTTACGCGTGAGTCGCAGAAGGCTGTTAAAAGCTTAATCATTCAATAAAGAAATATGTCTATGCTTCCAATACCCTTTTTAAAAATTCTTGCAACGTTACCTGTATTAACAGCTTCGTCAGAAAAATTATAGTTAATTTTTTGAATCAGTAACAAAACGTTCGTGAATTACTCAAACCCTCCCACATTTTTTGCCCATGATAAGGCACTGACTGCTAATGAATATAATTTCTTAAGTATAAATTGTTGATAATTTATAAATAACAAGTAAAAAACCTTGATGAGACCATAGTCATATTTTTTTGTTTAAAATAAAGTTTTGAGACCCTACCATAAAAATAATATGCCTTCTTAAATAAACATGATAAAACCCATTTAATTTTTTTGCGGTAAACTTGTGATACTCGAGCATTAAAAAGTTGCTCGAAAGTAAAGTACCTACTCTTTTCACAAATTATAGACGTTTTTTTAAAATGTTTATAATTTTTTTTTATTTTCTTGGTTAAGTTAAAGTTAAAATCTTGATCTTTCTGTAAAAACAAATATTATTAGATCATGTTATGTTATTTCGTTACAATTATAATTCTCAATCAACTGTCTTAAAAATAAAACTAATTTGAAAAAAAATAACTTTACACTAAGAACACTAAAGAGTTCAAAAACATTTTAAACAAACGTCCATAACAAATTGGATGACATTTTACTGTAAAATTTTATTGATGTGTAACATCTTTGCTCTCGCTTTCTTGCAATTTGTGGGAGTGATTTCGTGAAATGGGACGGAAGTGTGTAAAAGTGTCGCGGAAGCACGCGCTATTTGATTTGACGAATGAGCGCGCGGTGGTAGAGTTGGCCGTCAGATAGCCGTCAACCAATTTTCCGAGAGGTCGGTACTGTCAGCCATCAGCTGAGCACTAGTTACAGTGTTGTGTATAAAGTTTGCTGTTATATGCGTAAACTATATAAATAAATATTTACTGTTGATAATAAGTCTCAATAAAGTGCAGATCATTGATAAAAAATTCAAGTAAGTAATAATAAATAATTATAATATAATAATTATACGAATTAAATATTTCAGTATTTAGCTTTTTTAAATTTTGAGGTTGATTTCTGTCATTCCTAGTGCCAATTAAATAAAACACAATTTTCATTAAAAATAATTATTGTTTGTTATGAAAAATCATTTCAAATAATACCTGACCCATTTTTTTCAGAATATAATTTTAAAATTGCTTATTACCAAGTTGAAATGTCAAATGTTACACATCATATGCGACCACTGTAAGGCTCGCTCGTTTTTATAGTGATGGGGGAGACAGACGCTTATGGTGTATGTAAATTACTGGTATCTTTTGTACAACCAAAAAACGGCAATAATAGGAAAAAGGATTTTTTGCGTAAGCAGCTGTGATTTTAAGTTTGAACATTGTTTTAAATTCCAAATGACTTTCCTCGTTGACACTCATAGTTCAAAATGTTAATTTTCAACTGTACATTTGTAGTTTCAGAACAGGAGGGGAATTTTTTATTTTTATAACTTACCAATTGCAAATTATTTTAAATAACTTACTACTAATATAGAAATATTTGCTATTGTTTCACCTTATTTAAATGTTTTTACTTTGATGGTGTCAAATTGTTTAAAGAATTATGTTATCGGCTTAATCTGCATTACATTGCTATTTTGTTTTAAATAAACGAAACTTTTTTTAATACTGTTTTTTTTTAAATACTAAAACAACACGCGTTACGTAATTTTTACAAGAATACAGTATAAAAGCACTGTATCAAAAAGGTGATGACTAATACATTATTGTGACGGTAATAATCAGTACAACAATCTCACACTTTGGTTTATTAACTAGGCATTCCTTTTTACGTTTAAAAGGCTGTAAAAACTACAACGATGCCATCATAAACTACCAATTACAGCCTCGAATATCACTAGAATAATGGATGACTGTGTAATTTTTAATAATTTTTGTTAAATATAAAGATTAGGGTAACATAGTTAACAGTGTATCATTCCTACCACAAAGCCATCTGCTGTTTGATATTCTATGATATGTCATACATTTGTATATAACATCTTTAACTTTCTTCCCATTTAGTAAGTTTGTGGTAGTCACGACGAATAAATGTGTTAGGAGAGAAAAGTTGAGCTTGTGACAGTCGCCAAAAAAAAAAAACGTGAGTAATATTTTCTCAAACATGTTCTTTATATTGCGTTTAAAGTATGTGTCTAAACACAGACATTAAACTTAGTTATTTATTTTCATTATAAAGATAAAAATTATGTAACAGCGATTTCTTGTTAGTGATGACTGGCTTTCAAAAATAACTAAATCGAATGGTACACAGTGGATCAAACGCTAGTGGTACACAGCGGATCACGATCCCCTGTGTACCATATTATTTATAACGAAATAGTGCTAATATTATCAATGAATTCAAGCTATTTTCGTTACAGAATGCCACGAAATAAAAAAAATATAAGGAAAATAGGTGCTCATACCAAAGAGGAAATACAATTAGCTCTTAATACTATTAATAACGGAAACGGTATAAGACACGTATCCTCAGAAACAAACATACTTTTTACTACCCTACAAAGATATTGGGCAAAGACAAAAAGAGCTGTCTTTCAAGTGGATATAAAAATAACACCAAACTATGAAGTAAATAGAGTTTTTTCCGAAGCACAATAAAATATGCTTCGGGACTATTACAAAAAATGTGCATTATTATTTCATGGACTTACTACCAAAGATTGTCGTCAAGTAGTCTTCGAAATGACAAGGTATAATAATATTAAAATGCCTTCGTCGTGGCAAACCAATCAAATCGCCGGTATGGACTGGCTTAGGGGTTGAACCATTTGAATAGATCTTATTATCCACAATTGTGTGAGAATATGTTAAAATGTTATTTGTGTTTTTATTTTATAATTTAACATAATAATACCTTTGATCCACTGTTGACCACTGAGCGATTCAGTGAGTACCACCTGGGGTACACAGTGGATCAATTACATTTTTTTTAAACAAATTTTGTCTTTTTTTAAAACCTTCTACGATGTTGGAATCATTATAATTTGGGAACTAGATACATTAGTCGACCTCTGCTAGAATTTACAGCAATTCCGACAGTAAATGTGGAAAGTAAAGACTCGTAAAAAAATACTGATCCACTGTTAACCATGTTACCCTACTTAATTACTCAATAATTACAAACAAGTGAAAACTGTATGGGTAATCATATATGACTGGACAAGTGAAGTATTATTGTCAGTGGCCTAAAGATTATAAGCAAGCACACATATATTAATACAACATACATATATCATGTAAAATATTATGTATAAACGTATATATTTACCAGAAAGTGTTCAAAACAATGTGATATATAAAAACTACTTTATCACATCTTATTTAAAGTTTATTAACTTTAGATTTGATATAAAAAATAGCTGCTACCGGTAACTTAACATCATCAATTTTTATCTTTTGAAGAATTCAAATTGTAAGTTGTATCAAAAATTAAAAAAATCGTAACTTTTAATTTTCTTGTATTAAATGATATAAATAAATGTGGATAATTGCTATAGAGAAATGCAGGTATTTTTATGATATTCCATAAAACAGTGGTTCTCAACCTGGTGGAGAAGAAAAATTTCAAGGTAGGCATGAGTTTAAAAAAAATGTTTTTTGAAGACTTAACAAAAAACATATCTGTATAGCATTTTTTCAGAAGAATAATTTATCTTTCACCTGGCATATTATTCCAAACTCTCAACTTTCTGAACTGAAGCTACAAGGTCAGAAAAACATCTTGAACACTTATGATGCAGTTCGGTTTCACAGAAATGATAACTCTTCAGAATTCAGAGTCTAACTTTTCATTCTTTTCAAGATTGAACGACTTCCTCGATGATAAAAAAATCTCCCATTGCAACAGATAAATGAATTGAAGGACCTTATATCAAGGCATTTGGTAGCATTGCAAATTAAAATTACATACTATTTTCTAGATATTCATTCATAGAACTGGGAGTTTAAGTTAAAAAGAGATCCTTTTAAGATAGAGGTGAATGTACTTCCTGATCATATTCAGGAACAGACAATGGACCTAAAATGTGATTCTCAAGCAAACGCTGAATTCGAAAACGTGGACATTGCAACATTTTTGGTTGCGTTATTTTCTTATTTACCCTCAAGTTGCTTTGGAAGCTTTTAGGTTGTTAGTGCAGTTTTCATCCACATATCTCAGTGAATCTGGATTTTCAGCATTAGCATACTTGAAAGTCAAAATGTCGAGCAAAACTGGACTTTGATATTGACCTGGGGTGTGCTTTGTCACAGTTATAACCTAATATTCAAAAAATTGTCAAGTACAAACAGTGCCAGCCCTCTCAATAATGCTGTAAAAGTGATAGGTATTACATGCCATCCTCACTTAGATCATTGATTACCTTAAAAATATTTGCTTTGTATTTAATTCTTTGCTTTTATAAGTTGTGACTATATTGTTTAGGCAATATATTTCACATCATATATGCGCACCTCTATGTATGCAAAATACCTTACAATTTAAATTTGATATAATACCTATAAATATCATTCATCAGATATTTTGTAAGAACCTACAGTATTTGAAAAAATGCGAAAAAAAGTTATACGGTAAAAAAAGTCAATTTTAAAATAATCACAAGTTCGCATAAAAAAATGTAAAACGATAAACAAATAAATATATTTGTCACAGAATAAAAAAATATTTGTTAACATGTAATAATATTTTTATATTCTTGTTTTTAAGTTGGTAATTCAGATTTTTGAATGCAACAAAATTTAAGTTTTTCTAAAGATTTTAAATTTCAATTAATTAAAACTTTTATATATAAAAGCAGTTATTTATTTACCCTATAACTTTTATTTGACACTTTATATAACTACCAACAAAGAATACAGATTTACACATAGAACTTTTAAGTCCACTTCTTGTGTCTTCAGAAAACCAGGGTCCGATAGTAGGTACATTACATAATTTTAGAAGAATTCCATCGTAGCAGTAGTTGGCGAAATGTCAGCTCATATCTTTACAACAGTCATAATACTGCACCTCTGGATTGGTCAATATGGTGAAATAACTTATTGAAAGAAATTACGAATTAACAGCCTGATTCATGTATATTTACAAGAAGTATAAGAATCACATATTAATAACTATTATTTAACTTTATACTCTTTAGGTTTTAGGGATATTTTCAAAAAACGCACATAAGGTCAAAGTGATTGATGTGCCACCTATTACAAAACTGATAAAGTTGATTTAGTTGAACATAACTTAATTAAATACTTTCAACCCACAGTGTTTGTATTCTTCTTCTTCTAGCCATTTAGTGTCCAGAATAGGACATAGGCCTCGCTTAGTTCTTTCCATTTTATTCTATTTGTATTAAACAGAGATAATATTGCTATAATTGCAAAATTTGTGTTGTGCCTAAAATGCACCCAACTAGAGAGATGAAATTCTTATGAAATCATGTAAAGTACCTACTATCGCCTCCTGGTTTACAGGGTACTAACTAACAGAATTTTGGGGACACTAAAGTGTACTTATAAGGTTCTATGTGTATATCTGTATTATTTGCTAGGCATTATTTTCATCAAGTAAATATTTGTTAAATTAAATAAATACTATATCTGATACCTCCACAAATTTCTATTATTGTTAAAACAATTTTCTGGTACTTAGGTAACAAGATACTGAGAACCAGTATTTGCAAATTGAAAAATCAAGATGCCTATCTAACAAGAAGTTGTTATTAATATACAATAAATTAAAAGAAAACATTCAAAATAACTTATTTAATGTTTACCATGATTGTTTTTGTAAGTATATAAACTGTTAAAAAATGACTGGGTGTTAAATTTAAAATATAAAACTACTTATCCTAAATAAATAATGAAAAATATACAACCACAATCTTCAGTGACAAACTATGTCAAGTTTATAAGTTTTGAGGATTGGTTTTTACAAAACTTTTCTGAAAATTAAAAATTATAATCATTTTTGATGTATGTATTTATAGCTTACTAAAGTTTTACCTTTTAACCTCTAAAACGCAGACTGAGGTCCTTTCGGACCCCATGTTCTGTTTTTTTGTAAATAATTTGTTTATTTAAGTTTTAATAATTCATTTATTACATGTTCATATTTTGTGGTTTTATATGTAGTGTATACCCCCAATATTTAATTTGAAATATGGTCTTTCAGTTTTTTGACTGGGGTTGGTTAGAAATATTTAAATTTTAGTTAAATAAAATTTGTTTGCTTTACACTTGTATTTTTTTATGAATAAAGGAAAAAATGGATTTTAAATAGAAAATTTACATTTAAAAGTACCCACAAGAATCAAATCGAACCATTTTATATAAAATTTAACAGATTAAAATAGTTTTTTTTGTGTTACTTCTTGTTTATAAAAGGCAAAATGCCTTTCCTATTAACAAATATTTATATTTTAGCTTACCTTTCTAATGGATGGAATGGAATTTTGCAAGGGAAATGTAGTATCATTAACTGGGGTTAATGGATTCTTTACATCAACATTTGAGAGATTCATGCATTCTTCAAGAGTTTTAATGAATGTATCACAAGTAGCACCTAAAAATCTAGTAGCTTCATTCATTTTCTAAAACAAAAACAAAACGATCTCAAATGAATTAAATGTTTATTTTGAAAGCACAATAATTGTATATAATACACTAAAAGTCAAGAAATACTTTCTACTCACCTCAATTTCAGGGTCATTTTCATTTTGTGCTGCTGATTTAATCACATGAACCTGTTGCATTAATAAATCACAATATAATCTTAACTCAGATTTTTTTGATTTTAAAGCATCTGGATTGGGATCAACTAGAATCAATTTATTGTTTTTAATCATAAGCTGATAGTGAAAAAAACAGCATAAAAAATTATTAGGACACATTTGCATTAATATAATATAGATATAAAATAAGTATGCAAGAAAATGTTAACCAAAGTTTTAAAAAATCATTTGAAATCTGTAAAATGTGGTGGAAACTTATAAGTATTAATTAGTACATTTACAAAATAAAAAAGGTAAAGACATAAATCATTGTTAAGTTATAATCTTACAATTTTCATTAAGTATGTGGTAAAAAGATTAAAGACAGTTAAAAAAAATTTAAATAGTGTTGTGTACCTATATTTTTTCCTTTTCTTTGAACACAAGCCTTTGCAGTTCCTAAAGCAACTAACCATTGTTGTCTTTCTTGTGAAGTGGAGGCTCTGAGGTAAAGATGTTGTTCTCCAGGAATAACTAAATCCATTCTAGTATTGTCTAGAGGGCTCACTGAAAAATTAATAAAAAAAGGTTAATTAATCAAGCAAGAGTTAAATTAGGTATAAATGTATGCAAAGTGTGGCTAATGAGTCTTTTTTTATTTAATAAAAGTGAAAGTATACCATGACAGATGTTAGCCAACATTTACTTTAATAATATAATTACAAACCGTTTATTTCACAAGCATGAACTTTAAGAGACCCTTTAAATCCTTGATTTACTTCATCTTGAGACTTGTAATATGACAGCACCCCATTTTCTAATACGAACCACCTGGTTTGCCACCCTACAAATAATGGTATGTTAAATGTCAACAAATTATGTTTAAAATTTACCATTCCAATAGTTAGTCCACTTCCACAAAATACCTTCCATGAGAAAATGTTTATATCATTTTCAAAAATTAACAAAACTTTGAATTCAGATACAATTTTTAAATTACAATGCAATCTACAGCTGACAGTGACAATTTTGACGTTGACACAGATCAACGAAGTAGATGGACTCATGAGTCTATCTTCGTTACACATAGATACGAAATTTTTTATTTTATGCTTTAAAAAACATGACCGACACTCTTGCTCTTTAAAAATTTCTGCCAAACTGCCAAAGACAATGTACAATTTTACGTACAATATGCATTTATAATTCTCTGGTATTTGTAATGAAACTCATTAGACCCCTTTTCGTATGGCTTTATTACATCACAGACGTCGCATCGTTCTCTTCTGGCAATTTTACTTACCATTAGGCCTGACGCTGCTTCTTATCCAGATGGTGTTCTGATCGAAATTATACAATGTGATCAAATTTGACGCTAAAAGCTAGCGTCAAGCGTCAAGCGTCACCATGAAATCGCACCTTTTTAAAGACAAGAATCCTATCAGAAAAGAACGGCGTCTGATCAAATAAAATTTTGTATACCTCCAAAGGGTGCTTACAAATGGGACAGCAGGATATTTGATGGTGCGTCGAAATAATTCATTAATTTTCACGGTCGCCATCTTTATTGCTTTGTGTTTTTAAAATCCCGCTAATTCTCTCAACGCTCACTTCGACCCACCTCTTGAAATGGCGTTGTGAACACTTAGTGGAACGCACCACATGTAATTCATCGAAATTAAAAATAACGTAACAGCATATAAAAAAAAATCTTCAACCACAAGTCGTGTTCACAAGTCCTCTTGTTCCATCAAAGCTATCTGCTGTAGAGTTAAGTCCGATTGTACTCCATGTGACTGAGGTTATTTTTATGAAAATGATTTTTCAGTTTTCAGTTTTAGTTAGGTCACAGTATAAAATATAACTAAAATATAACTAAAACCAAAACTCATGGAAGAAGGACAATTAAACTAGAAAATATTTTCCTCAGACAACAATATTAACTTAAAAAATTGTTTTCATTTGACTCATTATAAATTTCAAAGAAATGATTAGATTTTTGAAGATTGGAAAAGATCACGTTTTAAAAATACATTAAAATTGGTGATTTATTTTTGGGAAAAGATACACTCTCTTTTCTCTGCCATTATCAAGAAAAATAATTTATTTTGACTTTTGACATATGACTTACTAGATTTAGATTAGTTTTCATGAATCTTTTGACATTGTTTTGAACCAGACTTGGTGTATTTTTAATGTATGAGATAAAGTGTATTTTTTTAATTATAATAATTGAAATTTTTAGATTTATTAGATTAATAAATAAGATTTCATTAAAAAATTAACTTTGGCAGTTTTTTAAGGAGCAAAAAGAACCGTTCTTAAATGGAACCGGAGAATAAAGTTAAACGATTGCAACAATCCTTGTGGGATATTTTATTGAATTTTAAGGTATTAGGCCAGAGCCTAACAAAACAGTCAGAAAATATTTTTTCACAAATGGAGAGTAATGAACAAGATTTTGACCTTCAAAAATTTGAACAATTTGGAATAAAAATTGCAGTTATACTAAAAAAACTTAAAGGTAATTCAATAACATATACAAATTCCCTATTGAAAAGTATAAATGACATAAATTCCAATAAAACAGAAAAAATATTGTGCAATATGCATTCCAAACTACTAGAATCTAGATCAAACTCAATTGTTTTTGAAAATGGTAAACATTCTTTTGCACAACTAGCAGATAAGGAAACAATTACTGACATCATCAACCATGAACTTAATTCCTCAACTTATGTCCTAAACAAATGTGATGAAAATTTGGTGAACACTAGTTCAGATTCTAAAGAATTTGCCATCAACTCACTAAGTTTAAGAAGAGAAACTACTGCTGATACAATAAATACTGAAGATTCCTGGAGAGATACTCTTCAGAGGTCACCAGGTAAATAGGTTTTAAGTCTGTAATTATAGATAATCTACAATAAATGTTGTTCATTATTAAAAAACTAGTTGACAATTAAACGATTTGGTTTCGTTAAAAGTTAAAAACAACTAAGTATTCACATAAATAATTTTAAAATATGGGTTATAATTAAATTGTATAAGCTGACTTGGGACTGTAAACAATCCCTGAGATAACTGGCAGCAATCAGGTTACTCTGATGTGTGGGTTCCAGTTCACAAGGGAGTTAAAGGCAATGAAGAAGCAGACTGCCTTGCCAAAGAAGGGGCAAATACCCAATTTTCCAGCCCAGAACCCTTCTGTGGACTTTCCAAAGCCCACTTGAAAGAAGAGGTTCGATGCTGAAAAGCAGATAAAATGAAATCTCACTGGCATAAAGTGCCAGGACAAGACAAGAAACTGGTGACGGGACTCCTCACTGGACACTGGCCTCTGAGGTATCACCTGAAAAAGAGTGATAGTTGCCGCTACTGCGAGAACTTCACTGAAACTGCAGAACATTTGCTTTGCAAATGCCCAGCGCTTTTCTGCAAAAGACTTAAGTTTCTGAAAGTGGCATTCCTAAAGCCCTCCGATGTCAGGAACTTAGCTCCCAGGAATCTTATAAACTTTGTACAATGTCTTGGAATCCCAGTCTCTATCGTCAGTTTAGATTGCTATACAATTCACTAACTCAAAAAATAGTCCATAAATAAATAATCAAAACATTTTAAAATATTTAACTCCCTTAAAGATCCAATGATTTATTACATTGGCATTTTATCACTGTCAATTACTACCCAGTGAAGCTAAGTCTACCTTTTTCTGTCATTTACCTTTAGACAAGCATGCACTTATCAGTTTGATTAGTGTTTGGTCGAATGAACTATTTTAAATTGGTCTGTAATGACATACTCTAGTGAAAATGTTACAAAAACCTTTAAAGACTGTTGAGTTTTATTTTCCATTAAGAAAAATAAAAACAATTAAAATACATTGTGTAGTGTTTTACCTATTTAAGGGCTTCAAATGATTTATTTAAAAGAGCATAAAGAATTTCTTAATTAGTAGGTACTCCTCATACCAGTGCCTTGATAGTCTTAAAATGATGTGATCTTTCTTACTGAAGGGTATAGTAATAATTTGATAATAGTTGACGTAAATAATTACTACAATATAACAAATGGTATCCATTACATTAAAGTACCAATATTTAAAAACAAAAAAATTTTAATATCTTATTTATTATTTTTTAGGAAATAAACATCTGTTTAAAAAAGATACCATACTTGAGACTTGTGATTTTGAAAATGTAGAAATGGAACTTAACACATCTTTTGCAATTGAAAATAATTTAGATGGTAATGAAGTTAAAAAAGAAGATTTATTTTTGGAAACATTTGCTGGTTAGTACTTTTTTTTTGCTGATTGATTTTAATTCATTAATGAATATGAAAATAAACTCTAAATATTTATGTTTATTTTAATCATATTAATAAAGTATAAAAATACTTTCCTTTTTCATTATGACTAAAAGCCAAACATGTTTTCATTTTGTGGAGAAAAGAATATTATCTATTTGTGGTTTAGTTTATTGTTATCTGATAAAATTGGTGTCATTGCAATTTATTATAAATGATATCTGATTTGTCATATACCTATATTAAAATTTTTAATTCTGTTGGAAACTTTTGTACATACATTATACATTTCTTTTAGAAATTAAAAGTGAAGAGGATAATGATGTTTTTGATGATGTGATAGATTACTCAGAATCACAAAATTTAAAAAAAACTGATTCTAATGAGACCATTGAATACCAAGGAGTAATAAAAAATTCAAAAGATGAAGTAAATAATGAAATAATGTTAATTAGCAGTGATGATGAAATATATTATACTTCAATACAAAAAAAAATTAAGAATCCATCTCAGAGTTTTTCTGAAAACAACAATTCATTCCAAGAGCTGTGCAAAGATGAACAAAATTTAAATTTACATTCTGTGATAAGTTCAGATAAAAATAAAGAGGATGCATCTGCTGCAATTCAATCTAGCTGCAATATTGAAAAAAATAAATTACTTAACAATACAGAATCAATTACTGATTCTGATATTTGTGATAAAAATAAATCAATGGAAGATCCTTGCAATAAAAAAGATAACCAAAATAATCCGTTATCTGAAATTAATACAGCACTAACTAGTAAAGATATTAATCCACAAGAGGTAGTAGGCAATTTTAATTCCCCAAATTTATTTGATGAAGAAAGTGAACCTAAAAATGTTGAAGTTGATATTCAAGATAATAATGGAACATGTCAAACAGAGAAAAATTGTATGGATGATATGGATGATATAAAAAATAAAAGTAACAGTTTAGAGTTAAAAGATTATTCACCTGTAAAAGAAAATAATAAAAATTTAAATGAACAAGAAGACATTGATGATTATAAAGGTCCATATTCAGTTGAAACAGATAAATGGCCCTCAGAAGATGAAAATGAAACTCAAATAAATTCAGATGTCCATATGGACCACAGCTACATTTGCACCTCCATTCCTGATGGAGAAGATAAAAATCCAGACACAAACATTAATGAATCAACAAGCGAAGATGAACTTATTAATAATAAAAAATTACAAAACAGTTCAAATGAAACAGAAAAAATAGATAGTCTTTTTGAATCTACTAACCTTAATAGAAGAGATCAAATATTTAGTGACCATAACTATACTCCATCCTATTCTGAAACATATCTTGAAGAAGCCTTAACAAAATCTGATACTGTTCAATTTAATAATCATACTTTAGATTCAACTGTGAATAGTGAAGATGGAAGACTTTCTAAATTAAGTAGTACCAAATCATTTGAATTCGATGCAAGCAATTATGAAAATAAAGGTAACCTGTGTATTTTATAATAGAAAGCAAATCAAGCAGGACAGAATTGTCCAATATAATTTTTTTAAACTTGCTAAAAATATTAAATTTTTTACCAAGCAAACCCCAATTATTTTTTAGTTTTCTACCTATCCTAGAGACAGGGTCACCTTTTTTGAAACACCCTATATATATATATATTTACTTTAAATTCCAATACGTTTTCTGATATTCGGTAACTGTTTCAAAATATTTGGGATATGGCATTGGTAAACAATTTAGCTTAAAACGGCACTAGAATTGTGCTTTCTTCCACTTGCTATGGTTCTTACACACATCTTTTGCTTCTTCTACTTTCATCAGTGCTCTCATACATGCTCGTCGGTTGTTGGTAATCTTGACCTGGCCTTTCTTCAAAACAATGTTGATCTGATCGAGATATGTTCTCCGAGGTCGACCTCTACCGACTTGTCCATACACACTCGCCTTATAAATTTGTTTCGTCAATCTTCCTTCATCCATCCTTTCTACGTGTCCAAACCATCTAAGCATTCCCTTATCTATTTTTGTAACCACATCTTCTTTTACACCACAGCATTATCTTATCTCACTATTCTTTACTTTATCCAACCGAGTCACTCCGAATATACTTCTCAGACTACTCATCTCCGCAGCATTAATCCTATTTTCATGCTTTTTCTGCCAAACCCAACATTCACTACCATACATAAGTGTAGGAACCAACACACCTCTATGCACCGCCAGACGTGCCTTTTTTGACACTTTCTGGCTATTCATAAAGCTATGCAGTGCCCCATTCATCTGTTTTCCTGCCAACACACTTTGCTCAATGTCACTGTCATACTTTCCATCTCTCGTAAACTTTGAACCCAAATACACAAATTCATTTACTTGTTTCACTCTTTCTCCCTTAATCAAAACTTCACAGTTTGTCATGTTTTCTTTTTTTTAAAAAACCATTACTTCTGTTTTGCTTGCATACAAATCTTTTAAACAATCCTCTATTTATAAGTTAAACAGCCATGGCGTAACCACACATTCCTGTCTCACAGCTTTTTCTATGTTAAATCAGTCTGTGCAAGTTCCGTTTATCCTGATGCAAGCAGTGGAATCCTCATAAAGTGATTTCATTGCTCGTATTAAACTACCGCTCACCCCATACATAGACAATGTTGACCACAATTCACTCCTCACCACTCTATCATTGGCATTTTCCAAGTCTATAAAAGTGCAATAAACCTTCTGACTTCTAGCCAACAATTTCTTCTAAATCCTGCTTGCACATCCCATATCATCTCAGTTTTATTCATTACTCTTTTAATAAATATCTTTGTATAGAGTTTGCCGATTATGCTGAGTAAACTAATACCTCGGTAGTTATTACAGTCTTGCTGCAAACCTTTTCCCTTGTAAAGCGGCACAATAACGGCCTTGCACCAGTCGTCTGGTACGCTACCACTCCTCCAACAAAGGTTTAAAAGGCGGTACAGCAGACTAGCTACCACGTTTTGTCCAGCCTTCAGCATATTAATTTTTATTAGTAAATATGTACCAATAATTATATAGATTTACTTTCTAGAAAATAATGCAGATAATTGTTATGACTCCAAAGATTCAATCAACATTGATGCTAAATAATTCGTCTTGTTTACGTTCACTTTTATCCCCAAGATTCAATCAACATTGATACTGTAGAATTCGTTTTGCTTTTATTCACTTTTATCCCTTTAATTTTTAGTGCATCATGTATAATATTAACCACCACCTGCAAGTCCTCCTCAGATGATGCCAATATAACCTGATCATCACCGTAAAGGAGGCATTTAATGATTAAATAATTCATTTCCAATCCCTATGCACCCTCTTTCAAATATTTTAATCAATTGTCTATGTATAAGTTAAGTCATGGCGAAGCCACACATCCCTACACCTTTTTCTCATGTAAATATAAATTTTTCTTAGGAAACAAATGTAAGTTAATTATCATATTCAGTAAGACTTTAAGTCAGTAAGACTAAGCCAGCCTGCTTACCTATTAAATTTTTTTAGATATTGAAAATGAAGAAGAGCTTATGGACGTTACTTTGGAAGAAATTCTTTCTAATGACGGCAAAGGTATTTTTTTGTATTAAACATTTAGAATTATTATTATTATTACTAAATATTTGTTGACTTAATTTAATAATTACATGATATTTATTATCACTGGTGTACTAATTATTATGTCCGATTTTTAACTGAACTAACCGACTTGACCAAGTGAAAACTTTTTTGTATTAATGTATTCTATACTAATGCTGCTATATATTAAAATAAGTTTCCCTTTCTAAGCTATATGGAAACATTATTTAAAAGTATGTTAAAATTTCCTGAAATTTTATAAATTATTAAGTGAAGCCAAAAATATATTTACGTATGTATTAAAATGAGTATACAGTTCCTTTTAATTTTAATAGTATCTTCATTTGGTTTATTAAATAAAATTTGATACTGAGTGTCCTTAATGTTCTCCATTAAATGATTTTTTTAGAGAGTAAACCTGTATCTAGTTCTCACGAAATGGCTCTATATTTTGGTTTAAAACGGGAAATTAAAAGTGAGGATTCTGAAGAGGAGGAAGAAAACTGTGCAATTAAAAAACAGCAGGTGCTTATAGAAGATGAGCTAATGAAATTATGTGATGTTTCGCCAAATACTGACATTAGCGATGAACTTCTACAACTTTTCAAAAAAGTTCCAGGTGATGAAATTGAGGCTTCTACTGTTGATGGAATATTAATGGATCTAGAAGAAGATTCATCTGAAATAAGTTCTACGGATTCTGCGAGGTAATTTACTGTTTTCTTTTTTGTTAAATACATTTTGCTAAAATTTGAATGTAAAACAATTTTTTAAGTTATATTTACAATACAGTAAAAGCTCTTTATTCGCGGGGTATATGTTCCGTAAATATGCCGCGAATACAGAAACCGTGAATATGGAATGATAATTTATATGGGATTATAGGGGATACGTTCCTAGGTGACAAAATAAAAAACAAATATATAAAAAAATCAATTTAATTGAAATTTTTGACCATATTGATTAATTATTATCTTCAGGATTAGGCAATGGTTTAAAGAATTTTGTAATTTATTCTTGCTTGGGAGTTTTTAAAAGCTCCTTTAATTCAGACTGATATTCAGCAGTGGCATTAGCAATTTGCCTCTTAACCAGAGAACGCTCGCGCCTGAAAAGTTACGTTGATGCTCGTGGCTGGTCGTTTTGACCAGCTAAGAAATCCTTATATTTGTCAGTATTTGTGTTGTTCATTGAAGGTATTCAGCTATTGATATACTTTTTATAGAAACTTTATTGACTATAAACATCAAGCAGGTATGTTTTTGAACAAAAATAAAAATAACAAACTCGTAATGTAATAAAAAAAAACAAAGTGATATTCTTAATCAAAAAAAGGTGCTAGTTTTCTTCATTTCCTACGCACCTTACACAAATATCTACCCTGTGTTCCTTGCAAATATATCTTGAACAAGTTTGACAGGTTGTGGTGGTTTTCCTATTTTTCTTTGAGCTACAGCATCCACATCTTTTTACAACACTATCAGATCTTGTAGTTGGCTGCACAGGAATTTCAAGTACGTTATAAATGCTGGTGGGAATATTCAATGGTATATCCATTGTCAATCGTCTGTGTATATGCCAGAACATAACTCCTTGGCAAGGCTCCTCAAAAATTCACGTCTCTTTAAATTTGCTTTAGTGTTGAACTCTTAAATGACCTGGCTGTTGATTCCACCAATATTCATTTGACAAAAGAAAATTGTTAGTGGCCACCTAGCAGTTTTTCACGAAACTGAATAACTGCCTTTCATCTCGTCGACTTTATCTACACCACCCTTGGTTTTATTATAATTTTTATTATAATACAATATAATTTTTGGTAATCTGTTCACAGAATCTTCAACCTCACCCTGATGATGCATCGTCGATATTAATGCAACCGTCTTCCGTTTTTTAGGTACATAGGAAAGCAGAGTTATGTTATTTGTAAATCCAAAAATTGTGCTCTTCACTTCCCTTTGTTTAGAATCGACGAATTCTTTTGGAAGCTCTCTTTTATTTCTTCTGATAGTCCTGACAATTGTTAAATTTTTCTTTAGTAAGTCTTGAGCCAGGTCAATTGGTTATGGTCTATGGTTATATTGCGTCCTGATCCCAGAATAGTGCCAACAAGCCGCTTGACAACATTGGTAGACTATTATTTAGCATGAAAGGACCCTCTACCCGTTTCCCAGCATAAATTTCCATATTATAATATAATATAATAGGAAAGTAAGTCGGCTAGAGAAAAAATTTTAAAGCCATATCGGGCAGGTTAACATTTTATGTATTGCCGGAAACCGCAACTTCCTCGAAAACCTTTCAGCATTTCGTCTATTGTAGTTTCTGCTCCAACAGTGTAATTTTCATCTTTTTACACATCCGTCAAATGAATGTCTGATGGGAGCTAACTTATCCGTTGTTTTTCAAGCTTCTAGGTCATGTATGTTATCGAACCGGATACAGCGCATTAAAAACTGAAACCTAGACAAAGTCATAACACATCGGAAGTATTCTATTCCGGTGCCATCAGTGGCATCTCTGGCATCTTTTTCCCGTGTAAAGTTAGCACGAACGGACTGAATTTTTATATTTGTACATACCACTATTTCTTCTATAACTTCATCAGGGAAAAATAAATTCCAAGAGGTTATTGGTGTTACAGCAAATTTTGATTTGTTTGTGGGACCTTCACGAAATCTTATAATATTCGCTGGTTTTGTTTTTGCGACACGGTTTATCGGAGGATATTTACACCACAACATCCCTGATTTTCCCACATAATTCTCAAGGCGCTGAGACAAAGACACATCGTCGCATCAATCATCATCCCCACTATCATTTTGATCAGGATCAGACTGCTCTGAGTTCGTATCATGGTCGATTTCTTCTAGAATATCTTCCTCGGGGACCGAATCATCTCCAACTATCTCTTCGTCTGTTTCTACTTCCTCATACAATCTTTGTAAACGTTTGATTTCTGTTTCATAATCCATTCTACAAAATAAGTACGTATATATAATAAGTTATCTGCTATTATCTATTTGATTTTGCCATATTTATTTGATTATAACCCCCAATTTCATTGTAAACAATTAATAATTTGGTACAAACCTTAAAAAGCCTGCGCGTCGGTGAAAACGACCAATTGTCAATTTTCAGCTTTTAGCAACACTTTCTGACAAAAACCAAAAGTAGACTGGCCCGCCGGTTCGACTCCAAAGCGCGTCGTAAAATGGCGGCCAAAATAAATGTGGGAAGGGAAAAATATATGCTTGGCGGCAAATCGACCGGGGTGCGAGCGTTCTCGGGTTAAAAATAAGACTTCATTTATTCCATAGACGGATCAATTTTCATAAAGAAATCACAAAGCTCATGCCATTCTTAAACCTTACTAAGATTTTCAAATTAAATGTCACGTTTCTAGTGCTTGTTGAAGCCTCTTCTTCAATGGGCTGTGAATTTAACATTTCCAAGTCGGTTTCAGTCAAATCTTCATCTTGCGATTCAAGCAATTCCTGAATGTCACTTGATTCTATCTGATCGAACCCATCTCGTCTTATTCCATTAGCAATTTCGGCTATGTTTGCAGTCAAAGTTTGAATTTGCACAGATTCTTGGTCATTTTCCGAAGTCAGAGCAGGCTACAGTTTTTTCCAGCATGATTTCAATGTGTATGGCTTCAGTTCTTCCTAAGATTCTTTTATGTTTACGATGCATTTTGCTATGTCAAATTTTTTCCAGCATTCCATCACATTCATATCAGCATACTTTAGGCATAGTTGTAATAAGGTCTATTTTACTTTTTTATCAGTCCATTTGACGACCAGTTTACAAAGGTAATTGGGTTGGATACCTATTGGAATCCTTTTTATTAATATGTATGTACCGATTAGATCGGCGAATAAAGAAATCTTTAGCCGCGAATATAGGAATTGGGTCTCATTTTTTTAATCCGCGAATAAAGGAAGCGTGAATAAGGAGCTTTTACTGTATTTCAAATATCAGTGGTCTGGGTGCGACCCGAGAGGTCCACACGACTAACTTCCCAGTGGAAAGAATGAAAAATTACCAATTATTAACAATATTCTGTTTATGTCAACCATATTCTTTCAAACTTTTTCTTATTATTTCATGAGCGGGAGCTATTTTCAGTTGTTTATAACAATTAAATTTTTTTATTAATTATTATGATCAATAATCATATTCAAAAGATCTTAAAATTCTGTATTAAAAATAGTATAATTTATAAATTGCAAAATTCAGGTAGTTTACTATTATTTCAGTTTTTTTATTCTCCATAAAAAACAGCTCGACCGATTTTCCTGAAAATCTAATCAATTCTATGTTGCATAATTATACGTCGAATGCAATTGGCCCCACGTCGATATCTTTTTGTTCTCGAGATAATCGAGACGAAAAATAATTCCGATCGCACATACGAATATACGCACATACATACATACATACCCACACAGACGTCCTTTTAAAAACTATTGTATTCGACTCTGGGAACCTTGAAATGTGGTGATATGTCAAAATTCGGGATTCGCAAAATCGGACCTATTACTATAACTTCCCGCTGGGAAGTTAATATTTATATGAGTAGCCATGACAAAAACAACGATTAAAGAATTAAAATTAAAATAATCAGGATCAATATTTTTAATTATTTTTCCATGCAGTTTAAATAAAATACGTCTCTCTTTTCCATTTAGTTTTTGTTCAATTTCACATGAGTATTTTAAAAATGTGCAGTTACACTTTGTAAATATTAAATACTATTTTATTATTCACTTCTTTTTTATAGCTCTAGTGATTCCGGTGACAGCACCGATGATTTAGAAATTTTCGACAGCGGTGAAAAAGATTTAACTAAAGAAAAAAAAGAACATAACATGATAGAATGTTATGTTCCTTTAGAGAGATTGCAACATCCTGAAATAACTAGTAAAAATGTCAGGTTAAATGATAACGATGTAAACAGGTAAGTCTAACAGATGCTTTTTTTTATTGAATTAAATGCATTTGTAAAATTTTCGACAGTGGTAAAAAAAATTTAGCCAAAAAAAGAAAATAACCCGTTAGAATGTTGTATTCATTTAAAAGCAATGCTGTTAATTAAAAAAATAATAACATATAATGTGTTCATTTAGAAAGAAAGCAGTTAATTAAAGAAAAAAGAATATAAAATGGTAGAGTTGAATTTTTAATGAAATAAACATGTGAGCAGTCCCCACCATTTTCCAAATTTAGCAGATGTGCAGTCCAGAGTCATACAGAATCGGGTACCAGTGGCGTATCGTAAATATTTTGTAACGGTTACCAAATATTTATGTAGCGGAAAATATATTAAAATTGAAAGTAAATAAAAAAACATATAAATTGATAGTTTGCAGATCATTAGGGGTTGCTCTTTTTCGCCAGTGACAGAATAAAAAATTACTCTCTTACTTTCTTAACTATGAACATTTTATATCTTTAATCCCACGCTTTAATCTTATACCATAACTTTTCTTTAATACATTTCTATATTCAGGTATTTTTTGCGAAAGCCTAATTTAAATAGTACTTTTCTTAAAGTTGACTCCCCATCTTTAAAACCTATTTGCGCATCGCGTACTTCTTGTAAAACAGCTTTTAAAGTCGACCTTTGCTTCTGTAATGTATGAAAATCATTAACGATTTCTTAAATTCTTTATCCTTCTCCTTCTGAAATGAAACTTCTGGAGCAACGCCTTCCGTTAGATGTTTTCGGAGATGAAATATACAAGGTTGCTCACCTGTCTTTACTCTTTCAGTCTCATTGTGGATTGTGGATGGATGTAATACAAATTTCTCGATATTCATGTTGCAACCAATACCCTCTGACGATAATTTTCAATTGGAACTTGCAAGCCATGTTTTGCCTCATTTTTCATAAATTTAATTACATTAGCAATTACTTTCTTAGTTTCCGCAGAGTAGTTCTTCTTCGTATTTTGCGGTCTACCCTTTTTACCTTGTTTACCTTCAAGCAGGGTTATTCGGCAACCGTCGTGTGTTTTGACATTTCTTCCTACTCCGACTGATTTCACCGGAAGCTGTTGTTATCAATAAAAATGCATCTCTAGATTTTTGTGTTTATTTAATTTAGAGCAAAAGCAGTTAATTGAATAAAAAAAGAACATAACATATAAAAATGTTTTTTTTATCAATAGATGATTTTTAATTAAATTAAAAAAGTAGCATTCTTAAAAGGTTTCAATGTTTTTTTTTTTTATTGTTAATATGAATCCTTAATACATTAAATAGGATGGAGAATGTTACGAATAAATATTTAAATAAAACGTTAGTTATTCAATAAATAATTGATTGTCGTAAATATTTCAGGTTGTGTGATTTAACAAAATTAGGGAAAAAAAGAAATCACACTTCTTCGTTGCATTACAAGAAACGACGCAAAAAAATAAGAAAAGATAATTCTTCTAGTAGTAGTTTAGGTTCTAGTGATTCTACATCCGATAGTAATAATGGCGATCATGGAGATGAGTAAGAACGTTAAAATTTTTGTTTTTAAAACATTATAGCATAATTAACAATAACGAATGGGGAAGAATAAAAAAATACCTACCCATTATTGCTTAAATTTAAAACAAAATTATGCTCCAATGTTTACAGCAGCTTTCCATTGAGTGCATTTTACGCCCCTTTAACATGTTAATAATTATTTTAGGAATACCAATATTGTGTCTCTCAATATGCAACAGAAACAAAAACTGGATGACATTTTAGCTGGAGTAATTTGTAATGAATTTAAGAATGGCTCCGGCAAAGAAAGTGAGAATAGCAGTGACACTGATGGTTCTGCTAAAAATATAAAGAAGATAAATAGCAGTAGAGATAAAGAAAATAGCAAGGTAAAACAATATTACTACAATTGATATTGATAAGTTTTTGTTTGATGTATTAAAAATTATAAATATACTAGTATTAATTACGGAAAAATATAATAAATAATTTAAATTGTGGGGATTATTTAATATAAAATCGGAAAATAGTAGATTATTTCAAGTGGAGGAGAAGTGGGACCTTATCGTTCGACTGGTAATAGAAGGCAAGCCATGAAAAGTCACTTCTCCTTCAAATGAAATATACTATTTTTTTTTTAAACGCACAATATGTAATTAGGTCATAAACAGGAAATATGTAACACGGTTAAATACAAAAATGGCTCGTTGACATCTCTTATTTTATAGTTGTCATTCAGCATTAAAAAATGTCATTTTGTTTTGATTTAACATCACAACTCATGGGTTTTTAACTGACAGCTGCCACACTAGCATACTTTTCCCTCTGGTGAAGGAAAAAGTAAAACTGCCGCTGGTGAAAAAGTTGAATTTTTCCGTGGTTTACTCAGTACAATTTTGGCCTATTTATTGTACGTTTAAAAAAAATATTTTTATTGAATATATTAATTACATTTTAAATTAATTCTCTCTAAATTTGTTACTCTCAGGAAGGTTACTTGGTATAAATCAAGAAATAGTATGATTTGAAGTTTTATTTAACCGAGATGAACTCTTGGAAGGTCGACACTCAGAAAAACTACTAAAGACTAACTAAACATTTTTTACAGGGAATTATCCTAACTACTCTTATAAAATATAAAGTGTGGCTTGCAGATGTTGTTAAGAATTTTTATTCCACTAGTTACATTTGTAGTATTTTGTTTTAGAAACCTTTAACAAAAGATGAGTTGCAGAAGAAAGCTTGGAAAAATGACCCTCTTTTAAGAGGGAAATTAACTTCTTCGGAATCGGATGCACATAAATCTAAGAACAAAAATAATAAGACTAAAAGGTGAGCATTTATTTTAGTAGATTTAATTTAGTTAATTTTTGAGGGAAGGAAAGATCAAATGGCCTTTTAAATTAAATCCTATATATATAAGCCGGTTCTAAACCGTCTTGCGACGTTGTCCGACGCCTAATCTCCATCTCCTTCGGTCTTCTCGGTCGTCCGCTATTAAATTATTTTCACTCATGGCTATGTCTTCCATTCTATTTTGGGTCTGCCTCTTTTTCGTCGACCCATTGGTTGCCATTCTAGAATTTGTTTAGGTAGTCTTGTTGCTGACATTCGTTGTACATGCCTATACCATGTTAGTTGTTTGGAATTTACGTCTTGAGTTATAGATCCTTCCACACCCATCCGTTGTTTTACTATCTCATTCCTAATTCGGTCCCTTCTGGATATACATAAAGATCTTCTCATCGCTTCCTGCCGTCCTAAAAAAACATTCGGGCTCTACGAGGATGGTCTGCAGTTTCCTACCTAACAAAGATACAAGACATTTTATTTAAATTTATATTTATTTTTCTACATAGTCTCCTTGTAAGTCTACACACTTCTTCCGGCGATCCTCCCATCTCTTTAACCAGTCCAAATAGTACTAGGCGTCTTTCTCTGCAGAATAATTATTTACGAAGGTGATGGCCTCCTCATTTGACGAAAATCTTTGTCCTCCTAGCTCAATTTAAATAACAAAAAGAAGTCGCTTGGGGCTAGATATGGTGAGTAAGGAAGGTGTTCAAGCAGTTCAAACCACAACTCGTGGATTTTCGCCATGGCATTGTGAGAGGCTGTTTCTTCCTCTTCACCACATAGTCTGCAATCCACGGGTTAAGGTATTTCCTCAGGCCGCAGTGTCCAGTCAACAGACCTACTATAATGCGTGCCTTTGTTCTGTTAGATTCAGAAGGTCAGCCGTCAGAGTTTGGTTTGGGTGCCCTACCATGACTTTGCTGTGTATTTGTCCGTCGCTTTTTTCGTAGTGTTGTTTGTGTCTTTATTTCATCCACTCATCAATCAGGGTCCTGCATCGGTTTTTGCTGATTCCAAGTATAGGTTCTGGCACTGTGAATGGTGTTTTAGATACTGGTCTGATTTTTTATTGCCCTCTATTCCTCTATGACCTGGCACTCGCATCAGGGTTACCTTGTTGTATTTGCCAGCTCCAGAAGTTCCTCCAGGTATTCCCAGACCAGTTTGGACTTTATCTGTGTTGAGTTAAGGGCTTTTATCGCGCTCTGGCTGTCAGAGAGAATATATATGTTTTCTTTGGTATCCACTTTCTAGATTCTTCTGTATGCATACCCGTATGGCATGTGTTTCAGCTTGGAATATCGTGAAGTGTTTGCCAAGTGGTATTATGTAATCCCTTCTTGGTCTCACTCTCACATGAATGATTCTGGTTTGCCCAGTTGTTCAGGTTCTCCAGTTATTTGTTTGGATCAGTCTGTATGCACTCATCCCAGCCTCTCCCATTACATGTATGGGTGAGAGGTTGAGGATGATTTCCATAGCAGCTGTTGGAGTGCTGTTCATTGCACCTGTGATGCAGAGACAAGCGAGCCTCTGTATTTTTCCATGGTTGGTTTTTGCCTGTCTCTGATTAGTTTTTGGCCACCAAAGGAGTGGCTTTCGGTTTGAGTCCCCTGGTTTTTTCAAAAGCACATCATACATTTTATTTTGCTTATGTTAGTTACAAGTTGTAGATGCTAGTTCCAGGTTAGTTTTTTATCAAGAATTAGCCCTAGGTATTTCACCTGCTCTACAACTTGTAATGTTTCGCAAAAAAAACTGGAAGGTGTGAGATCTCCCATGTTCCTTTTTCGAGTGAAGGGAATGAGTTCAGTTTTGTTTGGCCCTTAAGCTCTCTAAGTTGCACCATTCCTCTACGGTCCTCAGTGCGTTTTTCATCAGCTCCGAGGTTATTTTGGGTTTTTTTCCTTTTACGAGCACTTTGACTAACTCAAACGATTGTCAAACAACAATTGCGCGTCCAAAATTGCTGAAACTTTGGTGAGTACCTGTCAAAAGATGCACAACCACATTCCCTAGCTTTTATTGACGAGTGCTACCATCTTAAGGTCGGAAACTTTTCAGACCACCCTCATAATAAGGCAATCCCATGATGATCTTACATAAGAGGTTATCTGCCAGCTACATTTTGGTATCAAATTCTTGTTGTTTTAATGTTTTTAATTGCTTACTTTTTTGCAGGTATGAGTACGATTCTAACTTTTCTATTCATTCCGAAGTGCTGAGTTTGGATAGTGATAACGAAAATATGCAAGAAAAGAATAAATCCAAACTTTTAGAAAATTCAATTAGTCCAATAAAAAGAAACATACCAGATTCGGATTCTTCTGATTGTGATAGTGATGTTCAATGGTAAGTATTTTATAATAATTAAACTTTAATACTAAAATAAATTACAATATCACAATAATTCAAGAATAACGCTGTCGGTTAATCGGCCGTATAAGAATGGATTAGTTTTGACGATATCTTCAGTGTACTTGGATAACATTCAAGCATTAATTCCACTACTGTTTAAATACATACTCATGTTAGAACAATTTCGATAAAGTACAGTATTTAATTTTATTATTATAAAATGCTGAAGCTGAAAATATTCAACCAATAACTAATATTGCTACAATATGTTTGTACTAGAAAAAACCGTTTAGGGAATGGTGTGTAATAGATAAAACGACTTCTAAACGTGCATGAATGGTTTATGGAACGATCCATTTTTGCATTTCAACTGTGGAGAGTGGAGATAAGGAGAGTAATGGGACTTTTATTAAAAACGTGTCCACCAAAATGTGTTAAATAAAGTTGATCAACACATATGGAGAGTTTTCTCAGAAGAAATAGGTTCTTTGATAACTTTCTTTGGGTGTACATTGCTTGGTCTAACCAATTAAGTTTACTGCCGAGCATTACCCTATCCATCCCCACGATATATACAAGTTGGATGCTCTGCTGGAACAACATGGTCACTGTGTTACGTTTACCCCCTTATCACACTGAACTGACCCCCATAGAGAAATTATGGGCAATGATGAATTGGGTAGCAGCTCACAACACCACTTTTAATTTGACTGATACCGAGGTACTGACAAGGCAAAAATTCGAGAAGATGTCTGAACAAGAATGCTATAATATCTGTCGACATGTCAAAAGTTATGAAGTAGAACTGATAAAAAAAAGAACATCTCTTGGACGACGCTCTCGAACACTACAGTATTTACAGTGAATACAGGCTGATTGGATTATGAAGAAAGTGTTATTTCATCAGAGGACGAACTGGGATGTTCCCTACTTCATGACTCATAATCAGATAGCTCTTAGATCTAAAAAATAATAAATAGCAAATGCACACAGTCTTTTAATCATAAGTTTTAATTTTTTCAATTATTTCTTATACTATTAAAAAAGTAAATGGCTTGTTCTTCTATGATTCCAACGTTAGTTCTCCTTACCTCTACTATTCATAATTTCAACCAAACTTGCGATTGTTCGTGAACTAGTTACTGAACGGTAGTTTCGTTGCATGGACGAATCTAGAGACTGTTTGGAATGACATGCGCATTAGGTATTAATTACATCAGCTATTGATGACACTTTTTTTTACTGGTCAGGTAGTTGGGTTGTTAGTCGATTAAATAGAACGGTAACGTTTTCTAGTGACTTTAAGTTAACGCAAGAGCGTAAATTCGATTTAAACGATCCCGAATACCATACAAAAGCTTTAGGTTAGAACAGTGCCAATAATTCAGTGCTACTGTGAACTTATTCTTTTAATTTAAAATAGACTAAAATCGTTTAAATTTCAATGAAATATTCTTTTATTCCTAAATTTTAACACAATAATGAGAAATAATCTATACTAAACTAAAACAACTTTAATGTTATTTCATTAATACGAATTTCTAAATTGCAGTAGCCACATCTAATCGAATTTACAGTTACATTTGCAAAAAAAAATAAATTACAACAAATTACTGCATTTAAAAATTAAATTATTTTTCGTAAAAATAAATAGTAACAAGTTTTATTTTTAGCATATCTCCTGTTAAATTTTCCCAAAATACTGTTAGCAAAGGTTCTAGTCAAATATCCCAAAAAGGCAGAAGGAACATTAGATCGATCGTCGATGATCAATTTTTAACTGAAGAAACTCAAAAAGCCAAGAAAGAAGAATTAAAAAGAATAGAGAGGTTGAAAGATCGGAATAAAGTACTTGAAATATTTTCTCAATCATTTAATAGTCAGCTACATGAAGAGGTAATGTTTATAATTTTCTTATAGAGATTGAATTAAACTATTGACTTTATTTTGATTATTAGCTTTTTTATTGTTAATTTATTATCTTTGCATGCATCCTGTTTGGAGCTTTGATGGATATATATTCTTGTATAATACAATATCTTGAAACTGTATTGTTGTATTATCCAAATTTATAGATCAGTCTGTCTATACTCTTTGCTTAGATCCACTTCTCTATACACTTTGCATGGATCCACTTCTTTCACTGTTTTTTTAAATACTATACATTTTATTTATTATTAAGTGTACACAAAACAAATGATTGTTTGTCACCTTTAAATTTACCAGAAATTTTTAAATATTAAGTATAATATTTTTTTTATAAGGTACTCCCTTTAATACTTGATGTTGATGATAAAACTGGTGATCCGCTAGTTCAAGTGAATTCGATAATAACCAAAAAAATGAAGCCACATCAGCGTAAGGGAGTAAAATTTATGTGGGATTCTTGTTATGAAAGTCTAAATCGCATAAAAGAGGATTCCGGATCTGGTTGCATTTTGGCGCATTGCATGGGTTTGGGAAAAACTTTCCAGGTATACATTTATCAGATACGTTTTAAATTTTAGTTGATTAAAGGTTTTTTAAAATATCTAATATTTACTAAAGCAGAACTTAAAAATTGGTTTTTAATAGATTCGTTCTAACTACTCTAAAAACCGTACAGTGAACGATCATTAATGTGCAATAAAAAAAACGCATCCCAACCGTGCAAGGACGGTTTTTATTGAACGGTTCGTTTTCCGTTTCAACCAAACTTGGGATTGTTCTTGAACCAATTTCTAAACAGTATTTTCGGGTATAAATATTAAGTGTGGCTTGCAGATGTTGTGAAGGATTTCAATCAATATTTTGCCTCTAGAAGAAAACATGTTTTATTACTGGATCATATTATCCTAACCAACTATCCTTATACAAATACTAAGTGTGGTTTGCAGATGTTGTGAAAAATTTCAGTAAATCCTCTTAACCACTATTACAGCAACATATCCTAACTAACTGTCCTTATCCTGGGCACCAGGGGGTGGAAGGAAACGAAAAAGCCGACACCCTTGCAAAACAGGGGGCCGAATCTGCGTTCACTGGACCAGAACCGGTTTTTGGAGCCACCACAAGTGCCGCCAAAACAATTATTTTGGACTGGGCGGAGAGGAAAATACTCACGTACTGGTCCGACATACCAGGGCTAACCCACTCGAAGGCGTTTTTACCGTTACAACCCTCGAGAAAACAACTAAGCAGATCCTAGAATGGAGCAGAAATGACCTGCGTATTCTAACAGGACTGCTTACGGGACACTGTCGTCTAAGATACCACCTCAGAAAGGTAGATCTGAACCAACAAACGGACTGTCGGTTCTGCTGCGTGGAAGACGAAACTGCTGAACATATACTATGTTCATGCCCCGGCCTGGGAAGAATAAGGTTCAACATATTTGGTTACACTAACCTAGAATCTACCGATTTTAAAAAAATCTCACCCTATACAACCATGAACTTCGTAAGAAGGGCTGGATTGTGCGGTGAACTGTAGCCTCTAGGGGTGAGCCACAATAGACCCACTAAGGGTCGCATTGGAGGGGCGACCACGCCCCACTCACATGAAACCTAACCTAACCAACTGTCCTTATACAAACCGTACAGGGATGGTTTTTATTAAACGATTCGTTTTCTATTCCAACCAAACTTGGGATTATTCGTGAACTAGTTTCTGAACAGTTATTTCGATGCATGAACATAGAAACTGTTTGTACTGACATGCGCGTTGAGTATTTCATCAGCTGTCACTGTCACTTATTTTTTATTTACCAATGAGCAGTTCGGTTGTTTGTCGAATGCTGAAAACTTTTACAGAACCTTTGCAACATACACATTTTCTAGTATTATTTGAAGGAATACACATTTGACGCACATAAATTCGATCTAAACGATCCTAATGCCGTTTCAATGCGATACAAAAGTTGCTGTGGTTGGAACGAACCTGATATTCAAAATCTAATATACCATTTGGGACCAACACAAATGAGACTTAATTTTTTTTTATTTACGCGTGCTATGAATATCGATATGTATATCTTATGACTAAACTCCGAAAATCGGTTAATCTTGACATGTAACACGGGATTCGGTTCTTAACCGGCTAATCTCGACGTTAACAGACAAGCGCGGCTAAAGTCAAATTCTGAAACTGATAAACTATAACCAAAAATATATCTCAAGTATTTGATTATTTATTATTTGTTATAATGAAATTAAATTGATAGAAGTAATTATGAGTGAGTTTAAATCTCGTTTTTATGAAGGATTTCCAAAGCTAATAACTAACAAGAGAGATGATAATTGTGCATATATTTCAAGCGAAAAATACGATATAATTATAAACCAAGTACAACAAGCTAAACTAAAAAAACAGCGTTGTCATATCGATAGATAGATAATTTATTTATTTCAGCAGAGTTGTGGTCTGTGAAATACGTCACTGAATTACAAAAATTATAAAATAAACAAAACACAAGATATAAAATACAAAGGACACAAGGTATAAAATAAAATACAATACAATACGCTTGGTTAATTTAATACTAAGATGCTTGAATATCAATTAAGGAGAAAAAAACATTGATACATTGGGGCTCCATATTGCATAATTATTTTCGCAGCGATCTCAGAAAGCTTCTAGAGTCATCAACGCTTTTAACTTCATTAGGAATATTATTATATAATTTACTCCATAATAAAAACTGCAGGGGCTGTCCAGTATATTGTTTTTTCTGAAGATTCCCCTACACGACCCATCATGAGCTAAACCAAATATTATTCGTATAACTCTTTTTTGACACTTGAAAATTTTAATCTATCCTGTCCAACTTCCCCATGTTGCAATACTAGAGTAAAAATTTGCATAATAGACCGAGAGTAGCACTGTTATATTTAGATTTGGCTTCAGTACTCGAATTGCATAAGTTATTGAAATTTGTTGCATTGCGCCTCCACCTGAGTTGTCCATGTCATGGTGTCATTGAGGTGGACTCCCAAGAATCGAACCAAAAACTACATTTTATTTTTTGTTTATTGATTTGTATGGTGTCTGGCTTGTGAATGTTATTGATCGTCAGTAACATACAGTCAGCTTTCTCATTGTTAATGGTCATTTTATTTTCACGAAAATATTGTTCTGTTCTCTTCATAAGTGAGGAACCCCTATCAATGATATCCATTAGATTTGGACCTCTCAAAATGAGATTGGTGTCATCCACATAATTTAAAATTTTTATGTTGTTATTAGCTACGTTTCTTAGATCGTTTATGAAAATTAGCAAGAGTATTGGACCCAGGATACTGCCCTGCGGAACCCCCATGGACATCTTTAAAGCACTTGAACTAACCGTGCCTTGTTCAGTTCTTCTTTCTACTAGTTGTTTTCTTTGTCTCAAATGGAATTTTAGCCAGCTGTGTGAGTTACCTCTGATACCATACTTAAGTAACTTATCAAGTAAAATGTTATGGTCAATGGTGTCAAATGCAATAGAGAGGTCCACAAAAATTCCACAGGGCAGATCGCCATTGTCTAAAGCTTCCAGTACCTTGGTACTAAAATGAAACAATGCGGTTTCTGTTGATCTGACTTTCAGGTATCCATGTTGATTGTCTGAGAATAATTTGAAAATTTCAAAAAATTGTATAGTTGGATAGAGTATATGTGCTGCTCTTTTTATATAGTGGTTTCACTATAGCCAGCTTTAAAATTTCTGGAAAAACTGCTTGAGCGAATGATTTATTTACCAAAAACGTTAAAATTTTGGCTATTTCTAGTGCACAGGCCTTCAGGACATAAATTGGTACCTCATCAATACCTGTGCTTCTTTTGTTTTTCATATTCTTGATGATGGCTACTACCTCTTCTGGTATTACTGGATATAGGAAAAGAGTGAAAATATACCAGTGGTACCAGTTAAAAATAGTACCAGTTTGACCAATTCTTGTACAATACCAGATTCAGATATATTATATAGTACCTGTAATGGTGAATGTCAGGACGGTTTTGTTTGTATGACGTGTAATATGGTAGTGCATGAATTATGTTCGGAAGTGCAAGAATGTAATAATGATAGCGAAACTATAGTTGTGTCAAATTTTAGAGCCAGAGTATTTTATTCTTTCAATTGAAATTAAAAAGACTAGGTAGTCAATATCGACATTAGTTAGCTAACGTCTGAAAATATTTACGCCCCACTCACATGATACCTAATTTAACCTAACACAACCACTGCCGTCATTGTTCGTCAGTGTATCATCAAAAATCAAGTGAAAGTCGTTCCGCAAGTACCTTATTGCCCAGATATGGTCCCGTGTGACTTTTTCCTATTTCCTTGATTGAAATTACCACTTTGTGGACATCGTTTTGAGTCAATAGAAGTCATGCAAATGAATACGCTGGCCGCTTTGAAGGCTAAACTGGAAACTGAGTCTAATAACTCTTTTGAAGACTGGACAAAACGTTGGAATAAATGTATACTAGTGGAAGGGGATTACATTGAAGGAGACGCAATAAATTTGGAAGAATACAATATTTCCTGTGTGTATTATTTAATCGGTCTCATTACTTTTTGTCCAGTATACTATTAATTTTTTTAAAAATCTACGAAATTGAATATCCAAGTGCAATCATGAAAAGTTAAATACCGAATTTTAAATATTCAAAAATTAAATGTGTCTGTACCGTAAAGATTATGGAACAATAAATGTACTTTTAAAAATATGGTGAAATGGAAGTTTATTTCCCTATCACTAAGATTTTTTTAATCGCAATGTTTACTGTTTATTATTTTTATTGTTTGTCTTTTTTTAAAAATGACTGCGTGTGACAGTTTTAAGTTTCGATATTTAATTATAAATTAATGTGTTTAAGGTTCTCGCTTTGATCCAGACGCTATTTTCCTATGACGAAACTAACACTAAACACGTTCTGATCGTCTGTCCGTTATCTACCGTCAATAATTGGAAGAAAGAAATAAGATTTGCATATAACAATTTGCCGCCAGAAAAAAAATGCAGCCTTTTTCTCTTGCCGTTAGTATGAGCAAAAATTATTTGACGTCTAAACTAAATGTAATTTTTTTAGAAATTCAAATATTCAAGAAAAATGTGATGTCGTTAATTGTTGGCGTAAACACAAAAAAGCAATCCTAGTGGTTGGTTATGAAGGTTTTGTGACAATAACAAACAAAAACAAAATGGACAAACTTTATCCCCACTTAAGGGACAAGGTTCTTGAAGCTCTTGTTGATCCAGGTTAATATTATTAATTAAATCATACATTATCCGTGAAATTATCTTTTAATTAGGACAATTAAAATGTGGTTAATGTTCAAGACTAGAAACTCCGTTTATTATTTGTTATTAATAAACAAAAGTTGCATCAATATTAGCAATTATCCTAAAAAATTAAAAAATATGGTTAATATTTTGATAGAATAACTTATTATTTGTTTTTTTTTAAATTTTAGGTCCAGATTTGGTAGTGTGTGATGAAGGACATTTAATAAAAAACAAAAAAGCTACTAGAGCTAAAGCTTTGTATCAAATTGCGACTAAAAGACGGATTGTATTGACTGGAACTCCACTTCAAAATAATTTGATAGAATGTGAGTAATAATATCAAATGATTTATTAATTATTATAGGAATTTTTTATTTTATTTTGCGTTAAACGTTACACTCGCTTTATTATTGTCTAGGCTAATCTTTTACATATTTATTTTTTTCGCATTTTTAGATTATCACATGGTTCATTTTGTTAAACCAAATCTGTTAGGAACATTAAAGGAGTTTACCACAAACTTTGTACATCCAATAACAAATGGTCAGTATGAAGATTCAACTTTAGCAGATATTAAAGTAATGAGATCGAGAACCCATGTTTTACATAAAATTTTAAGTGAGACTGTACAAGTAAGTGCAATAATTCTACAACCTTTAAGAGTGTGTAAGTCACATCACTGTTAAAATTCGGGACAGGGGAGATAAAACGGTAGGCACGATGGCCAGAGCTAAATAACAATAAATCATATCTGTTGTTGAATTGAGCAATTTTAATTTGATGTTTAGTCCGTGAAAAGAGGATAAAATTTGTAACTATGTCTATCCTAAGGAAGTAGGTAAAGGATATTTTTTAAGGTTATAGGTATAAGGAAAGACTTACTTTCTCTTTAATGTTCAAGTTTGGATTATTTTTGACTACTAAGAATAATAGGAAAAAATTAACGGGCTAATTTCGCACTTAAAGTTACAGGTGATGACCCGTCAGGCTACTGATTAATCTCAGCCGAGATCCGGGGGTGGTTAGTGATCTTGGAACAGTAAAATTTAAAAAAAAAGATTGGACGCCAGGATTTAATTTTTACCCTCTATCCTTAAGCCTTTCGGCGTCGTATTTTCCCCTAAAGAAAAAATAACCAAAAACAAAAAGGTTACGAAAAATTAAGCAAAAACAAAAAGGTTTTACGAATCGCGACCAACATTTTGGCTGTACCTGTTCAGTAAATCATCCTTTCAACGCTTGATCCGATGTTATGGTGAAGGCGCAAGAATTGTATAGAAGCTTCGCGTACGTGTTTTCTGTAATTTGGGGAATGCTCCGTTGCAATATATAAGAACGCGTATCGGCTCCCGAGTTCGTTAGTTCAGTTTAGTTAGTTGAGGAGTTAGTTGAGTGAAGTTAAGTGAATAGTGCTTTTAAAGGAGATTTAATATCATTGACAGCAACTAGTAAATTAGTCTTGTGAATTTGAATTTGTGGATATTCAAAACTGTTACTTATTATTATTAACTATATAAAAAAAGACAAAAGGTTTGGTCCTTTTGTCTTGTACAAAAATTTTTATTTTCAGAAAATAGTATGTATAGAAGGAAAAAAGAATAATAAAAATCTTCCTCTTTTTTCCAACTTTTTATTCGATGTCCTGTGACGATGAAGTCCAGTAGTCAGTATTTTTGGTGGTCTTCCTAAGGGTCTGGTCGTGTTCGGTTTTTTCTTGTACGTGGCCTTGGCGAGTCTATCGTTTCCCATCCTGTCGACATGCTCTCTCCACTCTCTTCTTCTGGCATCACATCGCATCGCTTCCGGATCTCATTGCTTCGCTATCTGTTCCTCAGTGTGACGCCTGCGATCGCTCGCAGACCCCTTATTTCGGTTGTTCGTAGTGTTCTTTTCGTCCGGTTGGTGTCTGCTCTCGTTTCCGCTGCGTAGGTGAGGATGGGCCTCACTGCTGGTTATCGACATGTGTTTGTTTTTCCAGATATGTAGACAGCCAGACACTCTTGCTGTTTTATTTACTTGTGTGAAATAAAAATCAGGTTATTTATAGTACTTTATTGGTTCTATTACCTTATTAAGAGAGACTTAGTTTTTTTAAATAATTATATTTGTTAAAATCAGGTACTAAATATAATTATTTAAAAAAATTAATGCTCTTTTAATAAGGTAATAGAACCAACAATGTACTATAAATAACATGTAACATATAATAATAATAACATTCACAATAATTATGTAGGTGTATAAATGATCGAAGTTAAGAAAAAAGCTTTAGAATATTGTATAATTTATAAAAAAGCATTAAAAAATGTCGGACTCACTTAGGTAAAAGTCGTATTCCAAGTTCCCTGTTTATTTTCAAATCATGTAGAAAATAATATTTAAAAATTTTTTAGCGGATAGAAGAATCCGAGTTGGAAATATATTTACCAAAAATGATTGATTATGCAGTGTTCATACAACTTCATCAAGTTCAAGTTGATCTTTATAATCTATTTTACAATCATGCCCATAATCGCAGTGAAAATGTGGACAAAAGCGTTTTAAGCGATTTCCACCAGCTTCAATATCTTTGCACACATCCTCACCTTCTGAATCTAATGGAAAAATCTAAAAATAAAGTTAAACAACAGGATGTGGTATTTGAAGATGTTGAAGTTGTGAATGTAGAAAGTTGGTGGAAGAATAAAATGCCACCAGATACTTTAAATAACATTAAATATGGAAGTAAATTGGAAGTTTTGAGGGCAATCATAGAGGAATGCGAAACTATTGGTGATAAGTTGTGAGTATTAATTTTTATTTAAAAAAAAATTATTGAAACTTCTGTAGTAATAATGTTGTTTTTGTTAATTTAAGCGAGCTCTAGATGCGAAATATTTTTATTAACATACTGTACAATAATATTGCAATAAGTTTAGTTCATGGCTTTTGCAGGCAACATATGGAATAAAAAGTAAGCAAGTTATGTGGCCATTTCATTATTAGTTACAGCAAAAAAGGAGAAAACGAAGCAAAGGTGGATGAAGGGTTGGCTGAAATAAATCAATATTGCGCAGTACTAATCACAGATTAAGCAAATTGATCAGATTGCACAATAACAATCAAAATCTTTGATTGACTTAGTGTAATGTGCAATCTTTCAATATGACATACAGACGGTCAATTTATTGTTCAATGTAAATTATTGTGCAATATATTGAGGCATCTACAGGCAGTTTTACTGAGAGACAAAGCAATATTTATCGAATTTCACGATAACAATCAAACTCTTTGTTTATTTATTAATCTGTTTCGGTGAATTGGATTTTGTGTTGTCTTTTTTTGGCGTATCTTTGTGATTGGACTTCAAATGAAAGTAAATGTATATACTGAAACTGCGTATATTTACACTATATACTTACACTTAATTTGTTGTTATAAACCCAAAAGCTATGTTGTTATATTTTAGACGCTCGGAAGCTGAATGTACAATGTTGAATGCTCGGAAGCTAAATGTATACTGATGAATGTTCGGAAACTGAATGTATACTGTTAAATGCTCGGGAGCCAAATGTATATTGTTGAATGCTCGGAAGCTGAATGTATAATGTTGAATGTATAATGTTGAATGTTCGGAAACTGAATGTGTAATGTTGAATGCTTAAAAGCTAAATGTATACTGATGAATGTTTAGAAACTGAATGTATACTGTTGAATGCTCGAGAGCCAAATGTATATTGTTGAATGTTACACGTTATAAGTTTCACAGACATCTTAAAGCTTTTTTCCATAAAAAAATAAAATCCTACCTGCTGGTGGGTACAAAATGGTCTGTCCCACATATGTTTATAAGTGTTAATTTAACAATGTAATAAAATAAAATCCCAAACACTCTTTTTGATTGACTCAATATATTGTGCATTATATTGATAATATAAGATACTAGAGTCCATTTTAATCAGATTTTAACTTAAAATCATGCGTTTTTCAGTGTAAAATTATATGTCTTCTAAAGTATTTTAACTAAAATAATCTATTAAATAGTTAGACAATTGTAATATTTATGAAATAATAATATTTTCTTAAATATTTTACAAATATGTGAAAATCGACAAAAATAATTAAATTAAAATTAAATGGTTAATTATATGTATTGTGATTTGAATGTTTCTATTTTAGATTGATATTTTCTCAAAAATTGGCTGAATTAGATTTAATAGAACATTTTTTAAAGACTATTGGAACAAATAAAAATCCTTCTTGGAAGAGAGGATTTAATTATCTTCGATTAGACGGTACTGTGGCACCAGATAAACGAGCAGTTATTTGTGATGATTTTAATAACGAAAATAATAAATCTCTTAGGTAAATAATGATTAGAAAATGTTTTATAGTAATAGTAAAATAAATGAAAATCCAGAGGAAATCCATCAGTTATTACCTGAGAGTTGGAAAAAAGTTTTTTCTCAACTTTTTTTTCAAAACATTTTTGTATACCCATGCTGACATTATTTTAGACGTTTCGTTTCAGTAAAAATGTTGAAATTTATAGCCATTTAGCATAGGTACTTTTGTTAAAGTAGTCATCAAAATTGACTTATTGTTTAACTTATTATTCTTTTCTTTCTAAAATATTTGTCAGTTAAATGACTAATTGTTTTTCCAAAAACATGTACAATTAATATTTTTAACATTCCTCTACTGGTAATTTCTTTTATATCTCTGGACCATTATTTAAAACACTTGTCTTGGTCAGTTTTTAAAGTAATTAAAATTTATTTTTGTTTTAAAAAAAATTCCCTAAAAAGCCGGGCTCAGTAAAATTACCATTTTTTCTTTTTCTTATGCCTTTTTGCCACCATTTGGAACACTAAAGAATGAGTCTGAAAAGTCAGGGAATTTCATAACCGAAAAAAAGTGGGAACCCTGTATAAAAATGTTGTTTTTATTATTTAATAAGTACTTTAAATGTTTTAGGTTATTGTTGATGACTACCCAAGTGGGTGGTTTAGGTTTAAATTTAACTGCTGCCAACAGGGTTGTTCTTATGACTGTTCATTGGAATCCTTCATATGACACCCAAAGTATTTTTAGAGTTTATAGATTCGGACAAAAGAAGAAAGTTTTTGTCTATAGACTTATTTCTTTAGTGAGTATTTTACTTAAATATTTTTACATGTTTACATGAATTAATTGAAAAATGTTATGAATATTTCTTTGTTCTTTATTTGAAAAATATTGGTAATTTTAAATAGATCGTTATATATATTTGGTGTTCTATGTTATTGTTTCGTGATAAGTAATAATTCTGTGAAGCAGAGATCTGATAAATTAGAGGTAAGTTAGTACCCCTACTTTTTGTAAATTATAACGTTGTAGTTGAAAGTATTTATATTCAATGAATTGATGCTTGTTTATTTTGTTAATTTCGTTATGGAAAATCTAAAACGAGTTAGATTTACTCAAAACGGTATTTTAATATTGTTACGATAAATCATTAGTTGCAACCCATTGGAAAACCCAGCTCGTTGGAAAAATGTGCAATAAAATTTAAATTCAATTACTGGCAAAAAATTTGCACTGAGGGCTGTAAAAAGTCGTGTGAACAATCTTATCCTCAAATGGACTATTAGCATGTCAAACGTCACTACCTCGAGAAAACCAACTGCAATAACTCGCAAACCTTACATCGACATAGCGCTAAGGTATAACGCATACGGTATACATTCTGCAAATTTGCAATTACTCTCTTATAACAAATTATTTAATACGCTAAGTAAATAATACAAATAAATATTAAAATAACTACAGTTTTTTTGCAAAAATATATTTATAAGTAACACTATTCTGTCTTAGTTCATTTTAGAGAGATTTAATTGTACTTTTATTTAATTGGGAACATATATATTTTTAGGACACAATGGAGGAGAAAGTTTATCAACGCTCAGTTACCAAACTGGCCATTTCTCACAGGGTAATAGATAAACATCAGATAGACAGACATTATAAGAGTGTGGAATTACAAGAACTGTATAATTGTAAACCATCGACCAATAACGAAAGAGAAACTCCTAACGTTCCAGAGGACGAAGTTCTAGCGAAATTAATTTTAAAATTACCGTGTATATTTAAATACCACAAACATAAGGAACTCTTAGTAAATCGACCGGAACACAAATTAAGTGAACAAGAAATGACAGCTGCTTGGGAAGAATTCAAGGATAAAGATCAACCAGGTAAGTTAAGGCAGATTTATAATAAAACATATTTTATGTAATTTTTTGTTAAATGTAAACATTTATATATTTTAGCGCCACCCCTGCCTCAACCACAATTTCCATCGTGCCCTAGTTTTGAACAGGGTTTTAATTTAGGAAGATTTAATATGAACCAGACGAATGCAAACCATACATCTTACCAGCCCCCTCAATATACCCAAAAGCCGCAGTATTATAAACATAATGTGACTAAGTACGTATTTTTTTTTATACTTACGAACACGAAAGACAAAATTAAATTTTTAGATAAAAGTGGTATTTATAGATTGTCATGTTCCGATTGCAATAGTATTTATATTGGTAAAACTTCTAGGAAACTTTCAGTTAGAACACTTGAACATTTAAATAGACCACAAACTTCAAGTTTTGGGGAACATATTATCATAATTTTGACTTCAATACTGGCATAACTATCCTACACAACGTTAATGGTTATAATTTAGAACTTGATCTTATTGAAGATTTGGAAATTACAAATGAAATTTCAAACAATAATAATTGTCTAAATACCCAAATACATCTCAAGCAAACTTGTTTTCTTCCTATCTTCAAACTTTTGAAAGAAAATCTATCCTCACAAATAAGTTAACTCCTATTTAAGTTTTCATCACAACAAGGTTCTTGTAATTTACAATCAGTTTGTCAATTCCCATTGTTCCATAATTCAATGTTAACACTGTCATTAGTATGTCATATATATATATATATATATATACATTTTATTGTGTTCTATGTACTTCATGGTCATTATTTCTTATCTTATAGCTTTCCTTACAAATAAGATGTTGATGAAATGTTTATTAACTATGTTGTCCCTTTGTAAAGAATTTTATTAAGTGAGTTAATTTTTTATTTTACCAAATACTAATCTCAACAATTTTTAACAATTTTAATTATACAAATTTTTCACGAACGAATTTTCACATAATTAATTCACTTTTTCGGATTTCTCTCCTGATAATGGCAATGTTGCCGAAAACGTTTGAGAATTGATTTTAAAGAATTGTGTGCTATAGCCTTTTGGCAGTTTGTCATATACATTAAAATGTATTTTATGTAAGCACAATAAGATCAATATTTTATTTTGTTTCGGCGCTGATTTATTTTAAGAGCCTCATTCAAATTGTGTATTGCCAACAAAGATAGACTCTTTTAGAAGTGCACACAGCATAAGGAAGGTGTTGACAAATACATAGACATCAGTTTGCGTCAGATGGCGCGTCAATGCATATTTTACAGGTATACAGGCACTGATTTAGGCTGTCCGGACCTAGATCGAAAATTTTTTAATATAATAAATGTGTAAAATTACTTGAATTATAAGAAGTAAACAATAAATGAATCTATAATTACTGAAATTGACTTTGGTATTTGTAGATCAAAAATAGTCAGAAATTAGTAGTGTGAATACGAGGTCTGGCTATTAAATAACGAGACTGCGCGCGCAAAAGGCTTCGTAGAGGGGTTAGGGGGGGAAACGAATGCAGCGTTGGATAGCTGAAAGTGTGTACTATTTCAGTACAAAAACCACGAGCAATGAAACATTGTGAAAATTAAAAAAAAATCCGACTGATTGCTATAAGTTGTTAAAGAGGCCTATGGTGAAAATTATCTATCTTGTGCGCGTGTTTTCGAATGGTATAAACGGTGTTCTGAAGGCCGAGAGAGCACCAAAGATGACCAACGGCATCGTAATGACTAAATGGGTTCCAGAGGTTAAAACTGTAAACCAAATTTACTATTTGAAAGTTTTGGCTACACCGCGAGAGCGAGTTCGTAAGAAACGGCCGGAATTGTGGAAAAACAAGTCGTAGATCTTACATCAAGACAACGCACCTGCCCATAACGCGCTGTCCGTGAAGCGTTATTTAGCCTCTAGACACTCCAGTGCTCGAACACGCGCCTTACTCGCCAGCTTTAGCAGTCTGTGACTTTTTCCCGTTTCCGAAGATCAAGTCTGCCTTAAAAGGAACCAGGTTCGATTCGATGAAAGAGGTGAAGCGAAAATCGGCGGAGCTTCTAAATGCTCTTACAAAAGAAGACTTCCAGCATTGCTTCGACTAAGGGAAAAAACGAATGAAACGGTGTATGGCTAGGGAAGGAGAGTACATTGAAGGGGAGCATTTGATTGTAGAATAATTCTTAAAATAAAACTCTTTTTCATAATCAGTCTGGTTATGTAATAGCCAAACCTCGTATGTTACTTTCACTAAAATGGTTTTGGTAAACTTTTTCTACGTAGCAATAGCGTTCTATAAGAGTCTATCTTCATTGAACTTAATGATAATACTCATATTTTCCCATTTTCAGGTTAGGACAAACCTCTGCGTCCTCACAAAGATCTAATATACAAAATGATAATCAACAACCAAGCACGAGTACAAGCTCATCCAACAAATTCATTCATGAAATAACAAACGATTCATCAGTCAGAAACGTTGGGTTAAAGGCTACAGCTGCTAAAGATTCTTTCAGATATGATTTGTTAGATAAATATACAAAATTGAAACGATTGAATACAAGTGCATCAAATACTAACCCTATATTAGTGCCAATAAATTCAAATTTAATTTTAAATAATACTAAAATGTCCTCAACTTCGTCAATGCAAAAAACGCATTCCTCGAGCTTTGTAGTTCAAAATCCTTTTGGAAAAAAAATTATTAAACCACTAAAGAAGTCAGTTCTTTTAGTAAATCCATCCACCTTGCAAAATAAAAAAGCTCGGGGAATACCTGGATCCAATAAAGTCTTGCTGAAAAACCCAACATCTCTTGACTCAGTACCAAGTACAAGTAATCATTTAAGAAACTTATCCAAAATGGATGATGAGATTTTAGGTGAGAGTATTGATTTAACAACAACGACGCTTTCCAAAAATGTGATACAAAGAGGACTATCTGTAAAAGAAAATAAGAATAAGGACGCCGATGACAGTAAGTTCAAATATTTTTTAAGTATTACTTGTTCAAACAGAAAACAATGTACGTTCAGTTGAGCCAATCAAAAACACGAATACATTCTAAACAGAATAAAGCCTAGTTTTCAAGCTCAAATTATTTCTGTGGTATCAGTATAATAAGTGCGCCAAAAACCCAGTCTCGTAGGAATAATAAATTGCGATTTATTACTTTTTCTGCAGTTTGACAACTGTGCGCTTGGGTATTTATGAAAGTGGTGTCTTTGGAAATATTAGGGTGTTTTATTTTTAGGCGATATTTTTTTTTTGGTCCTACCTGAAAATCTGATAATTTACAGAAAAAAAATATTCCTGTTGGAAAAACAATTCTAAATCATAAGCTTTGCTCATTCAAAAATTCGATTTTCCATATAAATAACACGGGAAATTTTTTTTTTCGGTATTAAAAACTTATGTTTACTACAGTGGAAGTATAGATGAATTCAAGAACAGCTCCACCGTGCCATAAAAAAAAATAGAAGTTTGAAAATTAAAATATGCGCGAAAATTTGAATTTTAGTTCATTGATATTATGATTTCATAGTAAATATGGATTAAAATTTATCTTTATTTACTAAATACAAAATGTCGTTTCTAAAATTAACAATTTAATAACTTTGTAGCGTTTATTTTAAATAATCTTTACTGTAATTCCAATTTAAAGAAAATTTGGTATCACCGATTATTAACATTCACCTTTCCAACTCTACAGCTCAAAAACTGTTGATCGGAGAGTGTTTGCTCAAAGGAACTTTTTTGTAGCAAATTTAATTTCCTACAATAGCTACATACTCATTTTCTTTAAAAAAAAATTTTAATACCGAAAAATCGAGTTGAAAACGAAACTGTCTTATTTATATGGGAAATCGAATTTTTGAATGAGCGAAGCCTCTAATTGACTTGAAATTTTTTTTCCATCGGGAATATTTTTTTTTCGATAAATTATCAGATTTTCAGGTAGGACAGAAAAAAAAATATCGCCTAAAAATGAAACACCCTAGTGAATATCTATAGTATATGAATAATACTGATATATAATTATGGAAAGAGAAAAATTAAATTCGACTTTAGCTGTTTAAATTCGACTTTAACTGTACAGCATAAGTTAACGGACGACACAAACATCTTAACAAGAAGCAGTCTTATTTGATCGTATTTCCTAAGCTTATATTCCTGTTGATTAATTTTAAAATTTTATTTCAGATGTAATCACACTGCTTTAAAGGGTACACAGTTCTGATTCGTCCACTAGATTTGTGGTAAAACCAACAGAAAAAATGGTCAAATTTACTGATAAAAGAATACAATTTGCTGGTATTTTTTGTATATAAAAAAATGTAAAATTGTTATTAAAAATATATTCGTTTGTTAAATGTCATTTTACCGTTCAGTTGTTCGTTTTTGCAGCATACGTATTATACAGGGTGTTTCAAAAAAGGTGACCCCGTCTCTAGGATAGGTAAAAAACTGAAAAATAATTGGGGCTTGCTCGGTATAGTAATTTTCCTAACAAGTGCGGAAAGTGATGCTTTCCCGCACGCGACTGCCGTTAACCCGAACGACGCGGAGCGGAGTTCGGGTAAGCAGTCGAGTGCGGGAAAGACACTTTCCGCATGAGTTAGGAACAATACTTTTTCTACAAGCGTAGGAAACAAATTCATTTTTTCAATTATTTATTCATGCAAATGGAAACAACTAACAAGAGTAACATTTTCTATCCACTAATTATTCGTAATATTTATTGTAAATGTACAATTTGATGCATTATGTAAATTTATAGCGGAAGCCAGCATTTTTTATGAAGATGGCTGATTTCCTGAAGAAGAAGGTAACTCGGGCAATACATTATCGAAAGAAATCGAATGTGCAGGCACAGGCATCAAATCGTCGCCGATCAATATAGACGTGGATGGTTCTAAAATGCACCCGGAAGACGATGTAGTGTTCAAATTGAGAATTTTGTTGGACATTTCTTTTTTTCGATTGGTGGAGTCTTCTAAATACCCCTCTGCAACTGAAGTCGATTTCCATCCTCCTAGGCGTTTGATATTAGTTATACCCACACCACAGTCAGCAAGTAAAGTGGCTGAGGAACGCCTGAAGCTGTGACCAGTGTAAAGCTCTGGATTTTGAAGGCGCAGATATACTGCTATTTCGGAGGGTATCTTTCCTATGGTATTGATTCCTACACATTGCACAGTACATTTTCCACTTTTGTAATACAAGAATAAACGACGGTGAGGAGTCTCTTTTGGACGTAAATGTACATACTTTCTGTATACGTTCAAAAAATAACCATCATTTGCTTCTTCAGATATCACGAAGGATCTAGAGGAATGATTTTTGGAATCCTTGATATTAACAATTATCAGGTTTTCTTTGTCGTCTATGTCGTCAATGGTGAGTTTTGTCAGCTCTTCTCGTCTGCAAGCACCAGCTAATCCAATAATTGCTACTAACTTAATCATGAGGTATATGTCATCGGGTGCTTCAGTCATAAATTTTGAAACGTCTTCTTGAGTGAAGATTTTGGCCTTTTTCGGTCGAAAACCGACATTCTGTCTTTTAATGAATGCAGTTGTTTTGTAAAATTTGCTAATATCCAAATTTTGCTTTACTTTGAATACACTTTTCAACATTGAATATCTTGCCCATAAAGTGTTCGGCTTCCATGTTTTAGACATTTCTAGAAAATAAGCCAAGAATACTTCTTCTTTATTTGGTGTTTTCACTTTTTTATTGTTGCACCATTCAATAAAACTCGTGTATTGCTTCTCGTACCTTTGTTTAGATTTCGTTGGCAATAACTCTAAGTTCGCATCTGTAGCTGCTTGCACGATTTCTTGTGGAAGTTCTTCATCAGACGAATAATCCATTGTGGCAATTTCACTGAATCGAAAATTTTATATAAGCAACGCTTTGTCTGTCACTCTGACAATTACAAACAAATTTGTGAATTGATCGGCATGACAACATCAATTGTTACCTACTCGTTATCAGATCAATCAAAGCCTATATATAGGGTGATTTTCATAACAATACATTTTTATTTATCAATATTTGTTCATTTTTTCAATAAATAGTGCAAAATGATGGATGATTTTGAACAAACTCACTTAGTATTGCAACAAAAAAGCTTGAACTTTCATATTTTGTCACCCACCACTTATATTTTACGAGGATATCATATAAATGTTTTTCCCGCACTAGTGTGGGAAAACTTTTCCCGCACAACTGTGGGAAAATGACACTTTCCAAACTGAATTGCGTGCGGGTAGAGGGTGAATCACGCACGCTTGTAGAAAAAAAAATTTTCGTAACGCCATCCGTATTCAAGATAAAGGGCGTTGGAGAAAAAAAATGTATACACATTTATTACGATTTTGCCGAAACTACTGGAAACATTGTAATAAAATTTTATACGAATATGTTTTAGAAACTGATACATCCCATGAATTTGTTTTTATATCTGACTCTCATAGAGGGCGCTAGTTACACGGTTCGTACCAAGTAATGTTGATATTTAGATTTATTAATCAAAATTTCAAGTGAACTTAAACATCATTCAATTTTACACCAAAAAGGTACTCTTGGTAAAACTTGATACTGCTTACCGTTTTCGGAATATTTTATTTGAAAATTATGAAGTAATAAGCGATGCTGATATAAAGTAATAATAAAATTATTATTATTATTATTATTATTAATTAGTATGCATTATGTGAATTAAAAATTTGTTGTCGCGTAAATAGACCTCATCGATAAAACGGATACATGTTAAAAAATTGGGATTGAGGGCTTTCCTTTCTTGTAACGTTTCACAAAAATCCATTCTAATCGGTATATCTTGATTTTCTCCAAGTTTGCCATGGAAAACTGACATTTATTGATAGTTATGACAATAAGTCAACAATAATTAGATTTTTGAAACCTTGTTATTTGTAAAATTAAATCTAACCTTAAAAAAGTTATGTTCAATACTACTTGGTACGAACCGTGTAACTAGCGCTCTATATGAGAGTCAGATATAAAAACAAATTCATGCCATGTATCAGCTTCTAAAACATATTCGTATAAAATTTCATTACAATGTTTCCAGTAGTTTCGGCAAAATCGTAATAAATGTATATACATTTTTTTTCTTCAACGCCCTTTATCTTGCATACGGATGGCGTTACGAAAATTTGTTACCAAGCAAACCCCAATTATTTTTCAGTTTTCTACCTATCCTAGAGACGGATCACCTTTTTTTGAAACACCTTGTATACTCTTTGATTGAAGACTGATGTGCCAATTTTAAAAGTATTGTATTTATTTTACCCCCCTAAATGATAGGAATATCTAAAAATATTAATGAAATTGTATGTAAAAATGGATAACGGCGAGAATAATGATTCATAAGAACCAAATACCAATATTCTTCACGATGGCAATGACAGATTATATTAATGAATTGTAATTTAAAAAAAAGGGAAAAACTATATAATAATGTGTTGTTTAGATAATAATTTATTGCCGGTAAAATTACTTTCTACAATATTTTAATTTTTTAATAACCAAAATATGGTGCCAATAAATTGAAATAAAATTTAAATATTATACAGTGCTTTTATTTTAAATCCAGCCAGTCCAAATAGCTTTTGATTTTGTGTAAATGTAAGAAAAACAACCTTTACGATTGATATAAAATGCTATCGCATGATTTTTTTATTTCAAAATGTAATGATTGCGCGCGCGTTCTTTTTAACCTCAGCTGAGATTACAACGATGCCGCATCTTCATGCTAACCGCTTTGTAAGCGTTACTATTGTTAAACAATGATAAAAAAAATTTACTTTGAGAATTTATTATTACGTAACGGTGCAGTAAATTATTTTGCTTTTTTATAATTCGAAACTTTTATATCGCTGTCTAATAGTAAAAAAAAATCAGATCGTTTACTTCGCTACAAGGAATGTTTTTTTACATTGCAATTTTAGCTACATGAGAGCGTTTCCAATCCTTAAGCAAATACTTTATTCTTCTTCTTCTTCCAACACCTGTCCTTTACCGGACGTTGGCGATCATTCTGGAAATAATTATTTTATCAACTGCGGCCCTGAATAGACCCGTGGTGGAGGTTGCAAACCAAGTTCTCAGGTTTTTAAGTCATGAGATCCTCCTTCTGTCTGGTCCCCTCTTTTCAAGCACCTTTCCCTGTAGGATAAGCTGAAACAGACCGTATCTTTCGCTGTTTCTCATGATGTGTCCTAAGTATTCCAATTTCTGACTTCTGACTGTACTCATGATCTCCATTTCCTTGTTTAAAATGTCGAGTACTCTTTTGTTTGTAACATGGGCTGTCTAAGGGATTCTTAGTATACGTAGATACAGCCACATCTTAAATGCGTCCAACCTTTTACTGCCTGCATCTGTAACATTCCATGACTCAACTCCATATAGGAGCACAGGGAACACATAGCATCGGAGAAGTCTTATTTGGCATTTAAACAATTTCGACATTTTAAGGAATGCAGTACGAGCTCTCTCTATTCGACAACGTATTTCGCGAGAATGATCCCAACTCTTGTTGATTGTATTTCCCAAATATGTTGTAGTCTCTACCTTTTCAATGACTGTATTATTTATAATAAGCTGCCCGGGTGGTGGTGGATTTTTGCTTATCGCCATGTATTTGGTTTTATTCATATTTATATCTATTTCATATTTCTGGCTTTGCATTCATATTTTGTAGGTCCTCTATTCAACTGATCTGATCTAAATAACTTATTCGATGTTATCTCATTTATACAACAAGGATTTCGCATGCTGACTGCCTGGGTGGCCTTGTGTCTTCTTTCTGAGGTTCCACCCCTGCCGGATCTTGTGTTCCGATCTACATGATCAGTAAGGTTTGTATGTTTTTTGCCTATTGCTATAATGACTGTACTAGGGATGCTGTTTATAGCCTTTAATGAAGTAATTTCTCCTTGCCTTCTTCATCCTTATGTCGTTGACTGTTTCCAGATCCTCTGCCTTTTGGGAAAATTTCTTACCCCAAGGACAAAAGAGTGCCCTTACCTTCAATTGCTCTTACACCCTCACTGCAGAGGCTATTGGCAATTGAAGGGGGATAGCTTATACCCGCTATCACTCGGTTTTTAATTCAGCTGCCTCTAACATGAGGGCAGACGCTGTATGCAGCCGCCCACTCTGGATCAGACGCTGCGTACCTGTTGGTCCGCGGGAGGTATTTGATTTTCCTCCTATCACTCATATCTGAGAGGCATTCCCCTATCCGCCACCTTGGGACGCGCCCTCTAGGGGGTATAGGTTTCCCTGAGGGGAAATGTTATTGTTGGCGTTTTTTTTCTTACCAGACTTGTAATTTAAAATTATTTATTCAGAATATTTCGATCGAATATCCCACCGTTTTCAACTACTAAAAGTCTTAAAAAACAGAAAGGATGCTGCATACCTACGTGACGTCACTGCTTAAGATGGGGTAACATGCACGTGGTACAACAAATGACATATCTTTACTAAGGTTATGTGTGTTTGGTTAACGATTTTAGTTTACTGAACTTTTTGTTTTTTTTTTTTTAATTCAGAGTGAGCTTTTTGACGATTATTTAGCTTATTGTTTTCTGCTACTACCACCTTTTTGCCTAGTTGGTCCTTAGCCAACTAGTCTCTTGGCTAAACTTGATTGAGTTTATGCAGATATGGAGGGTAGATAAAAGGAGAACAATTTCTGTGTTAAAAAATGTCTAAAAGTGTATTGATTTAAGATGGTGTAGCAGAATACACTAATAACACCACAATATTGTCCTTTAAAACTAAATCATTGTCAAATAGCTCACTCTAAATGTTACGACAAAGAAAGACTTTTCCCCAATTGTGTAACTTAATAAACTTATAAAATACTGATTTACTAAAAAGCTAACGATCTAAAATACTGGAAAAGGATTTTTAAATTCTTTTTAACTAATTGTCTGAAATGGGAAAGAATCAACTGCTGATAATTAATACTAATTCAACAAATAAAATTTAATGTATTTTAAATTTTAATTTAAATATTCATATTATTTATTAACTAATTAAGAAAAAATAACAAAATACTATACTCAGGGTACTATAGGTCAGTTCACGGATCTATACAACTATTTTTTTTGAACATATTAAACTAATTGAAAAAAAATCTATAATTACTAATCACGTGAGGGCGCCAGGGGATTTTATTGAAAATCACTAAAAGTGGATTAACTCCAAACAAATCCAATTGTATTATTTTAATTTAATACCATAAAACGAGCTAACTAATGAACCTATTTCGGCTTCAAGGCAGTGCAAAACTTCTTCTTTACCCCTTAGAAACAATTAAAAAAAAACTAAACTGTACATACAGGTTTATTAAAATTAAATCACAATTGTTTACAATAACTGAAAATATAAAAAGAAATATTTTAAATAAAATAGAAATGAATGAAATTAAAAATAAACTTAAAATCAAATAAGAAGGCGGAAAAATCCAACGGTAAAAAAATCAAAAACTGAATAAACTAAATGTCGGAAATCATTCCGACCGGCGAAAAATCCAAACTTCTGAGCATCCAACATTTCTGTGTCTGGGCAGCTAAAATCCAACTTCTTTAATTGACTACTAAAATCCAAATCCAACGGCGAAAACATCAAAAATTGAATGACGGAAATTATTCCGACCGGCGAATAATCCAAACTTCTGAACATCCAACATTTTTGCGTCCGGGCAGCTAAAATCCAACGGCAAAAATATAAAGTCAAAATTAGATTTGTGAAAAACCGGCGACGATTCACAACATCCGTAAAACTAAAGTGAAACGTCCAAGGAGAAATTCCATGGACAAAAGCTTACAGAGAAAGCCCCAGGAAGAAAGTCTCCGGCTTAAAATATTTTAATAAATTATAAATCAGCCAAGTCTTTAATGCTAAATTACATTTAATAGCGAGATCAAATACAAAAATTTAATACAAATCTTACTTTAAATTACACACAGAACTCCAAGATTAATAAAAATGTATTCGACCTTTTAACTAAACTAATATTAAATGAAAAATTCATTCGACGATCGCTTTTTGATACTTCAATCCTACCAGCACTAGTCGATAGCGGTGGGGTGGCTTAATACCAGGACCGCCCTTGAAACATTCTCAATAAAATTGAAAGGAAAAATTTCCGTTACATAAACTCAAAAAAAAAACAAAAACGCTCAGAAACCTAAAATCGTTAACCTACCACACATAACTTTTTATGAAAGATATGTCATTTGTTGTACAACGTCAACGTTACCAATCTCAAGTTGAGATGTCATATATGTACGTCACCCTTTCGTCCGATGTCAAGAAGTTAGCACGCGCTGCACGTCACCCAAGTTGAAAAGTGGGTGCAAAATTTCTTGAGCTGATTCTGTAGTTATAGTTAATTCTGTTGTAAGAAATATCAGTAAATACCTGTACAAATACAGGCTTGCATTTAGGGAAGGTGAATAAAAATTTTTAAGTCCAATAATTAGGAAGATGTTGGCAAAACTGGGGCAATGACTTGGTATTTCGTTTTAATTATCATCACATTTTCACATTTATTATAAAAAGATTAAATTACAGATGAAGGTGTATTTCTCTCTTTTTTTAATGATTTTGAACAATTTTTTACGAAAATTTACTTAGTGATAAGTAAAATGTTCAGAATGGTATACAAATAAAAGTTAAACGAACCTGGTTGGTTTAAATTGTAAATTAAAAACAAAATACATTTCGGACTAAAAATGTCAATCTATACGTTTTCTTTCTTTTAAGCCACAGTATACTTTCAATTTCGTGCAAGTTTCGAATTAATTTAAAATAACATTTGAATTATTTTTTGCCTCTTCTGGTATTCCTATAAAATTCCATATAATTGCGGCGCAAATATATTTGGAATTTATTAAAGCTTTCCACAATAAATTTCTTTCGCTCCGAAACACTTCATCATCAACTTCTTCGGATCTAGGCAAACTGTGGAAAATAATCCAATCTTTTTGAGCGTACTTATCCAAATCTTGTTTCCTTATTACAAGCGCTTTTTCTGAATTTATAGATGTTAAAATTGCATTTGCACCTAAAATAGTAATAGTAATACGATCAAAAAAATAAATGTGAAGTAAGAGCCAAGTTCAATAATATGATATAAGCCTTGGTTGTTGTCTTCAACGACAAAAGAAGTGAGATCTAATGGGTGCCAAGTTCAATGGTCAGTCCTGAAATTTATTTATGACAACATAAAATATTTATTCGTATATTCGAACTAGCCAAGTCAGACCTTAGACTTCAATATATATATATATATTTTTTTTTTACTAAAAATAGTTCAAAAACTGATTTCGGAAGCTTGTTCCATTCCGTAGCAGCCCTGTAAAAGAAGGATTCTTGATGGAGATTGGTCCTTGTAGTGTCAATCTTGAGAGTAAATGGGTGAGACTGATCAGCGTGCCGAGTTCTTCGGCCGAATGTGGCCAGTGGTGGTATAGTTTTTATTTCTCTGGAGCATCTGCCATGGAAATATCTGTTGAGTAATGTCTGGTCTGCAACTCTTCTTCTATGTTCTAGTGGGTGAAGGGTATCTGTGAGAGTTGAGCTGTTTATCAAACGAATGGCCCTTTTCTGAATGGAATCTAGAAGACAAAGAGAATGACTTGGTACTGAACCCCAAATATGCAAGCAATACTCCAGTAGAGGTCAGATTTGAGCTTCGTACGTCGTCATTAGTTGATCAGGAGTAAAAAACTTTCTAGCTTTCCACATAAAACCCAGCCTCTGGCTTGCTGACTTCGCGATGTTAGCAACATGGTCATGCCAAGACATAATATTAGACACCGTGACTCCCAAAATCGAGATGGAGCGACTTGATTCAAGGGTATTTCCGGACATTGTGATGGAATGATTTGAGGAATTCACTTTCTTGGAAAACGTGGCGCTTTGTGTTTTCTGGGCGTTGAAATGAACAAGATTGTTGGTTCCCCACTCGACGATTACTTCAAGATCTCTATTGATGGAGTCAACCTGTTCCCTGTGGGAAGAAGTTCTGAAAGAATTTGAAGAGCATTTAAAAGTTGTGTCAATAGTTATTGGTGTACTTATTTAATTCAAAAATAAATTGTTTAAAGATAAAGATTTGCTCCCTAATATCAACAACAAGGTAGTGTTGCTAGGCAACACATTACGGTATCGGATATCGCAATGTTTGATTTACCGGTCACAAATCGGTACAGAGTAAGTAGATTTACTAGACAGTATGAGATAAAAAAGTTTCCTTAAACCACCCCGTATCGAAATAAAATTAGAGATAAAACAATTTTTACTACCTGAAATAGCTTCCTGTAACGTTTTACACTCTGTAATATTTTCTGCGAATATTTTATTTTTTTTTCGAATATCGTCTAAACATGATGGCGAAACATAATCTCCAGAACGAGCAAGAAATTTTACGCGAATTCCAAATGCTGGACAAATTTCTAAGTAAGTATTCAACAACGAGCATGCATTTCCCACCCAAGCCATGGTTAAACCTTGTAATTTCTTAAAATGTTCTTCCATTGTCATCAATTCGAATAAAACAGGTAAGGACAGAAAACGGCATGAGCTGGAAAAAAATAACGATATTTTTATTATATTGAGTGACTCGGTTGGATAAAGTGAAGAATAGTGAGATAAGGGAACGCTGTGGTGTAAAAAAAGATGTGGTTACAAAGATAGATAAAGGAATGCTTAGATGGTTTGGACACGTAGAAAGAATGGATAAAGGAAGGTTGACGAATTTACAAGGCGAGTGTTTATTAATTGTTAAAAGGGATTTGATTGTGAGTCCTTGTATGTGTTTTGTAATGACATAATTTTATAAATGATTGTGTTTGTTGGCGTTCGTACTGTCGCGACTTCTGGAATGTTTTAAAGTATCGAATGATGTTAACCGTTTTTTATCGTCAATTTTGAATGTCTTGAAAAAGGAAATAAACATTTCCGAAAGCTTGACGAATCAACAAAGAGTTTTCTCTTTTACCTTCCTAGATGTATGACTGCATCCTCATAATTTCCAAAAAAAAAAGGTGTTTTTGGTTCATTATATATAGCGAATTCGTAATGTGCATCAGGATAGTGGGCAAAAAGTTTTCCAATCTTCGGTTCGCTGACGAACTGTTCTCATAGTGAAAAATGAAGAACTTTTGAAAGTGCTAAATTTACTTGAAAATATTAGTGCAGATTACGGTTTCAGCATAAATAATAGCAAAACCAAAATCATGATGGTTGATCGTGAAAATTAGAATAGGAGGCAACCTGTTATGATTGCCAAATGCGAAGTTGTGGAGCAGTTCACATACCTTGGTTCTACCCTGCACAGCTCTGACAGCTGTGAACCTGAGATTCGAAGACGTATCACTTGGCAAAAGCCGCAATTACTCGACTAACAAAGTTGTGAAAGGATAGACATCTTACAAAAAATACAAAAAGTCCACCTGGTAAAAGCATTTGTGTTTCCTGTCTTCTCCTATGGCTCAGGAACATGGGTGATACGTGCTGCTGAGAGAAGACGCATAGACTTTTTTGAGATGTGGTGTTGGCGTAGAATGCTTCGTATACCTTGGACGGCTAGAAGGACTAATATCTCAATCTTAAATGAATGATGAATTCCAGCTTTCATACCAACGTATGGGTGGACGTCCAGGTGGTCTGCTGGATCTTGGGAGACCATTCCTTGCAATTTTCGGCAATCTGTTATCGTCCATCTGTTCAACATGATCTCTCCATTCGTGACGTCTGTTTCAGGACCATCTAACTATGTCTTGGACATCGCAAAGTTCTCGGATGTCTTCGTTTCTTTTGTGTAGCCTGCTATGGATCTTAGAGACCTCATCTCTGCTGTATTGATAATCCTTTTTGTTGTGGAGTTTTCGGCTCTTGTTTCTACAGCGTAGATCATAACAGGTCTCACACAAGTCTTATATATGCGGATTTTGCTTTCAATGGACATGTGCTTGTTTCGCCATATTATATCCCTAAGGAATCCTGATATTAAAGAGGCTTTGGTTGTTTGAGCCTTTACTTCTTCTTGGAGGTCTCTGCTGCTCGTGATGTTGACGCCGAGATATTTGAAACTCATAACCTATTCTACTGGTTTATTGTATATATAGCCAATTTACATCTGGCTCTTTTGAGATGGTTAGCACTTTTGATTTTGCTACCGATATCTTCATGTTGTATTTGGCAGCTTTCTTTTCGAACTGAAAAAGCATTGGTTGTAGGTTGTCTTCATCTTCTGAGACCAGCACGGCATCGTCCGCGTAGCAAATTACTTTTAGTTCTTTGTCCCCTAGTGAGTATCCCTTTCCAGCCTTTTTCACTTCCGTTATAAGTTCGTCCATAATCAAGTTGAAAAGGATGGGGCTATGATAATATGGAGAGAAATAACCCCCAGTTGCACAGCAACATAACCCTAATTTTTGTAATAATTATAAGAATAATTTTGTATTAATATTTTCTTACCACCAAATTGGAAATTTATTTGTTGCTCAAACTATTGGATATTAATTTTAATTCTGATTATTAGATATTAATATTAATTCTGATCGTGACTTCCATAATAGTTTGTGTTTATTTTTTACCTTAAATTAACGACAGGTACATCAGCCCCCTCCGCAAATCTTTCAACGGTACGGTGCCTATTTGCTTGACAAAATATTATGTCCGACGTTAAAGATAGAGCTTTTCCCACATCATGTATATTAGTTAATTTATCCCAGGATGGATATACAACTGTATCAATGCGAGCACCCAATAATCTAGCTGCTTCATACAGCCATATATGCACTTTCCAACAGGGTTCATGAAGTATACACATGATCCTTTTATCTTTTAGAATGTTCAATTCATCATGTAGCATATCTTTGAAAACAACAGCAGTTTGAAATATTGTTTTTACCTCTTCTGGTAAAACATCCGATGGTTTTATGAATTTTCTTCCTTTTAAAACTTTATTTTGTGTTGAATAATTTATGAAGAACTTTCTTCTAAAATCCATTGATAAATATCTGTATGCCAGATACATGTCATATACTAGTCACTTTTTGCTGCCATTCAAGGTGACTTTAGAAAATTAAACAAACATACAAAGAAACTGACATACTTTACAGTTTTTTTTAAACTAATTAAGTAATCCAAAATTAGGCAATCGGAAGGTATATATTTAATACAGTATGTATAAATAAATACATACATTATAGTCACGCCTTTTTTCCATAGTGGTAGGCAGAGCCCACTTCTTTCCACTTCCTACGTTCGCCTAGTTCGACCTTTACCGACTTGCCCATTTACACTAGCCTTATAAATATGTTCCGTCAATATTTTTTCATCCATCCTACGTGTCCAAACCATCTAAGCATTCCTTTATCTATCTTTGTTACTACATCTTCTTTCACACCACAGCGTTCCCTTATCTTACTATTCCTTACTTTATCCATCAGAGTTACTCCAGTAATACTTTTCAGACTAAGTACTCATCTCCGCAGCACTGATCTTACTTTCATGCTTCTTCTGCCAAACCCAACATTTACTACCATGCATAAGTCTAGGGATCAGCACTACTCTATACACAGACAGTCGTGCCTTTTTGATACGTTCTGGCTGCTTATAAAGTTATGCAGGGATCCATCCATTAGTTTCCCAACCCTTCGCTCAATGTCACAGTCATACTTTCCGTCTCTTGTAAACTTTGAACACAAGTATACAAACTCATTCACTTGTTCCACTCTTTTTCCTTCAATCATCACTTCGCAGTTCGTCATGATTTCTTCTCTTTTAAAAACCATTACTTTCGTCTTGCTTACATTTACTTTCATCCCTTTGATTTTTAGGGTATCATGCATAATATTAATCATCACCTGCAACTCCTCTTCAGATGATGCTAATATGACCTGATCAACGGCGTAAAGAAGGCATTTAATCAAATTCATTCTCAATACATATCTACGCACTCTCTTTCAAACCTTTTAAACAACCGTCTGTATACGTTAAAAAGCCATGACAAAGCCACATATCCCTGCCTAACACCCTTTTCGATGTAAAACCAGTCCGTGTGAGCTTCGTTTATTTGGACTAAGCAGGATAGAGGTAAGGAGCACCGTCTCTATGTATGAAAAAGTGTCCATCAAAACACGTCCGACAAGGGTGGCATTACCATACCATAGAATTCGTTTAATTTGTCAAACAGTTACCATAGACTTAAGACTTTCACGAACTTAAAAGCCTTAAGAAAGATTTAAAATAAAGATCGAAACGTCGGCGATTTAAGAAGAGCGAGAAGTTTGTTTTCTTTCGTCGTAAAACCGCTATCCACCCCGAAAAATAAACGTTTATATTTGAAACTATGTAATTCATACTACAGACCAAATAAAAAATATAAAATTCATATGATAGTTTTTAAGCATAAAGGTTACGATTAAGCTGTTTCCAAAATTTAGTGGTCTCCCCCATTCGAAAAATGTTGAATATTTGTTTTGTTTCATATTTTCCAAAAAAAATTTATTAATCTCGCATATACCAACCAGAAATAAAACATATGTAAATTTTATAATTTTATTTTACTTGTGTAAACTTATTCATTAAAGAGAAGTCCATAAACTCCAAATCCCAAAGCAACATCCGTCTGATCCCAAAATCTATGATATGTAAACTTAGGCGGGTTTCCTCCGTTTAAATATTCTTCAATTTTATACCACTGGGGATCTTTTTTATAAAAAGATCTCATGCTGATAAATGTTGACGAAGAATCAATAACATCCCCATTGGGATAAACACCTTCCCATCCTGCTGGTACATAAACAGTTTGATTAAAGCGATAATCTGGTTGTTCTTCGACTGCTATACCTAGAGGTGTTTGATATAATTTCCACATACTATCCAACAGTCTCTTAGCTAGATTTTTAGCTTTACTATTATTAGACCTAGCTGCATAATACGATAGAGTTCTCGCTGTTGCGGCTGCAGGACCAACCCCATTTCCATAATCAATAACTTTGCAATGCACTTTTGGAGGCACTCCCACCCAGTCTAATGTGCTGGGCATTTTATATAAATCTCCTTCGAAGGAAGTTTCAGATATTATCCATGAAACCCATTTATCTAAAATTTTCTTAGCTCTTTCATCCCCAGTAACATAGTAGTATTGCGCTAAACGATCGGTTGACCAAGGTTGCATTCCGAACCATTGATTCGAAGGAGGATCCACAGCGACTGGTTCCCAATTGTAAAACATGCCGTGGAAGGTATGATTGGTTAATTCGATTGGAGGTGCCTCGTATCTACCATTCCAACTATTTGAAACGCCACCTGCAAACGCACCTTCAACCGATTGAAGGTATTCGTACAATTCCAACTGTCTTTCTAAAGATACTTTCCAATCATCTACGGCGGTGGCTCCTTTAGGGGTCATATTGGGTTCAGTAATCAAACCATACGCGGCCATAGGATTTTGATAACCAAAGTGGGCTACACCTTCTCCTATTCTCCAAGAATAACCGTATTGCGTGGCTATTGATCCCCCCCAACCAAAGTACCAGCCTAACAAGTAATGAGCACTATCTTTACCAGTACCTCCTGGACATTTGTACGGATCAACACAATTACCTACTCTCTTGAAATATTTATCGAAAAAGCAATATCTTAGGTAGTCTCCAAGTTTACCTGCTTTTTCCAAAGTTCCTGTAATCTGAGAAAGTTGACCGCTCGCTGTGGCCCATCTAGAAGCCCAAAAAGCTGCTGCGATAGCTCTTGCATCGGCATCTGGAGCAACAGAATATTTCCAGTTAGGCTTATGATCGCCCAAGGAGAATAAACTTCCGAAACCTTTTGGACCACCATATTTAAATGTGTCACAAGTTGGTTGAGGAATCGTTTTCCAAGCATTTTCTCTCGGTCCCCTTTGATACGTATTTATGAAAGATGGTCCAGGCTCATTCGGGCCCAATTCACAATTGCCGGGACTATTACCAAATCCGTACGTGTTATCTACATCTGTTAACCAATGCATTGAGTAAACGTTGCTAGTTCCATACGTTTCTACTAATTCGTGATACAAAGGATCTACTCCAACGGGAGCGGCAGGCTCGGCGGATCCCACAGGATATTGTTCGGGATAATCCATTTCGGGACCGTAGCCAGCAGGGTGAGAAGCATTATAAAGGTTTGTGTTTGGTTGACTTTCGGGTAACGGAATTATGTATTTTTCCATAATATCCCAAGCTTGGTTAAACTTAGAAAAATCGTTCGTAATGGCTCCGTACATGGCCTCTAACCAAATATAGTAACTATGCGCTTCTGACGTCGTCTCGTGGCCGTAATCAGATGATTCCACAATAAGTGTTTCCACTGCATGATACGGTATTCCTTTTGAAGAAAAGTAACCGTTTACGGGATCGTGCATTTTATTATATTGTTCTAAGAATCGTTGCTTGTAGACACCTTGGGCATTTGCGCCATACGTGGCGATTCCCATTAACAGAAGAATAATTATCGCTTGCATAACCATTATTTTTATTTCTAAAACAGTACGAATTTATTAAGATCTATTTCAAAGTGGTGATTCTATAATTATCTCACCTCCACACGTCCACTTCGTTTGAATAAACAACACACTTGTACTTATGATATTCTTTTTTGACTGTATATTTTTGGATTTCTCATTATTATTAAATGCACGAGTTTAAGTATTTCGGTACTCCTTCGATTAGATTAGCAACATCAATTGTTTTTATCAAATTTAATAAGATTTTTTTTGTGGAAAATATAAAATTAAAACAAATACGTATCAATATTGTTTACGAAGATAAAATCATTTTGAACTATCTCTAATTAATAATGTGTGATCGCACAATGTGGAAATGGAATAAATTCATTGGACATTTCATTTATTGTGCATATTTATAACAATATTTATAATAATGAAAAAGATTCACCCCTTCGAAATCGGTCATTTTAGGAGGTAGTCACTAGAAGGTGTATTACTTAACACAAAATAAAATATCATTGGTCTGGGTGCGACCCGAGAGGTCCACACGACTAACTTCTCAATGGAGAGAATTAAAAAAGTACCATATGTTTTGTTGTTATAATTATTATTATTAAAATTATTAAAAAACGATTTCAAATTGTTTATAAAAAATTATAATTGTCATTAACAATATTCTGTTTATGTCAACCGTATTCTTTCAAACTTTTTCTTATTTCATAAGCGGGAGCTATTTTCAGTTGTTTATAGCAATTGAAATTTTTTTTTAAATATGATCAATAATCTTTTGTTAGTAACAATATTCACTTGTTATAAACAATGCTTCATTATTACTAACAATTATTTTTCACTGTTATAGCGTCTTCAATGTTATTCTCTCAATACTGACACAAGTTTAAAATATTCCAATTTCTATTTTTGTTTTCTAAAACTATCTCTTTTTATGAAATATTGTCATTATATTTTTCATACAAATATTTCTAACATGCAATAATCTTATTATTCAAAAGATCTTAAAATTCTGTATTAAAAATAGTATAATTTATAAATTGCAAAATTCAGGTAGTTTACCATTTTTTTCAATTTTTTAATTTTCCATAAACAGCTTGACCGATTTTGCTGAAAATCTAATCAGTTCTAAATTGCAAAATTATGCGTCGAATGCAATTGGTCGCACGTCGATATCATTTTTTGTTCTCGAAAAATAATTCCGAACGCACATGCGAACATGCATACACACAGACGTCCACTTAAAAACTAATGTATTCGTCACTGGGGACCTTGAAATGTGGAGGTATGTCAAAATTCGGGATTCGCAAAATCGGACCCATTACTATAACTTCCCACTGGGAAGTTAAAAATAATATACTCGCTACTGGGAAGATCAACGATAAGAGAAGCAGGTAGAGAGTAAAAGGAGGATTTAGTTTACAATGTATGTACCTACTAATAAAAGTGCTTTAGGTTATTTCCCATCAATTAGGTGAAGACCCCAATTAACTCATAGAAACTATTATTAACCAAGTACCCCGGTGAGTTTTTAGAGGTTTATTTTATCTTCTGGTTTCTACGAAAAGAAGAACTCTGTTATGTTCAAAGAACATCGTCGGAACTATGGGAAAAAAGCCATAACAAGGTCACTTTGTCGTGGGTGCCAGGGCATAAAGGTATTTCTGGTAACGAAGAAGCGGACAAACTAACTAGACGGGGCCAGAATCAATAATAGGGATACCCAAGGTCAACGTTAAAGCAGCGATCAATGGCTTGGTCCACTCTCAAAATCGGCTGAAGTGGGCACAGCCAGAGGAAGCTAGGCACAGCAAGTTAATGCTGGAAAGCTGCTCTCGCTAAGTAGGAAAAACAATATAGGCGTGTCTGACACAGAACCTATATGCAGATTATGTAATAAGGAGAAGAAAACAGCCACTCGTATTATCTTCGAATGCAAAGCCACCGCCCAGTGGAGGCACTACCTGGGGTGTATACAAAACCACCTGGGGCAATAGCAGTACATGAGCTACTACTCCTTAACAGGAGAATTGAAGAAATGGGACCAAACTAATGAGCTGGAAAGGTACAAAAAGCAGACAATGCTGAAGTGCCTAGTGAAAAATTAGACCTCTTCCACAACTCTTATTTATTCATGCATTCATGGGAAAATAGATAGGAATTGAACTTTTGGAGAATGCTGGCCTCGTGGAAACCTTCCGCTGGCAATGAGTTCCAAAGCTTGGCAATTCGTTGAAGGAATAAGAGCCTTGGAAGACAGACGTTCGGCAAGTCTCCAAGGTAACAGCAAAAGGGTACGATGATTGAACCCGGGCCGGGTCAATCTCGAAGAAACTACTAACGATGGTGCGACCGAACATATTTCTGAAGACCAACAGCTATAAAAAAATCTGTAAAAGAGAGACAGCTGCCAACCTTTCTGTGCTATTCCAAAGAAGCAAGTGATTTTTTGAGAGAAGCATCACTGACAAGACGAATTGCTCATTTTTGGACAGAATCTAAAAGCTTCATGATATGTTTGGGAGCTACACTCCATATACAGCTGTGGAAAATTTTTTGCGGTTTATAGGTTTTACAATACATTTGAACTATACCATTTAAGAAGAACAAAATGTTATTGAATACTCCACATCTGTTTGGGAGCAGTATTCCAGAACATGTGTATTATGTATGTCTTATACAGTGCTTTCATTTCAAAACCAACCAATCCAAATAACTTTTAATTTTGCGTAAATGTAAGAAGAAACAAAAAACACGTCGAATTTTAAATCAAGGGGTGATTTAAAAATGTTATTCTGCTGTTTCCAAGTGGCACCCCTTTAACATCCCCCTCCCTTCTTTAAAATGTCAAATAGCAACCCGTACAATAATTTATTTTGCTGATGACTACAAAGTTTGTGAAATAACATGTGACCATAACAAAAACGACCTCCGCCACTGTTGGATGGGTAAGATGTCTAATTAGCTAAATAGCTCTTAGCTCGAAACAGAAAACCGAGCTTTTTAGAGGCACTTTCAGTAATAGGCCTCATATGTGGTTTGCTGAAAGTACCTAAAACTGATGCACAAAATAAAAAAAATATACCCGATGAACAATAGCAATAGCAGGTAGAGAATAAATAGAAGTAAATAAAGGGAAACGGTTAGCTTTGAACATTCTGTCTATTCTTTTATCAGGAGCATTTTCTAGGTATCAGGTAACTTTAATTTTATGGCAAGATGTAGACACCTGCTTATTTCATAAAGATCTTAAAGATAAATTATATAACTTTGCTATAAAAAAATTTAGGCTACAGTTAAAGCTGTTAAATGTTTGCCGCCCTAAAATTATCGGTTCATAGTTTAAAATACGAGGGCAGTTTGATAAGTCAGTGACTTTTTGAATTTCCCGCGCAGTTACTCCAAATGCAACAGTGCTGCCGTCAACTATAATCTATCAGTGGGCAACTTTCTAATTTTGAGCAAGCTACGTCGTGCAGTTGGTGTTTGATAGCCGTTCAAAGCAGACGACAACCTCGTGAATTTTTACGGAAATGGAAAAAAGTGAATTTCGTGTGCTGATTAAGCATTACTTTTTACGTAAAAAATCCATCACTGAAACTAAGGAAAGACTTGATAAATACTACGGGGACTCGGCACCATCAATTTCAATGGTTAAGAAGTGGTTTACAGAGTTCAGTTGTGATCGTATCAGCACTAGTGACGCCGAACGTCCAGGTCGCCCAAAAGAAGTGATCACGCCGGAAATCGTCGATAAAATCCATGAAATGATATTGGAAAATCGGAGAATGAAAGTGCGTGAGTTGGCTCATGCTGTAGGTATCTCAACTGAACGGGTACATCATATTTTACACGAATATTTGGACATGAAAAAACTCTCTGCGAGATGGGTGCCGCGATTGCTCACACTCGACCAGAAGCGCAATCGTGTGACCACTTCAAAAGAGTGTTTAGCGATGTTCAGCCGTAATCCGGACGAATTTTTGCGCCGTTTTGTTACTGTGGATAAAACATGAATCCATCACAACAAGCCAGAGACCAAGGAACAATCGAAACAGTGGGTTGCTCGAGGTGAACGTGGACCAAAGAAGGCGAAACAGAGTCTGTCAGCCAACAAGGTGATGGCCACAGTTTTTTGGGATGTACGCGGTGTCATTCACATCGATTACCTCAAGAAAGGTAAAACGATCACCGGCGAATATTATTCAAAGCTTTTGAACAGATTCGACGTTGATTTGAAGCAAAAATGGCCGCATTTGGCGAAGAAGAAAGTGCTGTTCCATTAAGACAATGCACGTGTGCACACTTGTCTAGTCACGATGGGCTACGAACTGATACCCCATCCAGCATATTCTCCAGATTGAGCCCCCTGAGACTATTTTCTGTTTCCAAACCTAAAGAAATGGCTGGGCGGTAAGAGATTTGAGTCGAATGAAGAAGTCATTACCGAAACAAACGCGTATTTTGAGAGCTTTGAAAAAACCTATTATTTGGAGGGAAAAAAAAATTAGAAAAACGCCGGACTAAATGTATCGAGCTAAAAGGTGATTATGTAGAAAAATAAAATGTTTATTTGCGGAAAAAAATTTGTTTTATTCAAAAAGTCACTGACTTATCAAACCGCCCTCGTATTTAGATCATGACACCAGAGACTTGTATCAAAAAGTAAGGGAAATAACACGCAGATTCAAACCAAAGACTTCCACGATTGAGGACAAAGACGGAAAGATCGTATGGGAAGATGAAAAAGTGATCGAAGTGATGGAGTCAATATTGCGTGGAATTATACACCGAAGAAACCAAAATAACGGTCGAACAACAGAAAGAAAATATACAATTTGAAATGGAGCCCAATATTCTTATGTCTGAAATTAAAAAAGCCATAAAATACCTTAAGCTAAATAAATTCTCAGGAACAGACGGAGTCCCTGCTGAATTTATAAAAGCACTAGGAGACACGGGAATTATTATCTTTTATGATATATGTAATAAGATCTGGCAAAGTGGTCACTGGCCTAAAGAATGGACAACGTCTGCATTTATTCCTATTCACAAAAAGGAATCTACCAAAAAATGTGTAAATTATAGAACGATATCTCTAATTTCACATGCAAACAAAATCCTGCTGAAAATAATAATAGAGAGCCAGATCCCCCTAGAACAAGCAGGCTTCGTTAAGGTGAGAGGAACTAGGGACCAAATATTTAACATCCGCCAATTAATCGAGAAAGCCCGGGAGTTCAATACACCCATGCTCCTATGCTTCATAGATTACAAGAAGTCTTTCGATTGTGTTTGATGGAGTAGTATTTGGAATGTATTGAAAGAAATGGGAGTCCCTTTTCATCTCATATCTCTGATCAGCAACCTTTATGGAAATGACAACGCCAGACTTACATAATCTCAGGTACGCGGACGACACTACCATAATAACAAGAGATGAAGATGAGATTATTACACTTCTTGATCAGGTCGCCAATGAAAGCCCAGCTCTAGGTCTCGAAATAATTTTAGACAAGACCAAGCTAATGGTCATCGATAGGAGTAACACCATACAGTTAAAAAATCTGCAAAAAAGAATTGAAGCAGTAGAGGAATTCATCTATTTAGGATCGCTAATAAACGGCAAGGGAGGGTGTGAAACAGAAATAAGAAGACGGATAGTATTAGCGAGGACAGCAATGTCAAACTTATCCAAGATATGGAAAGACGGTTGCATAACCAGAAACACTAAAAGAGCACTGGTAAACAACTTAGTGTTTTCGATATTTTCATATGGTTCCGAATCCTGGACAATAAAGTCGAGCGACAGGCAACGAATAGATGCGTTTGAAATGTGGTGCTGGCGGAGGATGATTCGCATACCCTGGACTGCATACCGGACCAATGTGTCAGTATTAAGCGAATTAGGAATTACCGATCGATTATCCATCAGTTGCTGACATCGCATTCTTGGTTACTTTGGACACATCACCAGACGAGATCAAGACAATCTAGAAAGACTTATCATAGGGAAATAGTGGAAGGTAAAAAGATAAGCGGTCGTGGTGTAGTTGCTAGCGCGCCAGCCTCTGCACCAAGAGACCCTGGTTCGATTCCCAGGTCAAACCAACGAATTATAAGCGACCGCTGCCGTTCGGAAGGCAATGGCAAACCACCGAATGTATTCTGCCTAGTAAAGCCTCTCTAAACTAGCCGTTCGGAACCGGCATTAAACTGTAGGTCCCTTCTATTCATGCAACACTGATTGAGCGTGCACATGAATAGTTGCAGAGAGGTCGCCGACGCCCCCCAGGGGGTATGGCACAACAACAAGAAGAAGAAAAAGTCAAGAGGAAGATCTGCATCACGATGGATAGACCAAATTAAAGAAATTACAGGGCAAACCTTGCAGACAAATTTAAGAGTAGCGGAAGATCGACCTACAGCAGTGGAGACAATCGACCCATCAATAATCATAGACATGATGTCACAACTCTTCAGCAATGAAGATATGACTAAGAAGAAGTTTATTTTGCAATTTGGCAATTAAATTGAATTTTTACAAAAAAAGATTTTCCAACCACATCCTAGTATATCATCTGACTGACAATTTTGTATGGAAGAAATCGAAATTTGTTGGGAATATTTCTAAGCTAATTTATAATGTTCGATTATTACAAACAGGGTAAAGTATGGTGTTTACATAATAATGTACATTCGGTGAGTATGGTTCCCAAACTTGCCGCACTTAAAATCTGCTGCCCTTGGCTCAAGCCTACTCAGCCTGCTGATAAATTCGCCTCTGGGATATAACCACCTCAACTCGGGTTTTTCAGCCGCCACTGGGTAAATAAACGAAATGTCCGAAACGCCTTCAACACGGTCTTACAATTTTAAGGCCGTATGACACAATGCATTTTTTTGAACAAAAATTTGACGCAAGGATCTGTATGAAAAGTTCTTGTCAAGTAATTAACATTAATTTTGTATACATTTTTGTCTCATACAGATTTTGTTGCAAGAAAATTAGAACTGGTCATAATATATATTTACGCTATTGATCCATTAAATAAAGATAACTCAAATAATACCAACTGTAGTTTTTTTTGTATTTGGTATAATAGTTCAGAAACCTCTAGTTATTTTCAAAAATGCTTGCAATGTATTACATTTTCATTCTTATCAATGTCAATTACCACAAAATTATTTATGAATCATATGAGACAAAAGATTAAGTATATTTTCGTAGAATCACAGTTAAAAATAAAAATAATAGTACCGTCATATGAAAAATCGTATATTTAGCTCAGTCGAAAATTAATCATCCTGAAAAAAACCCATTACAACTAAATTGACTAATATAATGTTCATGCATTTTCATTTATTACTTTAATTAATGTGTGTTTTATAATTTTTAATTTATTCATAATACTTGATCCACCAGAACAAATAATCTTATCAGCTTTATACATATATAGATAACGTACTAAAAATATTAATATTTACTATCGGAAATATATGTTCAACTGGTTTAAAACAGTAAACTTTCATTTGCAGAGGTTAAACTTAGGCATATGAATTTATTTATGTATGACATTGAATTCTAGTAACTATAAAATGCTAAAATAAATTTACCCATTATCTAATTATAAGTTGTGAAAATTCTCATTCGTGAATAAATTTTTATTTTTTAACATTGAACTTAAATAATCATGTTTGTTTATAAATTACTTTAAAATTTTAACTTTTGCATCATACATTTTTCCATAATGCGTGTAACTATTTACATAAAAAAATGTTAATGTTTGTACCTATAAAGGTCGCAGAGTCTACTTATTTTTAAATTCCGTAACAGGTAACTAATGTAAAGATATTTGATAAAAACTAATTTGCCCGTAAAAATATAGGATTTTTCGTTTGGATAAGAATTCTTGTTTACAAAACCCATGACGTTAAGTAAGCTACATTTTGGACTATGAGCGCGCTCGACAACTTTCATTATGTCAGTACTCATAGTGACGTTCGTATACGAAACAGCAAAAAAATGGAAGAACGGAAATCGAAGATTGCTGCAATATTTTTCGATTTAGATAATACCCTTATTGCAACCAGGAGAGCTGATCAACAAACGTGTGACAAGGTATTTTTAGAAATATTATCAAATTATTGGCGGTTTATTTTTAAAATAATTTTAAAGTGTGTTTTTATAATAACTATTTGCTTCTGGTGGAATAAACTTTCTCGTTTTGGAAACGTGCTTTGATGAAACAGCTGATTTAAACGTTGTTATGAGAATGTATACAGCTAACACACCTATATTTTGGTTTGTTTTTAGTTATAGGATACTATTTTAAACATTTGTCATCATCGCAATTACTTCTCTTGAGAAAATTGGTTTTGTTTTAACAAAATCATGTTGAGAAAATCGATAGTGTTGGGTTTGAAACTGCAAGGATATTATTGTAAGTTAAATAAATACATGTTCCATGAGTTGTGCCTACTACATAGTCTAAACGTTTAATTAAAAAAAATTGTTAGGAGTGCTTATAGTTTTAAAAATTAAAGTTAAATGCAGTAATAAATAAATTTTCTTGTGATTAAACTATTTACAAAAATTCAGTCTGAATAAAACAGTTTTTGTTAGCTGTTTATTTTTTAAACATAGACTTATTTTTTAATTCATCGTACATATAGCTAATACACATATAATTTCATATTACAGAAAAAGTTAAAAATAACCTATTGATTTAATTAATTGAACTTTTTTTAAATTTCTTTGGCAAAAAAAACGGACAACGGTCTATAAGTAACAACTGTTCTTTAAAAAATTGTTGATAATGGTGGATAAGACAAAGTGAGGTTAAGTGTAGATTCCAAAGTCGTAAAGTAAACGTCTGAAAAATCTAAAAATAAGTAAGTCGATACCGAGACGCTAGAAATGACCGAATATAGAAATTGGTAATGCCCGACACCAAAAATATCTTAACTATGAAGGGTATCGAAGCGCTACAGTCGCTAGTATTTTCACGATCCCTCTAGAGTCTACAAGAACTTAAGTTTATCGTGTAAAGTTATTAAATTAAGATGGGTGAAGTATCAGATGCTGTGAAAAAGTGTTGCAATATTTTAAAGAACTCCTCTAGTGATACAGAAAAGTTTGCTGCTTTGTTTATGGTCACCAAATTGGTAAAAGGAAAACATGCTACACCTAATGCCAAGAAAGCAATTTTTGAATCTATTGGATTTAACTTTTTGCGAAGACTGCTGCTTACTACCGACGTGCCTGTTGATTGTCCTCCTTCTATATACAAATCAGTAGCTCTTTCAATAATTACAGTGTTTTGCAATGAAGAAGAATTAGCTACAAAAAAAGAAATGCTGGAGTTTGTTCCTGCCTTTTTGGAAATAGTTAAAGCAGCAGATGATGCTGCAAATGATGATAGTCTTATGGCAATAGGAGAAGCTTATAACTGTTTAAAAGGTATAGCATCCTATGAACCTGGTCAAAAAAAATTGTTTGAATCTCAAGCTGTCGATAAACTCAGTCAAATTTACTCACAAGGTAGTTTTCAATCAGATGAAGCTCTAAATATTATGGCAGTTTTAATTGCAAAAGACCCAACTTCTTGGAATAATAAAGATCCGAAAGCATATCATGCTTTATTAAATAAAATAGCTGTCGACTTTGAAACAGATCAAGATAAACGTAAATTTGAAATTTGTGATGTGCTTCATGCCTTAGTATATAATTGTCCTAAAACTCAAATTTCTGAGTTTGCTTCCAGTGAAACGTGGCCCCAAAGTGTTTACAAGGGATTGTGTGATATTCTGCAAAGCAAAATTGGTGCGGCACAAAGAAATCCTGCTTTATTACTTACTTCTAGTGCATTAGATTTGCTAGGAATTGAGTGGTTATTTTCGGATGAAGAGAAAGGTAAACAAATGTTTCTTCTTCTCATCCAGTTAGCTTCAATTGAGGTTAGAATGCAACTTGAGGGAAAAAACCTTAAATCATTAGCACCTCAGCAAAATCTTATTACTGCTTGTTACTTAATTTTAGAGGTATCAATAAATTTTATTACTGAGGATCAAATTGATCTAGAACAAAAAGAAAAGCAAACATTATATACTGGTTTAAAAGGAGCATTTACTGCTATAGTAAATTTATTATTAAAAGTAGCTGCTGATAAATCCAAACCATCTGGTGAAGATAAATTGTTTATTTGTGGTACTATAAGAGTTTTGGCAGCATGGTTAGCTCAAGAAACTGCAGCTATGAGGCCACAAATATACCAATTACTTCCATTTCTTTTAAGTTTAGCCAATGAAACATTTTATGCATATAGAGATAGAAGAGTTGCTGAAAAAGCAGGTAAACCACTTGAAAATAATCCTCTTAGTACTATTAACTTATTGAGAGTCATGTTGCCTGCACTTTGTCATTTGGCTGTTGAAGATGAGGCAAGGAAATTAATGTTAAACATTAAGGAAGAGAAAGTGTTATTGGATGTACTGCAATTTCATTGGACAATTGTACATTATAAAAGACCTCCTGTTCCAAGATCTGAAAGATTAAAAGTTTTAAGTCAACCTGAACCACAATTAACTCCTGAAATGCTAGAAGATATGAAAGATTCAAGAACAGCTATGATCAGTACCTGCAATTTATTAATGAATTTAACAGTTCTAGAAGCCAAATATGTTGAACAATCAGATGCTTGTAATGAATTGTTGATGTTTTTATTTGAAAATTTACCTGAATTAAAAGATATACCTGAAAACATAGTCCTACATGGAAATTTGGCAGTACTAGGCTTGTTATTATTAAAGCAACTTTCAAATAAAGTTAAGAAGAATGACTTTTCAATTTGTAGGTATATTCAAGCTACAATTAGATTCTTGTGGGATGCATACATTATTGATGAATCAAATGACCCCACTGCATTAGTTGTTTCCATGGCATATAAAGAGCATTGGATGGAAATAATGGAGCTGTGGTTTTTAGGTATGCAGACGTTATCTGGAGTAATCTCTGTGATACCTTGGATTTCAGAATTTGCAATTGAAAGTGGATGGGCTGAAGGAATTATTCAGCTTCTAAAAAAAGTGAAAATTGGCACTCTCCCACCTAATGTTAAATCAGCATTTGAAGATTTCTTATGTCATTTAGTTGATGCCAATGATAATGTGACAGAAGTCTTAAAAAAAGCAGAAGCTTTAAGAGTTTGCAGAAATCACAGACTTATGGATTTGGGAAAAAAATTATTTGGAGATTAGACATTTTTGTGTGTTTTTAATCACAGCTTAAAAAACAATAGTAAATTACTGGGTGCTAATAACATGTTTAAAAGTTTTAAGTTTTGTGTTCTCAATCACAGTACATACCAAATTTTAAAAATATAAAATATTACAAGCACACATGCATTAAGTGTTATATTATATTGTATTATATTTTATTTACCATAGCATGTTGTATGAAATGAGAAATTTCTGAAACTACAATCAATCGTCAAAATTACAAATTTTTGACTGTACATATAAGATATTTTTTATATAATAAAAAAGTGGATGTAGTAATACTCCCAATTTTTTTTTAGTATAATTTTAAATATTTTAATGTATAATATACTATTAGTTTGGTTTTTAATTAAGGTTGATTGTAAATCTAGAGTGTGTAACGATCTTAAGCTTACCAATTTCTAAATTTTTATGTTTATTCTCTCCTATTTGTGTATTACTTTTAAATTGTTACAACCTTAATTATAATAGTTTGAGAACCTCTGAAAATTCACAGTATTGATTCTTTAATACTGGTAAGCTTATAATGGTATACCCTAATAAAAATTGTCATGGTTTGCATTGTTTGCAGCAGGGATTAAATAAAAATGTCATCTTATCTTAAAAAAAGCTTGTTCAAAATTTTGCTATCAACTTACAATATATTTGTTTTCAAGTAGGTACATTAAATAATTTACTTTTTTACAAAACATGTTTTTAATATTTTAATTGATACAATAAACAATAATATATTTTAAAAACATTACTACTTTTATAAATAAACGAATTTCTATGTTGTTTATATATTTTTAAGTAAAATAGTTTTTGCATAATTTGTTCTTGATAATAATGGATTCACTAAACAGTCAATTGGTTGTAACAATAAGTTCTGTTACAAGTCTAACTTTATGAAATAATGGAAATATTTGGAATGCATTCATATCAGAACAAAGTCAATGGGATAATCACTGTAAAGGCTTTTTTAGGAGTTTCAATTGGGCATGGTAAATAATTATCTTGACACTGAATTTCTGCTGATTTTTGCTCCTGAAATCTTTTAGATGTGGTTACTATGCTTGATTGGGCCTCTTAAAAAAATCCTCATATAACCTAAGATATCCAACATCTAAAAGTTGATTTTCTCTCAACATAATGTCGTTCTTTAATTATTGAATACCCACTTTTTCTCAGAAATACTAGGTTTGTTTTTGATAACAAGTATAACCAAATAAGTTTTGGTATTTGAAATTTAAAAAAATAAATAGCTACAATTTAGAATTTGTGTTGCAAGATAATTATTTGGAAATTGAGAAATAGTATTGCAAAAAGTTTCAAAATGCTCATTTTATTTTTTAACTTGTAGCACAATTTTTAAAATATTTCAATTATTGTGTTTCCTATTTTTGTTGGAATGTACTTTCTTATATTTTGTGTTTATTATTGTGTGCAGCTTTTATCATATTGGTATTAACACCTAGTACGTAAAGACAAATGTTCTTTTTTTATTGTTCAAACTAATATAACAGCTTTGTTTGCATTTGTTTCTTGAACAATATAAGTTTTGTACACTTTTTATAATGTAAAATTATGAATAAAATAGCATTCTTACTGGTTGTTACATTTTAATTGTATCATTTTCTCAGTATAGTCATTTCTAAAATTATTCAATAGACCCAAACACATACTCCCACAAAGTAAAAGTTATTTTTAGAAACTTATTTTAGTTTAGTTGAATTTATCAGGGTTTATACATTTACCTATGTATAAAAAATACTAATACATTACTGTAGCATTTAAAGTAACTATACTTTGTTAAAAATAAGGTTGTTTGTCGATAGTTACGCATTTTGATGCCATAGTAAACTTTATACTTTTTAATATTTTTGTAAACATTTACCAAAGAGCAATGTAAGATAGAAGTCATCGAACTTATATAAAATGTTATTAAAGCATTTCATTTTTAACATAATTTAATGATAAGTAGTGCTACCGAGTTTACCAGATTGTTTTTGTTTAGTTGTTTAATAAAATACAACCTTTAAAATGTAATTAAAATAAAAAATAAACTAGTAGTTAATTATAACATTAAAAACGAGTTTTTAAACTGAATTTGAAATCATATCTGTTTTTTAGGAATAATAAAACATTTTAAAATTACCATCGAACATTCTAGATAACCTTTGCCCCATTTAAAAAACACGCCACAAATTATTTTAGTTCATACTTTGTATATAAAATTTGCTGGGGCTAAATTTTCATATGTGAGGAAATACTACCGAGAGTACCCACAATTTTTAAATAAGTTAAAAATATGGAGGTTTTCCATATCCAACAAATTGATCTAGATTAAATTTAAGAAATTACTTTTTGGATATTTTTAAAAGTAAATAAAGCAATATTTGTAAATCCCTACCATTTAATGTATTTTTTTCATAGGAAGTATCAAATTAAATAACATGTTATTTTAGATTAGATTCCTAATATTTGACTAAAGAATTTTTAAAACTTGGATGAAAATTCTTTATATTAAAAAAAGAATGTAAAATTACTTTTCTTAATTTTAATATTTTTTTAAGTAGATGTATAATGAATAAGGAATATATAAATATCTATAACTTAATTATTACAGTTAATTGAAGTTTTACACAAACACTACTCAGTACCTTTGGAAACAGCAATACACGTTTGTAAAAAATATTTAAAAATATTTAGAAAATGCCCAGAAAATTCTTCTATGGATCTTCATGAATGGAGAAAAATGTTGTGGAAGAAAGCCTTGGAAGAAAATTATACAAATTTAACAGGTAAGCTTTAAAAATGTTTACATACTACATAAAATTTTATTTTAATTTGAATTATTAGTTTACAACTTTTGGGTGATTTAAAAAATTTACCACATTTTTAATAGACCTGTAACAAATTATCAGAATGTACAATTAAAATTAAAATACTTCGTATTTTAAATTTTGTGGTTGATACCTTTATCATTACAAGGCAATAACTAGTTTAATAGAGTAGAGCAAATAATTATTTTAACCTAACTTTTACAGTTGTCAGTCAAAGTTTAAAGGTTATTGGATTTAAAAAAAAATATCTTAGAGGATAGTCTTTTTTCGTTGTAAATTTATAACATATTACTAGATAAGTTTAAAGTTGCATAAAAATGGGTAGAGTTTCAAGAGACAAACGTGATGTTTATTACCGTAAAGCGAAAGAACAAGGCTGGCGAGCTAGAAGTGCTTTTAAATTGCTACAGATTGACGAAAAATACAACATTTTTGAAGGAGTCACAAAAGCTGTAGACTTGTGCGCTGCTCCCGGAAGCTGGAGTCAAGTATTATCAAGAAAACTATATCTCGGCGAAACCATTATTATAAAAGAAAAATGTTGTTTGTTTTATAATGAAATTGAATTACATCAGAAATTAGAAAGTATGGAGGAATATGAATCACATAAAAATGAGGATGTTAAAATAGTGGCAGTAGATTTACAACCTATGTCTCCGCTTCCAGGTGTTATTCAGATACAAGGAGATATCACAGAATACTCTACAGCTCAAGAAATTATTGGACACTTTGAAGGTGACTTTGCCGATTTAGTAGTTTGCGATGGAGCTCCTGATGTAACAGGATTACATAGTATAGACATTTACATTCAAGCTCAGTTACTTTTAGGAGCTCTACATATTTGTTGCAATGTTTTAAAACCAGGAGGAACTTTTATTGCAAAAATATTTAGGGGCAAAGACAATGATTTATTAATAAACCAACTACTATCACTATTTAAAATGGTGGATGTAGCTAAACCCAGCAGCTCCAGAAATTCCAGTATGGAATCTTTTGTAGTTTGCAGAAATTATAGTCCTCCAGAAGGATTTGATCCAAAACTATTGACACCATACTTAAATGTATCCCATCGAGATTTTAATTCATTGACGGGAATAAATAGAATGATAATTCCATTTGTAGTATGTGGTGATGTTAGTGCATTTGATTCAGATACTACCTACCCTTTACAATTAAAAGGAGAGCAACCTTATCAATATAGACCTCCTGTTCAGAGACCAATTGCTCCACCATATTCATTTCACACAAATTTAAAAAGGAGCAAGAAAATTGACCAATATTTGAAAAAAATTGATGATGCAGTAAAGAAAAGTGGGCTTGCAGCTAATCTTAAATCTAAAAAGACAGCAAAATATCAGCCAACAGATGATACAAGTTCATCTGAAGATGATTGTAATTATCCCAAAGTTACTAAAAAATACTCTATTTTTGATGATGGTCCATTTTATGAAATACTTAAAAAAGCAAATAAATTAAAAAAACATAATAAAAATCCACAAAATAAAAATGTAGAAGATGAAGCAGAGCAGGGGGAGGCATCAGGACTTCAATTTCTTTATGAAGATGAAAACACAGATCCTGATTTAATAAAGGAATGTTTAGAAAGAATGAAATTGTTTGGAAAGCCATCTACTTGTAATTGTAATTATTTTGATTAGTAGTATAAATCAACAAAATAAATTATGCTTGTCACAAATTTCTAATTATTTTCAATTTGTTGTGGTATTTAATTGTCTTTCTAGTTACAAACTTGGTTTTAAAATAAATAATTAAGTATAAAATTATTTCTGATTCTCATTATTCTAAATGATGATTGTATTTGAACAAAATATATTTTTAAAATGTTTATGTTTTATTTTTATAATATATTTATTACCATTTGATAAAACCATTGGAGAGTTCATTAGAATTTTCTAAGAGTTTACTTCAAATTTATCACATTTATAAATTATTTTGTGTTCATATTTCGGTACAAATTTACTTTATGGGACTCACCCAATAAAAGTGTATTTTAGTTGTTTTTCTATTCTATTGTCAGTGTTTTATGTATGGGTTTTATTTGGCGCGGATATGTTACATTGCATTTTAATAGTAGCTTCGCCTGACAGATATTACTGTTTTATAACTTTAGTCAACTTAAAAAAATCTTAAAACCTAATATTTCATGGAATATGCGTAGATGTTAATTAGATTCCAATCCAAGAATATTTTTTAAGGGAAATTTAAACATTTTTATTCTAATTAGAAATGAGTCTTCAAGAAACAGTAGGTTATTATTTCTGTGTAAAATTATTTGTATTTTTGATGATTTGTAGATCCAGAATAAATATATTTCATTGACTGGGAAGAGGTAAAATTCATTCAAAATAATTATTAATAAATAAAAATACGATTTAAATGTATTATTTTTATTTAATGTCACTAACAAGAATTTAGAAAAACATGGGTACATGTATTAGAAAAAATGATATATTTGCTGTGATTTGCTATTAAGTCTTTCTTGTAAATATAAAATACCACGTGTACAAAATAATTAGATACAACCAAAAATATTCCTCACTATATAAAATAAAGTTCAACATGTTCTTGGAGCTAGTTTAAGCAGTTCGCAATGATTTTACCAAATTTACGAGGCATCCATTCTTAATCTTGTAGTATTCGATAGTTTTATCATTTTTCAAAAATTTTCCACCATAAATCAGTCTTTGCTCTGCACTAGGATACTCTGTAAATACATCTTGAAGTTTCAATTTGATACTTTCTATAGTTTCTGTAGGATCGACTTCTATAACTTCTTCTTGACCAGCTATGGGTTTTATTCTTAGTTTCATTTGCCTAAACTATTTACAAAATTTAATTTACTAGAATTTAGATTTCGCGGTCGAAATTTTGAAGTAACTGAAATTTATATTTTACCGATAATTGTCATTTCCAGAGCTTGTTTGATGCTAGAGATATTGTTTGTCATAATTTGTAAGCAAAAAAAAACGAATTACTACGATAAAAATTTAAGCTTAATTTTATTTTTAATCAAGGACATGTGTTGATGTACGGTTCAATATTTTAAATTATTTTAGTGTTATTTGTTGATTCATGGGTTTATTTAAGTACAAAATGTTGTAGAAAGTCATGGTTTTATACAGTGTGTACATAAAGTAATGTAACTTACTAATTCGATTTCTGTTGGGTTTACAAAAAAAATGCCGAATAAAAGTTTTTTCAAATAATTCAAGCCATCTGCATAAGTCGATTAGAAGTATACAGGGTGCACCGATACTATAAAATAACTTAACATAATTTTTTAAAAAGTTTACCCTGTATATATTTTCAGTTTTTCATAATCTATTAAATTACAAATACAACCGTCAAGACCGCATAATTCTACCGTTAATAGTTTTAAAGTTACAGTGGTTTGAAACTAAAATTATAAAAAAATTGTTTATGTCCAAAAAGTTTTTCTACCATTAATTGTTTTTAAATGTCATGAATTATTTCTCATTGCCATTAGTGAAAGGAGTTTATTGTTAGTTAGGTACTTTTAAAATTTAAGTATGTTTACCGAACAGGAAAGAACTTCTGATGAGGTAGCTTCCTTATTTAATGATACGTTTCCAAATCGCAACCAAAATACCAAAACTGCAGTTTGAAGGATTGTGAAACTTTTTGAAGAAGTGGATTCAACATAAAACGCCGTAAAACTGGCCGACCAAAGACCGTAACTAATGATGAAAAATCCTTGGACGATATGCAAAGTTTTGTAGAAAATCCTTTTACATCCATTCAAAAAACTGCATTAGAACATGATGTTAGTGTTGGATCCGTCTGTAACATTATTAAGAAGAATAAGTTTCATCCTTATAAAGTAACGCTATTGCAAGAATTATCTGAAGATGATTATGACCGCAGAATGGAATTTTGTGAAAATATAATGCAAAAGGTAGATGCAGACCCTCATTTTACAAGTAAAATAGTCTTTTCCGATGAGGCCACGTTTATGTTAAATGGTACAGTTAATCACCACAACTGTAGATACTGGAGTGATACTAATCCTAGATGGATGCGGGAACATAGAACACAAAGGCCTTTAAAAGTTAATGTTTGGGCACCGATTTTCGGCACTACTGTTATTGGACCATTCTTTGTAGAAGGCAATTGAACGGACCAAAGTATTTAGATTTGTTAATAAATCAAATATTTAATTCCTGCAATAAGAAATGCAGTTGGTAACAATTTTTATGACATTTGGTTTCAACAGGATGGTGCATCACCACACTCTTTAGTGTTGCTATTTGAAATTACTTAAATGAAGTTTTCCAAGACAGGTGTATTGGAAGAAGGGACACAATTGAGTGGCCAGCCAGATCTCCTGATCTATTGCCTTTAGACTTTTTTCTCTGGGGATATCTAAAAAACATTGTACACAAGACAAAACCTGGTAATCGGGATAAACTAAGAAATAGAATACTGATAACAGCCCGTTAAATAAATCAGCAATTGTGTAATACCTACCATATCAGCTTTTTATAATTTTTTTTTTCTTAAGTTTTTGGCACTGGCAGAGCCAACAGGCCAGTTATATTTTGGGTTGTTTTGTCAATTTTACAGATAAAATTTTGTGATAGATAGATATCATTAGTATTTGCCTGATATAGTTTTTGTTTTTTTTTTAAATTTTTTAATGGATATTAATTTTAATTTTTTTTTTTATTCCTTTTTTATTTATTTATATTTATATATATATATATATATATATATATATATATATATATACAATATACAATATATATACAATAATTTGTTTTGGGGTAGCACTGCTACTTACATATTTATGTTATTAGTTTTAACATAATGATATAATATATTATAAATACTATTGTCCTCCAATGTCAGTAGATTTTCTAAATTTATGGGCAACTTAATATTATGACATAATAAAGTTTGGTATAATTTGTCTATTTCTAGCTTTTTTAGAATACACCCTAGTAAAGTGTGTTGTAAATCGGCATTTTCATAACAAACACATTTATTATCATTTATTAGACCAAATTTGTTCTTATATACAGGATACATTGCATGATTGCTCCGCATTCGACAAATCGACCTTATAAAGGATCTGTTATGTTCTTGATGGAACCATGGTTTTTGTCGCACCCTAGACTGAATCCGTTTATAGAATTTTTATAATAGACTTGGATACTGATACTAAGAAAGAAGGCAATTTGAACATCTAATTAAATGTGATTAATAAGTTATTTTGGTAATAAAACGTTCCCGTAAATTATTTTTCTCAATAACTAGAATAAATAAGGTTAGAATTATGCGGTCTTGACGGATGTATTTATAATTTAATGGATTATAAAAAAACTGAAAATATATACAGGGTGTACTATTTAAAAAATTATCTCAATAAGTTATTTTGGAGTAACGGTGCACCCTGTATACTTCTAATTGACTTGTGCAGGTGGCCTGAATCATTTGAAAAAAATTTTATTCAACTTTTTTTTTAAACCTAACAGAAATCGAAATATTAGCAAGTTACTTTACTTTTGTACACACTGTATAAATTAGCCAAGGTTTAATATTATTGTAGATTAGGCTCTATCACTTCTATCGTCAAATTAAATCCAGGAGAGCTAACAAAGAATGACGTTAGAGCTATTTATCAGAACTCTTGTACAAATATCTCGAAGCAAGTAACACCGACTTTATTTTGAAATGACAGATAGTTTTGGAAGACTACATGCGTAATTGGTGTACTACATACTTAGAACTCTTTAAAAACCAAGCTTCGTAATCAGAATAAAAAAGCGGAAACAATAAGATTTTAACATACAATCTCAATAGACTCGTATTGTTTAAACAAACATATTTTTATATGAGCTTTTCTATTTACTTTTTTACATTAATAATTAGTACTTTATTTTTACTGGATTTTTATGTTTATAAATGTTTAAATTTTGGTCTGTTTAGACATACTCCAGATATAGTTAACCGTTTGAAATTCGTTATTAAAAAATTTGTACATTTTCGTTAATTTGATAACTGAATTGATAGGTGTAATTGTTATCTAACCATGATCAACATGTTTCACAATTTACAGAGTGTATGTGATTCTAGTTATAAAATAAATTTTAATCTAAAACATGCCACCTAAATTTTCCATATTGCTTTTACAGTGAAATAAACAGAACACAAAATTAGGTTTTTTTATATTACCGAAATCATAAAACTAATATCTAATCGTTCTCTATACCACCTCGAAGTGCTACCACCAAATGAAGAATTGTACCCCCTTTCAATTTGTAGCTTCCAACAGTTTTGTCATCCTTAAGCTGTTTTCCTTGAAAGACGAGCCTTTGTTGAGCTGGAGGAATGCCTTCTTTCTCTTCTAATTTCTCTTTAATTGTTAAAACTCTGTCTGATGGTTCCACATCGAGCATGCGTTCTTCTCCTGTTAGTGTCACTACTTTGACTAACATCGGAGTGGGGGACACTGAGAATTTTGGGTTTTTATGGATTGTTATTTTAAACCATCTTTACATGTGAAGGATACGACAGTAACATATTGACGGATGTGACGGATAAGGAAATGTTGCTAGATTTTACCAACATTGCGAACACAAGATCTATAATCACTTATCAGTAGCTAAACATGCGTTATTACGATATTTTGTTACTACTGGTTTATGTCAATATTCGTTGATTCGATGATTCTATAGGCGCGTCTATATTTGTTGATACTACAACTAAACCAGATGAAACTCTTTGCGTTAAGATACTATTCGTCAAGTAAATGAATCATATATATGTATATTTTTAAACTGTTGCATCACAATATTCAGAAGCCATTTCTCGTATTGTGTTTCATCAAAGATTTTTATTTTTAAACAACCATACAAATAAATTACAGAACAAAAAATAGATAAGTAGCAGCGAATCAATATATCCCTCGTTAGTTAACAGTAAAGTATTGCAAGAGTTAATATGATTTTTGCTACAAAAAATTTAAATTAATTATGACTGTCAATATATTATCTATCGGACTAATTGTATCTACCTATGCACAACTATTTTTTTATTCAATGTGGTAATATTATAAAACCATGTATTAATGTCATTATTAAAAGTGTTTCATATTTACACGTTCAAATATACTGTCATTATCGTCGATTATTTAATCATTATTGAATCAATATGGTATTATTCCTTAAACAACCTTACACGTTCATTTTTACTGTCAATATTTTTTATCATTACAAATCAATTCGTGCAGAGAGTAGGTAGCTAAGTATTTGTTCACATCAGAAAATCTGGATTGACCTCATTACCGCATCATTTCCTGTTTGCGTGGTTTACTTATTCAGTATTATAACTACATTAATGACAGTATTACTGATTCATTACTTTACGATCATTTGAAATGACATTACTTATTTTATTTGGGTTGGGGATGAGGCAATGATGACTTGAATCAGACAATCCGGATTTTCGTCTTTATCAAGTATTATTCTAGTTTTGTCCATAGACATATATTAATCTTTGAATGCCCAAGTGGGGTCCTCGCGAGACCACAATGCGCTATTTTCCTTAATATATTCGTAATAAAAAAAACCGGCAACCGCGCCTGCACGTGCCAGTTTGAGTTGATCAGCCGAGGCGACAACTTTGAGTCACAACGATATTAGGTAAGTGGGGTCACTCAGGGACCCAAACTGGATATTAAGGAACAATATTATAATATTATATTATAATAAAACAAAAGGTGCGGTCGATAATGCAGATCAACTTATACGAGAGTATTCATGTGCCAGAAAAACAGCTCGTTGGCCATTTAGACTTTTCATGAATATGATCGATATTGGAGGTCTTAATTCATTTGTGCTACATATCGAAAAATATCTAGACTGGCAGAAGAAAAACTGCTCGCGTCGTCGATTATTCCTTTTACAATTAGGCGATGAACTTAATAAAAGTAATAGGAATCAATTAGCCAAGAACAAATATCTCCAGATATATATAAAAAGAGCTCTAGAAAATTGTGGCATCGTACCAGAAAATCCAATAAACAATGAAGATTTTCCCCAAGTGTCATGTAGAAAACACGCTAGGTGTTACCAGTGTCCACGTAAAAATGACAAAAAAGTCAGCACAACATGCAATACTTGTAAGAAGTTTATTTGTGAAATTCATAGAAAAAAAGAGCAAAAGTTTTTGTGTGCAGTGTGTGTGTATTTCAGAATAAGAATTATTTTCCTTTTTTAAGTATGATACTAACATGTCAGTTTTTTTTGTGCTCATATTTCTCAGAATGTTGTGCAAGGTTTTTTCATATTGTTACGATTTATTGAGTCCGTCTCTGTTGACCCTTTCTGTCGCGACAGTGCGTTGGCCATAATTGGGGACTGTCGGGGTGGAGACCAAAGGAAAGTTTCGAAGAAGGTCGAAGTATGGTTTACAGGTATAAAAGGGACAGCGGCCGCGGACAGATAGTTAAGTTTTAAAGTGTTTATGATTTATGAAATTTAAATAGTTATAAAAACTTGTAAAAGTTGTATATCTAAGTGATTTATGAAAGTAGAATTTATTGTATTGGAATAAACATTGTTTTGTTACTGTATCGAAAGTTTTAAATCGCCGAACCCCAGAAGAACGAAAATTCGTAACAATATATTTGATATATCTTTGTTTTACGATCTTATGTATGATTATTTAAGGTTTCATTTGCTATGTTTGTGTTTTTCAGAAGGTTTTCCCAAGTTTTTTGTGATACAATTATTAAATATTTTAATATTATAACTCTAATATTGTGTTTCATGTATTCAAAAATAAAAAATCATCAAAAATGCATATCCACCTATTTATTTGCTATGGGGACCCCGGTTGGGCATGTACGTTGATTGCAGTAGGCTTGCTTTGAATCCAAGATCTTTAGGACAGAAGATACAACTTTTTAATTGATTTAGATGTTTAGAATATCAGTTAATTTTTCTAAGAAGCAAATATCGTTTCATATAATTCGAGGCTTTATTTGTCGTAAAGTTATTATAAATTTAAAAGGTTTTTAAACAAATTTCTCGAAACAAATATTAAATAATATTGATTAAATATAAATTTGAGTGTCTATAGCTAAATATTTATATTTTTTTTCAGATGAAGTTTATCATCGATGGTTGGAACTAAGATACACGTATCTATCTCCAAGTCCAGAGATATTAAATCTTCTAAAAACGCTGGGTGATCAGTATCTTCTAGCACTAATTACAAATGGAACTTCGAAGGCCCAATGGGAAAAAGTGAATAAACTGAACCTCCGACCTTTTTTTGATCTCATTCTTGTCTCGGGTGATTTACCTTGGGAGAAACCTCACCCCAAAATATTTCTTAATGCTTGTCACGATCTCGGCATAGAACCTCACCAAGCGGTGATGGTTGGCGATAAGTTAGAAACGGATATTTCAGGTAAGAACTCGAACTGAGTTTATTTTGCAAATCCTAATTATTGAAGGATAACAATTTTAAAAATTTCGGAATCAGCATGTATATCTGTGCCTCAGTGGACATAAATTGTTATTTTCTGACTAGTTAAATAATTCGTTTTCTATTCAATAAACGATTTATCAAATGCACCACCATTTTTACTTTACACTTCTACTATCTTTTAATCACCAACCATTCTCATGGAAACATTTTGGCAAACTTATTTTGGCTTTATTTTACCTTGGTTATCTTTAACATCCTCTGAAATTTCTAGCCATTTTGGAATACCCTTCAAATCTGCACTTGGCCCTAAAACTATACGCGCTGATAATAATTATATGTCAGTAGTTTTAAAATTGAATTGTTTGATATTTTTCCATAAATAAAATATTGGCAAATTTCTGGGTTTTTCAAAAAAGGTGGTACACTTGAAAAATAATTTATTTAAATGTTAACTACAAATCATTGGACTAAACACTAGAAATGGTATCCTTTTTGCAAAACAATACCTACTCGTAAAACACCTTCAACCATCCAGTTCCTACCCGCTGAATGAAGTTGGAATCAATTTAATGCTGTTAGGATAGCTTTTTTTATCGCCAATTCTGTACTAGGGAATGAAAGGGTGGACTTTAACAAAGACAATGTGTAACCGAATAGAAGCGTTCGAGATGTGGTGCTACCGTCGCCTGCTACGAACATCATGGGTAGACAGAGTCCGAAACACCGAGGTGCTTGCCCTTTACCAGAAGCAACTAGAAGTCATGTTTACTATCAAGAAACGCAAGTTGGAATATTTTGGACATGTTATGAGAGAGGAAAAGTACCGTATCTTACAGAATATCATGCAAGGAAGAAGAAGCACGACCTGGCTGAAAAACCTGAGAGAGTGGTATGGTGTTAATTCTACAAGCCTGATTCGTGCCGCTGCTAATAAAATCAAAATCACAATGATGATCGCCGACGTCCTAGGAGGACATGGCACGTGAAGAAGAAGAAGAATCTCTAAATAATTATTTAATCTGATATATTTGCAATATTAAAATGATCTCACGTTTCGACTGGCTCCTGACATTTTAACTTCCTAGTTCGTGTGTGGCAAGTGATGAAACACGATTATAGACTGCTGGAGATCTTTTTTTATCCCTTGCCTTGCAAAAGCTTGCATTTTAGCTCAAAAAATGTTTGCTAAACTTTTTAACGTAGCAATAAAATTCTAATTCGCTAACTTAAGCCCACTTAATTAATAAAAAGCTAACTTTATGGATGCTATGTAAGTGGCCCATTAATGAACTCTAAAATTAAATGAATTTGTAGGAGAAGTGAGATAATTTATCTTTGACCTTTTTGGTAGCTTCCTAGCATTCACTTATTTAGCTGAAACTCGCAGTTGTTACTTAAACTGTTCTAATTTTCAGGGAGTATAAATTCCAAGCTCGGAGGGAGCATATGGATACCTTTGGGTGATTCACAATTGAGCAAAGATGGACCAATACCTGACTTCATTATAAAAAATGTCTTGGAGCTGAAGCCTCTAATATCGAAGATAAATACTATGAAAAATAGATTTAGTATTCAGTTAAGTGACATAGAAGATTCGAATAGTAACAGCAGTGATGGTAGCTGATATTTATTTGATAAACATTATATTGGACGCGATTTTTGTTTATTGGGTTTATATATAGTTTTATTAGTGTTTCAGTTAGCAATAGTAAAGGAGCAATACTATTTTTTTAATAAAAGTTTAAAAATATTCAATATTTCTTTTGTATTTTTATCGTCAGGTCATATTAAGAGAAATCTACAATTATTTAAAAATGCTTCCAGACAGTTCCTGCTTAAAAATAACCAACAAATAAATTGTATATTGACATTAAAAGCATCAAGAATTTTTAAACAACTTTGTGATCTGCTATCCATTTCTTTATTCTTGTTTTATGTTTTGATCGATCACCAAATGTATCTCCTAGACCAGGGGTGGGCAACCTTTTTTAAAACGTTTTTTTTACTTTATTACGTTTCGTATGCGTGTCGTAGTAGTAAATTGACACATTTTTATTACTTATATTTTTTTTCCGAAAAAATAAAAAACAATTTTACAACAAAGGTTATTAAATACTACATTTATTTATATTATTATTATTATTATTTATAATGAATTACAAATAAATGAAAAAATTAAATAAGTATAAATTACCAGTGGCGCAGCGTCCATGTATTGTATTTCCAATCTCAGTTTAAAAAAGATGATTTTACCAGGGCACTGCGATATTCCGATAATAAGCGCGTCTTTTTATAAGTTAAGGGTAGCACAGCTTATTTTTAAATATCAACGTCGCTAATACGCATCAAATCATCGGTCGACTATCTAGCTCGCGACGTTACGATGGTCGATTTGGGTGACAACAGTGTGGTGCAGGTCGTCGATGAATACATATATCTTGGACAGAAAATATCCTTCGATTAGAATATACAGCTGGCATAAATCACCAGAAGGATACAACTTGGATGGGCAGCATATGCAAGACTCAATAACGTATTTAAGACCAAATTTTCACAACACCATAAAACTCAGGTCTTCAACCAAAGTGTGCCTATGCCGCAGAAACGTGGATACTCAACGGCAAATTAATGGACACACTAAGACTTCCACAAAGAAGGATGGAACGAAATATGATGAAAATGCGACTGCGAAATATAGAAACCATCGAATGGATCCGTCAGGAAACAAAGGTAATTGACATTGCTGAACACGTAGCAAGACTAAAATGGACATCTCATGAGAACGAAGGACAATAGATGGACCGAATGGCGACCAGAAGGAAGAAACCCAGGAAGACCAAAGACTAAGTGGAAAGACGATATCCAGAAAGTAGCGGGAGTGCAATGGATGAGTAGAACAGCTGACAACCGGATGGAGACAACTGGGAGAGGCGTATGTCCAAAGATAAACCGAGACACGCTGAAAATGATGATGATAAACTTTTTAAAACATTACAAAAGTTGTTAAATTTTATTTTACATCTTATTTATTAAGTTGGAATCGGTGTTATACATTTAAAGATATATAAGTGTGTAAAAAATGATAAATAAAAATAAAATACTTATGAATCATTGATAATGGTTTTACTATTCAAACTACATTGGTAATGAATTCAACACATAAAAATCGAATTCACAAACTTCTTAAAACAAACTATTATCCGATTTTATAATACAATTTAAATATCAACAAATACACATTAAGGTAGTTACTACATCATTTTAAAATATATTAGCACTTCACCAGTGGCCTTAGGGCAAAATATACATATTACACATATACAGTGCGTCCTCGACGTTTAATGTCAACAAAAATTCTTTGAAATATTTGTATCGTCCTAATTTTGTTATTAATCATAATTTTACAACGCGAAAAATTTGGACGCCTCGCATAAATGGGACATTAAAACATCTTCAACAAAAAATTAGTTACTATAATATCTTAATAATATACATGGCAAATTATATCCCAAACGAAATATTTTTGGTACCACTAATTTTTTTTTTATAATATCCTACAGGCATTGCGTAAAACGTTTTTCTTCTTTTTTTGTTTGTTGGGTCGTAGCATTATGGTTCCGTTGTGATTTTTGGAAGAATGACTAGGACTAAAAGCACCTGGAAAAAACAAAGTATACATTAGGGTGGGTCAAAAAAATCGATTATTTTTTTTTACAAGCATGAGCTCTTAATTTTAATAGAAAGATCCTCCGTATCGCAGTTTTGTATTTTTTTACTCCGTGGGTGCGTCCAACAGCCGATAAGGGGGAGAAGGGTCCCCAAATTCGTTCTTCGCGTTCTTTAGAGTGCGTAGTTGGAAGGGGTTATTTTGATGTCAGTTATCTTGGATAGCAGATAGTCACACCTCATGTCTTAAGACAGGTTAGTTAACTACTCACTAGTACCATGGTAATTTTTATAAGTATAAGTGGGCAATGACATATAAATCGTTTTGTGAACAAACAATTTCCAGGCAAAATTTTTATTATTATTAATTTATTGTTAAAAAGTGTAAGAATAATGTTTTTTTACAACACTTACTGATTGTGAGTGAATCGTGGAATGTTGTGGTAGGCGTGAAGTAATCACTATCTCGAGGATCTCGAAGCTCGGCAAGGCACTTTGACGCTAAATGTCTAAAAACTGCTGCAACGTTGATGTCTTCTTTTACCGATGTACGAATAAGTCGACAGCCTAATGCGCGGGCCAGAAGATCTGCTTCTTCTCTGTCAAGAAAAATAAAAACAAAATAGTGCACAATGAACGCAGGTAATGTGGTTACGTAGATAGTAATCTACTTGTCCCAATTATAATTTAAAGTTGGCGATGTATAAAAATACTTACGGATTGACGACGCTCTGATCTAATAAATCAATTTTATTCTGTACAATCACAGTTGGAATTTCGCCACATTCATTTTCTACCTGTAAAAATAAAGTTTGATAATGCATGTACAGAGAAAACGGGCTACCCCGTAAAAATTTGTGAAATTCGCAATTTTTACTTTTTCCTTATTTTTTAATTAAGTGAAATGGGTTAGTGTGTATACTGAGAAGGCATACCGACCCTGTGTACAGAGAATGAACAAATTTTCGGAACCTTGGAAACGATACAACAGTCAATTACTTGTCAAGCACCGATCGCCTGATTGAAAATTTCGACAACTGCATGTACGTTTACAATTATTTAAAAAGTTTTCTTTGTAACATTTATGGTGAGACGTATCTTTGGAGGCCGGCCCTTACCAATGGCGGTCCAGTACGGGTGCGAAACGAAAAACAGCTCGGGAGGATCGATTTCTCAAGATTGTTGCACTGCGAGACCGAAAGCAAAGCGCTAGAATGCTCCAAAGCGGCCTTCAGCAAGCTCATAGCACAGCAGTCAGCATGTCTACTGTTTGACGACAGTTAAAAGAAAGTGGTTTGACATCTTGCAGTCCAGCTAAAGGACACTTGCTTACTGCAGCTCACAGAAGACGCAGACTTGAGTTTTCCCGTAAACACATGAATTGGACAATTAATGACTGGAAAAAGGTATTGTTCACGGATGAGTCTAAAATGTGCCTTTATGGTAAAGATGAAAGAAATAAGGTGTACAGAAAATCCGGAGAACGGTATGCTGCCTGTACTCGGTTACCAACGGTTGCTTATGGGGCTGGCTCAGTAATGTTTTGGGCAGGTATTTCTTTTGAGGCGCACACGGATCTCGACGTGATTGACAGAGGCGCGCTAACAGCACGACGATATATTGCAGAGATCCTAGAAGACTATGTGCTACCATATGCTGGGTTTGTTGGTAATGGTTTTCTGCTAATGCAAGATAACGCGCGATCGCACACGGCAAGAATGGTAACGAAGCACCTTGAAGAGATTGGTATTGTAAAAATGAACTGGCCCGCACAAAGCCCAGATCTAAATCCTATTGAGCATATTTGGGACCAGCTCAAAAGACGTGTAAGAGGTCGTGTACCTACTCCAGCAGCACGTAAAGAGCTCCGATTGGCCCTTATTAAGGAATGGACCAATTTTCCTTGAGCAAACATTCAGAATGTGCTGCGTTCTATGCCTACTCGCATGAGAAGTTTCATCCAGAATCGAGGTGGTAATACGCCTTATTGAATAGTTAACCCTGTTATTTCTTGTCTTCTGAGTTCAATTATTGTTGTTTCAACTGAATGTGTTATTTTCCTATAAATTTTCAAATTTTTGCTTACTTTCTGTTTATACATACATACATAAAGTCACGCCTATTTCCCATAGGGGTAGGCAGAGACCACTTCCTTCCATTTGCTACGGTTCTTACACACATCTTTTGCTTCTTCTACTTTCATCAGTGCTCTCAGACATGCTCGTCGGTTTTTGGTACTCTTGACCTGGCCTTTCTTCAAAACAATGTTGATCTGATCGAGATATGTTCTCCGAGGTCGACCTCTACCGACTTGTCCATACACACTCGTCTTATAAATTTGTTTCGTCAATCTTCCTTCATCCATCCTTTCTACGTGTCCAAACCATCTAAGCATTCCCTAATCTATCTTTGTAACCACATCTTCTTTTACACCACAGCGTTATCTTATCTCACTATTCTTTACTTTATCCAACTGAGTCACTCCGGCTATACTTCTCAGACTACTCATCTCCACAGCATTAATCCTATTTTCATGCTTTTTCTGCCAAACCCAGCATTCACTACCATACATAAGTGTAGGAACCAACACACCTCTATGCACCGCCAGACGTGCATTTTTTGACACTTTCTGGCTATTCATAAAGCTATGCAGTGCCTCATTCATTTGTTTTCCTGCCAACACCCTTCGCTCAATGTCACTGTCATACTTTCCATCTCTAGTAAACTTTGAACCCAAGTACACAAATTCATTTACTTGTTCTACTCTTTTTATAACCCATATAATATACATTATCAGAGTTCTTTCGAAAAATGCGTTTAAAAAAATGGGCCGTTGCGGGACGCCTGGCAGTTGTGAAACATCGAAACTATTTTGTATGGAAAATATGCATGATTTACTAAAAAACTAAATACTACTGCTAAATAACACTTAATATAATGTAATAAGTGCTAAGTAATGCAAATTTGTGACTAACAATTTCCAACAAAAACAATAACTCATAAAAATTTATGTCATCAGTAATTTTCTTCATTTGTCGTTCAGATCTCATTGTTACTACAGCCAGGTTTGCCAAGGTATTTTGGGTCGGACGGAAGACTGACGGTTGCCACGCCAACAGCCGCTTTAACTCACCCGCGGCATTGAATATTTCACATCAAAAATGTTTACTGCATATTTATGGCTTATTAAATGTACAGCCAAGAAAATATGAGAAGTACTACTATTATTCTAGTTGTCTAGTAAATGTTGGTGATTTGTTTACAGTTAATGATACCCCTTGTATAGAAGACTATTGCTAAAGCTTGGTGGTCCTGAAGATGATCGTTAAGATCTGGAACAACTTACTACTGTTCAGTTTTAGATCTACGTGACCAACTAACGTCTCAACATTGCAGACATTTATATCACTTTGCACGGGAAATAATTTTACAACTGCGAAGATGAATTTTGGTGAATTAGCAAAATTTCATTCGCCAAAAACAAAAATAAAAAGCTTGTAGATAGATTTAAACTTCACTCATTTTTTAAATAAATAAACAAAAGTTCTAAAACACAATGTAGTTGGAGCGAAGAAACGAATTATTTCATTAAATAAATCATTTTTAATAATTTGTTTATTATTATTATTATTTTCTATTTTTGATAAATTTTTCATTCACTCCGTGAATCGTCGGTTAATTTCATGAGTAAAATTAAAAAAATGTAAACACATTCAATAATATTTTAAATAATTTTTCGTAAGAATAATGATGTATTTTAAAACTTGTCGACAGATAGGTACAGTATTTTCTAGAAATTCCAGCAATATATGACTGTGACTATGATGAGTTGGAGTCATTCCAAAATTTTAAACTAAATAAAGTCGCCAACTTTTTCACCACATATATTTATTTAAACTTATATTACTCATAGGCATGACAATCCAAAGTTTGTTTCAAAAACATGTGCCTGTCGCATTTATGATTATTGTGTTTTCGTATTATTGTCTGCATATTTTCCTAATTAGACACATTCCATTTTTAATATCTTTTTTTTTTTTTTATGAAAATAGTCGCAAAAAGGGTAGACCTATCGTGTGGGCCGCGGACGGCCCGCACTGCGACTATTAGAAGGGGAAGGGATTATAGAAAGGAAATGATTGTGGACACGCTTTTTAAAAAGTTGCAGGTCATAGTTCTCTGGAAAAACTGATTTTGGAAGCTTATTCCATTCCGTAGCAGCTCTGTAAAAGAAGGATTCTTGATGAAGATTGGTCCTTGTAGTGTCAATCTTGAGAGTAAATGGGTGAGACTGATCAGCGTGCCGAGTTCTTCGGCCGAATGTGGCCAATGGTGGTACAAGAGTTTTTATTTCTCTGGAGCGTCTGCCATGGAAATATCTGTAGAGCAATGACTGGTCTGCAACTCTTCTTCTATGTTCTAGAGGGTGAAGGGTATCTGTGAGAGTTGAGCTGTTTATCAAACGAATGGCTCTTTTCTGAATGGAATCTAGAAGACGAAGAGAATGCCTTGGTGCCTTGGTTGGGAGACCGTAGGCAGATAATTTACTTAACAATGCCTGGTGCCAAACGCGGTCAAAGGCTTTAGATATATCCAAGGCTATTGCACGAGATTCACAAAACTTTTCAATAGTGTTTGTCCAGAGCTGAGTTACATAAGCCAGCAAATCTCCAGTAGACCGAAGTTGTCGAAATCCATATTGTCTGTCATAGATTATCTCAAATTTCTCCAGATATTTGATAAGTTCTGTGTTAATCGCTTTTTCCATAACTTTGGATATGACTGAGAGCAATGCAATAGGGCGATAATGTGCAGGAATAGTCTTCTTTCCTTTTTTCGGAATCGGTTGGACTTTAGCGTTTTTCCACATGGACGGAAATACTCCATTGCTGTATGATAACTTGAAGAGTCTACAGAGAACTGTGGTGAGCTTTTCAGCACAGGTCTTCAGGACAATTGTCGGAACTCCATCTGGTCCTACTGCCTTATTAGAGTCAAGATTTCGTAGGATTTTCCTGATAGTGCGATGGCGGATAGTGACCTCAGGCATTGATGCGTTTATTCTAGGTATCGTTGGGGGTTGTTTTCCATTGGTATCGAAACATCAAGTTTCGTTAAACAATGATAAATATTATATTTTACAAAGATAAAAACGATCTCTGCTGCAAATTGTTAAGTGTTTGTTATTTTTTTTATCAAAGGGTCATAGAATAATTAGTACCAGAAAAGCTCAATGGGGTACTAAAAACAAAACAAAAATTGGCAGTTATTGGGACTGTCGATATAAGTGAAAACTTAAAACAATGAAATAACAGTGGTTTTTTTTGGATTTTTAAATAAATTATAATCTTAAAAATTAAAATTTCATTATTTGTAAATTAAAATCATTGAATAATAAATAATTTAATAAAAGTAGGTTATCAGCTAGTGGCCACTTTTTGACAGACAGATAGAAAAAGAAGCTATGAGGTTACCGTTTTTTTAAAATTTTTATTTGAGGTTAGAGATAAGAAGAACAATCTTACTTATTTTATTATTGAAAAAGTTTCCACCAAAATTATTGTTATTATTATTACATATAAACAAGGATAGAGGGACAAGTCCCTTTATTACCCAAAAACTGTAGATAATATGCAAATCAATTACCTACTAGCAAATTAATACATAAATTGAAATGAACAAAAATAAAAAAGATAAGATAACAAAACAAAAGTACAATACTTGGTATCAGAATAAATATTGAATTAAAAGTTATTGGTATATGAGGCGGTCCAGTCTATTATTAAATATGTAGAAGAAGCAGAAATAATATCAACATCGAGATTATTCCAAGCGTCAAAAACTGTATTACTCAGAAAACTTTGTCTTGATCTGGTCACAAAGTTTTCTTTTTTAAGTTTTAATTCGTGGCCTCTGAGCCGGTTGTCATGGTTTAATGGAAATATCACGGAAAGGTTTCCAAAGTTGAATTTTAATAATATTTTAAATGTTGTGATAAGATCTCCTCGGTGACGTCGAAATTCAAAAGAAGTTAAGTTGGCCATAGCAAGTCTCTCTTCATAAGAAGGTCTTCTCAGTCCCAAGGAGTGGCTTTTCTTTGAACATTTTCTAATAAACTTCTATCAAAAGTCAAGTCGGGATACCAAGCAGGCCCCGAATATTCAACAATGGGTCTTACATAAATGGTGTAAAGTTTACAAAACGATTAAAACGTAACTCTCGAAAAACACTTCCGTATAGGATACGGCCTGTTGTTAGCACGTTTGGTTATTGACAAAATATGGTCGGACCAAGCGAAACTATTGGTAATAATAATTCCTAGGTCATTTTGAGAGAATACGGAGTTTATTATTTGACCGTTTATGAGGTACGACAGAAGTGGGTTGTTTTTACCGATTCGAAGCACTACGCACTTAGCAGCATTGAGAGGGAGCAACCATTGTAGTCTAAGATCCGGCTGCAGAATTAGTGCACACATCGAGTGTTTGCTAAAATCCAAATTTTTGCGCATATTTATGATTAGGAAAATATATATCTACCAGGTTGCCTATCAAAATGTGGCCGTTAATATTTTTAATTAAATTATTCTTAATTGATTTGTCGGAAAACATTTTATTTACTTGTTTTTTAAATAAAATATCGTCCACTTAACGGCAATATACATAAAGATATTGAAAAATCACGGTTGTCGTTGTGCACTTGGAACTGGCACAACAACAAAAGCCATCAACAGTGTGGTCGAATTATTCAATGATTAAAATCCAACAATAACAAAGGTATTTTAAAATATTTCAAACTAATTACATTTCTGAAACGAAACGGGGAAGGTTACACGCCCAAGAAAGCTACGATTTTTACGAGTACACAAATTACATACATACATACATAAAGTCACGCCTTTTTCCCATAGGGTAGGCAGAGACCACTTTCTTCCACTTCCGCTACGGTTCTTACACACATCTTTTGCTTCCTCTACTTTCATCAGTGCTCTCATACATGCTCGTCGGTTGTTGGTACTCTTGACCTGGCCTTTCTTCAAAACAATATTGATCTGATCGAGATATATTCTCCGAGGTCGACCTCTACCGACTTCCGTCCATTCACACTCGCTTTATAAATTTGCTTCGTCAATATTCCTTCATCCATCCTTTCAACGTGTCCAAACCATCTAAGCATTCCTTTATCTATCTTTGTAACCACATCTTCTTTTACACCACAGCGTTCTCTTATCTCACTATTCTTTACCTTATCCAACCGTGTCACTCCGGCTATACTTCTCAGACTACTTATCTTCGCAGCATTAATCCTATTTTCATGCTTCTTCTGCCAAACCCAACATTCACTACCATACATAAGTGTAGGAACCAACACACCTCTATGCATAGCCAGACGTGCCTTTTTTTGACACTTTCTGGCTATTCATAAAGCTATGCAGTGCCCCATTCATTTGTCTTCCTGCCAACACCCTTCGCTCAATGTCACTGTCATACTTTCCATCTCTCGTAAACTTTGAACCCAAGTACACAAATTCATTTACTTGTTCCACTCTTTCTTCCTCAATCGAAACTCCACAGTTTGTCATGCACAAATTAGTGAGTTTTTAAATAATGCTCCCGATGAAGTTTATATAGTGGCCAAGGATGTTGATGTATGATATTGAAGATTTGGGAACGTTATTAATTGTGAAACAAAGTTGCAAACAAAGAGTAATGTAAAGAGGAGATTTGTAGTTACTGAAGAATATATTACATTTTAGCGAATGTACAGCCCTTCGTCCAGCAGCAGCAGAGGATCGCTGCCTGTTTTATGCATATCGCAATAAAAAATTTATCAATCACGTTGTGGGTAAAAATCCGTTTTATATGGTACCTGAAACAGTAGTTAATTTTCTTTAACATAAAAAAGCTAACTCATATACAGGTCGTTCATTTCGAAGATTGCTACACTTTTAGTTGAATCTGGGGGAGACTTGATGACACAAAAGAAACATGGTGGTTGGAAGTCATCAACAGTCATCATCAACATGGCAGAAAAAAATATAACACAAGAAAAATGTGACTGTTGTACCGAATAGTTCAAGAAACATGTCATTTATGCAATGTACATTTAATAATTGTACTTTTGATAAAAATGTAATGTAACTTTTGAATAAGAAAATATTCTAAAATTAAATATCTACCTTTACTTAGGTGTATCGGGGAAAACGTGCCAAACGTTTTTCCTGTGACAGAAAAAAAAATTTCATTCGTTATTTCTCCGAGAGTATTCTTTGCAAACAAATGTTATTAAAAATACAATTATATTCGATTTTCCGAAAGCATATTCCCAAACAAAAGTTCACTCTTCATCGCGAAAGTGAAAACAATGCAGTGCCTAGTTAATTTATGCTTTGTATGCATAACCATTTCGTTTATAATGATTATTATGGCTTGTTCTTTACTTTACGTGCCTGTGATTTATTTCGGTTGCCAAATAATTTATTGCTATAATTAATTACTAGAAACTAAGAGTTTACAGTGCGCTATTATTTTTTCAGAACAATTGTTTTTAAATATATACAAGATGGTTTAAATTATATATTGCTGATTTAGCATGATATGCATCTAATTATTAACAATGAAAGCTGCGAAAGTATCGTTAGAGAAATTTCTGATAATTATTTAGTGAAAAAATTTTCATAAAAGATAAAAACGTTATTTATTTAAACAATATTTAATAAATACCCACTTCATTAATGAAGTAATTGCAATTCTGCCAAGAAAACAATCTTTTAGTCACGAACACATGGTTTAGACTGCCAAAGAGACGGCTATATACATGGAAATCACCCCAAGACAATAATGAGAATATTGTAAGAAACCAAACGAAGCCCCGGGAGAAGATCTTACTGCAGCAGAGAACTTCAAACATCTAAGCGAGGAAGCCATGACACGGTAAAAGTTACTTTAATGAAGGTTCTTTTGTCAATTTATTTATCCTATAAAAATATAATACGGGCAATAAGTAAACTACTAGGTTTGTTTCTGGAGCAGTTTTAGACAGTTAGCAATCTACTAGGTATAAATGCGCACGTGCGATTGTGTATTGTTTGCAAATGGTTTATAAATTGACTACCGCAAGAACAGTTATAAATCTTCGATTCTGTTACATGTAAACATAATTTAAATAAAACATTATTTCAAACAGCATAGACAGCTGTGTTAGTATAATTTTGAACACCTCAAACATTTGGAAATGCAACAAAAACCGTTTATAACTGCTGCAGAAACAAACCTAATATTAATCCTTTAGTTACTAGATTTGTAGGTTTTTATGATTTGTTTAGATATGCTAGTGGTTGTCTTTTTGATTCAGCTCACAGGCATTATTTATTATGAACGTACCTTGAGTTTCCAAGAATGAGCGGCTTCGAATGAGTCTCTATCTACAGTTGAGAAGGCAAGAACGCAGGCTTGTGCTCCTCTGTAATAAGCTTTAGTTATGGCGTCGAATTCTTCTTGTCCCGCGGTATCCCACAGCATAAGTCGTACATCTTCGCTATCTACTCTGAAAAAGTACAATTAATAATAGTTAAGCACAGTATCTAAAACAGTTGAGCACTAAAAGATTGTTTACACAATTTGGGGATGAGGCAACACATAACTATAATGAAGCAAAACTTAATAGTAAGACGTGGGACCAATTGCATTCGACGCATAATTACGCAACTTAGAACTGATTAAATTTTCAGTAAAATTGGTTAAGCTGTTTTTTATGGAGAATCAAAAAACTGAAAAAATGATAAACTTTCGGAATAATTTTTCGTCTCGATTATCTCTAGAACAAATTGGGAAAAACTATAAAACAAAAATACCAACCAGAGAAGACTGGTTGAAAAAAACACCATTGACCAGCCCAGGAGTGAAACGATGGTACACTGCTGGACCAGAGGCAGGTGTGTTTGAAGCATCCTGCAACCACAGGGAAAGCATACCCCTGGGGAAATACGCCTCGGTCTTTCAGGCGGAGGAGAGCAGTATACACATTCTGTGTCATTGCCCGATGCTAGCGGGGTACATTTATCAAACCTGGGGCCGTATGATTATGAATCCAAGCGATCTAAAAGAGACAGGGCCAACAGAAATCCTAAGGTTTGCCAAAATCAGCGGACTAGAATTCTTATGCCCTGAAGACATAGTGGTAGTCACAGAGGATCAAAAGATCTAGGTGACATAGGTGTCGATACTAAAGGCCCAACCGCAAGATTGTAATTTAATATAATGTAAAAATCTTGAGAACAAAAAATGATATCGATGTGGGACTAATTGAATTCGACGCATAATTACGCAACTTAGAACTGATTAGATTTTCAGCAAAATAGGTTAGGCTGTTTTTATGGAGAATCAAAATACTGAAAAAATGGTAAACTACTTGAATTTTGCAATTTATAAATTAAACTATTTTTAATACAGATTTTTAAGATCTTTTGAATAATATGAAATATATATATTTTTTTATTCTTTCCACTGGGAAGTTAGTCGTGTGGACCTCTCGGGTCGCACCCAGATCACTGATATTTTTTAATATTATTAACTACTTATTCCAACAACAGCAGCAGTTTTAACATGGGAAACAAAACCGTTATACACTTGCTAAAAATTGCGATAAACAATTCTGTTTACATAATTAAATAAATACACCTGTGAAACACGACTGTAACGCTTGATATAATGTGAAAACTTACACCGATCTGATAACACGGAAGTCTTACAGATAAATTATAAATTGAATTATCTAGACAATTATAAAAATGTTTTAATAATACCCTGGGTAACCATTTCGCGTGGGTATGCACGAAAACTTTGCGTAATCACTACCCACTTGCAAATATTATGGTTTTAAACGCGAGTTATGAGTTTAAGTTGTAGGAAGATTTAATGTGTAAACATTTTTTTTCGTATTTATAGTATCAAATAGAAAATACATCTTACTTTAAAGCAATATTTACATAAATATGTATAATGACGAAAAACGCCGTTGGAATGAATACAGTAAAGTCTTATGAAGCTGGTTCACGTACACGTTCCAGTTTTTTCAGCTTATTAAATAATTCAAAAACACTTCGAACGAATTTGTTGATTTATATATTATTGCAATACTTAATGTAATGAGAAGGAAAACAAAATAAATAACTAAATACTGTTACAAATCCGGTCCTGTCGACAACCGAGGAATCGACCGCGAATAGGGTCCGTATCGACGACCCCTTTAGTCGGCCGCTGCACGGTCTGGCAAGGTCAAGCAATTTCTCGAAACCGCGCCGCGAAGCAGGTAGAGTGATCTGGAATTGTGATATCAAGGTATAAAAATAACCGCAGTCATAACAAGTTAAGTATTGGTTTTAAAATCGTTTATGAATTAAGAAATGTAAATAGTTATAAAGAGTTGTAAAAGTTTTATATCTAAGTGATTAATAAAAGTAGAATTTATTGTATTGGAATAAACTTTGTTTTGTGACTGTATCGAGAGTTTTAATCGCCGAACCCACGGAAGAACTAAAAACCTTAACAATACTATTGTTGCGATATTTACTCTTGGATTCGGTAATTTTTAAACACTCAGTACAATAACTTAACAATTTATTTTATAAATTCTTACAATCACTTAGATCATTACAATCTCTTTATAACACTTTATAAATAACTGACTTCAAAAACTTAATTTCAAACTAAATCTACGACCTCGAGTTTTTTTTTTTTTTAAATCTAAATCAATTATTCTAGAAAGGGGACGTCTACCACATTTCTCCATGATTGTTTAGACCTTGACTAGACCTTTTAGAGTACATAAAGTGTTACATATGGCTGAACTTTTATTAAAGAGGAGAGAGAGAAAGAGGAAAGTGACTACTAATATCAGAGAAACGGAAAATCTGACAACATTGTAAATATCAAATCTGATATCTCCGTATCTTAAAATAGACTTGTCCCAAATTTTGTACAATTCGGACTAGCAATTTACGAGGTAATTGTCCGTTTCCAGACTTTTGGTCCACTCTGTATAATGTTACTTGCCGGTAAGGAAAACGGTTTTGTGCCAAATTTTTTGCTATTATCGGCAAATAATATTTTGAGTTGTTCGTTGCATTCAGTTAAAGTCCGGTCCTGGACCTGCCGTCGGATAAATTCTTTGAGGTGCCAAATTCATTAGGCAGGAAAAATTATCTCTTACTTCAACTATAGTTCCTTCCATCCATGTAAATACTAAATATTCATGAAAAATTCGGTGAGCTGGCAGAAGTGCTTTGGAAAAATAAAATGATACTTACTCTATTTGTCTTTCTAAAAAATCTACTCCTATGGTTTTTTTGTAATCCTTGGTGAAAGTTCCCTTGCAGTATCTTTGGATCATGCTTGATTTTCCTACCCCTCCATTACCCACGATGACCACCTTAAAAAAAAGATGATAAAATAAAATGATAGTTTTATTGAAAACAATGTATTTTATTTTTAAAATATTAGTTTACCAAACATACATACATAAATTTTAAATGTTCTTGTTTATTTTTTTTTTCATTTTTAACCCTAGCTTTTATTACATGTCATAAACAAGGTCATTTTAAAAGTAACAATTTTGTAGACTTTGTAATTTCTTGAACTGCAAGATTCACAAAATTATCAAAAAAATTAATTTTTTAAATTTATCGAGTATTGGAATAGTAGGCTATGCATATTTTGTCTCGTTGTTAATGACAGCTATCAAAACAATTTGTTTAGATTTATAGTTTTAAATAATTTTTTAGAAGATAACCAATTTTGTAAAGTAGGTACAGGGATGTGTGGCTTCGCCAAGGCTGTTTATCTTATATATAGACGATTATTTAAAAGATCTGAAAGAGAGTGCGTATGGATTGAAAATGAATGATTTGATCGTCAAGAGCCTTCTTTACGCCGATGATCAAGTCATATTAGCGTCATCTAAAGAGGAGTTGCAGGCGATAGTTAATGTTATGCATGATGCCATGAAAATCAAAGGGATAAAAATAAATGGAAGCAAAACAAAAGTAATGGTTTTTGAAAGAGAAGAAAGCATGACAAACTGTGAAGTTTCGATTAAGGAAAAAAGAGTGGAACAAGTAAATGAATTTATGTACTTGGGTTCAAAGTTTACGAGAAATGGAAAGTATGGCAGTGACATTGAGCGAAAGGTATTGGCAGGAAAACATATGAATGGGGCACTGCATAGCTTTATGAACAGCCAGAAAGTGTCAAAAAAGGCACGTCTTGCTGTGCATAGAGGTGTGTTGGTTTCTACACTTATCTATGGTAGTGAATGTTGTGAATGTTGCAAGACAACGCTCGACCTCACATAGCTGGGGAGGTACTCGATTATCTTAATCAAGTTGGTATACCAGTTATGCAGTGGCCACCAAAAAGTCCGGATCTGAATCGGACCGAGCATTTATGGGATCACCTCAAGAAAATTGTTAAAACGTCAAATACCAACACCTAGAAACATGAGGAAACAAATTTCTTAAGATTTCATCCAAAATTTAATTAGAAGCATGTTTAGACGCATAAATGCTTTGATTCGAAGTAGAGGAGGCAACACGCGCTACTAACCAATGTCGATAAAAAATTATTCAAATGAATTCATTATAGCAATTTGTATGATTTAATATGCGTTAATTTTGTCCAGGAGTGTATTAATAGGAAGCAATCGTCGTTGTTTTAATCAACATTTAAAGCGACTAATGCAATAAGTATCTCTTTGAATTCTTTGCTAGTAAAAAGCTGCCAAAAATTGTAATGAATTTAGAATTTTATTTTTAGAAGTGTAAAGTCATTATAAGCAAGAACAAATACCTGCACGAAGTCAGCACCAAACTAAAAAAAAATTACTTTTGATATAATCAGGAAGTTTTGGCGTTAAATCGATCTTTAGGATAATAATAATAAGTAGATCAAATTTGTGTGTCTCTCCAGAAAGCGTAATGTCTGAGTTGGCATTAATTCTGAAGAAATAAATTAAAAAAAGTTGGAATTGGAGTCAGAATCTCGTTTCATGTACTACGTATTTTTAATCATAGCAAACAGTGTGGCACGTTTGTGATTCACAATAGAACATGTTAAATGGAATGTGAAGGATTGGGTTATCATTCTTACAGATAAGTACTATTGCACTATTCGGATACGATAGACTTATCCCAGTTTACAAAATCTTCGAGTCTGATTGCACAGTGCACCAAAAGACCAACTGGGAATTTTGGCGGTGGTTCCATTATTGAGTGGAGAAGCATCTGTTTTAACCGTATATCGTAGGAGATAGCTGATAGGTTTATAGTAGAGAGAAGAAAATGTGGCACCGTCTATTATTGGTACAGATTTTTCTTTTCATGCATAATGCTACTTCGTAAGTTGCTAGAATAACAAGTAACAGTATTTTTATGAAGTAAATATTAAAGTTTTAGAGTCGACAGCAGTTAGTCTAGACTATAAAGCATGTTTGGGATATTTTAGAACAGCTAACAACGATTAACAGAAGAAAGCCGACCGCTGAGATTAGAAATAAATCTAAACAAAACCAAGATAATGATAGTAGACAGAGGAAACAAGCTACAACAGTTACAAGATGGAAACAACTTAGCAGACATCGAAAGATCCGACAGTCTAACATATTTAGGAGCCTTCATAAATAACCAGGAAAACTGCGAACCTGAAATTGGACGACGCATACAAATGGGACGAACAGCGATGACCAATCTAAAAATAATATAGGAAGACAGACAAATATCGCGAAACACAAAGATAAAACTTGTACAAACACTAATATTTGCAATATTTATGTATGGTGTAGAAAGCTGGACGATCAAAGAAGCAGACAGGAAAAGAGCTCTGGTGCTGGAGAAGACTACTGTGCATCCCTTAGACAGCATGGAGGACAAATGTATCAGTTATTCAAGAAATAGACATAAAAGATCGACTGTCAACAATATGCCGACGACGAATTCTCCAATACTATGGGCATATAAACAGAAGACAAGGAGACAACACGGAAAAATTGATGATACAAGGAAAAATAGAAGGCCAGAGGACAAGGGGTCGCTCTCCTACCAGATGGGTAGAGCAGATAAAGAAAATTACGGGAAGACCCTTACAAACAACCATTAGAGACACAGATAAAACACTTTGAAAGCAGATCATCAACAACACAAATTGAAAATCATGGAATCACGAACTCTCAGCTTTGAAGGTACGACTGAAAGAGAGAGAACAGCGTATAATATCTCGTAAGATTGCTTTAACCAACCAGATCAACTGGAACATCCTTTAATAGACAAATGGAAAAGTTTAGTTATAAGGTTTATTAGGAATTTAAAAAAAAGCCTTCCAGAACTACTAAGAGTTATTATTGATCGAGTGACAGAAGTATTACTGTAATATTGAGCGAAGGGTGTTGGCAGGGAAACAAATGAATAGGGCCCTGTATAACTTTATGACGAATGTAGTAAACTTTATTTTTTTCTAGTTTCAATAGTAACTAAAAAAATTTAAAAAAGGACGTTTCAACAACTAAATAAAAACTCGAAAAAAGTACGTAAACGTACTCTAAAAGGTTTGTAGTTTAATGTAGTACAAACTACAAACGATTCAAACGAATGTAGTGAATTTTATTTTATTGTAGTTTCAGTAGTAACTGATGAAATTTAAAAAAGGACGTTCCAACAACTGTATAAGAAGGTTTATGAACAGCCATAAAGTGTCAAAAAAGTCACGTCTAGCTGTGCATAGAGGTGTGTTGGTCACTACATTTATGTATGGTAGTGAATGTTGGGTTTGGCAGGAGAAACATGAAAATAGGATCAACGCTGCGGAGATGAGTAAGTCTGAGAAATATAGCCGGAGTGACTCAGATAGATAAAGTGAGGAATAGTAAGATAAGGAAAAGCTGTGGTGTAAAAGAAGATGAGCTAATACAGATAGATAAAGGAATGCTTAGAGGATTTGGATACGTAGAGAGAATGGATGAAAGAATATTGACGAAACAGTTTTATAAGTGTGAATGGGCGGTGGAGGTCGGCCTAGGCGAACGTATCTCGATCAGATCAAAATTGTTTTAAAAAATTGCCAGGTCAAGAGTGCCTGCAACTGACGAGCATGTATAAAAGCGCTGATGAAAGTAGAAGAAGCAAAAGACGTGTGTAAGAACAGTAGCGAGTGAAAAGAAGTGGTCTCTGCCTACCACTAAGTGAAAAAAGGCGTGACTGTATGTATGTAGGTGGTAATACCAGATTATAAAAATCGTTTTCATTGTTTTGTTACTTAATATTTTTCTGTTTTTGGTAAATAAACGATATTTTTGCAATTTATTTTTATTTACAATATCCAAACTTCATGAAGAATAATTAAATATCAATAAAAAAAGTAAAAAGGTAAGTTTATGATAGTTTTTGTGAGGAGTGTAGTACTCGTTAATACTTTGACATTGGATTTAATTTTAAACTCACGGATTTTATCACTAATACTCCAAAAAGATTTTTTAGATGATCTTCAATAGCGAAAAGATAATTATATATTTTCTAATTTTGCTTCCAATTAATTTAAGTATTTTCAGTGTTAAAAAATATAATCCTTATTATTAATTATTATTCTGTTTAGTAAAAGAGAAACCATCAATCTTGACCGAAAAAACCAACTTTTACGAAACAAATGCTTTTATTTAAATAACATTCAAATGATGACGAGACCGTTTGATTATATTTGAACAGGACGATTTATTTACTCTGTTAATTAGTGTTCCAGCTGAAGAGCAAGAACCTTTTACGGCTTCGTTGTCTCGTCTCTCATTTTGTATTTTGTAATAGGTACAAAAAATAATGAGTTATTTATATAACCGTTTCGGGAGGCGCTGCAATATTAATTTGAATAAATTAAGGATATTTTTTTAATGTTTCTCACTTTTAATGATTCTTTTTCTTGCTAAATAACACTATGTATTAAATTGTAATTTATTTTTTGTTCCGGGGTTAAAGTTATGTTTTCATAATCCATTGTGCCTAAAATAAGTCAAAAATAATTATATTGTTCCACCAGGAAGAAGGCCAAGTTTTGGCTAACCTGCCAACCCAAGCGAAAACGAAGCTGGCTAGAATTCAATAGCCTGAGGTATAGCAAGAGAATAATGGGGCGACCAAATTAGACCGTCGGATTTCAAAAAAAGTTCAGCCACGATTTTATCGCTTATGCCTTTGAGAGTACTGAAAGATAAAATCAAGGAGAGTAAAATATGTGAAAATTGTGAGGTTTCCTGGCGGCAGACGCGTGACAATTGAATTTTCTTTTGTAAAGAAAATCACATATGGTGCGACGATTTTCTTCCTTATGCCATTTTACGATTGTTACAAAGATTTGAAAGAAAGTGCGTATGGATTGATTCTTTACGCCGATGATCAAGTCATATTAGCGTCATCTGGAGAGGAGTTGCAGGCGATGGTTAATGTTATGCATGATACCCTGATAATCAAAGGGATGAAAATAAATATAAGCAAAACAAAAGTAATTGTGAGTGATTGTATGTAATTGCATTTTTGGCCACCAAATCAATGAAGCATAGGTGACCATTGGTTTAATGATCGTTTGGTATTACCAGTAGATCATTTTTGGTTTTAGACTCCATGTCTTGCCAAAGACTCTGCGGCATGTCCAGCTTGCCGCTATAGCTCTGGAAAGAATGTGGTTGAGTTGGCTGTTCCATGTCAGTTTTTGGTCGATTATTACGCCCAAATATTTAATTTCTTTGGAAAAAGTAAGCTGAGTTTCATTCAGAGTTGGGGCTTTAAGTTCGTACATTCACCTCCTGGTGAATGGAACCAACACTGTTTTGCTAGGATTGACATTAAGTCCTTCTTTTGCTACTTGCATGCGATTGGAAATTACTTCGTCATGTTTGCCCCTAATGGTGACGACTAGGTCATCGGCGTAACCTTGAGTCGTAAAACCTGAGTCGTGTAGCTTAACTATCAGGTTGTCTGCAACCTGTGACCACAGCAAAGGCGATAGAACTCCGCCTTGGTTGTTATCAGGTTAGACAACTGACAAAATAAACAGATCTGAAAATGACGAGTTTTACTATTCAGGACAAAGATTTTGTTATTCAGTAAAGTTAAGTTCCTATTTAGGTAACATGCACTTCCTATTCGCCCCATTTTACAGTATTGTGTCACACTGCGTCTATAGGTTTTTGCTAAACCTGTCAGCATTGTACACACAAGGCACACAACTAATAAGCGATACGAGTAACTATCAATCACTATATAAATTGTTGCAATTTTCTTATTACATACACGTTTTGTATAAAATTAAACTAGCGATTTACGATAAAGCAAATTTTTTTATTGACTTATATATAAATTGTTACATATATTGTATAAAAAAATGTTAAATACGATCGTTTACCTAAAAATAAAAATAATATCGTGAGGTTGAGCATCTAAGAAAGTACAAATTATCTCTTTAAAGCAGTCTCGGAATAGTTTAAACATAGATACACGTCGTGGTGTTAATTGAAAAATACACAGATTATGTATATTTAGTGATGGAATGATTTTTTGTATAATCAAGATCACGCTTCATTTCCTACGGATCTCTAAAGAACGTGTTGGTGTAGGTAAAAAAAAATAGTATCAATTTGACTCGTGGTACTTATTAGATCGATCAAGTCGTGTAAAAAGGTTGATGCAACTGTTCCAGTAATTTTCTCGTAATAAAATCACTACTTTCTTTATGTACATACTAACAGAGTAATTTAAAAGTTGAATCTCCGCAACGCGTGAAGACAATTTGTTTGTAATTTATCAGTCGTAGTCAGATGATCCTCTGAGAAATATTAACGGAATCATTTGCTTCCAATGAGCAATACTTTCAAAACAAAAAATTAAAATTTTTTCAAAGTCCTTTAGTAGAACTAAACAGGCGCGACTCGTGAGTTATTGTGGACGTGGGTCAAGCTAGAAAGTTTTTTACTCCTGATCAACTGTTGACGACGTACAAGGCTCAAATCCGACCTCTACTGGAGTATTGCTCGCACATTTGGGGTTCAGCACCAAGGCATTCTCTTCGTCTTCTAGATTCCATTCAGAAAAGAGCCATTCGTTTGATAAACAACTCAACTCTCACAGATACCCTTCACCCTCTAGAACATAGAAGAAGAGTTGCAGACCAGTCATTGCTCTACAGATATTTCCATGGCAGATGCTCCAGAGAAATAAAAACTCTTGTACCACCATTGGCCACATTCGGCCGAAGAACTCGGCACGCTGATCAGTCTCACCCATTTACTCTCAAGATTGACACTACAAGGACCAATCTTCATCAAGAATCCTTCTTTTACAGGGCTGCTACGGAATGGAATAAGCTTCCAAAATCAGTTTTTACAGAGAACTATGACCTGCAACTTTTTAAAAAGCGTGTCCACAATCATTTCCTTTCTATAATGCCTTTCCCTTCTAATAGTCGCAGTGCGGGCCGTCCGCGGCCCACACGATAGGTCTACCCTTTTTGCGACTATTTTCATAAAAAAAAAAAGTAACAAGGCTTTTTGTAAAATTGTGTGTAATTCAAATGCCTTATGGAATGGAAATTTTAACAACAAATTGGATTCTTAATATTTTTTTTATTCCGATGAAATAAGCAGTTCAAGTTTTTAAACTAACACCCTGTATATTAATTTGTAATTTGAATAATAATTTTTTGAACCAAATCACAACGTGGTGTCTAAATTAATGGTAAATTAAACTACTATTACATAATGTTACCCTATTAATTAATGGCGTTGTTTGTATTATAGTCGATTATAGTCAATGTGTTAAACGAGTACCTACTCGTTTAGGAATAAAGAACAAAATCGTGCAATAGCACTCGCCTTCTAGTTAGTCGTGACACGACAATAATATTTTAATATCGTAGAGAAAGTATTAGACATAAATTCTCGACCGCTGTTAAAAGTTTTAATACAACGCGCAGAAGACTTTGTATATTTATGTACGATAATACCAGATGTTATAATGATTACCACTTAGATTTAGAATGCACACTTTCACGCTTTTAAAACAATTAATCTTGAATTTGAATTAAGACAATTACTTTTCACTTTTATTTCATTAGAAAAAGCTAATACACAATAACTTTAGTTAATGTCCTAATCATCGACAAAGTCGTACTTATTATAAACATAAAATGTTTTATAAAATTTTGATAAAATCATTTCAGAATATATCGCCGGCAAAATAACAGAGTGACGTATCTGCAAATTTGGGCATTTTGAGTTACCTTTACTTTAGATACCTACCATAATGCTACCTCTACACTTTCGCTGAAGTTATCCGCAGTGGGCCGAGGACGAGAGTGTAGTCACTTCGCCTCGTGCTTCCTCGCCTCGTTCTGCAAGCCCTCGCTTCTGTTTCGGTTTTTTGTACCAGAGTCAAAGACGGCGAGGCACGAATACGAGAAGACTCACTACATTCTTGCCGCACTTCGAGCAGCGTTGTTTGTTTTGAGTTAAAAACATCATCCATCATCTCCCTTTTTTCCAGGGTTATAGTATTTTAGTATTTAGTATTTTTTTTGTGTAGTAAAAATTTAATAAGTTGTAATATGTATATGCATAGAGAGCTGAAGCAGCAGCTACTTCAACAACATCCATGTTGAAGACCAACGTATAACTGAGTTTCTCGCGAGTAGACACGAGAATGTGGATGATATCATTCGCCTCAGAAATTAACTGGTCTGATCATAGTCTAATAGATTTGATTGATAGATTGATTTAGATTTTAATAGTTTTCTATTTAGGTATGCCAAACATTTTATTTCCTTTTAATAGGTATTCTTTCTTTTAACTTTTTTTTTTCTAGTTTGTCCTATTGATGTTTCAAGTAGTTGAAACTTGGTACAATTTCAAACTTGTAATTTTTTATTTTTAAGTGACTATCATTGTTCTGCTTTTCTTTCCCTACTGCTTTTATTAAACTTTTTATTGTTATGGCGACAATTGTGAGGTCGTCGACATAAACGATTATAGTTGAATCGCACAATTGTAAAGAAGTACTCATATTGTAGAGCGTTGTAGGAAATTGTAGGTATTAAAAAGATCTATCTATTAAATATTTTATAATTTTTCGATATTATTAATACTTTTCGAGTTATATCGGAAAAACCGTAAAAAATCGGGTTTCCTATAACTCGTTAAATGTAACGTATTCAAACATGTTACTTACTGTTAAGTGTAGCCTAAAAAAATTGCACTATTTTTTTACATGTTTTTTTGAAATAAATTTCCTAATTTTGTGTTTATAAAAATGACTTTCATAAAAATAGATTTCTGGCATCATTTCACGCATTTAACAAAAAATTGAATTCCTACGATCATAAGGAGCCGAGATAATTGAATTTTATTGTTGAATATACCATTTTACTTCTACGAAGTGTCCAAAATATTATGCATTCGGAATGTAAAAGATTATTCTCGAGATATGAACCTTCATTCAACTTTGTACATTGGTACTTGTTTGACAAATCATCTGACAGTTCTATCAATAACAACCCCCTAAGCTAACATGATTCATCAGATACTTCACATCCTTACACAAATGAAAAGGTTGAACAGAAAACAATAAAAGAATGCAAATATAAATCAGAACAAAATAAAAGCAGATTATTCGAATCATTCATTATCAATTCAAAAACATTACTGAATCTCAATCTAGCTCAAAACATAATCATCAAATTTTTTAGGTTTTCTAATCGTTCTAGATACCCTTCCTTCAGATATTTCAGAGCCCTCAGTACTTTCTTCAGATTGGTTAGTAGAAGCAGAAGATGAGGTTTTTAATAGCTTTCTATTTCTCCTTAGTACACTTCCTGAGTCATCCTCCACTATATATGATCTTGGACTTGGATGTTCACTAATCACTGTTCCAGGCTCCCATATTCCATCTTTTCTGATAACAATTTTATCACCTTTTGTTTTCGGCAAATTCTTAACTCCCTTTCTGTCATAATAGTACTTTTGTACATGCTGATTATTTATCAGTTTTTCTCTGACTTCCTCAGTGTTTGTTCCTTCCTGTGTCAACAACCCAGAATGAACTGCTGCTTCCAGAAGATCCAGTTTTCAGCCAAATTCCCTTCAAACGTGAGATGTTTCGGTGGGCGAAAAATTGATTCCATATTGATAACTTTATCTCTTAAATCAACGATTATTACGAATCAATTCACTTCTGACACCATGTAAAAGATTATTCTCGAGATATGAACCTTTATTCAACTTTGTACATTGGTACTTGTTTGACAAATCATCTGACAGTTCTATCAATAACAACCCCCTAAGCTAACATGATACATCAGATACTTCACACGGAATATACCATTATTTAGAATGATTTGAATGATCACAGCGTTTTTAGCGAACAAGCAAACTGTCACTATTATAAGCAGCAAGCTAAGGTAAAAAATAATAATTTGAGTAACGAAAAAGGGGAAAAAATGATCGATGAAAATACAAATAAATATTTGCGAGTCCATATCGCCTTCGAGAAGAAAATAAATATGATATTCGTGTTTTTATCGACGAGCTACCCCAAATAAAGTTTAAAAGGATTTTCGTACGTGGTACAGCAGCCGAGATACTCCAAATTTTTCAAACGCAAGCAATTTTGAACGCACGAACTAAGTTTTCGGTCCGAACGCTCAACACTACAACTCCGCCATCCGCTGCCGCGCTCCGCGCCTGCACGCCTAGATTTATTCATCAATTAATAATACTGCAAATGAACTAGACATATCCTGGTATTTTTTTATTGAAAATATAGGTATTCAACCTTAATATCCATGAAGGTGACTGCTGTACGATGATTATTGCGCCTTTCAGATTTTTTTGAAATAAAAATATTATGTCGGCTCCTAATGATCGTAAGAATTAATTTTTTTTTAAATGCGTGAAATGATGCCAGAAATCTATTTTTATGAAATTATTTCTATAAACACAAAATTAAGAAATTTATTTCAAAAAAACATAAAAAAATAGTGCAATTTTTTCAGTCATTTTTTGAACCTTGAAATTTAAAAAATCAATATACTTTTTCAATATAAAAGTACAACTCTTACAAAAAAAAAAAAATCCCTGTATTGTTACTGTAGCATCATCCCCCGAGCAAGAGTAGCTAAATTAAGAGAGCATCTTTTTGGAGAAAACTTCATATATCTTAAAAAATAATCAATATTTATCAATTTTTCAAAAAAACACTTTTTTGGCTTGCCATAGGCTACACTTAACAGTAAGTAACATGTTTGAATACGTTACAGTTAACGAGTTATAGGAAACCCGATTTTTCACGGTTTTTCCGATATAACTCGAAAAGTATTAATAACCGCTTTTCGGAACTTTGCAGCACAAATTTTACTGATAGATTGTAGGTATATGTTTGGCAAAAAAATAAAGCGCATAATTTTGTAATTATTTTGAACTCAGTTTACATACATTTAAAATGTGGATCATTCTCGATCAAGAAATTCATTTTAAAAAAAGATAACTAATTATAACGTGTTTTGATTTAGGTCGAATTTTTGTGGAAGGTGGTAACTTATACAGTTAATTATTTGTACACGTATGGTAATTAAGTTGTTTTTTTAAGATGTTATTAAAAAGTCGTGCATTAACAACACTATATCTCTTATCGAGGCATACTTGCTAAATTATATCGGGACTACGGCATTGCTGACATTCTTTCTTTAACTACACGCACACGTAATAGGCTTAATATTTTATAACAGTAGCGCAAGTTATAATTTGCTGTTTCTATTCATTTAAAACGATTAAACATGTATATCTAACAAAGAGAAAACAACGTAAATACTTGAAGAGCTAAACTATCTCGGCGCAAATGTTGCTATGTGATAGATTTTAGTAATAAAATACTTTACGTAATAAATAAATAATAACAGAGTATGCCAACCTAAAAAATCAAAGAGGCATTGACAAAAAAAAAACAAGGATGTGAACAAAAAATTAAGTAATACCGAAGATTCCTCAATGGAATTAGAAAATGCACACAGCAAACCTTCATGGAATCAGCCAGTATATTTTATGAGAAATATTTTTTTTGTAAAAAACATAATAAGCAAACAAAAGATGAATGTGTGTTAGGTTAGGTTAAAACGGCAGTTCGGAAGGAACCCACTTAGGCCCTTTGGCCCATTGTGATACCGTGATGGACGGCGGTGCCTTTCCTCTCTACCGTGAGAACCAGTTGAAAGTTTTAATAAAAAGTATGAGGTTTTTAATGCTAACTGAGCTAAGATCAGATAAATCATCAAAGTTCGGTTGCCCTAGTATAGGAAGCCGTTTTCTGCCTAGAGCAGGGCAGTGGCAGAGAAGATGTACCATTGTTTCCTTCTCTTTCTCATTGTGAGCTTCTACAGAAGTCGTGTCGTAGTTTAGCGATTACCCTGCACCGTGCTTGGGATTCACCTGCCCAGTGTCCTGTTATGGCCGCCATCGCATTTCCCTGGATAGAGTTAAAACATCATTAGTTCAATGTAGATCTAGTTTAGGTCAAATCTATTTCGATGATGTGCATGTGGGTTCAGTTTGCCACCTCAAGTTGGCTTTTTGAACTACTTTGTTGTGCAGGAGTAGCCGGCAATTTGCAATCAGTACTCCTTGCTGAGATGAGAGAGATACAGCTGGGAGAGTGGTGCCCTCTCTTGCTAGCTCGTCCGCCTTACAGTTGCCTGGTATGTCACTGTGTCCGGGTACCCAGACAATGTGAACTCTAAACTTAGCTGCTAGCTGTCGCAAGGAATGGATATCTCGCTGAACTTTAATTCGTTGTGGAGTGTCCATACAGCTGCCTCGGTAATGGCTTTCATTTCGGCTTGATACACACTACAGTAATCAGGCAAATGAAACGACAGGCTAAGTGAGGGGTCTTTTGAGAAGACCCCTAAATAAAATACTGCTTCCTGAGATTTAACCAGATTCTAAGCCCAATCTTCTCTAGATTGGATGGAATTTCAGTTTGATATCTCAAAAACTAAGCTGGCGCATGAGGGGGTCCCTTTCCCATTTAAAATACATTAAACAAAAATTATTTTTTTATTTTTAAAACAACTAAAAGTAAAAAATGTTTTTTTTAAATTTTCGTATAAATATTTTTGCAGGAAATTAAATTCTCTACAAAAAATTACTCCTTGAGTTTTTTTCTTATCTTAATGGGAAAAAGTTACAGTGCGTAGAAGAAGAAAAATATGAAAATGCCAATCATAGAAAGATATTATTTTTTATATTTATTTATAGATAAATTTGGTTTTTATAAAATACTGTTATCGACTGTAATATTTTAATATTTTTACAAAATTATTCCACTGGCATAAATTTGTGTTCAGAAATCAAGGAATATTATCATTATTTCAAAAATAAAAACAAAATTTTTTTTTAAATTAATTGTTCTCGATATTTAATAAGAATATCCAAAAAAAAAAAAAAAAATTTACTTATACTTATTTTAAAAACAAAAATAAAATTATTTCAATGTATTTTAAATGGGAAAGGGGACCCCCTATGCGCCCGCTCAATTTTTGAGAAGCTATCTAGCTGAAATTTTGGGAGAATTTTTTGTTTATGTGAAAGCAACTCTTTAGACATATTTATTTAAAAAAAAATAATTTTTCTTTTTCTGACACAGTCTAATCTACATGTTATTAAAGTTAAAAAAAACTTGTATTGTTTCATCACAATAAATAAATGATTTACCTTCAGGGCCACTTCAAGTTCTTCTTCCCTCATATTGTTAGGCACGCGGCCCGTAGCCCCTTAATAGGGCTCCCGAGCTCATCGTTCCTCTGCTATTTTCAGAACCCTGAAAAAGTACATTTTAGAGTACTCACAAAAAATTATACACCATAAGTTAAGGTAAAGCAAAGTACAAACATATTTCAATGGTTATTGTTATTATATATATATAAAAACCAGGCAACTACATACTTATGCAAACAGTAAACTAAAAAGTTTACTGTTGTGTTTAAATATTGACTTAATTTAGTGGAACGCTAAAAATAAGGCAATCGCAAATCGGAGTCATATACAACACGCAATTAGCAACAGGTATAGAAGCAAATGAATAACGGCTCTACATCGTAATATTAATTATGTAACTAATCTACAGCAAAAGGTGTTAGTTTTATAATTTTTGTCGGGTTTGATCGTTTGTAAAAACTCGGTGGAATTGCAAAATATATATATCTACAAAATTTATAGAAAACTATAATATTATTATAGTAAACTATAATCAGATGTAATTCAATGCCTGTCGCGGCATATTGCCAGAGGAGTAGTTTTTTAAAACATAATTGACCCACTTATATCTATATATTAAAAATATGTAGATACATACAGCTGTCGGGCTTCATTATATACTTTTATAGTTTATTGCAATAATGCAATTTTCTATAATTTTCGCACATTATAGTATTCTTCATTTTGGGAAGTTATTTACCGGGTGGTGCTTGTTAAAAAGTATAGATGTCGCCACTAACGCTTTTGCGTGGTCCTTCATGCGTACTTAATAGGAGTCTAGGATTGAATGTAGTTGTTCGAAAAAACCTGCCCTGTACTGATGAGAAGCAATCACTCCGAAACTAGTATACAGTTGTTTTCTTCGAGCGAATAAATTTAATAGCCCTTCCTCTTATTTAACAAGCATCTGTATATCTTGCTTCCTGTGATGGGGCAGTATACACGGTTATATATCAGATGTAATTCAATGCCTGTCGTAGGCATATAGCTATAGGAGTATTTTGTTTTCTGATATATAATCGACCCACCTATACTTATATATTAAAAATATGTAGGTACATACAGCAGTCATGATTTTCACATCTAATTTTCGCTGTCGGGCTTCATTATACTTTTATAGTTTATTGAAATAATGCAGTTTTCTATATGTTTCGTATATATATATATATATATATATATATATATATATATATACGTATCTAATTTACAGGGTTTTTAATATTTTTAGTAATATACTTGACGTTTCACTTACTAGAAAGTCTTTGGTTAAATTTGGATTAAGAATGTAATAGACTGGTCCGTGAACTATTTCTAAGTTAAATTAGTCTGTAGAATCAAGATTTCATCACACACATGATTAATTAAAAATGCATTCAATTTGTAAGAACTTTATTGTCTCCAAAAGTCATTGTATTTAAATTGATTGCAAATTAATTTAAAATAAATAAAATCTAATTGACGAAATTTTAAAAAAATTCAGTAGATATCTTTTCAAAACTTAAATTCATAACTCAAAGACTTTGAAGTCGATAATTAAGGTTTAAATTAACCAAAGTTGATTGAATGTAAACACATTTATGGCGCATAATAAATCAACTGTAAACAAACATTTTGGCTAATGAGCAAATACCCGATTGATTAATGTTAATACGGTTTATTATTATAACAATTTATTTTGCAATATTGGCTTAAATAATAATTAAAATTGTTTCCGTTGGGAATAATCAAAATTCCTAAGATTAGGTCTTAAAACATATTCTTATGATGCACAGTTTGGGCTAAAAAATGTTATTAATAATGTATAACTTTTTTAGTCTCGATGAGAATGGGCCGTCGATCAACAAGAATCGACCGCTTCCCATCTGGTGTGTCACTTCTCAAAATCTTCTCCTTAATTTCATTCATTATGTATAATTTAGCATTGTTTAGATAAAAAAACTGGCAGTGACTATTAGGCTAAGAGGACAACGATCGATTTTCGTCTTAAACAATTTTTTAGATTTTTTGTAGCGACGAAAACACCATAAAAACTCGTCTTTCCTTTAGTTTTTTAATAAATGTGTACAAAAATGTGTGTAAAAACTGAAATTAATCACTCCGGATAGCCATGTGTTAAGCACGAAAGTTTTCGAGCCAAAATATCGGCTTGCGTTAGCAGATGTTGCTCTAGTTTATTGAATTTCCTATTAATTTTTTTGTGTATGTATTAGCATAATCTAAAAGTACGGTAAATTGTTCTGTGAGCAATATGCAAATCTACTTATACTATAATTATTTTTTCGTCAACCTCAACAAAAAATCACATTTTTCGTCGACCTCTAAAAAAAATTACATTTTACGTACTAATTTCCGGATAAAAAATCGACTATTTTTAAAGACAAGTATTTTTCGTCCGCAAAAACTTTCCGTTCGCTGTGGCACGATTGGGTCATTTTCGTAAATCAACGATTTAATAAAAACATAGGCGCCTCTGACAATAACTTTCATTTGCTGTTTTCAAATAAATTACTTACGAAATCCGCTAGATTTTACGTGTGAATAAGACCGTGATGTGAATATTATTGTTCATAATAATCAAAAATGGATAGTGATAACGATATGGATGTAATTAACACTCCTCCGGTGCTGCGGGAATTGGCAACTACGATGGGTGTTAGTAGGAAGACAAATGAATGGGGCACTGCATAGCTTTATAAATAGCCAGAAAGTGTCAAAAAAGGCACGTCTGGCTGTGCATAGAGGTGTGTTGGTTCCAACACTTTTGTATGGTAGTGAATGTTGGGTGTGACGGAGAAGCATGAAAATAGGATTATTGCTGCGGAGATAAGTAGTCTGAGAAGTATAGCCAGAGTGACTCGGTTGGATAGGATAAGAATAGTGAGATAATAGAACGCTGTGGTGTAAAAGAAGATGTGGTTAGAGGTCGACCTCGGAGAACATATCTCGATCAGATCAACATTTTTTTGAAGAAAGGCCAGGTCAAGAGTACCAACAACCGACGAGCATGTATGAGAGCACTGATGAAAGTAGAGGAAGCAAAAGAAAAAAAACTGCATTAAAGTAAAGTTGTACTGCGTGTTTTACTTCCCGCTCTTTTTATTCTTCAAATTGTAGCCACGACTTTGAATTCCAATAACATTAACATTTCAACAACGCGGGAATGCACAGTCTATTTTAATTGTAATTTATTAGTGAAAGGCGATTTATATTACTCTTGGTGCTTCCAACGAAATATTGTACTGCATTATTCGGATGTGTTTGTAAATGCGGTAATTAATTTAGATTTCGGCGTCAAAACAGAATCTTAAAATAATAATTCCCTGAATATCAGCTGGATTTTAGTTTGAGAATGAAAAAGTATTGGGAACGCGGAAATATGCCCACACAGTTTGTGATTCTTTCTAGGCGATACGGAATTGTTTTAAAAGTATCGGTATCAAAACATAAATAATTGAAAACATAATTAATTTAATAGGATGTTTTTTTTAAAACAATGCCGGCAGTGGAGTTTTCAAAAAATAGCAAACACAAGATATTTAACAAATAACAACAAAAACTGGCATTTTTTTTTCTTCTTGTAGGACCATAAACGTGTTATGTTAAATATTGTTACGAATTTTAGTTCTTCCTTGGGTTCGGCGATTTAAAACTCTCGATACAGTAACAAAACAATGTTTATTCCAATATAATAAATTTTACTTTTATAATTCGCTTCGATATTCACTTACAACTTTTACAACTTTTTATAACTATTTACATTTCTTAAATTATAAACACTTTTAAAACTAATACTTAACTGTTTTCTTCGCGGCCGCCTTCCTTTTTTTATACCTCTAAAATCACAATTCTAGACCTTTCTACCTGTTTCTCAAGGGTCCAGGGCCCTTCGCGATACGGTGTTCTAGAACTTGCCAGACCCCGTTTGAGGCCGACAAAGCGGTCTAATTAATATGCACCCCTGCTGCGGTCGGTGCTCGGATGCCGATAAATAACCAGGTCGGTATTGTAACAATATATAGCCATTAAGAATAGACTATGCTAGCAATGGAAGTATCGTGTAAGTGGATGCAATAGAGGAATAATAAGACAAACTTTCTATCCTTGTTTTAACTATGTTCGTATAAAGTGTAATGTACGCGCATGCTCAAATAAGAATATTTGTATATTTATGATGTATAAATACAGTATTTTTTTATTACTTTTTTCTACGACCATAACATAAAACGTAATACGTAGTAGTGACTTACCCAAAAATTACTGAAGCCGCAAAACAGACACGTGTCAATTTAATTCCAGAAATATCAAACGAAAAATATGCGAAAGCCTACAAATCCTTCACATATTGGCAAAGGAAAAAGGGATACCGCGTCAAATTCAGAAACTCGTAGAGATGATTTGCAAACCTCATACTCGTGGAAAATGACTATTATTCCATGCTAGTTATACAAGATACTATTATGCACAAAACAATAATAATTCACAAATAATACAGTTTTATAAATATTGGATATTATATTGGTTACCTTTTTCAAATTATTTTTGAATGATACGAAAGAAATACCAATTGAGAACTGCAAAATGACGAATTATGCTTATTTAAATATTTACCTTAGAAAGAAATGAAGCATTCACCAAATGCAATTCACTTAATGCAATTTCAAGGTTTGGAAATGTAGCTTTGAAATTTTGATCTTCGAGAATTTTATAGTAAAATAGTTCCGGAGATTGGCCTTTCTCATAGTTTTGTTTGTATGACTCGATCAAAGACACAAATTGAACCAACTCCACATAAACTTTCACCAATGCCTCTGCTGCAGCGTGCAAATTTTCAACATCCATCTTCTCGATGTGATTAAGAAATCCAAATCTCGAACGTACAGCTTCATAGGCATGCAATCTTTCAGTAAGAGAAACACATAGCTGGTCAACCACTGTGATGAAGGCGGACACTTTGTATTTCTCCTTGGGTGATAGATTTACATCTTGTGCTTTCCCGTAATCGAGCGGATTCAACCTCACATTTCTTGTCGAGGCACGGAATCGAATATCTAATCTCCGAGACTGCGGGCAAGTACCATCCCACTCAGCCATTGAGCCAGTGGGATACTTTCTCAAGACCAGTAGTGAATTGCTAGTGCTCATGAGGACCATTTGAGATTTTGAAATTTTACTGATTGCCTGACTGAGGTAAACAATGATATTACTGTTAATTTTCGAAAATAATATAATCATGTTTGTACAAAGTACTGTAGATAAAGGTAAAACAGCGAAAAAAAATATCAAAGGAAAAAATATATTTTTTTTACTAGTGTTTACTAGTCGGAATTAAAAAAAAATTCCGACGTCTCTATTGTGGGGGCCCCTCTTTTGTGGAGGCCCCGGGGCTGCCACCCCGGTTGCCCTCCCTTAAATCCGGTCCTGCCACTAGAACTCATGATGAATGTGTAAATGTTAAAAGTTTAAAAGAATAAAATGTTAGGACAAAAGTTGTAATTCTTATAAATTACAAACATTTGTTGAAATGTTTAATAGTGTACCAACGATAAGATTTCAGCAAAATCATTATTTCATAATAGATATTCCAATAATTTCCGTTTGAATTACAATAATAAAAAATATAATTTATTTATTGTTGATGTATTCGAAGCATAAATATTTGAAAATTGTCCAATAATATTTGCTTTTACAAAGCTAATTAGTTTTATAACTCGGTTTAAAATTAGCTGCACATGTGTATGTATAGTTCTGCGCTTTAGTGTCAGTTATTTATGTTTTAATAAGGTTGGGGTCAATAATTTCTGCTTTAATGACGATCGGTTTCTAATTTATGTACGAAAAAATAACAAATCTGTTTCATAGTTTGAATGAACTCCAAGTTTACGCATAAATTCAAAATACATAAAGATTCACGTTTCCTTTCTGTAATTAAAGCAGTCGATGTGGCAATATTTAGAAAACAAATACTTCCTTACAAAGGTTTACATATTATTTAGAAGAAACATTAAAATAATAAAATTAAGAAAAGAGTTGTGTTTAAGATCACACTAATACCTATAATTATTTTACCAGCAGAAGTTCTCCAAAGCTAAATATAATAATTATTCATACAGGTTGGCCAACCGAAAACGAAACAGAGCCATTTGCAGGAACCTTGTCAACATTTTAGAAAAACGCTCAGACCCGTCGATTTTTGATTAAAGAGGGACACTCTTTCCCGGTATTTTTGACTCCACTACTTTCAACCCCAAGCGAGGGTAAGAATTACCTCCAATTTTTTAAATAGCATTGGGGGTCTAATAAGATGTTTTTCAAAAGCTCTTACCATTCTTTATACAATAGTCTTTACATTTTAAAATTCCGTCCATTACTATTTGAGAAATTAGATTTTAAACGTGAAACTTATCTGCTAACAATCATGAACGGTAAAAATGTCATTCATTCGAGGTAAATACGCCAATGGTATAAACTGAGTACGAAGCAGCTGACATCTGTGTCTGGGATCAATCGAACTAGCATCCAAAAAAATTTGAAGAAGAATAAATACCATCCATATAAAATACGTTTAATCCATGAACTTAATGAGGATGATTATGACCACCGTTTGCAGTTTTGCAAAATAATGATTGCGCGAACAGGAAACGATCCACAGTTCCTTTTTAATATCTGTTTTTCCGATGAATTCAGTTTTTTCTTACACGGGACGGTAAATCGCCACAATTGCTGCTGTTGGTCCGATTCAAACCCAAGAGTTTTTCACGAGGTGCATACACAGCAACCGGAGTAATTCAATGCGGTGACCGACTGGTGGGTCCTTTTTTTTTACCAGGCAATTTGACTGGTGAAATGTATTTGCAATTACGCTATTGAACCTGCCTTGACTGATATGTATTTGAAAATAATCCACAGTACGACGAAGTCATTTTTATTTTCAACAGGACGGTGCTCCTCCGCATTATGCGGCGATTGTTCGTCAGTATTCAGACCAACGTTTTTCACGGCACTGGATTGGGAGAAGAGGCAACATTGAATGGCCTCCACGATCGCAGGATTTATCACCCCTCGATTTCTTTTTGTAGGGACATCTAAACAGTAAAATATATAAAACACAATCAGCGTCGTTGAAAGATTTGCGTCAAAAAATCGTCGACGAGTGCTGTCGAATTACTCCGGAAATTATTCGGAATGTGCGTGAACGTTTTGAACAAAATCTTTATTATTGTATGGAAGCGAGCGGTCATCAGTTTGAGCATTTAATTAATTAAGTAGTAAGTAAGCAACTAAAATAATTGTAATTTTAACGTGTAATTTTTTATCAAAGTATTGGGAGGAAATGTAAAATTTAAAGACTATGGTAAGAAGAATTGTCAAAGCTTTCAAAAGACATCTTATTCGACCCCCAATGCAATTTAAAAATTTTGGGGTAATTCTTACCCTAGCTTGAGATTGAAAGTAGTGGAGTCAAAAAAACCGGAAAAGAGTGTCCCTTTTAATAAAAAATCGACGGGTCTGAAACGTTTTTATAAAATCTTGACGAGGTTACTGCAAATGGCTCTGTTTCGTTTTCGGTTGTCACCCTGTATAATGAGGACTACATCACAGCAATGTAAATTTTGGTAGCTATGTAATGTTTATTTTGTCAGACACTGTATTTTCTAAATAATTTATATTCTCGACATGCACAAATGTACTAGTAGTCTACATGGTATTTTTTATTATTGTTTATTCTACATTAACAATACGTTTTGTACAAACCATATGTAACTAAGTGTTAATGATTAATAACGTGCTGGTATTTTTAATCAGTAATTTTTTATATTTCATGAAATTAGCTCCTACTAACATGAAGCTACAATCTTATCAAACCAACTTATTTGAATGAAGGTGCAAATATTGCAAACTAAATAGCGTTAAAATAACTTTTCTTTCCGACCATACTTGGAATATACTCATTATGAAATTATTTTTAATAACATAATGACAACATTCATACTCTAGAGTAAGAATATTCATTCTGTAACAGTTGTTTCTTATGGGGTTTGCATGTATTTTCATTCCATCACTCAGTACGATATGAATATTCCGTAATTGTTTTAAACAATAGCGATTGCCATGGATGTCAAATAAACTTTTTGAAGTAAATGTCAGATTCAAACAGTTATTTTTTAAAAGTTATGTTTAAAAATGAGCAAGAATTTAAGTGAATCAGATTTATAATTTGAAAATACAGAAAACAGAAGAGCACAATTTCTTGAAAAATCCTAAATTTATTCCCAAAAGCAGTAGTGTTTTATGTTCACATAATTTTGCTGACGATTATTATGATCGATCATCTAAGTTAAAAGTAAGACTGTTACCCAAGTGATGTAATAGAAATTTGTAGAAAAACAAAAATATTTTTAAACATGACCAACCTTGTATAAAAAAATTAATAAGGAACAGGTAGGTGTGAAAATTTTAAAACATTTTATTGGAAGAAATATTTTTGAAAATATGACTGTCCATATTATATTGTCCATATTGTAACTCCATTAGAAAATCATAAAGTGCCAGCAACCGACGAGCATATATGAAAGCGTTAAGGAAAGTAGGAGTAGAAGACGTGTGTAAGAACCGTAGCAAGTGGAGAGAAGTGGTCTCTGCCTACCCCCACTGGAAAAAGACGTGACTGTATGTATGCATGTTATTAAAATCTGTTTGTTATTGTTTCCTTACTACATAAATAAATGATTTATTATCATTTTTGTGCTTTTTATTCTACTTATATGTATGTATTCTATGGTAAGAAAGCTGGAGCTCAGCGTCACAGGAAGAGCTCCGAAGGACACTAAACGCAACGGACTAAACAGGACCAGGTCCTATTTTAAGAAGAAGAAGGAGATATTCAAAGGTTAAAATAGTGACTGTAAATATGCAAAAGTTAACATTATTAAAGTAAGCTATGACAATGACAACTATTGTGTTTGGTAAGTGACATTTCTTTTTTATATAATCAAAATGGTTTACAGTGAGGAAGAAAAAGTTTAAATATTGACTTGTTACGTAAAAAATAACAAAAATAAACGTGCATCAAAAAAACCAAATAGGGTGTTGTTGGAGTTAGGTTATTTGAGAGTCCACACACATTGGACACCCCTGTGGTAGCGTTCTTGTTAGAGTGAAACTGATATCTTTACGTGAATATCGTATTTGTACTCGAAGTGAATCAGTCGTTGGTTTATATTTTTCGACCGTATAAAAATATAAATGAAAAAACGTGAGACATATGCGATGTGAAGTAGCGCGAGTTCAAAGATAGTGCGAAAACATTAACACTAATAAATGTACATGGACAAGAGCCAAAGTAATGTCGCTGTTTTTTCCAATTTAATCTTTTTCAATTCAACCATGAATTTTGTTCTCGAATACAAGAGCATTATTTAGAATATTATTTATAATTTACACATTGTGGTTCATCTAACAGATTTTCATTCTTTCTACGAAGTCTGATAAGAAAGTTCTAGGAGAAGAAAAACTGGCAATAATTAAAATGTCATAATATTCTTTGGAATACCAGCTTTTGAACAAGTCGTTGTTGTTTAAAGTGAAGTAATAAAAAAGAAAGAAACCTGTAAAAGCGTCTCATCGAAAAATACCGAGTAAAAAAATCGAGCAAAGCGTCAATTTAAAATTATTAGTAAAATAAATAAAAAAAACGTTCGAACAAATGTTGACACAGAAAGAGAATTGTGTAAGACACAAGAGATTTTTGGAGAGCCGAGAAGACGATGTAAGACGACGAACGTGAGAGACGTTTCTTATCTTAAAAAAATAACGACAGCGTCAAGAAAATCGAAGAAATTGTCAGGAAGAATGGACGTTTGAGTTTCAAAATGATAACAGATCTGGTCAACATTAAGAGGGAAAATTTTGCACAAGGATTTGAACATGAAAAAGGTTTCGACGAAAAACATACTAGAAAAAAACTAAAATTAAAACTTCCAGTACAATCATTTAGTTTCAGTTCATACTCAGTTTTATAAAGTAAGCTCAAGTAATCACATCGTGGTGAATTTTGTGTTAAGACTCTAAACCTATGTATCTAAAACATATAAATTAAGAAACAAAAATTTTGTATTTTGTGCATAAAATACACGAAATACAAAAATTTTATTTCTAACTACTATTAACACTTGCACGCAGCCTTACACTTTATTTAAAATATTGTTACGATTTTTTGAATCCGTCTCTGTCGATCTACTTAGAAACGACGACGCCGGCCGAATTTGCTTTGTGCTTTGTTATGCTGTGCCGCGATTTGCCTGGAAATTTCTCGACGCGGTTTCGATTATTCCCGACTCTCGAGAAACAAGTAGAATGGCCTAGAATTATTATTATCCTAACAGTGGTGTCAGACGTGGAATTTTTTCTGTTACAAAAAGATTTATGGTGAATACAAGAAATACGCCATACGATGACATGAGGATGTTATAAAATTTATGAAAAATCAATTTGAGGAGTTGGAAAGGCGCCGTTTAGAAAAAGAAAAAAACGCAAGAGAAACATATCTGGGAACTATTGGGCTATAATAACATTTACTAAAATAAAAACTCCCAATACATTTAATTTAGTCCAAAACTTTGACCTGAAATTGTTACTTACTTCCTGGTATTTTAAGAATAATTATATATGCTTGACTCTGCGAGTGACCCAGCAATTAAAGATTTCTAATTTATTAATAACAACTAAAAATTTACAATTAAATTTAATTATTACTTACTTACTATTAAATATTATAATGAAATACAAATAAAAAAATTTAAAATTGCGTCTGAGCTAATTTTCAACAATTTTCTGTTGAATATTTAAATAAGATACTAATCTGGTAATTTGTAAAAGTAATTGATCTTTATTAATGCTCACGAACAAAATAAAAATGAAAGTGCACGAAAACTAGCACTCTAACCATAATTTTAATGTCGTGCAGATTTTGTAATTTAACTGACCTCTCTAATAGTTATTTTCGTTTCATTTTCATCCCACGAAAATGTTTGACTTCCACATGAACGTCGCGTCGCGGTACACTTGGAAAAAACTACTATATAAAATGTAATAAATGTATCATTATTTGTAAAATTATTTATTGTTTTATTTCATTATAATATTGTAAATTAACCTAACCTAATCAAACCGGAAATACCCTTGAACCAAGTCCCTCCATCTCGATTTTGGGAGTCACGGTGTCCAATAATATGTCTTGGCATGACCATGTTGCTAACATCGCAAAGTCGGCAAGCCAGAGGCTAGGTTTTCTGTGTAAAGCTAGAAAGATTTTTACTCCTGATCAACTGTTGACGACGTACAAGGCTCAAATCCGACCTCTACTGGAGTATTGCTCGCATATTTGGGGTTCAGCACCAAGGCATTCTCTTCGTCTTCTAGATTCGATTCAGAAAAGAGCCATTCGCTTGATAAACAGCTCAACTCTCACAGATACCCTTCACCCTTTAGAACATAGAAGAGTTGCAGACCAGTCATTGCTCTACAGATATTTCCATGGCAGATGCTCCAGAGAAATAAGAACTCTTGTACCACCATTGTCCACATTCGGCCGAAGAACTCGGCACACTGATCAGTCTCACCCTAATAGTCGCAGTGCGGGCCGTCCGCGGCCCACACGATAGGTCTACCCTTTTTGCGATTATTTTCATAAAAAAAAAAAAAAAATTGCGTACGCCAAGTAACACTCAAATGACGTTGGCGTAAAATATTTTATGATTTTTTTCAATTTTGTATGTTAAAAACATTTTAAACATTTAATCATTTTATACGAACGAGTAACTAAATATAAAAAAAAATGTCACATTTCTAAGTTAAAACAAGGTAAAAAAACTGTGAAAATTGAATGAAAACAACATTTTGGTGGTTTTTTAAAAAAAAATTCAGCTATTTTAATATGGCGAACTTTGATTTTTTGCTTTTATACGTAAGGGCGTTGCCGCAAGCTTTTGGCATTCTTCAGCAGGAAATAAGTCCCAAATTTCCTGAATGTCACCTGTTAAATTTTCATTAATGCGGGCTTGAACTTTGGTGCCATGGTAAATGTCTTCTATGGTTTGGATTATATTGATGGGTATGTCTCTTTTATATATAACAGGTGTACTATATCATCTATTTTTACACGATCAAATGCCTTTTTCAGGTCAATAAAGCATAGAAAGGCCGGTTTATTATATTCCATGGATTTTTCTACTGCCTCAGTACAAATACAGCATTCACACATTATCTTCCAGATCTGAAACCTCGTTGTTCATCTGAGCGTGAAATAATAGAGTTAAGCTTATTAGTGATAACCTTGGTCATTAGTTTATGTGCAGTATTTTTATGCTTCTGTAGTTTGATGGTTCCTGTTTGTCTCTTTTTTTAAACATTAAAATTGTTGTACATTTTTCCATCTGTCAGGGATTCTGCATTGTGTTATAATGTTCTGTATGAGATTTGTTGGTATTTGTGTTAGTTTTTCACCTCCGTACTTAAGTAATTCATTCTGGAGCCCGTCTTGTCCTGGGAATTTCCTATTTTTTAATGATTTTAAGGCTGTTGGTATTCGGTCCTGTTTCTACTCAAATTCTTCCAGCCCTTAATTTTCATTATTTTTAGGTCGCACTTTCTTCATTCATCCATCTTTTCCTCGATCTTTCTCTCTTTCTTCTATCAAGACAGTCCTCGTATTTTACAATGTCTGCGCTCTCTATCAAGTTGTCTAGTTCAAAATTCATTCTTGATCGCCCTGTATTCGTTTTGCACTTATCCAAAAATTTGCCTCAAGATTTTTCGTACGAAAGTTCTCAAGAGTAGCTCATCTTTCGTGGTTAAGGGATTAATTTTAAAAAACTGGTAATGTTTGACCGTTTAATTTCGGAAATATCTCGACACGGAAGGGACCAACTGTAACTATATGGCAACAATGTACGCTGCGGCGAACTGATGGGCGCGTGGTAGAGTCCGGGAATGTGAAATGTTTTTTGTTTGGGTTTTAATAATTATGAGGATTTAAAATAAAGGTATTGTTACAGATTAGGGACATATGCGAAAGTTGAGGGAGAAAGTCTTACGGCGAGAGAGATAAACATTCAAACCAATTTAAATGCCGTCGTGTGTCTTTAAAGAGCTTTCGTGTGCGTTCGGGATGTTCGAAGTTAATATGAGGTATTGTTTTAACAAATTTATAATAGTGTAGACATGTATTAGCTTTAAGCGTTCGTATGTGTTTGTATTAAAAACTAAATAGAATGTTACATCTTCTGTGGTACGCCACTGGGCCGTCGTATGCAGTTATCGAGTCGTAAAACACAAACATTTGTTTTACAGTTTTGCAACCTACGTTTAAGCATGCTATTAAAATAGATTAATAGCGAACATTGCAAAATACTTTGTCGTCATATCTGGTAAGATGCATCAGATAGAACATTAAGATAAAATAAATTTTTTTTGTAACTAATAATCAGCAAATGATGTATTAGTCCAGTCACTTTAGGTCATATTTTACGAAGTTCAATTCAAGAGGCGCACCCTCTGGCCAATTTTTTTAAAGGTTGTTTGAACCTACAAGAATAATATAGTCCTGAGTTTTCGGCCATTCTTCTTTTTAAGTACCATGTCCTTTCAGAACGTTGGTGACCATCATGGCTATTCTTATCTTGTCAAATGCCAGTCTAAACAACGTGCTGGACCTCACGTCAAACCAGTTACGGAGATTCTTCATCCAGGATGTCTTTCTTCTACCTGGAGCTTGTCTACTCGCTATCTTGCCTTGCATTATGTTTTAAAGCAAACGATATTTTTTGCCTCTCATCACATGCCCAAAATATTCTAATTTCCTTTTCTTAATGGTGACGATAATCTCGGTGTTCTTCTGTATTCTCGCGAGTATCTCGGAATTGCGAACTTTTTCTGTCCACGCTACTTTTAGTATTCGGCCATTGCCGGGGTATATTTTAGCAATAAAAAATTATTAAAAATTAAAAAATGGATATTTTTGAGATAATTTTTTTGGAACTCGTCCTATCGAAAAGTTTCCAATAAAATGTGTTCATCATAACGTCCTCTATAAAAAAGGTCCTATAAAAAAGTGCTTACATTGTTAATTAAGTGGTTAATGGCAAAAAAAATGAAAATTCTAAATTTCGGTTTTGCAACCGCAATTAGGTGTTTATCATCATATCGGTTTGAGATTCGTACATTATGTACGAACAATTTAAAAAAAAATGCAATATTTTGATCACCGCTCGAGATATAAATGTGTTTACGTTTGTTCAATTTTCTATTGTTGTAATAAAGATTTTTGCAAAATTCGAGTTCCTTAGCAATCCCTACGCTTCCAGCCATGGGATTCAATAAAATTATTCCCTTTACGAGCAATTATGCCATCACAATTTCGATCGACGTGTAGGAAGGATCCTATTCCGTCCAATTTGTAGGTAATAATATCGTGCGCGTGTGATATAAGTAGGGATGGGTCGTTACTTGTGGAACGTTATTTTGAAACGGTATAACGCGTTGTAGCATTATCAAAAAATACATCTTATAGCGACCATATCGATATTAAAAATCTTTTATGTTTTAAATAAATAGATTAACTTGGCAATCGCACTAAACAATCTAATTTAATATAATATGTATTATTTGTGAGATGATACATTGCGTTTTCATGATTTTGGAATTGCGTAACTCACGTTAGAGATGATATTTTAAAAATTGATCAAAACAGATTCGTATAGAGAATTTAACTCTCACAAAAAAAGGTCTCCTACAGTTTTTTGACATATTTGTTTTTTCAAAAGTTATATAAGGTTAAAGTTGGATGGTAAAATGACACTTTTTTTAAAAAAAATTTAGTTTTTTGCAGGTAACTTACGATATGTAAAAAATATCAAAAACTATTTAAGAAATAAGTTATAGAAAATTGTTTTTCCAGTATTACCAAAAAATAAAAAAGTAGTTTTCACCAATTGGTGGGCATAATTGGTCCATGAATAACGTATCACGGTTAATATTCGTTCATTACATTTGGTAGAATGGTTATCAGACATTTTAAATACGTCGAAACTGCGACTTAAGCTGTCCATGCCATGTGCGATTCATTCAATAGAGCGACAGGGCTTGTTGATACTTTAGCTGTGATTAGATAGTAGCAAGTTTGGCATTTGTATTCGAAACAATAAGTTATATACTAAAAATACGTTCACATAAATATTTTTCAAATAAGGCACTATCCTACTTGTTTGCTTTTAATAATCTGGTCTTGTATAAACCGACTGACGTGACTTCAAGGTTTCAGTTTTTTTAATGTCTGTAATGAATGGCACTTCCGTTGGTGCAAGTATGTGTCCTACATTTTATCGCAAGTATAGTATAATCTTGTATGATTTGTTATTCGTTTAATGTAATAAAATTTGTATAATTTACCTATTATTATATCTACATTGTTGCATTGCGAAATTAATAATAAATCTTTTTGAAAATATGTAATTTCGTCGAGAATGTACCATATACAAGTCGAAATTGTCCAAATGGCATTGTAGAGGCAAACGCGAAGTGTCCAAGGTTAAGAATTAGTATGCTTTGTGAGTTCTTACCTACATGTATATTATTCTTTGAATTTTGGAAGCCAGGTATTCAAGAATTGAGATTTTTTTGCGAGCACAAAGAAACAAAAAATCATTAAAAATTATTAATTAAAGCCTAACTTAATTAGACTATTCTTATAGCACTATGGACACCACAGAAAATGCTGCAAAGTAACTTCATTTCTTAAAAATATGCAGATCCTTCGCAACAAAGGTATAAATTTTGCATGCAATACATTCAAGCAGACTTTTCTTTATACCTAGTACTTCATTTCTCCCCATCTACCAACACTTTGTAACGTTCAAATAAGCCTATCTCTAGATTTTTTTTCCATTAAAAGGACTATGTACCTCCATGTTTTTTTATTCTTCGACCCAGAGCATCATCCCCGTAAGCTTGTTTCAATGATTAAAATATTTCTGGGATAGTTAGCTGTTAACACGTTTTGCAAACGGTCGCCATTTTTGCAACGCATTTATATTATTCAACAAGTTCGAAAAGTGAAAAAGTTACAGACATGGCCGATGACGATTATTTTAAAATAAACTATTTCGTAGTAGCAGCAGAATATTCATAAAAGTGTACCAATCGCATTCCGATGACCGATGTAAACAGTTCAACTGTTTGTGTCTGGTGAATGCAGTAATAATCACGAAATCTAAACGAGATATCTTCAATCTAAGAACATGTGGTTACAAAGGAGGTTATACGCAAGGCTGTGTGCCAACATTACTTCACTAAATACCTCCTTTAGCGTGAATTTTAAAATGTTTTGTTATTTACTGAACAGACCTCGTATATTGGTACTTTTAATAAAAGTTCCAGAACGTTTTCTTGTAAAACGAATTATTATGTATTTTTAATACATAATTAAACACAATATTGGTATTTATTATTACTGTAAATTGCTTCGAGGTAAAAGTAATTTGTGATTACATATTTTATATCATTAAGAATCTAGATATGAAATTACATCCGTTAGGTAAGCCGCAAATGCCTACTCATGTGTTACGTAGTGTGTAAAAGTGGAAGTTAATAAAGAATTTTTTATTCTCAAAATAGATTTAAAACTACCTACCGAAACTGTGTGTTTTAAAATAAATTAATGATACACTTGCTATAATTTGGCTTTGGCATCATGAACTTCCTCTTTTTTGTTCACTGTTGAGTAATCGTATGGCAAGATACAATGGGCCAACAGGCCTAAGTGTCACCGGAGGCAACAGCCTGACGGACCTATATAGAGGTGGAGTTTTTAGTGAGTAGCCCTGAAACAGTCAGTGGAGTCTCACAGTAGACAGATCTTGAGCTTTCAGGTTCATAACCTCGCTATAACAGATTTTCCGCACCACGAAAAAAAAAACGTTGCATGGAACAGTTAATTGTAAAAATCTTGAGTCAGAAATTACCAACAATCTTGTTCAGTTCAACGCCCAGAAAACACAAAGCACCACGTTTTCCAAGAGGGTGAATTCCTCAAATCATTCCACTACAATGTCCGGAAATACCCTTGAATCAAGTCCCTCCATCTCGATTTTGGGAGTCACGGTGTCTAATAATATGTCTTGGCATGAACATGTTGCTAACATCGCCAAGTCAGCAAGCCAGAGGCTGGGTTTTCTGTGGAAAGCTAGAAAGTTTTTTACTCCTGATCAACTGTTGACGACGTACAAGGCTCAAATCCGACCTCTACTCGAGTATTGCTCGTAGACTTGGGGTTCAGCACCAAAGTATTCTCTTCGTCTTCTAGATTCCATTCAGAAAAGGGCCATTCGGTTGATAAACAGCTCAACTCTCACAGATACCCTTCACCCACTAGAACATAGAAGAAGAGTTGCAGACCAGACATTACTCTACAGATATTTCCATGGCAGATCTACATCAACTATCCTTCTTTTACAGGGCTGTTACAGAATGGAACAAGCTTCCAAAATCAGTTTTTTCAGAGAACTATGACCTGCAACTTTTCAAAAAGCGGGTCCACAATCATTTTCTTTCTATAATCCCTCCCCCTTCTAATAGTCGCAGTGCGAGCTGCTCGCGTCCCACACGATAGGTCTATCCTTTTTGCGACTATTTTTGGTAAAAAAAAGGCTGTTCCCTCGAAATGAATTCAATTGTGAAATCAAGAACACACATCCCTAAGTTAGAGTTTTTTAAACGTTAATTTTTTTTTAAAGAAAAATCAAATCATTTTTAGTATCGACTATTTCCTTAAGAAGTAGTTCCCTACAATCTACGAAGAGAATACTTATCGGCTGATAAAACTTCTTTTAGTTTACATAAAAGATATCAAAAATAATTTTAATTAAAAATGATGGGGCAATAAATTTTATATTGTAGTCAATAAACAGTAACATTTGCACGAAGACAAAGTGGAACAATCACTTTTCACTGGGTGAGTCCAGCGACATGTCCGAGCAATAATAGCTGTCTCCTGTTCCAACTTAATTCTTAGTATTATGTTATGCGTACTTCTGATGGCATATCTCCGTAAGTACCTTTGTATGTATTTTACCAAGTACAATCACTTCGCAGTCATAATAGTTCCACAATCGCAGAGGTTTTCTTACGGCAATAAATACCCATAAGAAGTTTGGAGGGGGGATCTGCCTTAAGCTCACGAATCAGTGGCGCGTTGACGATATATTCAGCTTGAATTTTTTTTAAAAGTTACTTGTTAGAAATTTGGAATTGGTTTTGATTTTATATATCCTTAATTTATTTATAAAATAAGTACGAACATTCAAATACCTAGGCTGCTACTTGAATGATAAGTGGGACCCGGAGGTGGAGATTAGGTGCCGTATAGAGCAAGCGAGAGAAGATTTTCGAAGAAATTGCTGACGTAGAGCTTGCATAATTTGAAAGATAAACTATTTAGTTACTTACCAGAACTGGACTCTAAAGCTGACAATAAGCAAAGATGGATATTTAATCCCTTTTTGGATATGTCAGTATATTTAAGATTAAGCTGCTAATGGCATATTTAAAATGGAATTTAATTTTTAAACGAATGACGCCTTCTGGATTAAAAGAAAAATATCAGTAGCTGGCAAGGGAAGCTTTAAAATTGTTAATACCATTCACTTTTTTCAATCTTTGTGAGCAGACGTAGATGGTAAACATATAAACTAAGAAGAGAAACAGACTTCAATTAAAAATTATTTAATACTTTACGTCTTTAATATACAACCTTGATTTGACAATTTAGTAAAAAGTAAGCAGTCACAGCTTTCTCACTGAAATTTTTGTATTTTTATTGTGGTGTAAGATCTATACAAACGACGCTTTTTACTTTTACCTGGCTTACAATCGCGACCTACTGCGCAAATGTTGATGACCCCCTTTGGAGGTTGAAAAACACTGATCTAGAGGATTAGTTGAAATGTCTGAGGAGTCCAAGCTTCTAGTGACTCCTGTTGGCATAGTCACAGACGGAAATATGGAACACACCGTTTAGTCTTTGATAATATATTATGTAAACAAGAGGGTTAACTATAAAATAGATAACTATTCTTTGTCTGGAATGGATACTTAATCAAACAGATAGTTCTCATCTAGATAAATTTCAGTAGCAAAAGATATCATGGAGATGCACCTCACAAAATGTGGAAACAATACTTCCAAGATTGTTTTTAACTGAACTTTGTCTAGTTATACTAGAATTGCATACTTTTTGGTTTTAAAGAAGCTTTTTTGCCAAGCTTAAAAATACAATAAAATATATTTTTAAACAATTGTAGTGGCCGTGGTGTAGCGCGCCAGCCTCTGCACCAAGAGACCCGGGTTCGATTCCCAGGTCAAACCAACGAATTATAAGCGACCGCTGCCGTTCGGAAGGCAATGGCAAACCACCGAATGTATTCTGCCTAGTAAGGCCTCTCTAAACTAGCCGTTCGGAACCGGCATTAAACTGTAGGTCCCTTCTATTCATGCAACACTGATTGAGCGTGCACATGAATAGTTGCAGAGAGGTCGCCGACGCCCCCCAGGGGGTATGGCACAACAAGAAGAAGAAACAATGGTAACAAAAATAGAAAATAATACACTTTTTATCCAAAATTATAAGGAAAGAACACAAAGCCATGTAACAATAATTTTGCCGTTGATTCCATTTTTTAATTTTTCGGTTGTCGGTTAGCATTGCTTAAGCCAACCCTGGCGGTTTGGTATTGTTTTTTTATAGTCTAATTAACAGTCCATTCCTTTCTGACTTGTGTCATGTGAAACATTATATATTTTTGTAAATATCTCTCCAATTTGAGACGCTTGCAAGTTTGCTTCTACAGACTGCAGTTATAAATGGTACCAGATATATTCAAAATTAATCTGTGGATTTTAAAAGTTTTTAATTTTGGATTGATTTTGATATACAGAGCGGCCAACCTAAAACGGAACTAAGCTATTTGCAGAAACCTCGTCAACATTTAAAAAAAAAGATTAGACCCGTCGATTTTCCGGTATTTTTAACTCCACTACTTTTAACCCCAATCGAGGGTAAGTATTAACCCAACATTTTTAAATGGAATTGGTGGTCGAATAAGATGTCTTTTAAAAGTCCGTACAATTCTCTTTACAATAGTCTTTAAATTTTACATTTCCTTCCAAAAAAATTACATGTTAAAATTCCAATTATTTTAGTTGCTTACCAACTACTTAATTAATTAAATGTTTAAACTGATCATCCACTTTCATACAATAAAATGTTCACGCACACTCCGAAGATATTTCGGAGTAATTCAAAGGCACTCGTCAACGATTCTTTGACGCAAATCTTCCAACGACGCCGGTTGTGTTTTATAGAGTTTACTTTCCAGATGTCCCCACAAAAAGAAATCGAGAGGCGATAAATCTGGCGATCGTGGATGCCATTCAAAGCCATTCAATCGCCGCATAATGCGGAGGAGCACCGTCCTGTTAAAAATAAAAATGATCTTCGTCATACTTTCAAATGCTATTTGAAAATAATCCACGACCGCCAGATTTATAGCCGATCGATTTCATTTTGTGAAGACATCTGAAAAGTAAAATCTACAAAAAACATTAAAGAATCGTTGACGAGTGCCGTCGATATACTACAGAAATTCTTCGGAATGTGCGTGGACGTTTTGAACAAAATCTTTATTATTGTATGGAAGCGGGCGGCCATCAGTTTGACCATTTAATCAATTAAGTAGTAAGTAAGCAACTAAAATAATTGAAATTTTAACATGAAATTTTTTCGAAGTATTGGGAGGAAATGTAAAAAACATCTTATTCGACCCACAATGCCGTTAAACATTTTTGGGGTAATTCTTACCCTCGCTTGGAGTTGAAAGTAGTGGATTCAAAAATACCGGAAAAGAGTGTCCCCCTTTTAATCATAAATCGACGGGTCTTAGCTTTTTTCTAAAATGTTGACGAGGTTCCTGCAAATGGCTCTGTTTCGTTTTCGGTTGGCCACCATGTATAAGTGTTTAAATGTTTATTAATTACCAATTTTGAGGCATTTAGTCTTAATAAAAAAAAGTAAATATTTCGTAACAACTAACTAGATAAAAAGTTTCTTTTCGTAGTTAACAATTTAGCAGTGGTCAAAAGAAATTCACAGTCCTTTTTAAAATCCTAACTGGAATTTTAAATTAGTTTCAATTTTATTTATTTGGTTTATAAAATATCTTTTTATAGCGATACCACTGTATATTTATTTAAATATATAAATAAAATGTATTAGTTTTTGTAACAGAATAAATAAAGGAAACGATGTCACAATTTTTGATATGCTTCCAACAACGAAGATATTAACTTCGCAGCAGGCAGCCTTTAGCCGCCTCCTTTAGCAACGACCCTGAAGATACATCGAAGATATGTTGAATAAAGATAAAAAGAGAGAGAAAAAAATGAAAGAAGACTTCGAAGAGGATAGGAATCGCTCAGAGCGACCTTGTCTTCAGGTGAACGACCTCATCATCTTTGCCATTTTAGTGGAATCGCTCAAGTATATGTGGGTTGTGCAATATAGTGTTTTGGTTTTTTTAAATGTCCTTAAATAGATATACGTTTTATTTGGTTAAGAACATGATTCTAGGTGGTATTTTGTTTGTATACAGTATGATTTAAAATCAATTAACAGAGAATAGCTTATCTTCTGAGTAGGATTGGTTTTAAAATAAATCATTTAATAGATTTGCAGTTTATTTAAAAGATATGAAAATGTAAAAATCTTGTTTGTTAGCTATTTCCGTAATCTAACAACTTTGAGTTAATGAATGCTCTTAACTTATCGAGGTCCTCATTATAACAGCAGGATAGGTTTCCGCGGTCATGAATATTTGTAATACTTAAAATTCGGGTTGAACCGCGTCTAAAAATTTGTTTATTTCGACGTTTCGGCTTCGATTTTAAAGCCATTTTCAAAAAGTAGAAAGTAAATTTTGGTATGAGAAGTGATTTTCACACTGAGGTCTTAATCTGCCTACTCCTCAGGTGTAGTCACGAAGGAAGAATGATTTCCACACTGAGGCCTCAAACTGCCTACTCCTCAGGTGTAGTCACTCGGGTAAGGTTTAGGGATTTGTGACTTGACGCCGAGAGAGAACAGTTCTCTCGAAGGAATAGGCAGATTGAGACCTTAGGGAGAACCAGTGCCGAGACCTGGGGAGTAGGCAGATTAAGACCCCGGCGTCAAGTCACAAATCCCTAGACCTAACTCGAGTGACTACACCTGAGGAGTATGCAGATCGAGGCCTCATTGTGGAAATCATTCTTCCTTCGTAATGGTATAGACACAGGACCGATTTTAAAAGGTAATTCGTCAAAGAAAATTCAATTATTCACCATTAAAAAATTATTATTTTATTAATCTTCAATTCGAAGAAAACTAAATTTTTTTACACTGTATCTTAAAAAATTGTAAAATCTTTTAGTGATTATATTAAATCACCGTTATATTTATGAGTGATATAAAGCATTAACGGTGCACTTCGTGGTGTAGTTGACCTCGTCAGGAGATATCCCTGCATGATCAATATATTTCCATAATTCGAGAGTCTCATTTACCCAGTTGCATAAATTTAACAATTGAATAGATAGTTATTATTAAAGAAAATTCCGTGAAAACGATACTGGCGTCACGATATGTATTTAATTGTTTCTTTTATTTTCATCTTACAAGAAGAAAAATGAGGTTAAGTTTCGATTTACTAGAAAATATGATTCTTGTAAAAATAACTATACGAAAGAAACACGATTCTTTACGTTGTACTGACTTTAAAAGAAACTCGAACATTCAGTAAGAGTTGATCAATGATGATAAAATGTATGGAAATTGTGTGTTTTATTTCACTTAAAAAGTGACACCGTTTTGAAACTATAATATTAAAAAATAACAAAGTTATTCATTAATAAGTGGGTGATGGAGTTTTCATATCTCCATAGGTTTAGCTGATTTATTGTGTAAAGTCTTTTATTCTTTGCACTTTTCTTATTTTATATTTTGGCTCATAGTTCCGCAATAAATTTAACTTATTTTTATCACTTTTTTTATTGTACATACATACATACATAAAGTCACGCCTTTTTCCCATGAGGGTAGGCAGAGACCACTTCCTTCCCCTTGCTACGGTTCTTACACACATCTTTTGCTTCCTCTACTTTCATCAGTGCTCTCATACATGCTCGTCGGTTGTTGGTACGCTTGACCTGGCCTTTCTTTAAAATAATGTTGATCTGATCGAGATCCATGTTCTCCGAGGTCGACCTCTACCGACTTGTCCATTCACACTTGCCTTATAAATTTGTTTCGTCAATCTTCCTTCATCCATCCTTTCTACATGTCCACACCTTCTAAACATTCCTTTTTTATTGTAACAAAAACAATAATGTAACAACGAGAAACAGAAAAAGTCCAAGTCAATTATTATTTTGAATCCAAATAGAGCACTTTTGGGTGTGCGAGTGAGATATTTTTCTTTTTACTTATTAACACTAACGAGAATCAGCTGATCGAGATTACGAGAATACTATACTTGGTTTTCGTATTTTTTCACATTCGCCTTCGAAAGTGAAACATCAACGAATTCTTTCGAGAGTAAAACATCAACAACTTCTTTTGCCAGAAAAATAGCGAAAAATGCTTTGGCTAGCAAAAAGCCTGGATCTAAATCCGATCGAACATCTATGGGATCACTTTATGAAAAATGTTCAACGTCAAATACCTGCACCTAGAAACCTGAGGGAACTTAAAAATGCAGTTATCAAAGCATGGGACCAAATTTCTTAAGATTTTATCCAAAATATAATTAGAGGCATGCCTAGACGCATAAATCCGCTGTGATCCGAAGTATAGGAAGCAACACATGCTACTACTGACGCACTCACACCATTAATTTGGCTACTAGTGCCCTATTTGCACCAACCATAATTTATTTTTTTCAACATTACAATTTTGTTATTAAGTCTTAAGAATAATGTTAATTCCAATTTTATAGATAAATATTGAAGCTATTTCACCTTTGAAGTATCCGAATAAGTTTTTTCTAACTTTTAATGGAACCAATGTTTATAAAAAATTATTAAAATTAATTCATAAGTGCAATTTGTTTGATTCAATTTAATATTGTCCCGGAGTTTATTTAACACATGTCAGCGTTAAATTTTGCGAAACACAGTTTTGGGTAACAAGATAACATTTTAAACGTGACGTTGTTTAAGAATTTCTATTTCACTTGTTGCAAGCGAGTTTTACAACAGTGGGTCAGACGCGAGGAATATAATTCCAGGATTCTTGAATTTGGTGACGAAAGTCAACTAGGTTATTTGATGGTCAGGGTAAATATATACCACTTATGTTTGATTGGTAAATGCCTGGGTAGGGAGAAGGTCATGGAAGCAGTGTTACGTTATTTTCTTAAAATAATCTTGTAGCAACCCTAGCTGTATGAGTATGAGCGTTGGTTTGTTGGAAAAGGGGTCAAATTAGTTCTTTTAGATACGGCAGTGCAACAGACTGTAGTACGTTTCGTACATTCAAATTTCTATCAATACAAACAAGAGGTGATCTGCCATGGTATCTTATCGCACCCCATACCACCACTCCTTGTAAGCACTGAACGCTGTTCCATCCTCCTCCTTTGACCATTTATTCTCCGAGAGGGTTTGGTGGCAGTATGTATGTATATATTCGTCAGTAGGTTGTCACGTGCCTATTTTTTCCCTTCTACAGTTCCATTATTAATTGGGTCTCTGATAGTTTTGTATTCCTCAGGTACTCGTAAATAGTTCACTTACGTATTTTGTTGTAATTTAAATATATCACTCGTTGTAAATAGTGTTGCATACCTTGTAGTGATAGGATTCAATTATTAATGGCTGTGACATTTTTGTTAATCGATGGAGATGGAGTGGGGGTTTTTGTTATTAGATTTTGCTTTAATTTTTGGCCTCGATTGTCGTGTGTTGTCAGCTATATTATTGTTTGGTTTGCATTTCTGTGTGGATGGGCTGGCTATCAACACGGACGAGTGCGATTATGGGTTTGGAACATAGATTTGCGAAGATTGTTAGTTGACGCGTGTTCCGTGTCATTTTCTTGATATCCGGCCTGGGAGTCAGTAGTTTAGAGGAGTCGTTTGGTGTCAGTCTTAGGAGTCGGGTGGTGGTGAGAGTTTTTTGGAACGATTTGATATTAACACGTGAGCAGAACCTCTACGGTTTTTTCTTTCATATCTGGCTGTATTTGGGCCATCTTAATTGGATTTTGAAGAAAAACCATTTAATTTTTAACTTGATCATTCTATCTTACCTTTGTTGTTGATATTTTGGATTTTGGTGTCGAGTTAAAATAACCGCGTGCGGGATCTGATGGAGGGAAGCCATTGTTAAGTTTTGTTTTAATTTATTAATATGGTACACTGTTGAAAACTATTTATTGCATTGGATAATATGCCAAGGCTGAACTTTGATAAAAGTAATATTCTCAATAGTTCTTTGTATCCAAGTAAAAATGTTTTCTTCATACTTATTTGTAAATATCCTACAATATTGCTATTTTGAAGGACAGCCATTGTAAAAAAAAATATTTTTAAATAAGCTCGATTGTTTTAACAGTGTAAATCTTTATGTAAATGGTAAAAAAAAAAAAGAAACGTGAGTAAATTAGCAGCCGTACGTGAACGTTTGATTAAGTATTATTAAAAAGTTGACTTGTATACGTTTTTTTTGGTAACTTGATAAAGTTTGTTATTCTTACCTTTGTTTTAGTTATTTTATGGAATCGTAAACTTTGGATTTTTGATTTATTGTTGTCTTATAAAGTTGTAAATTTTGAAGTTTCGATTTATTGTTAGCTGTTGATTTTGATTATATTTGTTATACGTTTATTATTGAACTGTGTGCCTGGATTTATTGTTGGCTGTTAATTTTGGCTATATTTGTTATAATTTTGTTATTGAGCTGTGTATTTTGATTTATTGTAGGAGTAAAGTATCCAATATATTTTTGCTATAATTTTATTTATTTGGTTCACCATAATCTTAGTTGTTTATCGTGTGGCTCTGCTAGTGCCTATAAGACCTAGGGGTTTCCGGCTTGAACCGTCCAAGTCGGTGGCGCGGCTCACTTTTATATATTTTTTTTTCTTCTACCCTCTACGGCTGAGCTCGGGCATAATTTGCCAGTTGAGAGACCGCTGGCAGAGTACTCTTTAGAGAACGAAAAAGACGTGGCAAGGTTTTAATGCCTCTCTCTTCCAAGCAAGTTGAACTGACTCATGTAAACCAACTCCCAACAGCTCCTTTACTCGATCCATTCATCGGGTCAGTGATCTGCCTCTTGGTCTATTATCTTCCACCTTTCCTTCAACGATCAGTTATCTGAACTTGCCTGGATATATGGCCAAGATATTGAAGGTACGCTAGATTTATCATGCGCACAAGCCAGACCTTAACAATTATGCGTTCTTCACGTTACCGTCTTTCTCTTTTGTGGTCATCGTGGACCCAAAGACAAATTTGGGACTCATCATAAAAGCGGATTGAGAATTCTAAAGTGCAATGTAAAAATCCTACTCTTAGCTCGGAAAAGTATCCGTGTAAAACTCCATATATTTCTTTGTGCGAGTACAACGACAAGTAACAGCGTAATCAACAAAATTACAGTCCACTTAGCTAATAAAGTTCGGTCAAAAATACTCTTAAACTTACCTAATCATTACGATTGGTCATAGATTCAGTAAGAATCTTTAGAAATTTATAACGTTTTACAAAAACATTTTATTGTTTTTATGAAGTAATTAAAAAGATATTCACTCGTTACTAATCGAACCATACTAAAAAACATTCAATTTTCTTTGAACATAATCACCAGGAATCCGTTTATTCAGATTGTTTATCGAAAAAATGAACAATTGTTTTAATTTGACAATATGTCAGGGAATGTTAAAATATTTACGAAAACGTTACATAAGTTTTCATAAATTAAAAATTATTCAGAAAACGTCTTCTTTGGAAAAAGAACGATATTCTTTAGGAAAACAGGCAACAGAAAATTAAACGAGTCAACCAAGCCAAAGGATAGATAAACTTTCTCCACTTCCTGTTCCCATGAAGAAATTCAATTCATTTTGAGCTAAACGTCGATAATGATGAACAAATAAAAAAAAAATTGTTAAATTAAATTTAGTCAACTTATTCATGCCACGACTAGTTGTGCATAAAGGAGTGCTGGTTCCTACACTTATGTATGGTAGTGAATGTTGGCTTTGGCAGTAGAAGCATGAAAGTATGATCAATGCTGCGGAGATGAGTAGTCTGAGAAATATAGCTGGAATGACTCTGATGAATAAAGTGAGAAATAGTGTGATAAGGGAACGCTGTGGTGTGAAAGAAGATGTAGTAATAAAGATAAATAAATAAATGCTTAGATGGTTTGGACACGTAAAGAGAATGGATGAAAAAAGATTGACGAAACAGATTTATAAGGCAAACCTATCTCGATCACATCGAAATTGTTTTCAAGGAAGGCCAGATCAAGAGTGCCAGCAACCGACGAGTATGTACGAAAACGGTGATGAAAGTAGATGAAGTAAAAGACCTGTGTAAGAGCCGTAGCAAGTGAAAAGAAGTGGTCTTTACCTATCCCTATGGGAAAAATGCGTGACTATATGTCTGTATATATTCCAAGATTTAAAAACACAAAAAATAAATAAAAAATGTCTGGAGAACTTTTGCCTCCAGCCACCAAGAATAAAGAACAAAGATTACAACTGAAATCAACTAAAGTCAGGAAACCCAAATCAAGCAAGCTAAGCAGAAAAGAACGGGGAACTAACAAGCACTCCTTAACCTTGAATGTGTAGAATGTTTAATTACCTTCTAAAAAAAGTCAGAATGCTCAAGCCATATGAGACACCGTCATCCTAACTCACCCTACATCCAGGACAATATTTAATATTCAATAAAAATAAAAAAAGAATGTTCAACAAGCACCCAAAACAGCCAGCTGAGTGACTTATCCATCACAGATGATCCACTACAATGCAGAAAATGTAGAAGAACACGCAAAATCCTAGCTGGCCAACTCTCTCACCAGAGAAACCAGACATGCAGAAAAATATTGGAGGGATTGGAATCATCGATCACGTTGTACACCCAATAACATGTATGTAATCACATCATTGCATTACATCGTTTTCTTCATAAATGTTTTATTATTCATGATTTTTTTAAAGTTGAAATATCTAATGGGACACTACACTCTGAGATAGAGAGTAAACTCGTCGAGCTAACAAAATCTGTTAGGCTCCATGTTTTTTCTAATTGCACATTTCCCGACTATAGCGCAAAAGTATACGAAGATCCTCATAAAGAGGAGACGCCGAGAATAATCACCGGGTATTATTTATTTATGACAGATCATGTTACTTATTTTTTAATAATACGGGGAAGGTTCGGGATTTTTCCGCAAGGGACTTTTTTTAATAATACAGAGGAGAGTCGAGGAAATTTTTTTATTTATAGCAGATCATGCTACTTATTTTTCCATATTACGGGGGAGGTTGGAGAATTTCCGCAAAGGAAGGATTTTGTTTGTACCCTACTTTAGTTATCATTAGCTGATTATTTTTATTTCGCCGAGTAAAAGCGACATTGGATAAAGAAAATTAAATCTGTGATTCGTTAATTTGTGTACACTTATTGAAAGTTTTTGCAAAACATGAAAAATTTCACTTCTGACGCCGTTAGTCTTTGACTGACGCATTTTTTCCCTCAAATGCTGGTCCTATCGCCAGCTACGCCTTATCCTCTAGGGCTTTTTGTATCTTCGTGTTTGTTGTAACACCACCCATTCCGTAACTCTAGTCCTCTGTACCAATCTGTACAGTTTCTTCACAGGTTGGCTGTTGTATTCTTCAGAGGTTAACCTAGGTCGCCCGAACATTGTCTGTCTTTTGCGGTTTAGTGCCTCGTATTCTAACAGTATGTGTTTGGCCGTTTCTGTCCCTTCACCATATTGTCTGCAGTGAAGTTCTCCGTTGTATAGCACCATTTTTTGTAGGTGTCTTCTCAATGGACTGTGACCAGAAAGATGACCCACTATAATTCTTACCCGATTCCTACTCATCTTCAGCAGTTCTTCAGTTCGTGTTTTGTCGGTTCTTTGATAATAGGTGCATGAGAGGAGCTTCTTTCCACCACTCTCTTTGTTTGCGTTTGATCCAGTCCCGTATGCATCCTCGGATCTCAGATCAAGTAATCCCTAGTGTGGGTTTTGGTCGCATATATGGATCTGTTGAGTCCTTTATTACTTTCTTGCTAGTTCATCAGCTTTTTCACTGACCTCGATCCCACAGTGTCCTGGAACCCACATCAAAGTCACTTTGTTGTGTTCTGAGAGGACACTGAGTTCTTCTCGGCACTCCCATACCAGTCTTGATGTCACTTTCGGGTTCATTGACTGAAGCATAATTCTTGTATGTTATATGTAGCTCATTAAGATTTGATACGTATACACCCACCAAAATAATTTGTTAACGTAAGATACGCTGATGATACTGCTATAAAGGCAGAAAGCCTCGAAGACCTCCAAACTTTATTAAATGCAGTAAACAATGCATGCAAGAAAAAGGGTTTAAGTGTCAACACAAAGAAAACGAAGTGGATGGTTTTTGGTAAAATTAATATCGAGTATCCAGAATTAAAATTAGATGGTAAAATGCTGGACAGAGTACAACACTAGGTATTTGGGTAGCTGGTTGGACTGTAGAGTTGAAAGCGATGAAGAAATCTCAACCAGAATAGAACTGGCACGTAAAAGATTCACTAGTTGGCGTTCCGTACTATGTAATAAAAGTCTTTCGATGAACATCCGTCTAAGAGTATTAAAGTGCTACGTTTGGTCTGTTTTGCTTTATGGATGTGATTCCTGGACACTGAATCTAAATAAATTGAAAGCGTTTGAGTTATGGTGCCATCGCCGTATGCTAAAGATTCCGTGGACAGCACACGTAACTAACGAACATGTGTTAAAATCCCTACATAAAGAGCGAGAATTGACAAACACTATCAAAATAAGAAAAGTCGAATACTTGGGACATATGATGAGGGGGCATAAATATCACATGCTCCGATTAATTATCCAGTGTAAAATAGAAGGAAAGCGATGGATTGGCAGAAAACAGTTTTCTTGGCTTCGTAATATTAGACATTGGACGGGTCGAACAGTCGAAGAATTGTTTCATGTAGCTACCGATCGAGAAGCTTTCCAACAAACTGTAAACTCTATGATAGCCAACGCCTGAACGCTTGATGATAGGCAACGTTTGAAAACAAACATGGCACACAAAGAAGAAGAAGATCTCGATGTTTTACGGAAGAAAGCTAATTTAATTTAAACTAAGTTTTTTCCAGTTAAAATAATCAATCTTTTCTTTTGATTTTCTTCGCATACATCCAAAGTTTAAGTCTATTAGTGTGTGTGATCTTTAAATCGTGACGCTTGGTTGATACGCGTCTTATCTACAATTGAAATCTCCCGAAATTGTATAGAACCGACCAACACTTAAAGTTATTTAAATGATAATTTTCGTTCGGCACTACTACTTATAATAGGTGTACTATTTATTCAGATGAATATAATTTTAAAGATTTTTAATGGAGATCCACAGGAAGTGGGACAATATTTTTTTTAGCAATAAATGTATTGCTTTTAGTTCTTATTAGCTTTGTTTTCCACAACACCTAAACTTCTGTTTATTCTAATGAATAAATATTTAAGAAAAATTATTTTAAGTAAGTTATACGTGAATAGTCCAACACCTTGTTTAATATGTGCTAACTGGACAAATATATGAAGTGGTAAAAGGTAAAACTAAGTGGTAAACGTTTGAGTTTGACTGTAATAAATGCTTTTAAAACTAATTTGTTTTGCAACATAAATAACGCAGCAGTTTGGTTTAATGGCTGAACACAAAATTGATAACACTACTTTAATTACCGGCATTTTAAAAATTCTCGTTAACATTTTTATTGCAGTAATAAAAAATACGATCATGATATAGGTACTGAGTGGCCAATTTAAAATTGTCCACCTCGAATATCTGGAATATCTTTTTCGAGAAAACTCCGGAACAGGTTCGCTTTCGAGAAAACATTTATTTAACTTAGATTCATTGATAAGGTTGATCATTTCTGAGATTATCATTATTTATTTATCAAGTACACAAGCCTAATTTACAAAACAAATTTACAAACAAAATAATTAAAAACGTATAAATATCTAACAACCTTATTAAGTTATGTAAATACAGTGCTTTCATTTCAAAACCGACCAGGCCAAATAACTTTTGATTGTGCGTAAATGTAAAAAAAAACAAAAAACAAATCAGATTTTAAATCAAGGGAAAGGTTTAAAAATGTTATCCTGCTGTTTCCATGTAGCATCCCTTTAACATCCCCCCATTCCCTCCTTAAAATGTCAAATAGCAACCACTATTTTGTGATACATCAAATGAAAACCCAAGAAAAATGTAAATCAGCAATGTAAACAATTTATTCTATCGATTTACTTTGCTGATAACAACAAATGTTGTGAAATAACATGAGACCATAACAAAAACGAACTACGCCACTGTTGGATAGGTAGATGTCTAATTAGGGATCAATTACTTTCTTCTGAATACATGTCACCTATTTGACATTTTTTCGTCATTTTGTTTCTTTGTTTCAAAAATTTTAATAGTATCTTTAGTTAGTTATTTGTGACGTTAAATTGGCTATTATTTATAGCTATAGCATCTTAAGTTTTAAAATGGTGTATTCTCTGCGAGAACGAATAAAAATAATATTTATTTACGGTCATCAAAACAAGTGCGCTCGAGGAACAGCTCGAGTGTTTAATAAAAGGCATCCCGATAAAAATATAGGCCACCAGACCAGCATAGAATTTGTACGGAAATTTGGAGAAACTGGATCCGTTTGTAATAAAAAAAAAATAATCCCAGAGTTTTTGGCAAAGCTGCACAAATTGAAGTGCTGGGTCATTTTGCTAAAGATCCTACCCTTTCCATTCCAAAAGTATCAAAACATACAAATATTTTTGTGTTAAAAGTGTTAAAATTGCAGTTTTTTCCTTATAAAATACAATACATCATCAGCTTAGTGAAGACGGCTATGACCGCAGAATTGAATTTTGTGAAACAATGTCCCAAAAAATACAAGAAGACGCAAATTTGATTAAAAATATTTGTTTTAGTTATGAATCAACGTTTTATTTAAATGGTTTTGTAAACAAACATAATTGTAGGTACTGGGAAGACGAAAATCCTCAAGTGTTTCGACAGGATAATACTCAGTTTCCAGCGAAGATCATTGTAAGGGCTGGTATTATAAGAAATGAGAAAATTGTACCACTTTTTATTGACCAAAACATAACGAAAGAATTGTACCTACAATTATTAAAAATGATATTGATCCACTTATTACTCACTAAAAATACAAGTTGATGAACAGGGAAATATGGTGCTAGATGAACAGAATATATACCTTCAACATGACGGAGCTACACCACATTACGCACTAGCTGTAATACGTTGGCTAGTCGAACGATTTCCAAGACATTGGACTGGCAGAAGAGCGTTTATAGATTGGTCGGCAAGATCTCCAGGCACCACCTGACTTTTTTCTGTGGGACTATTTAAAAACATTAGTTCACAAATATCCTTCCAAAGACATTGAAGACTTAAAGCTTAGAATAACTAAAAAATGTAGACGAATTACTAGCGAAATTTTGCAAAGAGTTCGAGAAGAATTTAAAAATCTTCTTAAAGTGCCTATTCGGTCCGAATATTGGCAATAATTCTGGCTATCATTCTCGTTATCGTTCTCAAGTTCTTCAGCCACGAGATACGTCTTCTTCCTAGTCCTCTCTTTCCCAATATCTTGCCTTGCAGAATCCGTTGTAGAATTCCGTATCGATGTTCGTTGCGCCTAATGTTACCAAGATATTCTAGTTTTCTGGTCTTTACAATATCGATGACTTCTAACTTCTTGTTCATTTTTGTTAGCACTGATTGGTTGGTCACATGGTCTGTCCATGGAATCTTCAGAATTCTGCGGTACAGCCACATTTCAAAGTATTGTAGTTTTTTGTGGTAGCCTCCGTCAACGTCCATGTTTCTACTCCATAACGCAAAACAGAGAAGACGAAGCATCGAAGAAGCCTTATTTTTGTGTTAATTTGTAAATTTTTGTTTTTCGAAAAGTGATGCCCTTTTTAGAAATATTATTCTCGCTTTCTCTATGCGCCAGCGAATTTCTTGTGAGTGATCCCACTGCTCATTTATCATAGTCCCTAGTTATTCATATTGTTGCGTTCTTTTACAAATTTCATTATTATTAAAAAATAGGTTATATTATTGCCTACAAAATAACGGAGCATACTTTAAACAGTTACTGTAAATACATTTAAGGAGCTGTTTGTAATTAACTTCGTTTTAGTTTCTGTTGTAATTTCGCTGTTTATTGTTTTTCGCAAAATAAAACGATGGAATAAATTGTTGTTTATATGGCTGATTTGCATTTTACTAAAGATTTAGGCTTCTAAATTATCCAGAACGAAGTAATAGGGGGACGAAAATGGCCTGAACTTCTTCGAGAAAAGGATGGTACAGCCGCGCCGCTTTTTTGCTCGACTTGACGGGGGCACTAACTACTGTGCCCCCAGATCAATTACTTTAAAATATAGGATAATGATAATTCAACTGTTTTTACGACTTAAACACTTCTGATCGATTTATAAATCAAAACAACAGTACCTGTAGAATTCTAATAAAACGCATTACCTCATCAACACATTGATGATAAGCCACTATTTTGCAGTTTAATTATGTGGGATTTTGTAGTTTATTATTTCAAGTCGTTATTTGACTTATTTTATAATCAATTTTAAAACAGAACGGGAAATTTTTGGCATGTTTGTAAAGAGAATATTAAAATACCTTTAAAACGATGTCTTATTTGACCCCCATACTATTTAGGTTTTTTTAACGAATTGAAAGGTTCATTCTACATGTCCTTTTGACATAACTGTTTAATTTTATATCGAAATCTTTTAATTTCAATCCTAAACTTACACCCTGTAGAATTATGCCCGTCCGACCATAAAATGGTAATCTGGCCTCTGGGTAGATAAACAGTAAAGATTCAGATTGTTCCCTAGACCATGACTACGTTGCTTTATGTTTTCAACCCATTTCCCGTAAAACTAAAAGGATATTGTTTTTAATAAATCCCACAGGACGCATAATGAAAACAATCAAAGCTAATAATCTACGTAGTCAATATTTGTTAAAAAATTTGCTCTAAAATGTATTTAATTACTAGATTTCCCATAATTATTTTAAAATAAACTTAATTAGTTCAGGATAATACTCAGTGTCCAGCAAAGCAAAACATAACGAAAGAATTGTACCTACAATTATTATAAAATAATATTGGTCCATTTATTACTCACTAGAAATACAAGTTGATGAACAGGGAAATATGGTGCTAGATGAACAGAATATATACTTCCAACATGACGGAGCTACACCACGTTACGCACTAGCTGTAAGACAGTAGCTAGACGAACGATTTCCAAGACATTGGATTGGCAGAAGGGCTTTTATAGATTGGTCGGCAAGATCTCCAGACACCACCTGAGTTTTTTCTGTGGGGCTATTTAAAAACATAAGTTCACAAATATCCTTCCAAAGACATTGAAGAACATGTTTTAGTGATGAATCAACGTTTTATTTAAATGGTTTTGTAAACAAACATAATTGTAGGTACTGGGAAGACGAAAATCCTCACGTGTTTTGACAGGATAATGCTCAGTTTCCATCGAATATCAATGTATGGATAATCTAGGAAATAAGATAATTGGACCACTTTTTATTGTCCAAGAACTAAAGCTTAGAAAAACTGAAGAATGTAGACGAATTACTAGCGAAACTTCGCAATAAGTTCGAGAACAATTTGAAATTAGGTTATATTATTGCCTACAAAATAACGGAGCATACTTTAAACAGTTACTGTAAATACATTTAAGGAGCTTTTTGTAGTTAACTTTATTTTAGTTTCTTTTGTAATTTCGCTATGTTTAATGTTATCTGCAAAATAAATCAATAGAATAAATTGTTGTTTATATTGCTGATTTGCATTTTTCTTGGGTTTTCATTTGATGTATCACAAGGTAGAGGTTGCAATTTGACATTTTAAAAAAGGGGTGGGGAAAGTTAAAGGGCTGCCACTTGGAAACAGCAGAATAACATTTTTAAACCTCCCCCTTAATTTCGACATGTTTTCCTTACATTTACGCAGTATTAAAAGTAATTTGGACTGGCTGGTTTTGAAATGAAATCGCTGTACAAGCAAGCTCATGCAATAATAAAAAATATATTATTAGTTACTTGATATTATTTATCAAAAGGATATTTAAAATAATTTTATAAAACATAGAATAAGGTATGTTTGTATTAGAAGTAATTGTTACTAAATACATTTATCAAATCTAAGCTAAAATATTTTTGTTAAATAAAAAAGAACCAGTTTTAATCAATTAATCCATTGTTTGTTTAACACAAGCGATATATTTACAAAATCTGAGATTAGCTATGTGTAATTGTAAAGGAACATGTTGTATCTGTACCCGAAAGACTGTCCATTCTTAAAAACAAACGACATGCTTATGCAATTACTGAAAATTTAAGCAACATGAACTCGAAATGATCGAACTTACGATATCCTACTTACATTGTAATCGTTTAAATCGAAAAAAACTAGACTTTCAGGAAGCACAGCACAAAAACAATGTAAGCGCCGCACTAAAGCTGTCAACGGTCAAAAAACCGTCTAAACGGGATCGTTGAAGCAGGTAAAACGTTAAGACAATGCGCGTACGGACGCCTGAACGCAACTGAGTGCTGTTAACTTAAGAGAGAGATGGTTCAAAGAAGTCTATTCACCTGTCGTTGGACAGGTGCAAAAATCGAATCGAAACCCCTCCGAACGACGCTGAAATCGAAAAATAAAAATGTTTCTATATACCAGCAGAGGAAAATTTTAGATATAGGTATCTACATTTTTAATTAATAATAGTGTTATCCTTTTTAATATTTACCGTAATAAATGAACTTATTTACTTTGTTGCGAGTGCCATAGCAGCTTTTGTTCCACCTTTGAAGAGCAGGTAAAATTATATCTTTGGGTCTAGAGCGATTTTTATCCTATTTTCACTAGTAGTACCACTAGAGGTAAAAAAAATTTCGGATATTAATTTGACCTCGCGTGGTATTCGGTAAGAAAATTTCACACCGAATTGTGGTGGAAAATCAAATATTTTTAAAATCTATTTTTCGATTCTCAACAATACAAATTATTTTCTTCGTCAAGTCACCAGCGAAACACAAAATGTGTGGTCGACTTGATTGTTGAGTTGCCATGGTAACAAAGTGAGACCCTAACCTCGAAATTATTATTTTAATTTTGAAGCTGCCAAGTGGCACGACGTAAAAAATGTTTCGCTTCGGTCAATAAAGCAGAGAAACGCAAGAGCTGCAAGAAATGCAAAGCGCCGGAAGCTACAAATGGATCCAACCAAGAGAAAGGAAAGTTCATCTGCACTATCAGCAGACGAGCTGAGAAAAATTATTGAGTTTTGGAACGAAAACACTCCGGAAAGACTGCAGAAAGTTTTTCCACGTTGCTGGTCATGAATTGGCCTGGAGAGGAAATGAAGGAGCGGCAGCTCAACTTGAATTTTTTGTGGAGGAAATTAACAATAATTAAGAGACCGGAATAAAATTGAAAATGTGGTCGCAAACATTCAGTGATGGATACGCATGAGAAAAAGAAGAAGTCTTATGAGGGGAACCAACAAAAATAGTCTGTTATTGTAAACGTCAATTCGCTGTTGGGTATCCCACGAGGTATTCCAAGTGACGAATACTCAGAACCCAGAAATGAAAATCTGAAGCTTGCCATCAAACTTTTTTTACAATGCATTTACAGATATACAAATTTTTACCAAATCCAAATGCATGGAGCTAAAAGAAAGCTACCAACGTTAAGAAATAAAAATGAGTCAATCAAAACAAATTTGCATTATTGTTTTTCTGAGGAGTTAATTATTTACCCTTACCAGAATTGATTTTAATGCGAATGTCATCTAATATATAAAATTCTCGTGTCACAATGTTAGTTACCATACTCCTCCGAAACGGCTTGACCGATTTTGATGAAATTTTTTGTGCTTATCCGGTATCTATGAGAATCGGCCAACATCTATTTTTCATCTCCCTAAATGTTAGGGGTAGTCCACCCCTAAATTTTTTTTTTTATTTTTTAGACAAAATTTTTAATTTCTATTTTTTTATAATACAACATACAAAAATACATACAATCCTTAATTTTCACCCTTCTACGATCAACCCTTATTTTTTAATAGCCATTTTAGTAATTTAATCATTTTTCCTCTCCGGTCGAAAACTGATCAATCGTCATTTAATTAGTTATCCCCGCCAGATGTCTACAGGTGTCACTTCTGACCCAGTAAACAGCACGGAGTAGGGATGAGAACGAAGCCGGTCTCCTTTCTTTCTCACTCCCTACACAGTTGTCGGCCATCATTATTGTTTATGCATCAAGTGTAGTAGTAACGTTGACAATTATTATTTTGCTATCTCAGTGTAACTCTCATATTAACTTTTAATCATTCCTATTTTATCAATAATAATTAAATTATCAATTTTGAGTGTATTTTGCACGATTAGTTAAAAAAAAGATTGATAGATTTGAGAACACCATGTTTTTCACACGGACAATTATACGTGGCATTCTCTCGAGTGGGTAAACCATCCAGTTTGTTTGTGTTAGCTAAAGATGGACTAACAAAAAATATTGTTCACGCTATAGCATTAAGAGATTGATATTGTTTAATAGTGTTACTGTCGTAATTGTTTAATTAATGATATATAATTTTAAGAAATAAATTATAATAACTTAAAAATAATGTTTGCTTTTTGTTATTTTTATATTCCCTTATCGTTTACAGCGCTCCATGCTTATTTCACGCATATACCACATTCTTACATACATACAATATACACATTCTAACATACATACATACTTACAATAAGTAAGCTATTTTTTGTCTACACTAGAAATTACTAGGAAATTATTTATATGGCAAAATAACGTTTGCCGGGTCAGCTAGTAATATTACAAAATAGACTTAAACTTAACAAAGTGATGTTGCAAATCATTTATTTTTTATAAAAAAATTGGGATCGAAATACCTTTAATAAGTAAGTACTAGTCGTGGGAGTCAATGATTACAAATGTAAATTAGATTGACATAATTACGTAATACATTAATTCAAAAGTCAAAATAAATTATTTTGAATGCATCTTTTATTTGGCAAGACAACAACAGTATAAATCAATTTTATCGTGAAAATTGCAACTTTGTTTCATGCTTAAAATATGGGCACATAAATAGTTTTGTTGCTGACGGTTACAGGTACTGACAGTTTTATCACTTATCCTCTCGATCTGGAATATTACCAAACACGATTAATTTTTAAATATTCTGAACGAATAATTTAAGTAACATGTCGGTACTATATCGAAGCTAAAGGAGGACAGTAATTGTTGCAAAAATGGATGACGCAGCGGCTTATATTGTTTTAAAAGAAAAGTTAAAAAAAGAGAAGAACGTGGATTTGACCTTTACTTCAGAGACGTGAAACTTTAGATAACATAAGTCTTGATTATAACTTACTTAAAAAGAATGTCAAAGAGTGACTTGCAATATATTTTAAACACAATTAGTAAGAAATAAAAAAAAATGATGCAAACATGATATGGCAACTTCGGATATGGTAAAATCAACCCGAAGCGAGAGAGCATCCTTCAAATGGCACTGGCACACGACCTTGCAATTATTAACACTTTTTTCACAAAACCTATCATCTAGTAACCTATATAAGTGGCGGGGCATGCACTCAGAAAACAACTAAAGACATGCAAAGACTGAAAAGTTATACCCGGGAAACCTCTTACCTCACAGCTTAGAATACTAGTGGAAGAGCTCAAAATACCAAAAACATACAAAGTCAAGAAGGAGAAAATCATTAGAACACGGTGGCAAAACACACACATAAGAGGCACCTTCAAAGTGAGACCTATCCCAGATAAACTGCAGGAGAGCCGTCTGCGGTGGTACGGACACGTTATGAGGTGACTATCCAACCACATGATCAGAAAAGTGCTAGATATCGAAACTAAGCCCCGAGGACCCCGAATCACATTGATGTCCGTAGTAAATAAGAACTTCAAAGAAGCCCAAGTCAACAAAGAGACGATCCAGGACCGAGCTGCTTGGATACACATGATACGGAGTGCCGACCCCAAATAAAATGGGTCAGGGCCAGGCAAAGAAAAAGATGCAAACATGAGAAAAGCAATACCTATTACTACAAGATTACTGACTGGAGATAATTCAATAATCCTCTCATTAGACAAATTATTTTATTAATAATATAATTTCCGAAATTTTCAACACAACAACAAACATACATCAAAACAAAGCAATTTTGCAAAATATAAAAATGCATCGGCAATACCAAACATATGTGACTATAAGGCCGGGACATACTAACAATATTATCCTATATTGCATAGTCTGGATGTTATTGCTGAAAATATTGTTGGCCACTCTGTCACATATTACAGTAAAAATATTTCCCGTTTAGAAGCACCTTGAGCCTAAACGTATTTGTGTTTTTATACCTTCGTTATACAATAAGCAATCATAAACACAAAATCTGTAACTTACAAAAATTCCTCTTCCTATTAATTCAGGAGAAACGTACTTCCTCCTGTACCCCAGTCCTACCCTCTTTTTGGGTTTCTTTTCCAAAAACCTTTCGTGCGCGCCAAGGCATTTATAATCCTCGATTAGTTCGATTGTTTCTTTCCTCAGTTTCAATGCCGCAAACATATGAACTGGTTTAAAGATGGTCACCCCTTCATCTTCTACAAGGATGTAAGGTACTCTGCCGGAAAGTACATCCTTGGTGGCTTCGACTGGTACGACAATTTTGTAACTAGTCACAAAAATACAGATAATTTAAATTACAATAATAATAATTTGTATTTTTCGTTATAATAATATAATCATAAAGAAAAAGCAAAGATATAATCGATGACATTTATTCATTTAAAACATTTAGTGAAGGGTAAGCAGGAGTAATAATTACAAAATATAATACATATTTCCCCTGTTAATAAAAAAGAGTACCAACAATCGAAGAGCATGTATGAGAGCACTGACGAAAGTAGAGGAAGCAAAAGATGTGTGTACGAACCGTAGCAAGTGGAAGGAAGTGGTCTCTGCCTACCCCTATGGGAAAAAGGCGTGACTTTATGTATGTATGTATGTAATAAAAAAAAATCACAGGCCCACAAAAGAAAACAAGTACCCTGAACTGGTTCTATAAGTATGCTAGTCCGATGTATTTTTGATCGCTTATTCCGAATTTGAAGTCAGAATGGGGGTTTCTACAAGGTTATTTGAAGGTAAAATTGAGGGAATGCGGTGGAAAAATTCATACGTAAGTTTTTGGGGTCTACGAATCTGAATCTGACATTTGTTTGACCTTCACTTGCTACGGTTCTTGCACACATCTTTTGCTTCCTCCACTTTCATAAGTGCTCTCTTACATGCTCGTCGGTTGTTGGTACTCTTAACCTGGCCTTTCTTCAAAACAATGTTGATCTGATCGAGATATATTCTCCGAGGTCGACCTTTACCGACTTCCGTCCATTCACACTCGCCTTATAAATTTGTTTCGTCAATCTTCCTTCATCCATCCTTTCTACGAGTCCAAACCATCTAAGCATTCCTTTGTCTATCTTTGTAACCACTCTCTTTTCTCACTATTCTTTACATTATCCAACCGAGTCACAAATTCATTTACTTGTTCCACTCTTTCTTCCTCAATCGAAACTTCACAGTGTGTCATGCTTTCTTCTTTATTAAAAAACCATTACTTTTTGCTTACATTTATTTTCATTGTTATTTGGATTGGCTGGTTTTGAAATCAAAGCACTGTACAAATACAATGCAGACAATTAAAGCAAACAACTTTTACATGTTTTGCAGAATGGAAAAAAACGAGTTTTGTGCAGTGATTAAACATCTAGTCATTGAACTAACAGTGTGTAGAAAAATGAAAATGAATAGATCAAAAAAAATTGTATTGCTTAGTTTTCTTAAGAAGTTAATACTTTACCCTCGTACACTTATTAAAAAAAACATTGTATCATCAAAGGATTTTGGGGTGAGTTAATGCGAATGTTAAAAGAAATACGTAATAAATTTAATAAATAATACTCTAAAGTCCCAATAAATTAGAGAGAAAAAAGTAACAAAGCTAACATGTTGCATTTACGACTGACCTTACAGTTATTGACCATTGACATAAATACCAAACTGTATAAGGAAGATAATCCGCATAGTGTTGGAAATCAGATACGTTGTATGTTTGGCTATCCATTTAAGGTAAAATTGAGGTGCATCTTTAGGTAATAATACAAAATATTAAGGAAAATAATGAGAATATAAGTTAATAATAGAAACTCTACGTTGGTTGTCATTTTATTTTTTGGCGTAAGCTTAAATCCAAACGCTAGACTGAAGATTACATAAGGTTAAACAATTTTTCAATGCCTCTCTCAAACAATATACTTTTTAACCGACTTTAAAAAATGAGAAAGTTATCAATTCGAATGTATTTTTTTTATGTTTGTTACCTCAAAACTTTCGACTGGGTGAACCGATTTTAATAATTCTTTTTTTATTTGAAATCTGGTGCTTCCCGTGTGGTCTTCGGAAATTCTTCGGAATGTGCGTGAACGTTTTGAACAAAATCTTTATTATTGTATGGAGTCGGGCGGTCATCATTTTAAACATTAAATTAATTAAATTTTGAGTTAGCAACTAAAATAATTGGAAATTTACCTGGTAATTTTTTTCAAAGTATTGGGAGGAAATGTAAAATTTAAAGACTATTGACTATTGACCCCCAATGACATTTAAAAATTTTGGGGTAATTCTTACCCTCGCTTGGGGTTGACAGTAGTGGAGTCAAAAATACCGGAAAAGAGTGTCCCCTTTTAATAAAAAATCGACGGGTCTGAGCGTTTTTCTAAAATGTTGACGAGGTTTCTGCAAATGGCTCTGTTTAGTTTTCGGTTGGCCACCATGTATTTTAAGTGTATTAAGTTTATCATTCATATTTTGTTTTGTTTCTCCAGTTGGGTACTATCTGGACAATTCTTATTGACCTTCCTGCATATGTATAATTTAACAATATTTATTTGGAATTGACATGACTTAACTCGAAAGTTAAGAACTTAATCATTTAACGTAAGTCAAGCTGACACAGCCGTTTTGACACAATCAGTGAAAACCCCAGTATTTATTAACTATTTTCTAACACAAACTAAAATTTACTAGCTCAAGTGGTTATCAAAAAAATAGGGTTGTGCTAGCTTAACTGTCAGAATGATATTTTTTAGCAAAAGTCAACACATTTTCAGCGATTACCAAGTATTATGATGCTATATAACCTAATCCGTATATCATATTTTCTTTGCAAAATCGAATAATTACCGAATACACCAGCACATTTGCTTGAAATGAAAAGAAAATTGTTTATTATGCATTTTCCAACAATAGGAGAAAATATCTAAAGAAAATTTTTTGTAGTTTTTAAAATGGTAATTTAAAATACGTTTTCATCAACTAACCATTTTATAACCCCAGCACAATCGCTTGAACTTAAAAGAAGTAGTAGTTTGGAGTTTTTAAAAAGTTTGAAAATCGAGTGTTTGAATAATTTTCATAACTATTTTGGGTAAAAAGTTATTAATGGTTGTGCCAGCTTAACAGTTAAGCTAGCACATTTTTTTAAGTTAAAAAATTCTAGTCTGTGTTAGAAAATAATTAATAAATATTTAGAAAATACTGATTGTGCCAAAACGGCTGGGTCATTTTGACGTACGTAATCATTTTACAACGAGCTCCCCAGCTGTTAGCCAGATCCGTTTTCAAAATATTTTTAGATTCAAAAAAAGACTAATGGTTATTGTTGTAGATAATTTTTTAATAAAATTAGGTCGACCTCTAACGACTTGCCCATTCACACTCGTCTTATAAATCTGTTTCGCTCCCATTATAAATCTGTTTCATGAATCTTCTTTCATTTTTCCTCTCTACGTGTCCAAAAGCATCTATCTTTATTGCTACATCTACTTTCACACCACAGCGTTCGCTTATCATACTATTTTTCACTTTATCCAGCTATATTTTTCGGACTACTCATCTCCACAGCATTGATCTTACTTTCTAGCTCCTGCCAAACTCAACATTCACTACCATACATGTATGTGTAGGGACCAGCTCTCCTCTATGCAAAACCAGTCGTGCTTTTTTTTTACACGTTCTGACTGCTGCGCCTCATTCGTTTGTTTCTCTACCAACATGCTTCGCTCAAAATTACAGTCATACTTTCCGCCTCTCGTAAACTTTGAACCCAACTATACAAACTCTTTCACTTGTTCCACTCTTTTTTCTTCAATCAGCACCTCGCAGTTTGCCGTGCTTTCTTCTCTTTTAAAAAACATTACTTGCTTACATTCACTTTCATCCCTTTGACATCATGTACAGCTAAATTTGTTTAAATTTTATAACGGGCAGAACGGAGCAGTTTAGGGTGGTTTAAGGGTTATTTTATTGCTTTACCTCAGGCGGTCCAAATAAATGTTATCAGACTATATATGTACATGGATGGTTGCTGCATAACTTTTATTTTTTCTTTATGATTTTATTTACGACATCATTGCAATTATTAAAGAAAAAAATACCTCGAAATTAACATAGGCAGACGCTTCATCTCATCCTCTTCGGGCGGCGCCTGAATAGCAGCCGCAGCAGCCGCAGCTGCTGGTGCTGGAGAAGGAGCTCTCGGTTCGGGAGGAGGAGTCGGCGCTGGTCTTCCCATGGGTATTAGCGCTTCATGCATAGTGCGCTCGTACTTGGGCCGCACAGGTTTATAGAGCATAGACCTGGGGTGCGAGGGGGGGTAAAGGTGCTCCGTTTTGGTGGATTTAAATAAACTCTTTAGTTACAAAATGATCTGCATAAAACAAAATGTTTTAGTGGAATAACAGTATCCAGAGTGGACCAAAAGTCTGGAAACGGCCAATTATCTCGTAAATTGCTAATCCGAATTAAACAAAATTTGGGATGAGCTTATTTTGAGAAACGGAGATTCCAGATTTGATATTTGCAATGTTGTCAGATTTGCCGTTTCTTTGGTATTATTAGTCACTTTGGTTTTTTAAAAACATCACTCTGTATATTTAGTCATTATTGCAATCTCCTCTTCAATACGAGTTTAGCCACATATGTCACTCATGATTTTATGTAGTCTAAAAGGTCTTAAATAAATAAAACAGAAGTATGGCAATGCCTGATCATACTAATAATTTTTTAATACAAACAATTTTCAACTACATTAAAACCAGACCCTAATCGATGGTAGAATGGGTCTACCACATTTCTCCATGATTGTTTAGACCTTGACTAGACCTTTAAGAGTACATACAATCATAAGTGTTATATATGGCTAAACTCCTATTGAAGAGGAGATTACAATAATGACTGAATATACAGGGTGATTTATTTAAAAAACCAAAGTGACTAATAATATCAGAGAAACGGCAAATCTGACAACATTGCAAATGTCAAATCTGGAGTCTCCGTATCTTAAAATATAATATAAAATTTTATATAATTCGGACTAGCAATTAACGAGATAATTGTCCGTTTCCAGACTTTTGGTCCACTCTGTATAGTTAATAATGATTTATTTTTTTCATCATTTCAAATTCGAACATCTTACACAAACAAACCGATTACAGACCTTGTATAGACGAAACGTGGAAGTCAAAAGAATTCATTTTTCAAACCATGTTAAGGAAAGATAAAAAATATAATTTAACGAAAGATATCAATGCCCAATAACAACAGTAACTCTCACAATTTTAATAAAACTTTACACATATTGAACTATTTTTTTATCTCTCCTGGCGATGTGAAATGTGAAGTTAGCGATTTGCACATTCCCAGTTAATTTATTGACGTATTCATTAAAAATGAGATGTTTACATTTCAAATAGGGTTTTTACTTTTCATTTTTGAAGTGAAAACTTCTTTAGCGGCGTTGTACACTTTTTTTGTAATGGGTAAAAAATGTTAAACTCGCGTCAGGACACGTTACCTGATCGAAAATTCGTAAGACGGATGTTTTTCACTGGAGCAATATAAAATGCGACTTTTCTTGACTGGTAACTTGGCAACCTTATTCAACGAACTAACAAATTCAAGTACATTTTTTATGTCATTTTGACAAATTAATTTAGTAGCTAAATTCAAAATTTAAGTGCTTTTCATTAGTTGATTGATTAAGTTCTGCTTTTGCAGCATTAAAATGGTCCAAGGAGAGGTGTCGTTTTTAGCAGATGTTATGGACACCATAGCGTGTCTTAATGACTCTAATGGTTCTCCCCCCGACAAAATTTTAGATCAAATAATTTATCAGTGCAAGAAGCCGTTAAAAAAATGCATCAATTTGTGTTAAAAAAGCATTAAAAACCAAGCTGGTTTGGTCAAAGAGAACGGGGGAAGGTTTAAATTAGGTTTTGGTTTGCCGATAACGGAGGCTCGAAGACGAAGAAAAATATAGAAGCAGAAGCCGTAGACGACGTAGCCAAAAGCGACAAAACCGAAAACGAGGTAGCCGAAAACGAAAAAGTCGAGGTAGGAAGAAAAGCGCCATATTGAAAGAAGATCAAGCAAAAAGCGGAAGAAAGAAATCGAAAACATTCAAATCTGGTACTGATGTTTAATATATGATTTATAATAAAGCGTTAATAAAAATAATGCATTATTCATAAACTATGGAAATCTGGAGACAATATTTTTCAGATTAAAAATAATATTTTTTGAAGTGAAAACTTCTTTAACGGCGTTGTACACTTTTTTTGTAATGGGTAAAAAATGTTAAACTCGCGTCAGGACACGTGACCTGATCGAAAATTCGTAAGACGGGTGGAGAGTAGACAGCTGGCGCGGCGTAGGAGAGGGAGTATCCCCCTCTCTTTCTACGGCGCGGCGAAAATGTATGCCTGCGCCGGCTGTTTTCACTTCTGCCGGCACTCCCAGAGTGCAACCCGTCGTTTTTTTTAAACAATTATTTATAAAATGTACCTACTACGCTGACCAAAATTGAGTTGAAATTAATGTGAGAAATTAAAAAAAAAAACAAATTTAATATAATTTTTTGAAATATTAATTTTTACTGACGTAATAGTTCAGTCAATGAGCAGTAAAATACTGAACCGATTTTCATGAAAATTTGGAATTCAGCTTATCTTACTTTCTAGATCAAAAGTTATATGTGCCTAATATGTACATCACGGTATGCAGACGACACAGTAATAATAGCCAATAGTCAAGAAGGACTTCAAAACCTTATTGACGCAGTAGTAAGGGAAGGCGGCACTTTCGGACTTAAAATAAATACAGAAAAAACAATGACTATCTCCAAAAAGGCAAATGTGAACACCACATATAACAAACAAATAGAGCAGGTCGAAAAGTTCAAATATCAGGGATGCTGGATAACACGAGATTTAAACCCGGAAACAGAAATCAAATGCCGTACAGAAAACGCAAGAAGCGCATTCCTTAAAATGAAGAGACTCTTAACAAACGGTACATTATCGCTAAACACCAGATACATATTCGTAAAAGCTTATATCTACTCAATCCTCTTATATGGTAGCGAATCATGGACGATGGGAATACGATCGATGCGTAGAATAAGAACTTTCGAAATGTGGGTAATGCGTAGAATGCTCAAACTATCATGGACAGAGCATGTCTCCAATGAAACCGTTCTAGGAAGGATGAAAGTGGACAAAAAAATCTTGGGAATTGTCAAAAGATGCAAGACAAGCTATCTGGGACACATATACAGAGGCAAGAGATACGAGTTCCTACAACTGATAATGGAGGGCAAGATTGAAGGTAAAAGAGGACCGGGCAGGAGACAGAATTCGTGGTTAAAGAATGTTAGGGATTGGACTGAACCTGAATTTAGAGTCACTACTAAAAGCAGCACAGGACAAAGAGAGATTTGCCGAAATTGTAGCCAACCTTCAGTGAAGACTGCACGTTAAGAAGAAATATGTACTTCTTATTTTTAAGGGATGGAAATCACCCTTTATGTTAAAAAATTAAAAAACTACATATATAGTCGTTTTATCGTTTCAAATTATGTAGAAATATGTAAAATAAATATGATTTCATATCGTGGATTATAATTTATGATTTATGACAACCTCGAAACCCTTAGAAACAACCCTTAATGACGAAATTAAGAAACAAAATTATTTTCCAACGTTTAAAAATGATTCGATGGTGTATACATGGTATTTAAAATCTTTTCATGATTTATGATATAATTTTTAACTTATTACAATATTTCAAAAATGACAAAATATAAAAAATAAATTAGTTTAAAATATTTTGAAATGATAATTATGATAATTAAAAACTTTTCATATTTTGTGACATAATTTCATTAAAAAAGTATCGTTGGATTTTCAACAATAACTTTTTTAATTTTAAAGGTATTTAATCGATTTAAACACCAATTTAAAGCTAATTTTAGTAGCTATAAGTTAAGCTTAATTTGAACACTTATTTTTTAATTTGTAAGGTTATAAACATTCATTCTTATTTTTTTTAATTCAAAACGGCACTAATTCCATTCTAGTCGTTGATTTCAAAACTATGATGAGATATATTTCCAAGTTTTAACATTGACGTGCATATCTTGTTAGTAGATTACTTATCTCTGATGTTAATAAAGTATTTTTGGCGCCCAGGTTTTGCGCCATCTCGTTTTTTTTTTAATCTTGGTTCACTCCAAACTCGTTAACATATGGGACAGTTATGTAAACATTTGTTTTTGTTTTTAATTATAAGTAAATAATTATACGCAATTTCAACAAAAAATTAATGAGCGGCTGTCAAGAAGTACAGTTGGATATTTTTTGACAAAAGTATACAGTTGGATATTTTTTGACAAAAGTAATTTAAAAGGTACGAAATTTTGCACAAGTTTTCAATGTGTACAAAGCAGGGAAGAGGTATGAAGAGATTTATGTTAATGATTGCCGGCGAATTTTTGGTACAGTATTAAGAGAAACACCAGGTCAAAAAAGCCAAAAAAAAATAACACAAATTTTTATGTTATTTTTAAGGTAAGTTTATGAGTTTTATTTATAAATAACCTAAAAATTTAATGTTGATCAGATATGACTGCAGCACAGGCATCAAATACAATACCAGGAAAAGGTATTTTCTTCCTTACCCCTATAGAAATACACACTTTCTTCCCTCACATCAAGGAGGAAACTCATACTTCCCACCATAGAGAGGAAAATTACTTTTCCTCCCCCTCAATTTGAGTATGTTGTAAATGATGAAACTTGTAAATCTATTATATTTAAATTGTTTCCGTAAATTCAGGATTCTTAGATAAGTTTTTTGACCCAAAATTAAAACTATTATAGTATGCTGTGGCTCACTGACGGTAAACACTGCGATTGACTTTAAGGTGTGAAGTCGTGTGAAGCAGGCCTGCAACGTACATAAGGGCAAAGTCGTGTGGTTCACGAAGGTGCCGAAAAGCCTCAAAACTCAAAAGTACAAAAAAAATAAAGCAACAAACATTGTCAAAACAAAATTTATAACGATAAAAAAAACAGTAAGGAATTGCTAGCTATTACATTGTTTTTTATTTTTTATTATTTTATTTTTACTCTTTGAGACAAGGAAACCGAATTTCTCGAAAATAATATATTTTCCAAATGAGATTACGCGATAATAGCCTGTATTCGATCGAATACGTAACATAATAACATGAATTGTGTAAACTCAAACAAATCTGATTTTATTCATGTTTGGGCTTAAAATTTTGCAACGAGCCAACGAGCGGACAAATTTGCGGCGTTATTTTAAATTTGCACAAGTGCGCCTCAAAAGTGTTAGGCGCGGGTCTGAATAGGAGGGTAGAAGTCAAATGTATTACAAGGGAGTAAAGTGCCTTGGATGTTTACTGAAAGTAAACTAAATCCTGCGGGAGAAAAAGTGGCTCTTTCCTCGCTAGTAATACAAAATGTACTATCAAAATGTTTTCCTAATTTCATACGTAAAAAAACTCATTTTTTGCTAAACTTCGACATAACAGTAAAAAATACAACGTGCAGCTGTAAAGGAGGCAAAGGATTTTGTAAACACGCAGCTGCTCTCTGTATTAACGTAAATTTTAGGTCACTGCTTTGAATAGAAAGTTTCTTACTGTATCTTAATAATAATAAATAAAATATTTCTAATTATAAAATAGTATTAATTTAGATTCTACACTTGTTTTGTTTCACATACTGCATTAAATTGACATTTTTTATTTAGGATAAAACTGCAATAAAGATTTTTTTAAGCTTAAAATTCCTTTAACCTTTTTTTCCACAAAACGGGTAATATTATATTTTTCGTGTATTTAACAACGATTTAAGACTTAAAAAAAATTAATTAACCTTGTTGACGTACCTAATACCGTAATTCACTTCAAATTGTAATTATGGATGTTGAGAGGGTGAATTGTTATAGTTAACAATACAAAACTTCTTGCGTGTTCGTCTTTTTCTATTTTATTTAATAACACATCTTTATTACAATCCATTTATTACATATGAAAGTTACGTTTGGAGTGAACCAAAAAAAAAGATGATGCAAAGCTTACGCGACAAAGATACTTTAACAGCGTACGGTTTGATACATCTAAAAATGTATAAGAAATCATAGTTTAACAGAGCGGTGATTTTGTTACAAAAACAATAACTTTTAAACTCTGTTCCTTAAAATTTAATTGAAATTTAAAAAATCTTGTATTTATCTCTGCTTAATGTAGGCAACCTACATTTCATTTTAAGGAATTGTAATTTTCATGTTAAAGGCATTTAATTAATTAGGCCCGCACTACTACTTGTTCAGCTAAATTCATTGCTCGATTTATTTTTTATAGTTTAGGGGTCAAAAATTAAACAGTCTACACAAAAAACGTATTACTTTTAAAAATAAAACAATTAAACAAAATTTTAAATTTTAACAAAATTTTATCTCAAGTACTTCAGCAAGTTGTTTATCTTGCAACAAATTCATTAAAAAATGTAAATCTTATTGAATTGTTTCGATAGCTAAACAAGGAGATGGGAATTTAATAGAAACCTCCATTAACTATTTATCGATTTTAGGAAAGCCTATGTTACCGTCCGGAGAGTAAAATTGTGGCAAGCGATGGAAGAACTGGGTTTCCCGAAAAAACTCATAAGAATGACCTAAATATGTATCGGTGGTTCTAAAAGCAAAGTTAGAGTTGTACAAAACTTCTCAGAGGTGTTCGATATAAACAACGGCGTTAAACAGGGTGATGCCCTATCACCGCTGCTTTTTAATTTGGCTCTGGAACATGCCACCAGAAAGGCTAAAATCTGTCCTCCAGCGACGGTCTATCGAAATAATGGCCCTAACCTACTCCTGGCTTTTGCGGATATCATTGGAAACAGCAGACTAAATGCCAAAAATACATTTAGCAACTTCGAAGAACATGCTGGAAATATGGGGCTCAAGATTAATGAAGAAAAAACAAAATATATGTATTCCACCAGAAATAACCAGATCAAAAACAGAGTAGGTAAAACATTACAATGAGTGACTACAACTTTGAACGGGTCAAAAAATTCAAATATCTTGTAACAACACTATCAGAAGACACTAATTGGACAGAAAAAGTTAACTGAAGAATACAAGCCGAAAACAAATGCCTTTATACAACTCATAATCTACTAAAATTAAAGCAACCATCAAGACGTACAAAAATAAACATATACAAAACAATAATTAGACCAGTTGTGATGTACGGATGTGAAACGTGGACGCTGACCGTGGCAAATGAAGAACGAGTCTTTGAGCGAAGAATACTCAGAAAAATATATGTTCCAACCGTGTATGCAACAACAGAAAGATACAGAACTCGTACAAACAGAGTGCTAGAAGACCTATACGGAAAGCCTAACATTGTCCGAGAAATAAAATACAAACGATTGCAGTGGGCGGGACATGTGAAAAGACTACCGAATAATCGCACTGTTAAGCTTGTATGGGAGGAAACACCAGAGATTAAAAGACGCCTAGGCCGCATACCACTCCGATGGAGAGACAATATGTATTGCCAAAGACCCAAGGACAATGGGCATCCAAATGCAATGAGCGACAGACAACAGTGGAGGGAAGTCGGCAAAAACCCACCCTGGGTTGTAATCACAGTCAGGAATATGGAATAGATATAAATATGAATAAAACCAAATATATAGTGATATGCAAAAATCTACCACCACCCAGGCAGCTTATTATAAATAATACAGTTATTGAAAAGGTAGAGACTACAACATATTTGGGAACTACAATTAACGAGAGTTGGGATCATTCTCTCGAAATACGTTGTCGAATAGAGAGGGCTCGTGCTGCATTCCTTAAAATGTCGAAATTGTTTAAATGCCACTTTCTGAACTTAACAACTAAAATACGACTTCTCCGATGCTATGTGTTTCCTGCGCTCCCATATGGAGTTGAGTCATGGACTGTAACAGATGCAGTCAGTAAAAGGTTGGACGCATTTGAGATGTGGCTGTATCGACGTATACTAAGAATCCCTTAGACAGCCCATGTTACAAACAAAAGAGTACTCGACATTTTAAACAAGGAAATGGAGATCATGAGTACAGTCAGAAGTCGGAAATTGGAATACTTGGGACACATCATGAGAAACAGTGAAAGATACGGTCTGTTGCAGCTTATCCTACAGGGAAAGGTGCTTGGAAAGAGGGGACCAGGCAGAAGGAGGATCTCATGGCTTAAAAACCTGAAAACTTGGTTTGCAACCTCCACCACGGGTATATTTAGGGCCGCAGTTGATAAAATAATTATTGCCAGAATGATCGCCAACGTCCGGTAACGGACAGGCACTCGAAGAAGAAGAAGAAGAAGAAGTGCTGTAAGCCACAGAGTAAGTAAGTAAGTATTAACAAGGAGATGAAATATGCATAGCCTACTAAAACTCGATTAAGTTCAAAAACGGACAAAAAAAAAAGGTAAATTAATTTTTTAGATAATTTAATATTGTTACGTTAATTTTGTCCACGAGCTTTATATGGTATAATATACAACAATCCCTCGTATAGTTTTGATTAACTCTTAAAAGGTTAATTTTTTTTAAATACAGATCCTTATGTATTCACATTAAGCAAATACTTCTCGAAAACATGGATCTTATGTTAACAATTACGATTTAAGAAACAAATGTCATGTAATTATACAAAATCAAAATTTAGACCAATAAATCACAAATTTGCGTTCTAACCTTTTGCGATCTCCGTGTGAAGCGTGGAGGGGAAAATTGTTATTGTTTGCAACAAAAATAAACTTTGTGGAGCACTTAAAAATAAATTTTAAACAAACTCGACGACGAACGGTCACTTTAAGAATGACAATTAAGGACAAGAATAAGTTAGCTATGTAGTTCGACAATCTATTTAAAGAGTTGTTAATTTAGATACAACCTCCCGGCAATCGTTTATGCTTATTACTGGGGAATATTCTAGAAATAAATATTAATCCTCCACAGTTTTTTGCTAGATGTCTCTTTGATTTATATTTATGGTGGTGGTTGAAATTAAATGCAACAATAACCTATATACCTAGCATGCAGCACTAGCCAACTTAAAATAAACTTTTGAGAGCAACGATTACTTCCAAAAGTTCTATCTGTATACTTGGTGCCTGGTGAAATTAATTCTCAGACATTTCAAATTTTTTAAAAATCAAAAAATTGTAAAGAATGAAGAGAAACAAGAGAAGAAAAGTTTTGCGGTCCTGACGATGATCTATCTAAACCGAAACTGGTCGTCATCGTTTGATCATTTGTGGTAAGTGTATTTATTTTTTGTTCTCTTGATTGCTACATTTAAAGTGTGGATAAAATTACCCAAATATTATGATATTTAAAATACATTATTACACTTATTCAACCTAACAGCCAGGTCTCTAAACATGGAAATATCACCGACCAAAACAAAGTGCTTAACAAAATCAAAACTACCTCTAAGATGCAAAATTGAGCTTGACGGTAAAGTAATCGAGCAGAAAATGAAATTTAACTACCTTGGCATAGAACTTTCCGGCTTTGGTGATATTGAAGAAGAGGTGAGAGATCAAACAACAAAAGCAATTAGAATAGCTGGCTGCCTGAATACAATAAGGTGCATTAAGAGTATGGGAACGGACACTAAATCGAGGATCTACAAAACCTTCGTGAGGCCGCAGAAACCAAGCCAGAAACAGCGAAAACCAAAAGACTCCTAGAGACAGCTGAGATGAAGATACTCCGTAGATTCACTGAAAAGACACTGCTGTTTAGACGTTGTGCGCCCCAGGAAACGATGGAGCGACAGCCTCACGCAAGTGGACGATAATTGAACAGGCGACTCGCCTAAAATCAAGAAGGAAAAGAAGACTATACATTTAAAACCTTTGATCGATTTAATTTTTGTAAATTAAGCGCCTAAATTAAATAACGTAAAAAAACAACTCCAGATGCTATATTTAACTCGTTTTTAATGCTCACATATTTGTTGATACAAGTAGGATTTGTTTATACATTTTGTAATAGATTTTGTAATGGATAATAAATAGGTAATAAATATTTTTATTGTGCGTTTAAATTCATTGTGTCATTTTCATTATTAATTTAATCGTGAAAATAACCATTACTTATTGTTGCAGGTACAAGCATGGAGAGATACTACTAGGTACAGTCGACTCTCGATAATTTGACACTCTCGTTAATTTGAATCTCTCGATAATTTAAAGTTTTTTCCGGTCACTTGAAAAATAATCAATAAATTAAATAAAATCAATGTTTATTGGTCCCTTCGGAAATTTGAAGAAATAGTATCTTTGTCGCCAACATGCGATAATTAAGTCCAGGCTTCTCTACTTTCTATAATTTGAAGCGATTATCATGCACCTATCGTTTGTTTACGTACATGTACAGACCTGTCGATTGTTTACTCCCTCGGAACCGACACAAATGACGATTACTTCGCAGCTCTCACCACTATCGAAAATTCTTTGGACAATAATAGACTGAAGTCGCTCAGAGGTGGGGACAATTCAAATTGGAGTCGTGTATTTAATTACTTGATTGTTTGGCGCGAATATTTATTATATTTTGATCTGGTCGACTGGTTGTCGTGCACCTCAGCGTTTTGCATAGAAATTTCTATGTTCCGCAAATATTTTTCCATATCCTCCATATATTAAACTTACAAAAAATGATAAAAAATAAATCTTATGCCCGGTCATTCTCAGAGCCAATTACGCAAGATTTGACAAAATATTTGTAGTAGTCATAAAATACCTTTTAAAACTATAAGGCCCACTTGTATATGTTCAGTTTAAACCACAAGTAAACTTTGGTATAATCAGTATAGTTCGTTGTATAGGTGTCTGTGACTGTCATTCGGAGTTTAACTGTCAACTGATAGATGGAGGGCCAGTTAAACTTCAAGCTTTGATTAATCACATGCGCGGATTCAATACTGATTGTTTTGTGCTATAACTATAAGTATAACCTAAAAATATTTGTTAGTCTCGTTGACCAGATTTTTGAAGTGAAAACTTCTTTAGCCGAGTTGGGCACTTTTTGGTAGGGGAAATGCTTATGGGTTCGCGTTACCTACATGCTCATGACTTCACCGACATGCGACATGCTCATGACTGGCGCGGCCGTGTGCTGTGCGCGTTAGAGGATTTTTGGATGGGTGAAATCTCGTGCGTTCGCGTCACCGACACACCGACATGCTTTTCTAATATTTAACCTTTGCAATGCATCACGAAATTATAGTTTATTACCTTATATCATTAAAATATTTAGTTTAAATGACTTCTCCGACTTTCATTTCATCAAGTATTTTATTTTATTTAAAAATTTAATGTTTCAAAATCATTATTTATTAATTTAAATTGTCAAAAATAATAAAATGTGCTTTGCTTTTTTTTCCAAAATGATTATCTACAAATTTATATCATTCAATTTTATTATTAGAAATTTACGAAAAAATATAGTGTTTTCATTTCTATCGTATATATCGTAAATATTGTGGAAAACCCAAGAAGACCTCGAAATTTTCTCCCGCGAATCAACACCATGGACATTTGGATAGACCAGGAATTTATCGATAGGTTCAGGATTTCAAAAGCATCCATAGAGGTATTAATTTAAGAAATTGGCATACATTTGCATAGGAATACGCCACAGTAAGCATTTAGTTTAAATAAGAACAATGAAAAATGATACATTATCCTTAGTTGAGCGCCTCTTAGGCGGACTCCAAAATGTCCTTATGTATTTTCACCAGCCGTAATAGTTCCTCCACTTCCTGTTTGGAAAAATTGGATGACCTCCTGTTGCCCCCGCAATCCGTTTTGATACAGGTATCTTCCTCTTTCATGTGCCCTTTCCGGTCTTCCGAACGTTGGCTATCACTCTGGCTGGAGCATTTCGATCTTCTGCTAAGTGTATGAGTTCTCCTACTGAACGTATATTTGTCCATTCACGAATGTTCTTCAACCATGACTGTTACCTTCTTCCAGATCCACGGCGCCCCTCTATTTTCCCCTTCGTTATAATTTGGAGTAGTTTATATTTATCTCCAATTAGTATGTGACCAAGGTATGCAATTTTGAAGGCATTTTATGGTGGTCATTAATTGCCTGTCAGTTTTAGCCCTTCTGAGGACTTCCTCATTTGTTACATGGTCCGTCCAAAGTATGCGCAGCATCCTCCTGTGCAACCACATCTCAAATGCCTCTAGTCGGTTCATTGTACTGATCTTGAGTGTCCACGTCACCGTACCATACAACAGTATTGACCATATATAACATTCAGTCATCCGTTGTCTTGGCTTAAGGTTCAAATCATCATTGCAAAGAAGCGGTCTCATTTTATTAAGAGCTGCGCGCGCCATCTCTATTCTGCTTTTTATTTCTGTATCAGGGTCCAGTGTTTCCGTTATGATGCTTCCGAGATATTTAAACTTTGTGACACGTTCTAAAGGGGTACCATCGTGGTTTAGATTGACGTTATTTTGTATCTTTTTCCAACTGTGTTAATTCTGTCTAGCAATGTTTGCAGATTTTCTATTGTGTCTGATAGTATTACCGTGTCATCAGCATATCTAATTGTTGTTATTGGTAAGCCATTAATTTTAATTCCGCAGTGTCCCAGTTCTTCAAGAGCTTCTTTAAATATTTGGTCGGAATGGAGGTTGAAAAGCAGTGGAGAAAGTATACATCCCCCTGCCTTACTCCTTTTTGTATTGCAATATCGTCTGTTGTTAAATTACCTACTCTTGCACTTGCTCTTTGTCCCCAATACAGATTCTTTATCAGCTGGATATCCCGTCTAAATAATACCTGATACAGGTATATTGAACAAAAAATAACGAAATCTCGCGGACGGACAAATGTGGAAAACACAAACAACTAGTTTCAATTGCAATTGTAACTTCGCTTGTCATTCTTGTCAGTACTCAGACATGAGGTATGTGACTCAGACTCAGCGCTACCAATTTTCCTTCAAAAACGTAAACAAATAGTGATGGACCAATGTAATTTGAAGTTAGCTACGAAGTCTTTAACTGGAAGATATACAAGAATTATTTATCATTTTTATCGGTTTAAATTTGAGGTTAAATTACAGTTTAAACTATACTATGAACATAACCTATACAACTGGCCCTAATTAGACACATTTTTTTTTGTTTTTAAAAAAAGTTATGTTCCATCCGCGTATTAAGGTTAATAAGAGTAGCAAAATATTACGAATGTGCACAAAATATTTGTTTATAAAAGCAATAAAACAAAACAAAAATGAAAAAGTTAGTCCACTTATATTAATAATAAAAAATGTATATTCGAGCTTGTAAAAAAGTGTGCAGATGTATTTATAGGTATTTAAGTAAATGATTCACTGACTTACCTTTTACGCTGATTCCGAAAATATTATCAAGTGTTGTGTGGGAAGTGAAAATATATTTTGTTTATGTATTAACGTTGATTTGACGAGCATTTAAATGAAAAACTGCATATTAATTCTGTCACATACACGATACACAAATGTTGTAAAAAAAAAGAGCGAAATGTTTGTTACTTTATGTTTGAATTGAACGCGAATTTTATTTACAAATATTTACATGGAGTAAAACAAAAAATGTTCATGCATTTTTACGATTGTTAATAATTCTTTTCAGTCTTCTTACGTTGTTTTTAGCTTTAAGATATGTCGAAGAATCACTTTCCGGCGCAACGGTGAGATAGTCGTCGATTCGTTTCTCGCGATTTTTGTTCACGTGAATCGCGGACATCACGTGCATCGGTTTAAAGTTTGTAACACCGGTTTCGTCTATAAGGACGTAGGGCACTCTACCGGCCAGCACTCCCCTGGACGCGTCTTTGGGGACAACCGCCTGAAGAGCCCCGCGTGAAATTAGCACGGGAAACTCCAAAGTCGTCCTTTTTACCAAATAATCTTCTATAGCGAGTACATTCTGCTTCTTCATCAGCTGAAGGGGTATGCTTCTGGACGTTAACAGCGTCGATGGGTTCGATATCAGCACGGCACTTTCTCGAACTAACTGCCTGATTCTTGGATCGGATTTAGCACATTCGGGATTTTTTTTTATTCTAGCAATCGCAGTTTTAAGAGAGTAATCTCTTTCCGAAAGCTGTTTTATTAAAGTCATTCTTTTTAACATGCCGTCACTTTCTTCCAATAAAAATTCTTGAGAGGAATTCGACAAATCTTCGACTACATCGTCGAGACCTAACGCCCTAGCGAAACTAGAAGCCTCTTCGATCAAATCGGAGTACGAAGATTTCTTCTTGAATTGCTCCAAATTAAAGTTCATAGAAGATCTCACGGCGCCGACGACGGCTTTTTGAAGGGCTTTTACTGCATCTTCCTCCGACGCTATTTCGGGCAGTTGATCTTCCAGGTTTTCTATGAGATGATGTACTATAATCGGGTTTAATTTGAGAATTTTAGCGAAGGCAGATTGCATTATATTATCGTGTCCTAAGACTTTCTCGATGCTGTCAATGAGGTCGGGGATTGACATTTGTTTGTCGACGATCATGGCTAATGTACAAATTTTCGTATCCTCGATCACTCTGGTCAGTTGTTTGAAAGCGGTGTCGCAAATTTCGTCTCTATCGTATTGCGTTTTCATTAAATTCGTCAACTCAGAAATTGACTTAATGTCGTCTTTCATCGATTCGATCAAAATTTCTCCGATCGCGCCGAGAGCTAGCACCTGATCCTTCGGTCTATTTTTGAAAACGTCATTAGCGGCAACCAAAGCGGATTTAAAAAGTATTTTAAGTTTATTCGAACAGGAATGAAGTTTAATTTCAGCATCACCGGCGTTCGTACTCAAATACGATAAGTCGATATTATCGGCGCGCACGCTATTTTTATCGCGAAAAGTCGATGCTCTTCTAGTCATTGTTAATAGTATGTCTACCATTCTATTAATAGTGTTCTGATCGTCGGTTATTTTAGCAGCTATTTCCAGCGCATCTTTTTCGTTTACATACGTTATTAAATTATTTTGATTGTCCATACTTTGTCGTCGTAAGTCATCGAGTTTTTTCTTGAGTTGAGCTTTTTTATCTTCGAGGTTGGCGATAATGTCGTCCATGTTATCGAGCAATTGTAGTTTGAGTTGTTCCATTTCCAGTCTGTGCTGTTCTTGTTTTAATCTGATGGCTTCCATATCGAGTTCTTCCATCTCTGAGCTGTTTAACTCCACGCTGGATGCTCGAGTGGATTTTTCTTCGGAGTCTGAAGGATCCGAAACGTCCTCGACCATTATTATTTCCACAGGTTCCTCTACAATAACGGGTTGAGGCTTCCTTTTTCTCTTTACCTTTCTCTCATTTTCCGGTTGCGGTGGAGGGCGTTCTTCTGCCGTTGTGGCAAAAGTGAGTTGTCCATCGGCGGTGATGGCAGCTTGGGATGGCAAGAACATCGGTTCTTTTTTGTCCTCGCCCATAATTAGACCGCCGATAAGAGTGGGTCTATTATCGACGTTTGTCGTTATCCCGGGTACGTATTCGTCTCCAAATTCATTTTGAACGGTTTGTCCTGGTACAAAAACTTCGCCTTCTTCAGTCAGCACCATTTGACCGCTGACGAAACATTCTTTTCCTGATGGTAATGTTACTTTAACACCGCTTACCCTTCGTCTTTGTTGATTTTCCTCCGAGGAAACATCTTCGATTTCGGTAACCTCGGCATTTCCCATGCTTTTAATTAAATCTGGAATTTCTGTAATCGTCGGAAGTTGGTTCAGCATTTCGGGACCACGATTTAAAATGGTCTCGTTGACATTTTTCGTCGATTCCAAATCGTCCACCTCCATCTCGATGGGCACTTCTTCAGAAGGATCGGCAATTTCATCGATAACCTTCTTGGCGTCCTCCTCGAATTTATTCCAGTCTAAATTTTTCATCGTGCGTTTCATCATTTCTTTGTAAGCTTTTGAATTTTCCCACTTTTGTTTTTTCCTGCGTTTCATGATTTTTTTCAGTTCTTCCTCCCACTTTTCCTCGCGCAGCTCTTTTTCTTCGAATACTTTAGCTAAACTCATGGTGTATTTACCGTAGTGATGGTGCTTTTCTTCGGCCGGGGTGGTGGCCCCCTCTCCGCACATCAATCCGTCAAAGTCTCCCTCGAAATATTGAATTTCCACGGGAATTTTCTTTTTGTCTTTCAGTTTGATCAATATTTTATCGTTCTTTTGTGATACGAGAATGTCGATTATGTCGCCGTCGTTAATGGCAATTTCAAAATTAGACTCAAAAATGATGTTGTATTTTTTATCTTCTACTGTATACGCGAAATTACCGTTTTTTTCTTTTCCTTCTAGAATGTTGAGGAGCAATTTATGATTTTCGTTTTCTGGATCTAAAGCAGGGGTCATATAAGTAAAATCACTCGACTTACTGTGCGGCAGCTGTCCGAAGTTTTTCACTTTTTTCGATCGTTTTTGAGCGTGGTTCAACAAAACTGGAATGTACCGCTGGATTTTCGCTCCGAGAAGCCATTTCCCGGTTATCCTCAACGTGCGTAACGCCTCCTTCGGATTTACTGGTTTAAGCAACGGAAGATAGAAATGTCTCTTAAAAATCTTACTGGCTCCTGTAATTTTACAAAAAGACAACACGTAATTGACCATCTCGAATGAAAATCGACACTGATTTTAATGTTTTTTTATTAGAATAAAATTAAGCGTGTACAGCGACAAAATAATTGATGAATGACTTTTACAATTTGATGGCCGACACAACACAAAAAAAAATAATATAAAACAAAATTTTTTTTAACAACTGGTTTCGATTCGATTCGGCTCGTTCGGCGTCAGATGCTACCATCGCCGCGTCGGTGATTTGACTGAGAGGTGCGTCGAGACGGGGTCAGCGGCGTCTAAACTTCGTCGGTTAAAATCGTTTTCCAAATTCGTTGCCGTACGAATTTAGGACGTGCTGATATTTTAACATCCTCGTCGCGTTCTTCGCTTTTTCTAGGATATCCTTCGTCCTGTCGTCGTTGAAGAAAGTACCCTTTTTTATGCTCAGCTCCAGCTCCTCCAGTTTTTGACTCTTCTTGACGGGCGCAACAGGAACATACTCCTTGGGTTTCTCGAACTTTAAATCTTTGAATTTCTTCCTCATATCCAATCTCAATTTGTCCACTTTGGATTCTTCTTTAAGAATTTTTTCTTCCAGCCTATCCTTCATCCTTTTTCGTTCTTCTTCCTCTCGTTTCCTTCTTTGTTCCTCCAAAACCTTCAGGGGATCCTCCATGGGTTCTCTTCTTACTCGAATTTCTCTCGGCGGCGTATCTAATTTCTTTATTTCAATCGGCGGTCTTTTCTTAACTCTTTCTTTGATCAGTGGCTCAGCCGGGTCTTCGATAACGCGTCTACGAATGACGATCTCTTCCTCGACTTTTGGTTTTGGTCTGGGTTTGGGAGGAGGAGGGGGACTATCGGAGGGAGAACGTCGTCGTCTCGGTCGGTCCTCTTCGGTCGCTTCGAATTTCAATTGCCCTTCTTCGGTTATAGTCGATTCGCCTGGCAAAAACATCGCGGGAGATTCTTCCTCTCCCATCACGAGACCAGCAATCAGGGTCGGCTCGTTATCGTCGTTTATTGTTATTCCTGGTGTATAGTCAGAGGAGCCGTCTTCTTGAATGATAGTTTGTCCGGGAACGAACACTTCGTGTTCATCGGTTTTCACGAATTGTCCTACAACGAAACATTCCTTTTGATTGCCGGGTAGAATGACTTTTGCACCAGATACGTTCATCATTTCACACATTTCTCCGCTTTCTAAATTTTTAATAACTTCTGGAATTTCTTTCATAACCGGTAATTGTTCTAGTATTTCTTGCCCTCCCGCTTTCAACTTTTCCGCCACATTTGTGGTCTTCTCCATGTCGTTTACTTCCATCGGTATATTTTCCTCTTCTACGATATCTTCCTTTTCTTCGACAATTTGTTTGGTATCTTCCTCGAATTTGTCCCAATCCATCTCTTCGAGACATCCCGACAGCATTTGTTTCCAATCGGCATTATCTTCTCCCTTATGCCTCTTCTTCCTTTTATTGGCTAACCTCATCATTTCCAATTCCCAATCCTCCACGCCGGATTCTTTGGCTTCGAATAATTTTGCTATGGACATAGTTTCTTTGCCATGATGATGTTCTTGCTCGACGAACTCTTTAGTCCATCCACTGCCACGGTAAAATGATACGGGTTCGTCGAAAGGAGCTAAGGGCAGACTAACTCTCAATCCGTTACCCAATTTGACTACAACTTTTTCGCTTCGTTGGGCCATAACAATGTCAACGATATCTTTATCTTTTACAGCTTTTTCCATTTGGGAGTCGATTACTAATATACAATTTTTATCTATGACTTCATAAATGTAATGCTGTCCTTTACCTTTGGATTTGCGACGCAAAATATTTTGTAAGAGGCTATGATTCTCCATGTTTTCATCCAAAAATGGTTCGACGTAGCGGACATTTTTGTTTCTTTTGATTCTCTTTTTGACCACCGGCACACCTTTGCCTCTTCTGCGCTTCTCGGCTAATTTTTCATCATGTGGTTTAAGGACCGGTATGTAGTGTTCGATTCTATTTCCTAAGACATTTTGACCGGTTATGATTTTTCTTCTTAAAGCATCCTTTGGAGAAAGAGGTTTCAGTAATGGAAGATAATAGTTGCGTTGAAATAGTTTGCTGGCTCTGGTAATTTTGCAAAGTGAAATCTTCACATTAATTGGCATCTTGACCCCGTTCTAAGTCGAATAATAATATCAGATGAATATTTTGTTAAACTAGTTAAGTACTACTCTGTCCACGCGCGAATATCGACCACAGCAGCGATAATGAACTAGATGTTTCGAATTCGAATGGATTTCTATAAATGCGGATGATGACTATTTGTAATCGATGCTTGGCCCGATTAATTGCTTTTAAAAATAGCACAATGGACTGATGTAATTAATTGGCAGGTGCCATCTTTAGATGACCGACTTCCATATGCGGTGGCGCATGATCCCCACCGTGTCGAAAATATTCCGATACTCGGGTGGTTCCAACCAATTGAAAGGCGTCGCTCTCTCCTTGTTTAAATACTTTTTATGATCGACGTCGAAAAATCTACCTTTTTTTATGCTCTTCTCGAATTCCTTCAATTTTTCACTTTTTAGCACTGGTTCTAGCGGCTCGTACTTCGGTTTCGGCGGTTTATTGGCGGCCATCTCTCTCAATTTCTTTCGTATTTCCATTCGTTTCTTATCTATGCTTACCTCTTCTTTGGCTTTCTTCTCGGTAAAATCACTCACTCTGTCTTTTAGTTGTTGAAGCATGTCTTTTTCCAAAACTGGCCTAGATAAATCGAACAGAACCGGCTCGGTAGAAGATTTTTTGATGGTCGGCTGCGATGGTTCTTCAACGTTAGGAACTGACATTTTTTTAGGGGCTCGACGGCCTCTTTCACGGCGTTTAGGACCCATATTTTCTGTGAACTGTCGCTTCGGCCTCTCGTAAACGAACTCCTTCTTTTCTCGTTTAGGGGGCGGCCGGACCTCTATCTCCTCATCTTCAGTATCTTGCTCCTCCTCTAATTCGACTTCCTCCACTTCGGGCAAAGGTGGGGAATTGTCTATTTTGTAATCGTCTTCGGTTTCAGTAAACTGAAGCTCGCCAGATTGCGTAATCGTAGAATCTCCTGGCAAGAACACAGCTTTATTTGGATCATCGCCCATGACCAAGCCAGGAATAAGTGTGGGCTCGTCCTCGAGCATAACGGTAAATCCAGGAGTGTACTCTTCCGTACCTTCTTCATTTGTGACCGTTTGGCCAGGGACGAAAAGTTCTCCATCTTCAGATTTTACCATTTGACCCGGAACGAATCGGTCTACTTTCGAAGATTTCAGTTCTACTTTTAAACCCGAAACATTAGCTATTTCTATCATTTCACCTTCGTCTTTAATTATATTTATAATTTCGGGAATTTCGGGCATTTTAGGTAACAAATTAATTATTTCGTCGCCGGCATTTTTTATTTTTTCTATGACGTTTTTAGTCTTCTCCATATTATCAACTTCCATCGGAATAGGTTCGTCATCGATTGCGTCGTGTTGTTCTTCGACCATTTGTTTTGCGTCTTCTTCGAACTTATCCCAATCGATGTTATCAGCTTGGGCGGCCATCATGGCTTTCCAATCGGCAGTACCTTCTCCCCTGTGTTTCTTCTTACGTTTAGAAGCCATCCTCATCATTTCCAGTTCCCATTCCTCGACGCCCGACTCTTTGGCTTCGAACAGTCTTGCAACTGACATTGTTTCTTTACCGTGATGATGCGTTTCCTCTACTTCTTTTCTGGTCCAACCTTCTCCCCTGTAAAAGGGTGCTCGTCCGTCGTAACTCACAATCGGTAAACTTATTTTCGTGCCATCTTTTAAAACGACAGCAATTTTTTCTGTCCTTTGAGCCATTATTATGTCAATTATATCTTTATCTCTAATGGCTCTTTCGATTTGATAATTTAACACGAGAGTGCAGTTTTTATCGGGAACCTCGTAAGTATAACACTGACCACGACCTTTAGATTTTCTACTCAATAGAGAAAGGAGTCTTTGATGACCGTCCATGTCTTCGTCGAAGAAGGGCATCACGTATTTTTTGTTGGGCTTCTTCCTTTGGCGTTTCTTTCCCAATCCTTTCGGCGTGTATTTTTTTCTTACTTGTCTCGCTTGATATTCCTCCAGTACGGGAATATAATGTTCCATTTTGCTGAGAATGTTTTTTCCCGTGATAATGTGTCTTCGAAGTGCATCTTTGGGGGACAGCGGTTTCAGTAAGGGTAAATAAAAATTGCGTTGAAATAATTTACTAGCTCTGGTTATTTTACATAACTGCAGCATAACATTGAGCGGCATTTTGCTGGAGAATGTGGAATAACTACACTGAAAAACTTTTTCGAAAATAAACCGAAGAGGTCAGTTCTATAGGATTTAGTCGCGGTTCGGTAAACAACTGATCAAAAAATACACATTGACGTGGTGGGGTGTGCCTTGTACTTGAACTTATTTTTGTAACTTATGTCAGTTACATCTTCACGTGAGGGAGTAGACAAATATTTATCGGCATCCCTGCAATTTCCGTTCACTAATCACGCTCACAAAGAATCATTTTTATATTTAAAATATACCCAATACGTCCAGAATTGTTCTTGACTTAAATTATTTTTCTCTTATAATTTGTATCAAAAATATCATTGTGTCTATAGGTACCTACGTAAAATGCATATTTCTAGGTTCTTTTAGAACAATTTTTTTAAGGTCTGTTTATGCAAAACATTTCGTTTTTAAGGACACATATTGCTACTCAAATGAAGATACCTAGGTAAATAAGATAATGGTGTTCTTGTAATCTACTACGAAGAATACATTATAATGGTTGAAACTCCTGAGGAAAAAATAAGGTTATAAAGGCTACACCTAATACCTAAGTACGTGAGAAAAGTTAAATGTCCAAGTTGTATAAATTCTTGCAAATTTTGTAACTCGTAGAACAATTTTTACATGGTAATATTTGGTTTATCTTTTGCTAATATCATTGTATTTAGGGTATATATACAATATTAAAATGTAAGACATAATAATAGATTTAAAAAAATTATATCTATTTGCGTCACAATTCTAAACGAAAATACCTTTATTTAACATTGAATTAGACTATTTCTTGTGTAACAAACTCGCTAAATGTCAAGTTTTGAATGCTATTTACCATGTGACTGTTTATTTAAGTGACAATTTATTGGTAGTTATTTTATTCTTGACACTAGACCCGTTTGGAATACCAATTGAGGCACGTGGTCGACAAATATATCGATAAGTAGGTACAGAGCAGGGTCGAACAAAAAATATTTTATCAGAATCATGCTCTAAATTAAGAATTTAATTAGCCTAAAATATAATTTTATCACAATATTAAATTTGTACAAACATATTGTAACATTTTACTTGAAAATGCTTTCAGGGTTCGAATTTATGTGCACATTTATTTATAACTTTTTTTTTATATATATTAATGTTAAAATTAGAGAAGACTAGAAGTTTCCAAACGCATCCAGACTGTTCTATCGAAAATTCGTGATTAGTCGGGTAGGTACTGAAACATTCTCATCATTGGCCATATTATATCCATAGAAAGGGTTATTGCAGAATCCATTTCTTTCGATCAATATACTCATCAGATATCGCAAAAAAAAATATGTGTAAAATTATCTTTTTATTCAAATATTTAAGAAGAGCGTAGTCTATTTATAAGTATTTTATTTATACCTTTCTGCACAATTTTTTTGTTATTTTTATTTTTTTTTAGTTTTACAATATACAAGTATTATACAAAAAATGTTTTTTTCAAATTCAGAGAATGTTAACAAACTTATAACTTATTTAATAAAGAATAAAAAGAGTTCTACATAAAAATGTTGCGTGTTCTTTAAAAAAGTGCGAATGCATCTCCTCCCCATTGCTGCACCTTTTTCTAGTGGGCTCAAAGAAGAAACATTGCTTAAACAAAATTTATTGCACAGTGGAAGACCTCGAACTGCTCGCTCTGCCCAAAATATCGCTTCTGTGACTCAAGATGTGGTGGAAGACTTAATAACGTCATAACATCAATCACGACGTGCGAAACAATTGGCCCTTTCACGGTAGTCTCTGCAGCGCATTTTGAATAAAGATGTATCCTTATAAAAAGCATACAGCTATTGACACCCAACCGTGAAACGCGTTTGACATAATGCCCGTGCCATTCTGAGTCTTAATAACGAAGTGCCCAATTTTTTGTCAAAACTCATCATGAGTGACGAGGCCCGTTTCCATATTTGTGAAAACGTGAACAAACAAAATATTTGTTTCTGGGGCATATTATTCATGAAAATCTATATCATCCACTCAAAGTCACTGTATGGTGTGAAGTTTACTCTGCAGGTTTCATCGGTCCATTCTTTTTTTGGGAACAACGCAGACCAAACATTTACTGTGAATGGTGAGCGGTATACAGCCAATGAGTTCCTCATGAATTGGGACTGGAGAACATGTGGTTTCAGCATGTTGGTGCAACTGCACACACAGCACGCGACACAATGCGTTCACTGGCCGGCAGGAACACCAGATTTAACTGTTCCAAACTTCTTTCTATGGGGCTCTTTGAAGTCACGGATTTATGCCCCAGACTCTGGAAGGACAAAATCCGTCAAGAAATCCAGAACTTATCGCCAGAAGTATTGCATAAAAACATGGAAAATGCTATAAAACGGGCTCAAATGGTAATTAATAATGGCGACGGACACTTAACCGATATCATCTTCAAAACAAAATTTAAAAAATATAGCCAAAAAACATTGGGTCATTTATTTTGGGTAACCTTATAATATACAATACTTTTTTATTGCAACTATAATTTTCTACTATTAACATATTTTAATATGGCAGCTATAAAAATAAATTTTCAAATATTTGTTACTTTATTTTAAAAATAAGTTGAATATAGCGAAACTGTAATACTGTAAATAACTTCTTTTCTATGCACTGCTAGCTCATCTAGTTTACTAAATATGTTATGTTAGTTGCATATATGCTGATAATATTGGTTTTGTCTTTGTTTAATTAAAATAGTGATTAAATTAACTTATATGAAGTTGCGGTTGTATTATTTAAGTTAATAACTATTAATTTTTACGCTTCAAATAACTTTTTATTTAAATTCACCAGACATTTTCAATTCAAATGTTTACGACAATTATTACCAAAATGACAGGTGACAGATTCTTCCATTATTTCCATCGTTTCCGCATCAGGTTGTTGTTGGTTGTAATAATTTGCTTGATTGGTAGGTTCAAAATGTATAATTTGTATTTCTAAAATCCATATTTCCATTGTCCTATTATACTTTCCTTTCTTACAGTTCTACAGAATGTCGTCCTACAAGTAAGAGGTCTCCAAAAGTTTTATCTGCTTAGTTTTTTTAAACATTTTTTAATTTCATTAAAGCATGCCTTTTGATTTTTAATATGCATAATATAATTCTTGTTGCAAACAAAACCTAAAAACCTGGCACACATTATTTCTTGCAAGCATAGTATAAGGACGAATAAACATACTAAGTATAATTATTTAATACCTGTTATATGTATTATATGTATTTTAAGAATTAATAGATAACTAAACTAAAGTTGCTGCTTTTTTTAATTGACATAGGATATTAAATGTTCATTGTGGAGTAGATTATAGCATAAAATATATAGTTTCATTAATATGATGTATCTTTTTTGTCTGGAGTAAATGGGATAAAGAACTATTTTCTAAAAACATCTTCTGTTAAAGTTAAACAAAAGTATGACTTAACTTTTTGTAAATTTTAAATAAAGACATTTTCTATCACATAACTGTCATAAAAATGATTTAGAAGCTGCATCCAGGAGCTATATAAAAAAAATTTGCTTGCATATTATACATTATTGCTTACTTAGATTAGGCAAGGAAAGTAGACCCAGCTATTTATCTATATTGCTTGGTTTAGACTAGCACAGATTCTATATTTAATTAAAATAAAATACACTCCTTATATTACTAAAAAAAATAAATTGTTTTTACACAATATATTTGACAAATATTTTTTTTAGTTCTTAGCTGATGGTTCATTAAAATATTACATTATATGTTCTACACAGAGCAACATTTTCAAGTAATAGTTATTTATTTTTAGTCCTCATCAGTACTGTTACATTACTGGTTTAACTGAGAATATTGACAGAGTAAGTTTAATTTTTTTATCATAAATTTTACTGTAATACTAAAAATCATAATTCACATATTTTTTTAGGCCTTTTTGAAGAATGAATTTTTAAGGTTTGGAGAAATTCAGAAACTGTATATTAATCCAACTGAAGGATTTGCTAAAGTGTATTTTAAAGATCTTCAGTAAGTAGTTTGATTTATTTTTGTATTCTATATTTTAATTTAAAACACTGTTTCAGGAGTATTAAAAAAGCAGTAAACATTTTTAATACAAATATATTTGGTTGGAAAGTAACTTTAAAAGAAGGCAAAGCAGCTAAGTAAGTTTTTAATTAAAATTCCCACTACCCTACAGGTAATTACAAATCATTATTTTATTTAAATTTCCTTAGCAATTTTTGTAAAATAAAATTCAAACCTCTAGCTAAACTGCAAATTTGATTAAATTTGAGTTATTAAGTAATAAAGGGATTTATACCAGTGAATTATGAAAAGAAAATTATTCTTTTACATAATGTACTTGTATTATATACTTATTAGTTTTGTTACATTTTTTAAGTTTGGCTATTAAATAACTGTTATTGTACATATTTTAAATAAACACTTTTAATACACAGCCTTTAATGCACTTAGTAACTACGTAAAAAATGGGCATATTGCTTTAACATTGCTGCTATATCTTTATCAAAAGAATGAACCATATTTCATATTTTAGTGATAAGTTCATCATGCAAAATTCTTATGATCAAGAGTTTGAAGTTGGAAGTAATACTGAACCACTATACAATGTACACGGTGACTACATTGAAACTTTTGATGATGGCGAGGGAAGTATTTATGTTAACTTAAATGACATAAGAAAAACGGGTTTTGGCATCTACACTCGTAAAGACTTTGACATATCTTTCGAAACAAAAAGGTAATAAAATTGACAATTAAGACTATCATTTTATTTGTATAAATGGTAATTTTGAGCATTAAGAGAAAGACACAAGTCTTTAGTCCACTTGACGTCAGTTTTTTGACCAGTGTCCCCCACAATGCATTCTTGCGTGTATGTAAGTACCCTAAAAAAATATTATATGGTAAATATGTCACTAAACACCATTACCTCCGATTTTCTTAAAATATTAGCAAGTTGTAGGGTTCAGCCTATCGCACCTTCTTTTGTTGTTTAATATTTTGTTTTCTGATCATTTACTTATAAGCCTGCTGTATTCTATGCATCTTTCAGTTTCCTGAGCTATGAGTATTTGATTGTTCGCAAAGCTTAGGACTTTTAGGGTGTGTAAGTGGTTTTCACTTACTTTTATCCCTATTCCTTCACATTTTATTTTCCATTGTTAAAGAGTACTTTTAAAGTGGATTTTAAAAAGTGTAGTTGAGGTCAACCATCCCTGCAGCAATCCTTCTTTTGAAATGATTTGTGCACCTATTTCCTTCTTTTACTGACACCTCATTGTTTTTGTAGTGCATTGATGGCTTTATTAATTTTTTCTTTATGTCAATAAATGCCAAGGGGTTATCTCTGTTTTTTGCTTTTTTCTTTTATATAGTTTATCTTATAGTGTATATGTGATTGATGCATGATTTTCCCACAGTCTCCTGCTTTAGAAATACATTTTTTCCTCTGATCCACCAATTGTGCATGAATCGCTCTATGATCTGGTCATCTTCAAATTGTTGCCCTCCTAGAGCTTCTTTAAGCGGCTCAAACAAATGAATTGCATTTCTTCCAGTTTTAAGACTGTTAGAGCTGCAGTATGGGTCCTGGCATTGTCGCGAAAGATTGCCTCTTGAATCGGTTGGTTATGGCCTTTGCGACGATATTCACTTGGTTCAACAGCTCGCGGTAGTAAACAACATTGATTGTGCGTCGCTCGTGCAAAAAAACCAATAAGCAAAATGCTTCGCCGGTCCAAAAATAAAACGGTTGAAAGCCCCTTGCCAGCTGAGAGTCAAGTCATGGCTTTTACTGTGGCTGCCTCCATACTGGCTTGCATGTAGTGGTGGACCTACGATTCATCGCAGGTGATGATGCGACTCAAAAATGCATCACCTTTTTTTGCAAACCTCTGACAAACCTCCAAATGTCTTAACTTCTGATCATCGGTCAAAAAACGAGGGACTCATTTAGTGAGGTGCACCTTTCGATCCAACATCGTGAGCGCTACTGATAAACTGGCCAGAAGCTAGTAATGGCCGGCTATTTCCTTTCCCAATGACTCCATCCATGCATATTGGAACCTCGTGCCCGGTCTTAACAACTGCAGATGCTCAGAAACAAAAATTTCGTTTATATTTGATTCACCCTCGTTTTGTAATGGTTATACTATTTTTCTATCAGAAAATGTATTGCAATTGAAAGTAAACAAAAAAAAAATTATGAATGGATACTTAAGAGATCATCAAGAGTTGCACTTTCCGCCAGTGACAAAATAAAAAAATCCGTTTCCAGTTTCAAGAAATTAACAAAATAAAAAATGAGGAAACACATTTTTGCGCGAAAAAAGTGTGTCCTATTTCAATATAATTATTTTTAACTTATTTTCTATGTAGAACAATCCCATTTATGTTTAGTACTTATTTTTATTTTTAAAGCTGTATTCTATGTAACATTTATTTTATTAATGAAAATTAGTCCCAATAAATTTATTTAAAATTATTTATTTTTAGAAACATTGTACTAAAAGATTTTTATCAGTACATGCTTACTCAGGCAACAGATTATATTATGAAAAATAAAACACTGGGTCAGTTCATTGCGGAAGAAACCATTTTAAATACAATAGAAAGGTAAGTTTAATTCTTTTATTTATTAATTAAACATTTATAATCAATTTTGCGTTGAGTATTTTACTTTGGTCGTTCTGATCCAATAGTACTGATAAATTATTTTTTAAATTTGTGACCACTTGTAAAATTATTTTACACTTTTAGATGTAGAACAAAACTATTAGGGAATAGTTCTGAAAGTATCAGTCATGAAACCAATAGCAGTAACAAGAACTTTCAAATATCTATTCCGAATAGTCAAGAAAATATTGTGAAATCTCCTAACAGACCAAGCAATAACAAGTTTACTTCAAGTTATAATTCTTTTACTGAACCTTTAACCTCCATGCGTCCTCCTAAGGCATTACCAAGTAATTTTGTACCTACTCAAACTCAGCGTAGTGTTCCTTCTGGAAAAAAATACGATTCTAGGTAAGTTTTTATCCAAGTTAAACGGTTTTATTAAAATAAAGAAAGAATTCATAAAAAAACATAGTTCTTTTCATGCTATATACTTTTTAGGAACACAAATGACAACAAAAGTTTTGGATCTGGAAAAAATAGTAGGCATATGAATTTTCAGCAGGCGGGCTATAAAACAGAAAGGTAGTAGAAATGAATTATTGTTGTTAGGGACTACTTCCTGTTAAATCAGTCAGAGTAGGATGAAACGTCAACGTTCAGTTGAATGAATCTTCACATAATTCTTTAGTAGAGTAGTAGGCCTTCGGATTTCTCATCTCAAAGGCAAGGGATTGTCCTTACTTCTGTTGATTCTTCCACCCTGAGCTGTTGACTGCTTACACCGACAGTCATTAGAGGCTAGTTTTGGTCCGCCCCGAGTATTTCATTTCCCCGGTGCCACCCATATCTGGGAGACATTCCCCTATCTGCCACCTGGATAGGTGCCCGATGAAGGACTAGCAACCCCTCACGGGGTCGATTATGCCCATCGCTAATTTTTAAACATTAGAAAAATGCTTTCAGTAATGGTATTCGTATTTGGAATGGTACACTTCTTTTATATATTTCTGGATTTCATACATAATAAATTGCCCAAATTCCAAAAGAATGTCCTTTTCAATCTACAATTACTCACATAAAATGGTTGTTTATAAACATAGTTTTCAGATTAAAGGCCAATCCTCACTTTTGTGCAAATGTTAATTTTTGCAATACATTTCAAACTAGTAACACTTTTGAACAGAATGAAGAAAGCTTTTAAATAATGTACTCGAAAGGGGTTGTTCAATATAGTGATGAATTTTTTTCGTATTTTTTTTATAATTTAAAATTGACGTGTTTTGGGGTTTTTTATAAATATGCACAAAATTTGAAATCATGAATTTTTTTTTCGTTCGGCTGTTCCACTCTGTATAACTTGAAACTAATAAATAATAATATAAAATTGATTAAATTTATTTAATTAATTTTAGGTTTACTGGTAATGAAGAACTTACTAATGCTAGATATCAAGAAAAAAAACATCAAAGTAGGAGGTAAATTGTATAAAAAAATATCGGGAATGTGTTAACAGCGTAAAATTTTTTTTTCAGTAATTCTAGTTCTTCCAAAAATTCCCAGAACTCGCAAAATCATTTTAGTAGCAAAGTCAGTGATTCTTCGGATCAAAAAACATATTCTAAAAATTTGGAAAAAGTAGATCCAATACCAAAAGTAAATTTTGAAATTGGACAATTATGTGATGTAAGTATATAAAATTAACTGTTTTTTTTTTAAATGAATTAATTATTCATACTGCTAAGCCGTTGGGTTCCCTAATAAGTGGTACACACTCAAAAATAACAATTTTTATTTAATAACCACAAATTACAATTCACAGGACTAATATACTAGTTACTGACAATGATCTAATTAAATCTGACTACTTAAAAAAGCACTATTCAATTCACAATTCTAAAATAGATTAATTAATCTTCTTAACTGAACTACTTAATTAACTGAAATAACTCGATATGCGCTCTTATATATTGCATTGGAGCATTCCTCAAATTTCCTTAAAACATATAGTATAGTTGAAGTCAGTAATAATATTTCCTTTTTCACGAATTCGGTACGTCAAAAAATTTAGACGACGGCAGGTCCAAGACCAGACTTAAATTGTATGTAAAGAACAACTCCAAATATTCTTTGCCGATAATAGCAAACAATTCGGCACAAAACCGTTTTCATTACCGGCATGTAATATAATACTTTTACCAATATTTAGGAAAGCATTCATGAAACTTTTTTCACAATATTATGAGTGACGTACCAAGTTTAATCAATATAAACTATGAATTAGTGCACTGTCGACAAATAGAAAACAATGCACGTTCAATTGACCTAATCAGAAATACGAAAATTTGTGAGTGATCACAAACTAATCGTAATAAAGCGACGGTGTCAAGCAACAATTATTTTTGTGGTATCAGTATAATAAGTACGCCAAAAATCTAGGAATAACAAATAACTGTGCGCTTGGTTATTTATTAAAGCGGTGTCTTTGTAAACTCCTGTACAAAATTAACGCAACAACATTAAATCATACAAATTGCTTTAATGAATAAATTTAACTAATGTTTTCTTGGACACTGGTTACATTAAAAGTTAAAAAAAAAACGGAATTAAAATTATTTTCAAGGCTGAATAACCAAATTGTAATGTTAAAAAAGATAAATCATGGTTAAGCGAAATTAATGGTATAAGTGCGACACTAGTAGCGTGTTTTCAAGTTCCCTCAAGTTTCTAGGTGCAGGTATTTGACGTTTAACATTTTTCTTGACGTGATCTCATAAAATGCTCGATAGGATTCAGATCCGGGCTTTTTAGTTGCCACTGCATAACTGGTATATCAATTTGATTTAGATAATCAAGTATCTCCCACCTTGTGAGGTCGATCGTTGGGTTCCAAAAAAAGACTGAAAGCCATCACATGTATAAAAATATTCTCAAGATTGTAATTAGCATTCATGGATCTCGTATGGACAGGAACTATTTCTGTGCGAGCGTCAAAGCAAATACCACCCCAGAACATAACAGAGCCACCGCCGAATGGAATCTTTGCAGAAATATTGAAAAGAGCAAACCTCTCTCCTGGTCTTCGCCAGACTCGTTCACAACTATCTCGATGTTTTAGGCTGACCCTAGTTTCATCTGTGAATAAAACTTTTTTCCAATTATTCACTGACCAATTTTGATGATTTCGAGCAAAACGTAACCTGACAACTCTGTTCTATAGTAAGCAATGGTGCAGTGGCTTGGTCTTCTACTGTTTAATCTAGCTTCTAACTGTTTTAAAAGAAATTGTGACATTGCAAATAGCTTCGAGTTCGTTTCTGAACACAGAACTAGTGACAGTCCTGTTAAAGCTATTGTTTAATAAAACGTTTATTTCGGTCGTTAGTACATCGTTTTCGCACTCGCACTGGCCTTCTAAAATAATTTCCTACCTTATTCCTTTTACCTTATTCCTTATACCTTTCCTTTTACCTTTTTGAGATTCCATAATAGTCTGTCTTCTATTTAATGTACATTTCCTAATTTCCTACCTTATTCAAGCGTCTTAATATTACTAACGATTTTTGTCCAACAAATTGGGAACATAACGCCAATAAAACTGAAGCCCGCACTACCTCTTGTTTAGTTAAATGCTTGCTAGATTCAATTTTCTAATTTGTCAGGGTTAAAAATTAAACAGTCTACCACAACAAACGGTTTTTTTTTCTAAAAAGTGCTTGATGGTGGTGGAACACTCAGTTGGAACGAAGTTCCTTTCATAGTATATTATTATTGATAAACGTATTATTATTTTCTCTCACGCTTCTTTTTGCATTTTTCGGCATTGTTGCTTTTTTTGATGTTTTTTTTTAGTCAATTTGTCAACTAGTTGGCTATAAAAAATAAGAGAGTCATAATATAAAAATTTTAGGTTAAAAATAAATTATTCACATATTTTTGCACTTTAACTCTGACACTTACCTAGCGTCATTGTTATTATCTCTAAGCCACTATCACAATGCATTATTGATGTATATTAACCAATAACAAGAGTTATTATTAACCAACAAGTGTTTACAAACAATTCGCAAAGAGGTTACGCAGCACGTGTAAGTACACAAGTACAAGTAGTGTAGACGGTTATCCATAGCGCGTATGCTATTGGCTGTGCCCGGTCATAGGTGCGAGCTTATTGGTTCAAGGCAGCCAATAAATTCGCATCGGCTGCGCAGTTATAGTTGGTACACGGCATACGCGTCTGTTGTTTCGTGACGGAAAATTCTTACACTTTCTTTCACCTAGCCCCCATCCGTACCGTGCGATAAGGAACTTCGTTCCAAAAAGGAACAATTTATAAGCTTACTTTTAACGAAAATCTATCGCGGGTACTGCACAAAAATGTTTATCTTCTAAAAAATTATTTAAAACTGTAAATCCAAACGAATTGTTTTGTTAGCTGTCATTAACAACGAGACAAAATATGCTAGCCTACTATTCAAATGCTCGATAAAATTAAAAAACGGATATAAGAAAAAGATAAATTAATTATTTGAATAATTTCATATTGTTGTTTTAATTATGTCCATTTTATATAGATACATACAGTCATATAGTCACGCCTTTTTCCCGCAGGGGTAGGCCACCACTTCTTTCCATATATAGATATATTAATAATACTGATGTATTATTATGAAAGAAGAAAAAATTATATGTGACTTTAACTATACGCGAAACTTATGCTCAATTCTCGCGCTTTTATCATAACATCGGGTCAACAGTTGAACTGAACAGGTCCGACCTTTAAGATTTTGGTCGCGATTTAAAACAATTTTTTTATCCCATCCAAGGGATTAATCAAATGCTGGAGTGATAAAATTTAATTTGTGACCTCCCATAATCGTACATTTTATGCTAAGGAAATATCAAGTATTTTATAATTTAGTAAACAACAAAATAATGCTCAAATGTATTTTATGTACAGGTAATAGTAACGTGTGTCGATAAAGAAAAGAATAATGTGTGTTGGGTCCAGAAAGCTGATTCATCAGAACTAGTAAATAACTTATTACTTGAAATATTTGAAGAAGTAGAGAATGTTGAATTTGTGCAGAATGTTAAAACCGGACAACTAGCCCTTGCCGAATACGAGGATTCTTGGTAAGAAATTATTTTTAATTATAAATTAATTAACAATAAAACGAAAATAAAAATTTATAATCGTCGATCTACAATGAGCAAAATGTTTGTGTTAATAATTTTACAAGAATAATTCTTAAGAATAAGTTTAAAATAATTTTTTTTAGGTGTAGATGTCGAGTAATGGGAACGAATCCTCTTACCGTTTTTTTTATTGACTACGGCAATAAAGTCGAAGTAAAAGAGATAAAGGAACTTCCTGTAAAATTTAAGCAAATACCAGCATTTGCTAATAGATTCGTTATAAATAAAGATTTTCAAATACTTTTAACAGATGAAATGAAAATTAAAGCATTAATTAAGAAAAAGGTATTTCCGATAATTATACTTATTTTTAATATTATTTTCACCCACTTAAAAATATCGGATCGATTTGAAACTTTGTATACTTCTAAAGGATCGATGACAATACAATAATAACATAAATTTTTTCAAAGATCCTGGCCAGGATCATCAGGATTTAAAAAAAAAACCGAACTAAAAAATTAAAAATAAATAATAGTTTGAAAATACTAAGACAACACGCTTTATAAGGAAACTGAATTAAAATATAATAATTAATAAAAAATAATTTTACAATCAAAAGCGTGGGGAGTGTTGTATCAATTAATATATTTCATAATAAACAGATATTGATAAAAGTAAAGTCTCCAAGAAGAAAAAGTAAACATCATAAAAAGCACCCCACGCTTTTGATTGTAAAATTATTTTTTATTAATTATTATTGTTTCTTTTTTTTTTGCTTCTTGTGTTATTAACTCATTAAGTTTGCAGTCAAATATTGCACACATTTAGTAGCAACCAAGTTACAGCAACTAACCATCGATTTTTCTTTCTTAAGTATGATGATGGCACCTACTTATTTGAACCCAGCAAGACTCCTGTTTCCAATGAAAACATTTTACCAGAAAAACAATCTCAACCTAAAAAAGAGCTTTCGCTACCAAAAAATGTCGAGGAACAGTCGCAAATTAAATGCGTTACAGAACCATTGCCGCAGAAATCTTTTATGAATATTCCTAAACCATTAAAGGAACTTAAAAGTGACGATAAAGTTATGATTTTGGATTTAGTGGATAATAGAATGGCAGTTAAAACAAAAGAGTGTGTAGCAAAAAGTAAAGAGATATTGGAAATTATCAAGAATTTAGATAAATCTAGTAAGTATTATTTCTTTAGATTCTATTTTACGAATTAGTTATTCTACATTATTGCTACATTAATGACTAAATAATCACGTTTATAAAAATCTGGTTATAAAGGGCACAATTTAAAATATTTCAATTTCAAATGGACAAATTGAATTAAAACAAAACTAAAATATTTTATTCGAGTTTGTAATCGATGCGCTGCATATGAATAAAAATAATAAGTTATCTGCTTCCAATGAGACTAAAATACTTCCAGCGTCCCCACTCCACTATTGACAGAACCTCACATCAACTGTCTAATTAAGCCAAATTGATTACCAATGACAAAATATTTTGTAACAGTAACCGAATATTTATTTATCAGAAAATTTGCTAGAATTGAACGTAAATACAAAAAATATATAAAGATACTTTTGAGTTCATTTAGGGTTCGTTGCTCTTTTTCACAGTGACCAAAATTATTGGTACCAAACGTACTACATAATACTTTCACAAATTCTTTTACATGAGGTTTGTTTCTGCAGCAGTTGCAAACGTAAGAAATCAAACCAAACTCTGCCTCACAAGCACACTAAATTTAAAGCAATACATATATTTTTGATGTGTAACATCTTTGCTCTTGCTTTCTTGCATGTGTAACATCTTTTCTCTCGCATACTTGCAATTTGTGGAAGTGATTTCGTGAAATATGTAACGGTAACAGGAAGTCGCGGAAGCACGTGCTATTTGATTTGACGAATGAGCGCGCGGTTAGAGTTGGCCGTCAGATAGACGTCAACCAATTTTCCGAGAGTGTTGTTTATAAAGTTTGCTGTTATATGCGTAAACTATATAAATAAATATTTAATGTTGATAATAAGTCTCAATAAAGTGCAGATCATTGATAAAAAATTCAAGTAAGCAATAATAAATAATTATTCGAATAAAATATTTCAGTATTTAGCTTTTTTACATTTTGAGGTCGATTTCTGTCACTGTCTGTGTCAATTTAATAAAAAACAATTTTCATTAAAAAGAATTATTGTTTGTTATGAAAAATCATTTCAAATAATAAAGACCCATTTTTTTTTAAAAATAAAATTTTAAAATTGCTTATTACTAAGGTAAGATGTCAAATGTTACACATCATATGCGACTACTGCAAAGCTCGTTCGTTTTTTTTATTTTTAAATTTATTCACCTTCATTAGTTAAAGACATACAAATATGTTAAATGTAATAAGCTTAAAACATATTAATATTTCAGCTTTACTTCTGAGCGAAGTTAAAGAGAATCAACTGGTTTTGTGTTGTAAGGATGGCGTTCCTAACATGTATAGAGCCGTTGTTATAAAAAAAAATTCACCAAATCTAGTTACCATCAAATATCTCGACTACACTGGTGAAGAAAACTTTTCCATTAAATCTCTACGAAATGTTAATGAATACTTGGCCAATGAACCAGTTACAATGCTTTTTACTCCAGAAATGAAAGCAATTGATCATCTTAGTGAAAAGGGTTTGGAATTTATTGGAAATTTGTGTGAAAAAAAAGAGAAAGCTGTGGTGGTAAGATTTTAATTTTAATGATTTAATGCTAAAATTGTTTTTTATTAATATTTATGCCATTTTGTTAAACATCGGTCAAAAAGTCACGGTACACAAGAATTTATTGCTTTTCTATACTTCGATGCTTTTCTCATAGAACAAATTGTGCTTCAAAAGACCGTCTATATGAATATTCCTTTAAGACTTTCTTATGCCCAAATAAATATATAACGAGGAATGTGTTTTCAATGTTGTGCTTGTAATGTCATGAAATTTTGACATGTATCTTTTGTATGGGTAACGTGCAGCACGTGACCATTTTTTAACGGTAGAAAGGGTGACGTACACGTGAAATCACTGCTTAATGGTAACGTGCACGTCATACAACAAATGACATATAAGGTTGTGTGTGTTTTGTTAACGATTATGGTTTTTTGATCTTTTTTTGAGTATAGAGTGAGCTTTTTGACAGTTATTTAGGTTTAATGAACAATATTGTGGTGCTATTAGGTATTTTTAAAAACTAAACATTAATATTCAAGTGTTAAAAAGTGGGGTTTATGTTACTTCTAGCCGAGGCTACTATTTGACAGATAGAATCTCAAGCTGTGATGTCACATGCACGTCACTCTTTCTACTATTGTCAAGCTAAAACGTCAAGTGCACGTTAGAGGTAAATTATTTAAGAAAGCCATATTCCCCAAAGTAAGCAGATGTGCAGTGCCAATTTAAAACGAATTGGGTGCCAGTGGCATATCGTAAATATTTTGTAACAATTTCCGAATATTTATGTATCAGAAAACTGATGCTTTCAATATTATTAAGGGTTACTCTTTTCATCACTGACAGAATAAAAAATATTGGTACCCAAGATTCTGTATAATATTTGATGAAGTTCAGTAAAAGTAAATTCATTAGGTGAAGTAATTATTAGTATAAAAAGGGGTGTGGAATGATTTCAGAGAAAAGTAGTAGAAACTCTCTAAATTATTAACATTTTATATTATCACTGCCCTTGGGAAGGTAAGAGCTTATCCTTTGCTATGGGATACAGGATAAGGAATGTTAGTGTGGGATGAACATGTTAGAATTTCGAAAAATAGAAATGTTATCACATACAAATAAATAAAAAAAAATTTAAAAATGTTATATGTAAGTACCTAAACATTCTAAAACACTCAATCAAAAACAGAAATCTGAAAAACTAAAAACTCTGAAATTTTTAAGAAACGAAAACGGTGAAAAAAGCTATTTTTAATAATTAAATTGTACTTTAAATATAAATTAAAAATAACCATAAACAAGAGCATCATTCATTCCAATAACTCTTGCAAATTCATGTAGAAGTCACTCAGTGAGTCCAATAACCTCTTTCGTTTCCGCAGAGTAGTTCTTATTTTTCGGTTTACCCATTTTAAATAGAAAAATATAAGAGCAACCGACGCACCCATACAACTACTAAACCACACCTTTAACCTCCTTCTGCATGATTACATATTTCTGCTTAAAAATATTCGCGTGTACTACTTTGTTTATTCGGCAACCGTCGTGTTTTTTTGGCGTTTTATCCTACTCTGACTGATTTAACCGGAAGTGGTCCCTAACAATAATAAAATATCAGCCTTTCATTATCAAGTTGCCTAAAATGTTTAAGAAAAAAACTTTATTCTCTGTACTCTCTGTAGCTAACCAATGTTCGCCAAAAATAGTTAATTGTTAATGAAATTACATTTTATTCGCTGAATTTTTAATACTGTTTTGTTATAATAAAAAATTTAATAGTTTTTTTAACTGTAGGTAATCACAGAGGATAATGATTTTGATTTGAAGTTGGAAAATGGTATTTTACTCACACAGGCACTATTAGAAATAGAAAGTGTAGAAAATACTAAACAATTTTCACCAGTCACAGAACCAACAAGTACGCCTAAACAGATAAAACCAAAAATTTCCCAATCGCCAAAAACAGTCACAGAATTAACTAGTCCATTAAATAATATTAAGGCTGAAGAAGTTGCTAGTGCAGGTAATTAAATATCAAACTATTATTTTGAAAACTTTACATTTGTTTTCATTAAGAGTGGGTAAGTAGTCATACTCTGTATCACGAATATTTTTTGGCGGTTATATGTATAAAAAAATATTTTGTTGATGTTTAAGTTCGGATTATTATACGCTTGACCTGTATCTATCTATCTATACGGAGTCTTTGGACACGATTTTCACCCACTTAAAAAATCGGATAGACTTGAAACTTTGTATACTTCAAAAGGACCGATGACAATATAATCATTTCAAAAAAATTTACAAAGATCCTAGCCAGAATCATCAGGATATTAAAAAAAAGGGCTAGAATAAAACTAGAGTTATTAAACAAATAAAAATAATTTTACAATCAAAAGCGTTTGATCGTCAAATGCCTTCTTTACGCCAATGATCAAGTCATATTAGCGTCATCTGAAGAAGAGTTTTAGGCGATGGTTAATGTTATGCATGATGCCCTGAAAATCAAAGAGATGAAAATAAATGTAAGCAAAATGAAAGTAATGGTTTTTGAAAGAGAAGAAAGCATGACAAACTGTGAAGTTTCGATTGAGGAAGAAAGAGTGGGACAAGTAAATGAATTTGTGTACTTGGGTTCAAAGTTTACTAGAGATGGAAAGTATGACAGTGACATTGAGCGAAGGGTGTTGGTAGGAAAACAAATATATGGGGCACTGCATAGCTTTATGAATAGCCAGAAAGTGTCGAAAAAGGCACGTCTGGCGCTGCATAAAGGTGTGTTGGTTCCTACACTTATGTATAGTAGTGAATGTTGGGTTTGGCAGAAGAAGCGTGAAAATAGGATTAATGCTGCGGAGATGAGTAGTTTGAGAAGTATAGCCGGAGTGACTTGGTTGGATAAAGTAAAAAATAGTGAGATAAGAGAACGCTGTGGTGTAAAAGAAGATGTGGTTACAAAGATAGATAAAGGAATGCTTAGATGGTTCGGACACGTAGAAAGGATGGATGAAGAAGATTGACGAAACAAATTTATAAGGCGAGTGTGAATGGACAAGTCGGTAGAGGTCGACCTCGGCGAACATATCTCGATTAGATCAACATTGTTGGCCAGCTCAAGAGTACCAACAACCGACGAGCATGTATAAGAGCACTGATAAAAGTAGAGGAAGCAAAAGATATGTGTAAAAACCGTAGCAAGTGGTATCTGCCTACCCCTACGGGAAAAAGGCGTGACTATATGTATGTATGTAAAAAATAGAATCCCAGAGCAGGTGAAATTATTTAACCTGATTTTATTTGTAAAGATTTTTCCTATTAAAAAACCCCAATGCTTTGTTAAACAGATTTTTTCGAATATAAAATTTAGTAAGAACGTAGCAGTTTCAAAATTATAATATTTTCATGATTTAAGGATAAATAATCGAACTGACTTTTTTCTTTTAGACTCAGCAGAAGATATTGTTTGGTATGATGATATGGACCTCATTAAACCAGTTATTGGTACAACTGATACTTATATTTGTTATACACTCAAGGATATGGATGAATTAATATTTATTTCAATGAAAGACGAATCGATATCATTTATGGAACAGATTACTGACCTGGTGCGACACTTTTTTATTTCTCATTTATTTTTAATTATTATTTTTTAGGCTCTAACAGTGAAACTGCATATAAACACTAATATTTAGTCATTTTTTATTGGTTGCGATCCTTTTTTTTTTAATCTTTAGCAAAAATCATTAAATAAAAATAGAAACAAAGTACTTTTGCTTTACACTACGAGGGTGATCTGAAAAGTTTCCGACCTAACAACGATCAAGAAATTTTTTCTTTACATTTATTTTTATTTTTTTACATAGTCTCCGTGTAAGTCTACGTCGAGTCCTATTTGGACTCGGCGCCTTTCTCTGCAAAATAATTGTTTACGAAAGTGATGGTTTCCTCATTTGAAAATCTCTGTCCTCCGAGCGCAATTTTTAGATTAGGGGACAAAAAGAAGTCGATTTGGGTCTAGATCTGGTGAGTAAGGAGGGTGGTCAAGCAGTTTAAACCATAATTCATGGACTTGTTATGGCAACCGCTGAAGTGTAAGACGGCGCATTGTCTTGGTGAAACATAATTTTTTTCTGTAAATGTGGCCGTTTTTCCGCAATTTCTGCCTTTAGCTCTTAGAGCTGTCTTCTGCTCTTAGAGCAAACGCGGCACCCAATGCGCGGACAGCTTTCTCATGCCTAGTTCTTGGATCAATATGTGACAACCACGTTATTTGTATATATTCATAACCTTTGCTATCTCTCTCACTATAATTCGATTGTCATTTACCATTATTTGGCGAACTTTAGCGATGTTATCGTCAGTGGTTGCAGTTTTTGGACGTCCTGAATGTTCATGTTCATCATCAAGCTGGTACTCAAACGATTGTCAAACAACAACTTCGCGTTCAAAATGGCTGAAATTTTGGTGAGTACCTGATAAAAGATGCGCAACCACATTACGTAGCTTTTATTGACGAGTGCTGTCATCTTCATGTTCAGGTCGAAAACTTTTCAGACCACCCTCGCAGATGTTTCTGTATCTATACACATCATAAACTTTTGTGACTGGTATAGCATATGTTTACTCGAATGGATTCAATACAAGCCCAGAAATGTATAATGAGCAATAGTGCACTTCCTTCCCTTTGGTTCGCTTTAAGTTACTCGGCTTAGTGGGGCGATAAGGTGGTGGAATTGGATTATTTTTATTCCCTTATTTTGATTATCGGAATTGTTTTACGTAATATTTAGGTAGATGAGAACCAATGGCAAATACCACCTTCCATCAAATAATTACCGACTATATATATATATATATATATATATATATATATATATATATATATATATATATATATATATATATATATTCAGCATGATCAACGATCGTTTCACATAAGTGATCCCTACCAGGAAATAGCGCTATTGCCAATATTATCATGTCATTATGTCTTGAAAAATATCGTAGCCCATTCCAAACACAAAAGTTTAAGACCTGTATAATACCAACATGATATTTTTTAAAGTGATTTTTACGCTTATTTTGTCGTCTTATAAACAAATAATTACAGGTAGTTGAGGATACTGTCCATTACAACCCATCACCCGCGGAAATGTGTCTAGTATCCCACAAACTTCCAGAGGAGGATTTGCGTGAGTACCATTAAGATTCAAAGCTGTAACAAAATTATGGAGTAATGCTATTTACACGCCTATGAGTTTTTTAATAAGTTGTACACACATTTAAAAAATAACAGTTTCCATGTAATAACCACAAATTACAATTCACAGGACTAAGATACTAGTTACTGACAATATTCTAATTAAATCACACTATGTACTTAAAAGCACAATTCCAAAATAGACTAACTTCTGAACTGAACTAACTAATTACCTCGGGAGCCGATACGTGTTCTTATATTTCTAGAAATGTCTTAAGTCAAGTCAGAACTAATTTTTTACTGAATGCTATTTAAAACGAATAAAAAAGATAATCTAACAATCATTTCGTTCAAATTAAAAAGATTTCCCCAAATTTTAAACTGACAGCTGGCAATGTCTTAAGTCAATGCAGAATATTCGCTTTTTAATGCGAATAAAACATGTATTAAAAAAATTTATGAAATCTATTACCGAGTCCGTCCGGCTGTCCGATTTGTTTATTTTTTTTTAAATGAAAGGTATTGATGCACAGATAGGTTATCAATCATTTAACTTTCACCCTTCTCAAGTTATACTCAAACGCGATTTCCTTTTGTACATTTCTTATGTTTTCATAGCTTTCTATATAGTACTTTCGTTTTGGTCTAAGAACACTCGCTGAAACGAGCTCTTTCATTTGAGCTTGTCCACTTAAATTGGTCGAGTTGGAGGGAAGCTAGGTGTGAACATTTAACTTGGTTAAATTAAAACAAAATGTCTCCAAATTTTAAATTTACAGCTGTCAATGCTAAGGTTAATTCAGAACTTTTTAAAAAATAAATTATTTTATGCTATTTAAAGCAAATGAAAAAAAAATTAACAAGCGTTTCTTTTGAATTAAAAAGAAATGTCAATGGAGCAAACCCCAAATATCCGAAAAAACTCGTATACAAAACTTCTAAACAATTTTCGCGTCTTCACCATAACATCGGATCATTCGTTGTAAGGTTGATTCACTAAATAGGTCCGGCCTTTAAGATGTTGGTAGCGATTCGTAACACCATTTTTAAAGAAATGTTTCTTTTAATTTTGTGTATTTGTTACAGCTTCCTGGTACAGAGGAGTAGTCGTTGGTGAAGAGAATGGCAATTATAATATTTCAATGGTAGATTTTGGTACATCAGTTGTTGTTACCAATGTCAATATTCGGAAATTTCCGAAACACTTAAAGGACATTCCAATGCTTGGTATTTTCTGTGGGCTAGTTAGTAAGTAATACAAATATTTAACATTATTTTTTATGTATTAAATAGTGTAGTTACAATGAAAACAAATTTTCAAGACATGCATACTTTATTGTTAAATTATGGTGATCGCTCATTTTTTCTTCTAAAGTCACAACCTTGCAGGTTGATATGCAACAACAATTTAATTCATTTCTTCCACTCCGTCCGGTCGGTAGCCAGCCTTTCAGTGATGCTTAGGTATCGCACCTAAAGTCCCTCTTCATTTGATCAATATACTTTATCCTAGGTCTTCCTCTGCTTTTTTTCCTTCTATCTGACCTTCCAAGATCGTTGCCAGTATCCCTGGATGTCCAATTATACGGCCTATTTTGATCTTCTCCGGGCAATGAACCCCATTAGACATCTCCTTCATTCTTCTTAAGACCTCATTTGTAATTCTCTGCATCTATTGTATTTGCAACATCCGACGATAGCACAACATTTCACATGCCTTTAGGTGCCCTTTCGACTTTTCTTTAATGCTCCAGGATTCACATCCATACATTAAAATGCTCCGAACCAAGGATTTCAGGAAACTCTTTCTTATCGCTTATTGAATTGACTTTTTACCTATTTATTATCATAAACGCAGAGCCCGTAATTATCTCAGAGATTATTTGTACGGTTCACTAATCTTTGCAGTTCTTCTGCTGTACTTACAAGCATAATCGTGTCGTCAGCAAATCTTATATTATTTATTACCTTTCCGTTTATTATTATTCCATCTTTTTCCGACGCCAAGGCTTTATCAAAGATTGCTTCACTGTATATATTAAAAAGCAATAGTGACAGATCACATCCCCCTGTCTTACTCCTCTTTTTATCTCTATTTTCTAAGTTCTCCTTCAATATATATTTCAGCTTGTTGGTTCCAGTATAACTTTTGAATAATACGCATATCATGATAGTCGATATTTTAAGACTACAGTATCTGAATCTGTTTCATGACGGACCCTATCAAATGCCTTTTCAAACTCTATATAACAGATATGTACATCCCGATTTATATCTAGGCATCTTTGTATCAAGACATTTAAAGAGAATAAGGCTTCTCTTGTCCCCATCCCACTTGTGAAACCAAATTGACTTTTGTCAATATTTTCTTTTATTTTTTTATAAATTCTTCCATGTATTATTTTATGAAAGACCTTAGGAGTGTGACTTATTGGTGAGATAGTTCTAATTTATTACATTGACTGGCGTTTGGGTTTTTCGAAAGTGCACAAAAGGTTGAGAGTAACCATTGGTTTGGTATTATTCCCGAAGTATATATTGCATTGAAAAGGTCTAACAATATATCTATTGTTTCTTTATTTAAGCATTTTAGTGTTTCTACTGTTATCTTGTCTGGTCCCATTACTTTTCCATTTTTGGTGTTTTTCAATGCATTCTTCTCGTAGTATTTCTTCTAAGTTTGTGTCGTTTTCTTTGTTAATTTCCAAGTTATCCTGTTATCTTCGAACAATTCTCCAATATATTTAATCCACTCTCTGAGTTTCTTTTTTATGTCAGTAATTAGCTTTCCATTTGAATCTTTTAGTATACCTACTTTTTTCCTTTTGTTAGAGTGTGTAATTTCCTAATTTCTTTTATCTTTTTGTGTTCTTTGAAACTATCATGTTTTCTTTAGTGTTCTTTGATTTCTATATCAGATTTCAAGAAAGTTATCATTACTGATAAATATTAAACTAAATTCCACGCGGACGAACTCGCGGGCAACAGCTAGTTGTTATTATGATTAGAAGCTAGGGCTATTAGTTTTGGCAACTTCGAAGATTCGAAAAAAATTTTATTACATTAATTACATCGAATTAATGATTGTATTATCCGAAGTTTAATGTGGAAGCTTCAAAACTTGTCTTAAATAATAATTGTTCTAATTAGATCCTATTTAGTGTTTAAATGTCATTACTTTTTAGATATCCCACACAATGAGACGTTGCTTAACAAAATCAAAGAATTAGTTATAGAAGGATCCGAAGTCGAAGTTACATTCAAAGCTTGGAAAGATGTTTACAACGAAGTAGAACTTCCTCAGGTATATGAGCAGTTGAAGAAGCTTAAACTGTATTGAATAAAATTACTTTTATTATTTAACGATAATCATTTGTGGCTTTAGTTCTAAAGCATTAATATATTGTTCAAACTTTTAGACGCAGTTATACCGAAAAGTATTACTTTAAATTAATAATTAAAATGATTTGTTTGCTATTTTTCGTTTCTCTTGATCATATTTATCATTTGGAATAAAAATAAATTTTTATTTAAGATTGCTTTGTTTGTCAATATATTTGAAGAAGCTCTAGACACAAATAATTATGGACTATTTTTTATCTTGTAAGAATGCAGTAACCGTTATTAAAAATCTATGGATTTTATCGGTAATCAAAAAATATTCCCTAGCATTTATAATAAACGGTAGGTTTTAATATTTATTATTAAATTTGTTTTCTAATTGTGTGATACTATATTTTTTTATGTTGTTTCTTTTTTTTGTTTTGTTTATTAATGGATTGATTTTTTCTTTTTTAATATTGCTTTACAGAAAAATTAAAACTTGTTTGGCAAAATAGTCTTAAATTTTTCGTTATAATTTGATTTGAAACGTATGTTTTCATTCTTTAAGTATTTCGCCTGGCAACTTTCAGGTGTTCAGGTCATTCGAGCTTATCAAAAAAAGTCGTATAAAACTAATAGCGTATTATCGAGTGTTCTGAAATTACCATCAACACTTTTAGTAGATTTTCTTTTGTTTTGTTTGTTGGGTTGACTGCCAAGCAGTCGTATACTACCGCTGATCTAGCATTTCATGGGTGCCATGGTGGTCTTATATGATAGCTGGAACAAATTTCGCGTGTAGGGTAGAATGGGGTAATGACGGTCACTTAACGAAAATTGGACATCAAATTCAAAATATAACACATATATTTATCTTACTACTACAAGCATACAACCCTTGGTAGGTTTTGGCTGACCGGACTATTTGCCTCCATTCCTCTCGGTTCGTCATTAGTTTGGTATCCATTTCATACACCATGGCTTCAAGGTCGTTTTTAATGTTGTCGCGCCATCTTAGCCGTGTTCTTCCGGGGGGCCTTCTTGTTTGCGGGTTGCTTTGCGATACTAGTTTTACTAAACGTTCATCTGACTGTCTTTGTACATGTCCAGCCCAAGGTAACCTTCGGGATTTTATCTCGCATACAATATCCGGGTTTTGGTAGAGTTGATTTAGTTCGCGATTAGTTCATATGCGATATCTCTGCGTCTTCAGGTTGAATAGTGGTCCAAATATTCTTCTCAAAATTTTCCGTTTGAAACACAGTAATTTATACTCACT